>CM068492.1:14205000-14805000 GCA_034769265.1 Remorina albescens | reverse complement strand
TACAGTATTTGCGTTAGTAGACTACCAGTTTTATTATTGTGAAGCTACAGTAAAATTAATGAAGTTTAAAACTTATCGTATGAATAATCAGCAAGTATGTATACATGTATGTCAGCATATCTTGCTCTTTACAGTTCAACATTATTTGTACTGTGTGCATTTTTATATTGTTATTTTCTAGACAAATATGGGAAAAAATGTATATAGCCACAGAATATTGTTGGACCGCAATGCCCTTTTTCAGTGAAAAGTAGGTCCTTCAATGTGGTTTACATAAAATGACAGAATTTTGCTGGCATCTGCTCTGATGCATGGTATTGTACATAACACTGAAAAAATCTTACGCAATGATAGATTTCCAGGTTTTGTCATCGACTCAGTTATTCAGAATGGCATTCCTTTATCTTTGGTTGTAAAATAAACTCCATGTCCTGGATCAACCCTCATGTCGTTTGAGTGATTCTGAGAGAATGAGAAAGTCCTGACAAGAAAGACTGCACTTTAAACTCAGTATCTCCCTCTAAACATTGTTCTCATATATTTTTATTGCTTTGTCTTTTTGATGTTAATTTAGAATTTTTACATGCATTTTTCAAAAATTGGGAAATTTTAATCCGTTATTTCTTTGAAATCTACAAATTTCAAGACAACTAATGCGATACTGTCAGAGTAGATCAAAATCATTTCAAACTTAGATTTAATTTATGAAAATGGCCTTAACTACATTTTGGTGCGTAACTGGTTGGTTTGTGAACTTCAAATTGCATTTATAGTTGGAGTACAATAGAGGTTGAAGGGAAATGGGGGAAACAACCTTCACATTATCACGGGTTTGCTGGAAACTAACAGCTCTGACTTGAGGGTTGCAGCTGTCGCAGAGACAGAGAAGGAAATTAGTCCAGGTTTAAACACCGCAGTTAAGCGATCACCCCACTGCAGGTAGAGCTGTTCCCAATGGCCCTGAAGTGTCCATCCACCGTCAGGACCATGAATATAATCCAGTTTGACAGGCTGGATTTTGACAGCACTCTGACAGGCAGCATGGTTCTCCAGTTTAAGGCAGACAAACAGCAGGTCTGACTTCTGCTGAATTTGTGTAAAATAAATGAACTCCTTTTTATCCTCCCAGGGGCACTGGAGGCTCAAAGGGGCCCACTCTAAGCAACTCAGAGCCCTTAATAGAGAAACACTTTCTCCCCCTCTCAAGCATTTTTGAGACAAGATTCTTGCGCACTAACAGAGCCGTGGCCTTGGCTGGGATTACTGGGACAAGCACAATCCCCTAAATATTTGACCTGAAAGACGACTTGCTGTAACACACTCTGGACCATTTTCACGTCCAACTGAGGGAGTAGCGGCCTCTGAGCAACTGCCATAAAATCATAGTGATTGAACCTGCAACAAGCTTCCAGGACCCTCCGTTGATCACCCTGCAGGGTCGAGGTCTTTGACCAAGATGTGGCTACAGGTTTACTGTCCCTAGGTGCCAGTTAGAGCTGGAGTCCCCTGGGTGAGGATAACAGTTCTTTCCATGGACTCTCTCATTGCTTTGTTAATATAGAAGGAAGCTGAATAGGGGAAGCAGACTGCAGGTTTTGTGTCCACTGCTGTGTTATTGAATTAGAGCTGTGGAGGGAGCGTGGTGAGCCAACTCAGACTTCAAACGGATGAAATTAAAGTATCTCGGATGACAAATGCAATTAACAGTACCAGCAGAGACCATAAATGTACACGCATATTGACAATTTAAGGTCAGAGTCAAGAATGACACTAAAAGTTTTCATCACACGCATCACAATCAGTTTCTTTTGTATGCTGCTTTTCAGAAGTAATTATTATTTAGCATCAGCACTTCTTCTCTCGAGTTTGTTGCACATCATATAACGCAAATGTTTCCACAGTCAGGAGTAAACAGATTTTACAAATAACCTCTTCAGTCCACGTATAAATGTCAATTTGACAGAGTAAACTACTGCGGAAAAACACCTGTGAAGTATACACAGCATTTTACAGTGACATCTAACTGATGGTCAAAATATTGGATAACATGCAGTTCAGCAAATATTCCACAATACAATCTGATAGCTTATGAGTACGACTTTAAGCACAAATCAGTAAATACGAGCAATTTGAAATAGAGTCGTAATCCTTTTTAGAGAAAAAAATTAAAAAGTGAATACAACATTGTCATAAAAACGCAGGATTTGACTTTATGGTTTAACATAGAGCTAAGCTTTATAGTTCAGCTAGTGAGACACCTGATAAAAGGCCGTGGCATGTCTCCACTGAAAGTATTTAAGTCGACATGCACCCACCCCACACAGCTCTTGAACACTAGCCTGAGGCACTTCAACAATAGAGTTCCAGTGCCTTGCAGCATGCTGTGTGTGTGTGTGCGCGCGTGTGTGCGTGGGGGGGGGTGAAGTCATCCTACATGACGGTGAGGTCGTGGCGAAACACTCGGAAGAGTTCATTTAACAGAACGAATGCAATTCACTTCTGGAGCTTCCTTTTTTTCGTCTGGTGTTTAATAAGTCACAGTTGTGATTGATGTGGTGGTTAAATCTGAAAGTAACACCAGTCAGTGAAAACAAAACTGCAATACAGTTGGAATTTGTTTGTCTTTTAAATCAAGTAACCATTCAGTAAGTTTTTTGACTAAATGGGTTTCACTTATTATAAAATATCAGTTTGATAATTTTCTAATCATTTTAAGGAAGACACCATAACTGCTGCTGTAAATGTTTGTACTTTTTACGTATGTATAGATAGATAGAGCAAATACAATGCCCTTAATTTGTGCTGCTTTGGTTGACTGCTTCCAGGATCAGACCATTCACTCAAAACCTTGATTATGAAGTTATGAACGTGGCACATGAGGCTGTTTCATACATGATCTCTACAACAAACCATCTTTGTCTTGTCACAACAGATACAAAAGCTCCACATAGGACTTTGTCAGCCAATCAATGTTTTGTTTGTTCTCTAGACTCTTGTTTGCTTAAAAGCAAACATAATAAATTGGCTGCATGTCATCACCATTACCAGGCAAACAGAGGCGCACGAGACAGCAGCGCAAATCTGGTGTTAAACAAAAGGGTGTTTATGACAAGAGGCATCATGATGCAGCCCGTGTTTCATTTCTAATAATCAAAATGGAAGACTTCCAGTCGCAGCAAGCTGTTCTGTTACTGAGTAGTAACATCTGTACATCCATGAAGTGTTATGCTGTCACTGAGATGCACACCACAGTGCGGGCAGTGTTTGAATCCCTGTGACATGCATATCGTGTATTCATGCCAACAGAAAGGACTTGGTAAATTAACCTCATCCTCTCTAGTTGCCCCCCTCCCCCAGTGCTTTCTGGGTAACCTTCTGTTGATCACAGCTCTGTATGTCAAGACCCCGCTTTTAGAGCACACGTGCTCACCTGACACGAGACTTTCTAGAAAAATCCCTCTCCTCGTGCTGAACCGGGACTGAGCCACTGATTGTCATTTAAGCTGTTTCACAAAGTTGGATTCATCTCGCGGCTGTAAACAAGAATGTGTGTTTCTTTTCAGAGGTTGTGGGGATGCAACAAAAACATGAAAATGGAGATGAAAATATAAAACAAAGCTTTAAATGTCTCCAGGTTTTCCTCTGAAAATGCTGATGGCCCCGACAATTCTGTTTGGTGGCTTGTACTGTATATATCCACAGAGGCGATACCTGGCCAAAAGGCTTTGTTTCTGAAAGCTCTGCAATAATTCAAAGCAGCTGACATGAGAACTTCAGCATTTTCTTTTCACATTCAACTCAGATCTTCACTCACTTGGACTTTGACACAGAGACAGTAAGAAAACACAGTAAATCAAACTGAAATGATTAAAATGTTGCAGCTTGTGGCTTTCTTAATGGTTAATAAATCATTTACTAATGCTTTACAAATGTGTTGTGCCTTTCATTATTTATATTTTAGCCAGTAAGCCATTAGCTAAAGATGTCATAAACCATTTGCAGTAGGTCCCTTTTTAAGACTTGACACTGGATTGCAAAGAGTCAAGGGTGACGTTCACATCACGCTTTCCCTTTTCTTTAACACAACCTCATCATTTTTACTCGTTTTGTCCAACCATTAGTCCAAAGCCCAAAGATATTTTATTTTTCAAGACGTATAAAAAAAAATAGCATGTTTATTTAAAAAAGAATGGCACATTTTCATGAGTAATAATAGTAAAAGTTGTGTTCGCAATGACATCATTATCAAGTATCAATTATGGCTTCATCCTACATGACATCTCTGTCTTGATGAAGTTTTAAGGAATCGATCAAAACCGACAGCATGAATTTCTCCCAGATAAATTTACTTGAGGTGGCACATTCTTTCATTTCTGCTGCAGCCACTTTGACAGCAACACAATATAGCACCTCACTTTTTTGTAAAAACATTGTGCTTCAATAGTGGATTTGAAAAGAAGCTGAAGGTTTAAAATCACCTGAGACATCTCATCATGGACAGAGAGTTCAATCCGATCGCTTGTTGACACATTTTGTCCCCGCTGAGATCTGCAGGCAGTCAAAACCATCTTGTAAAGTGTTGTGTACCTGTCAGGAATGAGCCTTGTTTTGGAAGATACAGACAACATAATTCATCAGGCCGAGGGAAAAGCTCTTGAAGAATGGAGGAGTGACAAAGTGGATTCTTTCGAGAATAATGATGGCTGCCAGCGTGCTGAATGGATGGAGTGTCTTTAAGGATCTATCAAAGCCTTTTTCCGTGGCTGGAAGGCCCACAGGTGTGATGCGCTTCACTGTCACTGTTGTGTCAAAGTATTTGAAAGACTGAGACATTTATATATAAATATCTTATTTCTGGCAGATTCTGTTGGCCATCCTTCAATTTTATTTATTTATTTAAAAAGTAGTGTAAAAAGCACATACAAGAAAGCACTTTAGAAACACCACACTGGACATTGGATTTTTTTCTGTTGTACCACTGTTACACAAAGATTTCCAATTTTCCTTTGACTGATTGTTTTTTTGTTTTTCCCCTGTCTTCCTTGTACTGTAGATTATATTGCAGACTTTTACACACGGGCTACACGGCTATAAAACATTTCATTTTTGTATTTAATATTGTGAATCTCAGAGTCAGAGTCAATGGGAAATTTTCCTAAACAGGGAAAAAATGAAAAAGGAAAGGCTCCGAAGCACAGCATGTGTGTCAGTGTGTTTAATAACAGACTCCACGTGTTCCTATTGGAGTGTGGCTCTGTGGTATTTAGGACCTAAGAAAAGGTAAATAGGTTACACTTGTGGTGCTGTGGCAAATTCCTCATTATTTTCAACTATTCCTGGTTGTGGGTGCCAGGTTTGAATGTCAAATGTCGTATTTATTTTATCTTGAGCTGAGCGAGAAACCGCTGTCATGTGGTTAGGTATAGACTCTTGGACAGTGTGACGAGTCTCATTCACATTCTGTCCAAAGCTGACATCATTTGCATGAGAATAAGCCCAAACTCTGCAAACGTGACACGTCCCAGACAAGGGATCACAACTTGGCTGTCATATTAGGCCGGTAAATTCAGGTGACACAGATCCTGTGTCCTCATCTGGGCCAACCTGACACTGGTTCATGTTCCCTGCTGTCTTTTTCTGAGGGGCTTTGTGGTGGTGGGTGGGTGGGGTGGGGGGGGCTTGCTTTTAATCAGCATGACGAACCCTGCCACCCCCTGCGCACGCACACACACACACACGCTCGCACAAGCACACATAATGTGAGAGTGGGCATATGCTGAGGGGCAGTGGGCTGGCCGTTGTGCCATCATTAGTCCAAGCCTACACGGCGAGCTCCTGACACATGTCGAAGGAGCTTCATTCGACCTACAGAAGGTGCATCCGCATTATGCAAAGGCAGCAGTGTCTTTATGTGCAGTACTACTGTCAGAGCCTTGAAGGAAGAACTGAGGAGGGAAGTGCAGGGCCCTGGGAGGGACAGACGTGGAGGGAAAAGCTGAAATCAATAAGAGGAGTGGAGGAATCTAATGACTGTGTGCAGAAAATTATAATTTTTTCATAATAAATGAGATTTTGTCTCTTGAAATGTAACAAAGTTCTTGAATCCAAAGACAAAATGTTAGCTTCTCCGAGGATCTATCCGCATTGTATTTTTTGTGCTTCTTTTTTGGTTATAAAGGAAACACATTTTTCGGACTCCATATCAGTAAAAGTAAAAACTATGAGAGGCTTTGTGCTGGTGGAGTGGCCTTTTTTTTTTCTTTTTTTTTTATCAAGACAGGCGTGTTTTGCTGTTTTCACCTGTGCCCTGTGTGTCATTTTGATGACTTACTCTGAATTGGACTCTGTTCAAGTTAGAGCCGAAGTGAGACGTGTCAGTAACGATCAAGTGCTGCGGTTCAGCAGAGTAAGTGTCATGGACTGTATGACACCTGCCTGCCCAGCAGGGTGTTGTGTTTATGTGTTATTTAAAAATCTGTAGCTATCGTTGCCTATATCAATTAATCTATCAAACATATTAACGTCAGCTTTACGACGAGAAAAACACAGTAGAAGCAGCTCACCTGGCATCAGGAGTCCCGAAAGAATACATTTTCTTAAGCTAGATCATAATTGGTGCTTTGCTAATGTCACTAAACAAATACGGGTTTCCATTCTGATGTAATATAAACTTTAAAGGCAAATACTATATTTGATCACATTTCTAATGTTCTGTTTCTTTATACAAATTGCTTTTCTTACAAAGAAATTGCTTATTGAAATGTCGTCTTATCAGAAACTTGCATTTCTTAAACAGTATGAATAATGGTTACAGAAAGGAGGCTGCGTTTTTGTGCCGCGGACACTGATAAAAGTCACTTTAATTTTGCTGTGTTTTTAAAATTACTGGCTGACTTAAAGGTTAACTGTCATCCCTTCTGATGCATATGCACTCTGCTCTCAGGCCAGTCTGCTCTTGTCTGAGGAGACACAGAGGTAAAAGTTTCAAAGAGTCATGAAGCAAGGAAGTCGTAAATTATCACGTCATCTGTGTTCCTCTTCTCTGGCTTCAAGGAGCTGCCCAAAGACTTATGCGTCTTTAAGAGATGTGCTAATAGAGGAACCAACAATCCACTTATTGCCTAAAGTGAAGGGTAGAGTCATTTTTACAAGTACAGAGATGAGATTCTGCTTTCATTGCCCACGTCAGTATAATGATTTAGTACCAAGCCCTGCCAGTCCTTTGTCACTTGGGCATTGCAATCTTTCTCTGTCAGTTGCCAGGGGGGAGGACTGAGATTCAGTTTTTCCAATAACGCTAAATGCATCGCCAACAGCACATGGTCCAATAGCTCATGAATATGAATATACATATAAATAGACAAGTTGAGGAGGCGGATGGATGTTGGCCTGTCACTTTTGCCTTGCCTAACATCTCCACTGAGGGTAAGTCATGTCCTGGATCTGCAGCACAGCACTAAGTTCCCACAAAGTCAAACCAGGCTGCACCTCTTTTTCTCTTTTACAATGTTAAAGTCAGTCCGTTTAATGCCGTTTTATTTTCGAACACCAAATTAAGTTACTGTTTAGCATCCCTTTAATGAACATAGATCCGACTATGGTGATGACAGTCAGAATAGAGTGACAGGGAGCCAACAGGAAGGCGGTGGAGGAGTGTCAGCATGTTGACAAGTGCTAAACTTTGTGCTACTTTGTGCTAAACTGGAACTTAATATGATGATTTAGTTTGATGAGCCAAACAGCTGTTTCATTCAGACGCTCACCCATCAGATGGATATTTTGTGACATGAGCGATATTAGACTTTATTCTAGCTTGGATTTATATATTTATTCATATATACTATACTTGGTATTTATAAAACACAGTGATCTTGCGGTAGTGTGACTGTAAATGTGTGAGTACAATGTAGTGAGTGTAAATGTGTTTTCTGTTACTATTATTATTTCCTTTAAATATGGAAGTACACTGACATTTAATGAGCTGCACAAAGGACAAATAAGCAGGATTTCTTTTAACTGACTGGGATACTGCGGTGACATAGCAAAACATAGTCAAACACAAGCTGTCAGACAGCCGTAATTATCCTCAACAAACCCAGAAGTTATATTTAGACTTTGGAGGACAAAAAAAAAAGCAAGATAATTTCCCAAATTGTTTGTTGTAAATTTCCATCATGGTTTCCAAACCAACTCCCTGTCTCCTGAAAGTTGTGTATTTATATTATTAAGTCCTCCTCCTAGTTTAGTGGTGGTGAAAATGAGACTCACAGGAGCTTGGCTTTTTATTCTGACTGCTCTTTGTGGTTAGGTTGAGGCAAAAAATTAACTGTAGTTAATGCTGGAGAAAGGTTGCACTTCTGGTTGCATGTTAATTAATTGTCTCTTTTGCTTGCCATCCATGTTCCATCCTGTCGTATACCGGCCTTATATCCTGTATGTTGGAGAAAAAGGCTCGAAATGTGGCAACAGTGCACTTAGAAAATATCCCCACAAATCAAACCTGTTTTCACCAGAAACACATTGACGTGGCATGCAGCTGACCAACGGTGGATATATGATCGGTCAGTCGGTCGGGCACGTTAGGCCTTTACCACGATGTAAAGTCATAATGCTGCAATATACCATCTGATGAATGAAACACAAAGTCATTTAAAGATGTATGGCAGCCATATTTGTTAGACTGTTAGCTTTATTTGGAGCTCTTCAAGCAACTTTTCCAATTTTATTCAGTTTTAATATAAATTATGACTCAAACTCAAATTAAAAATGTATCTTCTCAAAAATGAACAAATTTCCGTCATTTTCTGTCTGATGAACTTAGACTTGTCCAAAAGCAGCACGGCGGCATAGTGTATAACAATCTTGCCCCACAATAAGAAGATTCCAGGTTTGGTTCCCGGTCTGGGTTCTTTCTGTGTGGAGTTTGCATGTTCTCCCCGTGTCTGTGTGGGTTTCCTGCGGGTACTCCGGTTTCCTCTCACCGTCCAAAGACATCATGTTTGGGTTAATTGATGACTCTAAATTGTTCGTAGGTCTGAGTGTGAGTGTGAGTGGTTGTTGGTCTCTGTCTGTCTCTGTGTGTTGGCCCTGTGAGGGACTGGTGACCTGTCCAGGGTGTACCCCGCCCTCTCCCAGTGTGAGCTGGGATTGGCTCCAGCACCCCCCATGACCCGGAAAACGGATAAGCGGTAGAAGATGAATGAAACACTTGTCCAAAAAATATGCTGGAAGTGAGGTTTATTAGAGGATGGATTCAGAAAGTTAAACGAATGTCTGGCAGTATGAAGCAATAGCTGGTAACACTTTTCATTGAATTGGAGGTGGCCACTTGGTCTTGAAGCTTCTCAAAACTCTAAATCTTTATTCAGAAATCTAGCTGTCGTTGCTCCATTCGAAGCATGTGGTTGGAGCATTCTTTGAAGGAAACTGCACGTATTGCTCTTGTCATACTTGGTTGGCACACAATGCATGAGGCAGTTCTGCTTTGTTTGTCAAGACACTCACCAAACTCAGCCCTCCAACTCCTGGTTTAACTCCCACACTGTCACTATCTGGCCTGCTTCTCCACCGCTGGAGGAGCGTTCACGTATGACATCTACAATGGCCTTAACACAACACGCCGAGATTGAGTTCCTCATCATGTTGCCTGTACGCATCTCTTCTTACCTTCAGTCTGAGTTAAGCCAACCCCACTGCTGGGAAAGAGATGTGACAAAACCAGGGGGAAGGGAAGTGGAAAATAAGGCAGAGCCGGAGCCGAGCTGCCACTCAGCGACAGGCGTTTTGACAATCATAGGCTGTCATCACTTTCTGATCAGACCTGTCAGCAAGAAATGCGGCAACAAGACAGTGCTGCAGAAGGAACATCCACATGCCCCCACCACCCTTTTTCCCTCTCACACACACACACACAGAGATATTCAGAGTTGTGTTATTTATGTTCACTCACATCACCGAGATGTGCAAACACATCAAACATGTCAGAAAGTGCTACGTACCGACCCTAAGAATAAAACAGATTTGGTTACACGTTATACCGTGAATTGGCTCCACTTTCTACGAGTGCTGCAGGGAAATCCCAAAAAACCATAAAGCAGCATGCAGTGGCATTTCATGCTGACAGCTGATGGAGGAAGAGTATTTTACAAGAAGGAACTCGTGAAATTATTTCAATATTGAGTCTGATGCATGTGTTGTGAGAAGAAGTCACATCTCATCAATCCTTTATGTGCTGTTTTTTCTTCAAAATGCTAAATTTGAGAGTAAATGCTATTCAAACACTTAATTATCTTCTTCTACTCGTTTCCTCCCTGTCAATGGCTCAGTGTTTAATAGGAAAAAAACCAAACTAAAATCTGCTGCAGTTTGAAAACAAAACGGAGCTAAGACAGACCATGAGGAAAACTGCGAAACTGGTCCGCAATTCCATCCACCAGATCCAATTATTATTCTCTGTCCAAACAGAGAAATGAAATAACATCTGTCATGTCATCTGAGTCTAACTGCCAGTCAGAGGAGCCAAGCTGCCATCTGCGTGAATGATGGCAATGAAAGGGAATCTCGAAAACCTTCTTGATTGATATTTTTTTTAAAAACAAAGCAGTGGGAGGACACTACGTTATTTGTTTCAACATTTCTAAAAAAAAAACATTAGTTTGAGTCGTTATTTTACAGTTTTTGACCAACTTCATCTGAATTACTTTATCTAATATTAAGCTGATAGACACTGACTGATGTTGAAAACATTTCTAAGTATAAAATTAGACCATATCCAAAGTTAAATCTTGTGATTAATATCTTCCTAGAATTTACATTTTGTTTTTAACTCTATCACAACCGACATTAAGTCAACTGTGAGAAAAACACAGCTAAAATGTGAAAAAACATCGTGTTTTTACAACCTAAAATCTGTCGACTTATTGTGGAATATTTCCAAACAGAATTAGTTTTATTGCAATGGTTGGTTTAAAGTTAAAACTTTTAGCTCTAATAAGAAGTTACAACCTTAAAAAAAAAACATTTTCGTGCTCAGCTGTGAAACAGCGTCTTTACTTGTGTAATTTGCTGTCTTTGCGAGGCTGTGGTACCAACATGGAGACGCCGTGTTTTCTTCAAAGCAATGATGACATCAAGAGAGGCTGCAGACCGTATGTGTGTGTGTGACGCTGTTTCTGTTCCACTGCTCTGTTCATTAGCTGCTCATCTATCACTGCTGCTCATCATTATCATGCTAAACTGTCACTAGAGCTCCACAATTACTCCTCAGCACTGAGACTCATCAGAGGATTGACTGGCAGCTGTCAACTCATCCTAATGACGTCTGAAATGAAACAATGCCCTCAACAGTCCGATCATATTAATGAAATAACTGTTTAGTGCTTATTTCGTTTTTTTAATTATTTGGAGGATGTCTTAATCTTTCATCTCTGTTTTCATTTTTTTATGGTTGAAATGATGGTTTGATTCAGCTTGATTTGTCATGATTAGCTCATCTAGCACATCCCAAAATGTTTAGTTAATGACTTTTTAAAGCTAAAGTGTTTGAATGTAGGTCATGAGTCACTCCACACCATCTACAATGAATCTAAATACAAACTCAAACTATTCAATCAGATGGCAAGACACTTAACCTGTGTAACATTTTGCACAGTAAAAAAGTAGATTGTGGTAGTTTCAAAAAGGCTTTTCTGTGTAATCTGCATTGCTAGTAAAGAAAAAAATTATATTACATTATGAGTGAGATTATTCAGAATGTCAGCTCCCAAATAATTTTTACTCATAGGTATGTTTTCTTATTTTTTGTCTCATTTTAACTGTCAAGATTTCATGGTGGAAAAACAAATGTATTTCTCACTTGAAATCGAAGCAATTCCATCCTGCCAAATTTCACATAATTACAATCATCTGCTCCCAGGAGCCAGGGCCTGCCTCGGGCCACAGCTCCACGCACCCAGCAGCGTCCACAATCTGACTCCCCCCACCTCCCCCACTACATCCCACAAAGTCTAATGATGCAGCATAATTATGACAAGAGAGAGAAACATGGGAACAGTGACGGGATGGTCCGGTTGCTGTGGCAGGCGCGTAAGGAAGTCCTACTTGTCACCCTCTGATGCCACAGTCTGGTAGAAAGTAAAAAAACAAACAAGACAACACAACTAGGATGATCTAAATCAGTGCTGCTGCATCAGATTCCTGTCTGGAAGCTTTTTCCTTGTTTTTTGTTCCTCACACAAACAACAAAACAAACACTGCTCCCACAACCTTTTGCATTTCTGTTAACCTTCATCCTAGTTTTTTTTTCTTCTTCTTCTTCTTCTTCTTCTTCTGTTCTTCTTTATCAGCTCCTGTCCTCCCACTCAGACATCACTCCGACACACATCAGCATTGTGTAACTCGCCGGCTGTTTGATGATCCTGTGTTAAGTGTGCGGCAGCTGAGGACATGTTTGTGGCGGCTCGCAGTGTCAAGGTATTTGCAGATATTAAGTGATTGTTACACGAAGACTAATTAAAAAGGTGAATTTCAAAAGCAGAAAATGAATATGCAAATGGTCTGTGTCTGCACCTCGTTTTCTGAAGTGGTGATAACAATGTGGCTCTAAGCTCTCCTCTTAACTGTAATTTTCTTGATCCACCGTGACAAACAAACAGAAACGATAATCCTATTATGCTTTTAATGGCACGGTTTTGTTCTCTCAAGGCAGTCGGTGAGAGATGTTGTTTTTCTGTGTGTGCATGCACTGTTTTCTTTGCCGGTGTTGCCAGAAGTTGAAATCAATTTTCAGCCACTTCTGTTTCATGCTGCACAGTTTTCAGCTAATTCCTGCTTCTTTTTGTCTTTATTGTTGTGACATGTGTACGTCCTTGCACTGGTCAACTAAAGAGAGCGCACTTTTCTTCTCCGGGGCAGAATTTATATTAAGTAGCTTAGCGTCACTCTGGGTTATTGTATACTGCCATTTTTCGTTACTGTGCAAAAGATATGTCTGTTTGTCTTTGGAGGGTTCTCTGAACCTCGACGTTGGGAATACTCTGTTGTCTTTCTCTTGAAAGTATTTGAATGAATGTCTCTCTGGTGAAATGTTGTGGTGCGTTATCCACATGCTGCACTCTGCCTTATTATCCTTAAACTGAATGTATTTGTACTTCTGGTTGACAAGAAAGTAAAACTAAATAATAACTCAACTGCTTCTCAGTGCTTTACATTGAAGGGAAAATGATACATCTGCAACGTCGTCCAGTAATAATTCACGTTTTTGAATACATACAAAATGTTTGGTACGTTTTAAATAATTCAAACTTAAAGATGTGATTTTGGATTCAGTAGAAATCAGCTGAAATTGTGTTCCGCATAAGCTACTAAACATTTTATGTTGCTTTTATTTTACTGCTTTTGAATAATTCCCTTGGAAGCATCCTGGTAAGAACTAATTTGTAATATGGCAGTAATTAGAGGGGAAATAGGCTTTTCCTTAGGAAAAAAACCCATCACCATTAAAAGCCCAATAGGTATTAATTCATTAATCATCTCTAACTGCAAATATTTATATATGTGTGTGTGTGTGTGTGTGTATATATATGCTGAATAAATTTTTGTCTTTAAACAGACATCACACTTTCCTCCGCTCAGCTAACTCAAGTCTTTAAGTTTTATGATATATTAATTTGGAATAATTAATTGGCTGTGTCAAAATTGATTATTTTCCATATAATTAATGCCAAATTCCAATATATTTTTTTTTTTTACCAGGAAAAGTTTGAGGAAATAAATGCCTGGAAATTATTTGGAAAATACCTTTGGATTTTTATTTATTTATTTATTTTTATGATACACCTGATGCCAAATTTGAGGGCTGATGCAAGAAGTGGTGTTCACTAAATATACACAGGTAGCAGTAGAGCATCATACATCATGTGGAACTTTAACGCAGAGGACTGGAGCTACTCTCCTGTCACAACCCTACAATTAAGATTTGTATTACGAACAACAACAGCTCAAGCTAGTAAGTGAACCTTGAGTGGAGATTGTTTTGTCACACTGCCGTTTCAAAGGTTAACATGCTGTCAAAATAGCATGAAATGCTGTTGTTGTTTGTCAGTATTTTTCCCTGAAGAACTTTTGGTGACTACTCTGACAGGAACCGTATGTGCGTCTCTCTCCTCAAACCAGGTTTTGACAGTCACCTCTCAGCCTGCCAAGTTCACACAAATGGGCACTCATGTTTGCATTCAGCCGCACCGGTCACAGCTGCTTGGACGTCTGACAGGCCCGTCTAGAGTTCAGCAACCCTGTCTGTGTTGACAGCTTCTGCTATTAAGGACACCAGCAGTCCACGGCTTCCCACTGAGCTACTGACTGGTTTAGAGAACACAAAGTGAGTGTGTTTTCTTTCTAAGCTCTCCAGTTTTTGACATGAAACTTGAGTGCACTAGTAATGATATTTTATTTTATTGACTTGCTTAGGGTCATTTTCTAACTGCGGGGAGGTCAAAGGCTGCGGCTCAATGAAGGATTTTGTTTCATTGCTTTGCTGAAAGGCACTTCAACAAGATGAGGAAGAAAGAGCAGCCATCAACATGACAGGTATTGTTGTCTCTAAGTTTAAGTGTATCAGTGTGTGTATTAAGCCCCAAAAGAGGAAAAAGTGCTACATGAGCACAAAACGTTAACACTCTAAGTAGGATACCTTCAAGGAACTGCTTTGGCATGGCTGCCATTTCTTGGTGACAACCAATGGCACATTCATTTCCTAACTAATACCTGAACTAAATACCTTATTCCTGTTGAACTCCAAAGGCTTGTAAATGTGCGAGCATTATGTTTTCTATGCCATGTGCCCTAATCAGTGAATTATAGTCTCAAAACATTTTTCAACTTAAATGAACACCACAAAGTACTTATGCTGACTATGTAGGAGTTTTATTTGAAAATGTTTTACCTTCTCCTCCAGCAATGAAGCAAAGTCAACATGTAATTATTGTGGAAGTGTTTGTTTGAATCTTAGTCGACAGAGGTATTTAAGAGTCTGAGCCAAATCCTCATGCAGTCTCACTTGAACCCGACAGAAGACACCGAGACCCCTTTAATCTTGGCGGTAATGCACTGACAAGCCCTTCTGACGCACCTTTCATTTGAAATGTTTTAATGTCTCATCACATTCTGCTCCTGTCGTTTCCTGCTCCCTTGCTTCTTCAGTCTCTACACTCCTCTCTTCAGAGGTAAGCGTTGTCAAACATTAAAAAAAGAGCTTGAACTAACTTCTGAGGAACATCAGTCCAACTTTTAATCAAAATTTTTGTGCAGCTTTTTGGAGAAGTTCATTTATTAAAGTGATGGCATTTGTACTGTCCTGCTCTTCACCTGTTCTCGCTTTCCCGAGGGAGGACAAACCGAATCCTTCCCAATTTTCATCCACTAAAAGCTGTTACACACTATTGTATGCATCCATCTCACATCCATTCAGTTTGGCAGCTCAGGGGCTGAGGACATGGACGGATTATGAGACGATGGCTTCTTGGGGACAGACTACACCAGACTAGACACCCGCCCATCTCTCCTACACAGGGACGAGACACTAAGACTACGGAGACAAAAATGGTTTTTAGTCATTTGTCATCATTTTTATCTGGTGCTTTCTTGCCATCATCTTTGTATTCAGTGATGTTTGCAGGTGAGGCCCAGTGGGGCCTAGACCATTTGGGCCCCTGGCCCTGTGTCTGGTATCCCTGCTCAGAAATCCATTGATGTGGCTGAGGGTCAGGAAACTGGAGGTTTAGTGATGCGTGGTCTGACTTTGCTTTGATCCAACTCAACCAAAGATTAATTTGAATTGTTGCCCTGTGTCTCTTCATGAGGGTTGTGATGATGGCTTTTGTTTGTTCATTATGATCTTCTATGTCTTTCCATTGATTTGATTTGATACTTTTAGGAAAGACTCAGCATTATATCTACACTCTACCGACAAAAGAACAGTGTCTAGGTTTTATAAAATGGAACTGTAATGTTATATACCCGTCCGATTCCACTCATGGCACCATAACAGACTTCTTAATCTCAGGCACTTTGTTAATTAATTGCCTTTCTGTTCAGACATCAGACTTCAGTAAGAGGATTGAAATGTTTCACATTCTGTACTTTTGAGACTGATTTGCTTTAATACCAACCTAGACAGGAGGAAGATTTTGAGGGTTGTTTCGTTGGAGGTATGAGAGGTGATGGGGCTGAAACTGTCCAGTATCCCACTGTGTTCACCACAGGGGTCCAAAACTCACCATATGGATAACAATTCAGTTGTTTGAACATATTTACAGTTTATGAACATGATAGAACTGAAATAGTGGTGGTCCTATTATAGCTGTAACATTCTGTATTTATTCAGCTTTGAACTATGTGAACATTTTCATATCCAGCCTCTCTGATAATAAGTTTCATCACAATTTCTTTCATGGGCTCTTGAATACTTGCTAATTTCAAAGAATTTTAGAAAGACACAATTGGAATGCATTAATATGTACTTGAATTTAAAGTGGAGCTTCGATTAGTGCCACATATTTTATTTCTTTACAGGAAACTGCAGAGAAAATTATGCATCCATGTCTGAGAGATTTAAAAAAAAAAAAGTTTGTATATCGGTTACGAAGAGACAGTTTGGGTGGCTGGTGGACGTAGAAAGCACTGGACTTTGACACAGAGGACCCATGTTCCACCCTGTGGTTGTGTTTATTAACATTTAAGCAACAGTTGGGCTGTTTCTTAAGGTTAGATAAAGGCACAGTTACCTTAAGACCCCCCCCAGTAATATCCACAAGTCCAACCTGCCAACAGATGGACCCTGCAAGACTAGAAAGGAATGATTTATGCACAGAATAAGTGGTAAGAACCATGAAATTTAAATATCCATTGTAAAACCTTATTATGATATGTGTATCATGGGTAAACAAAAACAATACACAACAGATTTTGAGCCACTAGTCCTGAACGACAAACAGCCTTCAGATGTATAAAATGTTAAATTCTGTTCTGAAAACACATCATGATTGTACATGAGGATAGAGTTTAGTGACCATCAGAGGCTATAACTTCTTGCCCTTTTGGCAAATTTACATGCACACACACACACACACACACACGCGCATCATTAATGTATTTCACTTCAAAGTCTTATCAATTTTCTGATGACATTCACACTCCTCCAGGGTCAAACAACAACTCACAGCCTCCGTATCAATTATTAAATATTTTACGCAGCATCCCGCCTCCACCTCCGTCATCCCCTCGAGATCGATGCTGTTATCATTTTTGTCAGAGTCAGTTTCCATCTGCATTTGTCATCCCCGCACACATTTACAAGTTATCAATCGCTGTGTCAGGATGCAAAATAACTGATGTTCTTTGGGGTGGGATTGGATGGGACTATCTGGGGCTTTCAATCAATGCATATTCTCTCTCTTTCCCTCTCCTGTGCCACTACACCCTCATAAATCCCAAAGCATTGTGGGGCTGTAATGTATTTGTGGGGGGTGGAGGCTCGGCCGTGGGTGCATATGAGGTGGGGGGTCTGGGTGACAGAGGCAGTACTTATATTATCAAACATTACACCTTAGGGCGAACACAGTATCAAGGGCTTTCAGACTGTGTAAGCTCGGCACTGTGGCAAAGGAGGAGGCACGACTACAGCACGCAGGACAAGAAGGGATTACTTTCTGTCGTCCATAAATCAACTCTCCAGCTAAACTAATCTTTCTGGCTGGATGGCAGAGTAAATACTCAGGGTATTGGGATGTAATGTGTGCATGATGCATCTGGTTATAGCTGCCTGGCTACAAGTAGGAAGAGTGAGAAGCACTCCGGCAGCAGTTACAAGTTTGTTAATGTATAGTTCGCCGCCTGCCATATCCTTCTCTATCTTGTTGCAGACAATTGTGGTGAGTTGGCCAGTTGATCAGTTGTGATAGCATGTGTGTTTGAATGAGTATACATGTCACTTCCTATTACTGAGTGTTGATAGTGGGTAATAATTAACACACCTAAAGCTGAAGTAGATGTATGAATCCATCTATAATAAACAGAAATGTACTGACATATTAATGTGAATAAATCCAACACATGTTCGGTAAAGAAGGGAAAAAAACTTCTTCCTGTGTTTATTATTGCATCTTATTTCTTTTTTTTTTTCCTATGGTATTCGTTCATGCATTTCACTTAACAGTTATGTCAGTTTATAATGAATTTAATTATATATAAAACTACTTTGCCTTTCCTCGTCTTAAAGAAATAGTTCGAATGGATTTTTGGGAAATACACTTATTCACAGAGAGAGTGAATAAGTGAGATGAGAAAAACTAATACCATGTTTGACTATTTCACATTAAGCTAATCAGCTTAGTACAAGAACTAGAAACCTAGTTAGCCTGGAGTCTTGGCTTGTTGTCTGACCAGGAAGTCACTAAAACTTTCTTTATTGTTTATGCTAAGATAACCAGCCCCTAGTTACAACTTCATATTAACAACACAAACCGGGAAGAAACTTAAGTCTTCTCATTTGTTTTCCAAAATGTGGAACTATCCTATCACTTAATACCAACATTAAATCATCTACATGTTATGTTATATTTCTCAGAAAGTAGTTTGGAGTACAAAATGTATTAATAACTAACAAAATGGTCAAATTATAACAGTGAGAGTCTCGGTGTCGGTGAATTATAAAACAAATTGTAGCCATGGTGTAGTTTTTTAAATCAGAAACGGCCTCCAAGCTTTGGCTTCTGGTCTGTTCTGTAATGACCTGGGCAATGAAACTAAAAAAAACAAAAACCCCAAAAAACCTCCTCTGCAGTGTGGCAGATGGTTAAATAGCAATAGTGTGAAATGATGGCGGCATTGCTGTTTTTAGGATACAGTACATCACAGTACATGAGGATCCTTAATGTTTGAGCAGTAGGAGGGGCGACATAATGAGAAGCCCAGGCGAGCCTTCACCGAAGCAATTTAAGTTCAAATCAGACCGTAGGGAAACAGAGAAAGCCCTGGTGACATGTAGCCGGCTCAGAGTAAATCACCTCGTACATTGTGTCTGGCCTCAGCTGATAAGTTGGTAGGTTTTTACATTTCCCGGTGAAAAGGGTTTTGCCACTCTGGTTGAGGACACCACTGGGGCCTCTGGACCTAAATGACTGTTTTGAAATTGCAGCGTGGCCAATTGTGTATCATTTTACGCTCCCTCGGGACAACAATAATTGACTCAGAAGATGCATAAATGGCTGTAAAATTGTGTAACAGGGCGTATTTTTTTGTTCCAAATGATCTGAACAAATGTAGAGTTTTGCTGCAAATTCTCACTAAGCAGAATAAAATGAAGCAGAGCTCCATCTTATCTAAAAGTGAAAGAGCAAATCACTTGGGCAATCAAAAGAAGATTTTAAACTTAAAAAGAACAAAATCCATCTTTTTAGTTATATTTAAAACAAAAAAATGCCAAATGTTTTCTGGAGAGAGCCTCTCAGGAGTGAAGATATTTTTGTTGGATGTCTCCTCAGCCTTTTACAAATAGCAATGTTTGTTTGTTTTCAATATTTGAAAATGCGAATGCTCTTTTTTTGGGGGGGGGGACTTTTCCCGGCCATCTCTTTCTGGCTTATCAAAGCAGATTATTGACGAGGGTGGAGAACAGCCATCATGTACTCTGTATTAAATGAGAAATCAGTTGCTGTGGAAAAAAAGAGAAAGCAACTGTTCAAAGCTGAATCATTTAGGTGTGAGTTTATACGTATATTCTATTGAAATTCAATTTCAATTTACTTTATTTCAGCAAGATAATCTGCATATATTCAGCACGGCTTTCCACAGAGTTTCCAGTACATATAAATGACAAGACGTAGAGTTCACAGCCATGTTAGCTCTGCAGACATGCTTATACGTTGATGTCTATTAAATATATTATTTACCATCCTTACCATCTAAATTTAGCGAGCTGTACAAACAAACTACAGTTGAGGCTGATGGGAATACCCCAAGGTTATTGATCCACATAATTCAATTGAGGATGGTGCCACTGAAAAAGTTAGAGGTTTGTTTACTGTTCGTCCTGACAGGAACATGAATATTCAATGGTATTTTATCTGATAGTTGATGAAATGTTTGACTTAAAGTAACTAATGTCGACCACATGTTGCCGCTGTAGATGAAAAGGTCAAACTCCACAAAAAAGGTGTCAAAAAATCCAATAGTCAGGGTAATGAAGGCTTGCTGCTAGCGTGGCTAACGGTAAAACAGTAACAATCTGTCAGTTTACTGGTGTCTGTGTTTCTGTGTTCTGTGCCTTTTTTTTGCTGCAGGGATTGTAAAAGAATAACAACTGACAGGACCTCTGACCTTATCTGTTGACCTTGTGCATTTCTTCCTCAGATTTATTTTACACGTTTAGTTTTGTAATTGGACAAGTAAGTAAATTGAATTCTATGGGTGCAGGGGAAATATTACATTGGGTGATTTTTATAATTATAAAAAAAAACACTAAAATGGGAAAAAGAACATGAAAGAAGTAGCAACAAGGCCAAAACTCAACTGCCAACATACTGAGGTCAGGTATTGGACATAGTGAAGCCTAACAGGATCTGTTGACCTTCCTAGTCACCTCAGTTTCATTCCAGCAAACAGAGATGTTTGCTTGTATGTCGACGTCTACACGTCTGACCATCAGTGCTCAGATCCAGCTGGCCACTTGCAACCTTGCATTATTCATAAAACATAAACACACAAAATGGATTCCTCTGGTCCACTCCCCACCAAAGGCAGAAGATTAATGATTCACTCTTTAGGTTATAATTCAAAGTTCATCCTCACATACATCATATTTTGAAGCACATAGATTATAAGAGAGAGAACATTTATCATATGACAGGGTATACGCAAGCTCTCCTGCACACATAACACACACACAAGACGCCAGTCGACTGCTACACACAGATACACACTCATGCTCACACAATTTGTTTAACACCCGGCCCCACCAGAGTGAGCTTCCTCTTTCACATCCAGTTATTCTAATTTTATTCAGACACATCTCCTCTGAAGCATTAAAGTGCCATTTGCACAAACAGATGAGAGATAATAGTCTAAGGAACTGGTCAGTCCTATACTCTGCTGCCCTGTGAGAGCAAGAAAGATGATAATCATTCATCACAATAATCAAACTGGGAGACACACAGGATTTCATGCAACATCTGACTTCCAATATTAGTACAGCTAAGTTACAGGAAGCACACTGCTGATATCAAGTAGAAGAATTTGAACCTAAATGTTTAACTATATACTAATTCTAGTAGAAAACTCAGAGTGTCTATTAGTATTGTAGTGTATGACATCATTTGAAATCTCAATTTATTTGGCAAAAATAATTTTTGGCTAATAATTGGTTTCCTTTTATTCATCAGTTGTCAGCACAGAGATTACTTTAAAAGTTAACATAAAGGCTTAGTTGTAAAATAAGTTATTTGGGGAAATATGTATCTAAGAATCAAAATATAATGTGCTAGTTGTTGACCCTTAAAAGAGAACACTGTTTGGAAGGGCCTGACTTGCTGTTTCCCTTTCCAGTCTTTATGCTAAGATGTCTATTGGCCTCACCTTAAACTAACACAGAGAGTGGTATCCATTTTCTCATCTAATGCCAAAGAAGAACGCAAATAAATTTACCTTAATAAGTGTCCTTCCTTTAACATTTCATCTTGTATATCTGGGACAAAACAACAAAGAAATGCAGCAGCGCTAAGGACAGAAAGGTAGCCATATATGTAGAGGTGGCATGTGCCATGTTTTTGTGAAAAAAATTAAAACGTAGCAGAATTTAGAAATAAACGGCAAAACCCTTATGAACAGTATAAACATGCATAAAATTGGTGAGAAAGGGATGACAGGCTCATCAAAAATAATTCAGCCCAGAATACAAGCCTGGTACATTGGATTAACCGCTGGTCACAAATGAAACACAGGCTTCATCAACTTTCTAGCAATTTCTACTGACAGCTGATAACCTCTCAAACATCCCAGCAAACATTAACCCTGCCTCTCAAAATGATAGACTGTTTTATGTTCTAATCTTCCCTCAAATACTTGATAAGAAAGACTAATTTGAGTGCTGATGGAGTTGAGAATACAGCTAAAGCTCAAGACTAGATACAGATATCGTATCATAATCACAAAGAGGCCTGACTGCACACATTTAGAAACAAATTGGTCTCTTCACAAGTCCAATCACAGTTTTAGAGAGTTGATGCCGGCAGATTGAATTCTCTCTAAATTGGCATGGCAATGTCACAGATGCCACTTCAAATGAGGTCTGAACATATATTCATTCTGTAGCTCATTGGCTTATGTTAATCCTTTCCATTTGCCACTTGTCAGAGGCTGGTGTCATTTAGTGTTGCCATCATCTCACAGTCTTTCAGCCTTTCGGTAATGTGTCAGTCTTTCAATCAGGCAAAGAGAGTTTCAGATCAGCTTAAACTTTTCTGGCTACTGATTAGATAATAAATTATGCCAGAAATTGACCCAATTCAGCAGAATGGGAAGGCTTTACGGAATGATTCAATCTCAGAAGTTGGTGATATGGGAATGTAGTTTGCACAGCACACACAGCGCTGATGGAATCGTCATCCATGCAGATATAATGAGCAGTCTAATAGCATGTGATGGATGGAAGTTTAAGAGCAGCTACAAAGTAGAAGAATAATAAAACCTAACCAAACAAAACTGAATCATGTATTTTTATAATTCATGGACGATGATTATGTTTCTATGGTATCTCTCTCACTTATTCACTGTGGACACCAGACTTTATTAACTAACAATGTCTTATTTCACATTTAAAGCAAAATATACATGCGAACAGATCCACCCACAAAGAACAACATAATAAACACAAAAACCAACCTTATTTTAATAGTCTGAGGCCTGTAAACTTGGCTGGGCCTCAAACGTACCCAACTTCTCTGACGGTGAATGTATCCAACGCACCCTCTCCTGAAGGCGGTCTTTTTGAACCCGCCGAGGCCACGCCCACTCTCATTTCCTTCCTGCCGTCCAGGTGTGATTCACCTGCTCTCGGTGTTCCTGTTACCGACACATTTCCGTGCTGCCCGCAAACATTTGGACTGTTTTGTGGAGAAGGTTTTCCGTTTCCACCCGGTGCCGCAAACATTTGACGTCATTTTCGCGCACTTCAGACCGGATTGTTGCGTTTCCGGCGCTGTAAATGAGGATGACATCATCCACCGCTCCTCTTCATCAGGGTGAGTGTTTGCTGTTTGTGCTTAAACACTTGTTGTGATTTGTGATGTGCTTGGCTGCTGATCAGGTTGTGTGTCCGTTGTGGTGTTGCGTGTATCCTCCTCCGTGTGCTGAACTGTGAATTATTTGCTCGTGATGGCTTCCGCTTGTTTTGTGGTTGCTGGAACTTTTTTCTTTTTGTGGGGCCAATTTGTTGAGCTGAAATATGAAAACTCATGTCAGAGTGTAGATAATTGTGTTGAATTGTTGTGCGATTGAATATCCTGCTGTAACTTCTGGGGTAAAAGTTTATGATGCTTTCTGGTTTCCCTGTTGCTGGTTCTGTTTCTTCAAACTTTTGTGCAGATTTCTCCCCCATGGTGAGACATCATGCTAGCTTATTGTTGTTGATGCTGATTGTTGTTATTGTTTGTTGTTGATGCATGTTGTGGTTGATATCGGTTGTTGTTGATGCTTGTTGTGGTTCATGCTTGTTGTCGTTGATGCTGGTTGTTGTTATTGCTTGTTGTTGATGCATGTTGTGGTTGATGCCGGTTGTCGTTGATGCTTGTTGTGGTTCATGCTGGTTGTCGTTGATGCTGGTTGTTGTTATTGCTTGTTGTTGATGCCGGTTGTCGTTGATGCTGCTGTTGTTGATGCATGTTGTGGACATTATTCGGCCATGTGTCTTTACCTAATACATCCTGTACCAGGTTAAAAGCTTCTCCAACATGGTAAACTACACAATATATTCCCCTCAGTGGTTGGAGCTGCTTTGTTGGGCCATGTGGTTGGCTGTTCGGCTGGCAGGAGAAGGACTTTCTAATTTAATTTGCCATCTAATGTTTTATTGTGATCACTCATCAGTCTCTGCTGTGATGAATAATGAACTTAATAGCACGCATACTGTTATCATATGATAAATCATTTTCATCTGTGTGTCAGACGAAAGATATCTGTTTTCTGTCCGTGCCTTTTTTGTTCCTGGTCATTATCATTCGTATCATGCACTTTAGTGTCAGAGAGATACTCATGAAAACTGAGAAACAACAATCTTCTCATTTTCAGAGTGATTTATTTTTGCCAGTCTCTTCAAAACAGATTCAGTTGGCAGCTGCCTGTCATTTGTTGTCACAAAAATTATGACATTTCGGTCACATCTTATCAATTAAACGCAACATGCACACAAAACCCTCTTTTTGAGCTACACCTTTATTTGTCGACACTGTCATCATGTGACGAACGCACAACCACGGATCATATTTTCTACCACAGCAGACAATTCTATGTTGTTATTATTAGACTAATTGGTAAAATCTGATCTTGTTTATCCAGCCCCCTCCATGAAAAATCTTTGTAGCTCTTTGCCTTTCCTTTAGTTTTTCCCCCATGTTCTCATTGGCTTCCTCACACGCACATTTGCTTCTCGTCGGGTCCCTTGTGAAGCATTGTGGGTAGGTCACATGATCTCGCTCTACTCATCATCTTCCCTTTGATGAACAAATGATAAGTCCTGCGCCCTTTGAAGCGTTTTTGTGTGGCACGTTGAGGCAATTAAAACACACGTAAAAAGCCCAGGCAGGAGTAGATGAGAAACTACGACAAGGATGCAGGAAGAAAACGATAGAAGGGGATCAGAGAGGGACAGACAGGGTTTCAAGCCTCATCACCTCTTTCCAGGTGTTTTTGCCCGCATGATTTCGTCTGTGAACTGCAATCAACTTTCTTAATGAAATAAGTAATTAACATATTATAATTGTGCTACAGTTTGATTTGACAGAAATCATTTCCCACATATAATACGATGCTAATTTAATCTGTTCCTCATTCGCCAACATGACCTTTTGTGATTAAGGTTTCATGGCAGATTTCTTCCGTGTGTGTGTGTGTGGGAGGAATTTATTTCACTGACTGAAAATGTGAAGATTTTACCATTTTTACTCCAGATAGAGGGGAAATCTGTTGTTCGGAGAGGAAGTAGGAAGAGAGATAGCCAATTGTTTTGGGTTGGATGTACACTGATGTGATTCACAGGATCAGTATAACTGCTAACCTTATTAATCAGGACGTGTAGTCAGTTTGTTCGTCAACACCATAATAAGATTCAGTGTTTGTATTATGGCGGACTTTCTTTCTGTCACAGCCACTGACAGGTAAAGATGTGAACCTACAGTGAGGGGGGGCAAGTGGGGGAAATATTGTTTTTTGCTTTTATAATGTGAAGCACTTTGTGTTACTTTTTTGTATGAAAGGTGCTATATAAATAAAGTTTGATTGATTGATAAATGTAGTTAGACATTATTATGTTAACAAAGACAACATTAAAGATATGTTGGTCAGGCAGTTCAATAGTCATTTGTTGAACAATGTTTTCGCTCACCAGCCGATCTCAGAGTTGGGGGAGAAGAGAGGAGTAGTATTGAATCACAGCTTTGTATCAGTACATGCCCTTAGCCCAGTGTTATTATCTGGAAAGAAAAGTTGGATTTGTGCATCCCCATTTCGAGTCTAAAAATTGCTCTGACAGTGTCGCTGCAGCCATGTGTTAACATTATTATTTCAATTCCAGGGTATGTTATTTAGTTCCGTGATTTCTTTCCTGTCCTTCATGCCATTCTCCGCTTAATATTATAGCAGAAATGTCAAAACAAATAACCTCAGAAGGAACAAAATTTTCACATTGATACAAGTGGGAGACCACAAATGGTAATCTGACTACGTATCGTCTAAAATATTCTGGCTGAGAATCAAACTCATCAGGCTCTGTTGACTCCAGGAGAACAAGCTGCCTTCAGCTATCAACACAGTAGCAATCATGCTCTTGAGAGACTGTAGTTATGATGACCACAGGAGACTCGAGCTATCATGATCACAAGTTTTCATGTTCAGGAGATTCTACCCTCCAGAAACAGCAAAATAAATATCATTTTGCATAATTACAAAAGGTCAAACAGTCTGCAAGGGATGTAGGAAGTGGAGAGGAAGTAATCAGAGCAGCAGTGTGGCGTTAGGAAGACTGACAGAATATGTGGCAGCCAGTAACGAGACAGCATATCGGGGAGGTTCTTGTTTTGCTGCTTGATGGCTCTGAGGCCTGGGGGTGCACTGACAACATTACCACACTCTTCACCTCCGATACACAATGCTCGTGTCATCATCGCCTTGGTGTGGCGTCGCCCATTTGAGACTTGACACTGTTGCTATTTCAGAGTGTCACTTAAGGTTTCAGGCATGAGCTTATTAGTTCAATCAGGCTCAGTGCAGATGCTTAGTGTGTGCCAACTTAAAATCAAATCTAAGCATGTTGCACTTGAACACCAACTTTGCCAAATCTCTTCGCCTGGCTCTTACAGCTAAATGTAAAAATTTGATTTCTGAGAGTAGATGGTGGTTTACCACAGTCACAGTGTGATGGATCTGAGAGGAATCTTTAATATAAGCTTCAGTCATTTGAGGAAAAACGCAGCATTTTCAGGTAAAGTTAAGATCCATCGTCTCTGAGACAATGTTCGTACTAGATACAAGCGTCTGCTGTTGTCGTGTGCACTTTCATTGTCCATTTTGATTTTTATTTTTGTCTGCTCAGTGTCATTCCCTTGGGATTTTCTTTACTGCTGCAGTATTTCCTTTCCTCTTCTCTTTTTCACTCACCACTTGCTTCACAGTTGAGTCAGAAACTGCCACAATCACCACTTGGCTGTTGCTTCTCATGTGAATTCGACCAAGCCAAACAACTGAGGTGAAAATAGCTTTGTTATGTGACTTAGGCAAAAAGATCCAACTTTGCTAAATTTTACTTTTATGTCAACAAATTAAAAAGTTTCAGCTTGACATTATCCAAAATATCAACAGGTATCTGCACATCAAAATAGTTTGTAGTTTGCTTTGGTTTCTGTGGCAGTCATAGTTTAGAT
Organism: Remorina albescens; assembly: GCA_034769265.1. Lineage (NCBI taxonomy): Eukaryota > Metazoa > Chordata > Actinopteri > Carangiformes > Echeneidae > Remorina > Remorina albescens. Next base: position 14,777,818 of record CM068492.1, on the reverse strand, counting down.
ATTTTTGTCAGTTGAAACAAAATTGCCCATATCCTGTGCACAATGACAGTGTTTTTGAGGTAGACACTCTAACTCAAGCTACATACATATTGAAATAGAGCATGTTTGTACAAAAGCATCTACTAAATGAACATAACGTACTTTAATCTAATATTTTCCACATCTTGAATTGCTTTGTATTGATGAGATGTCTACAGCAAGTCTAGGTTCAGATGAAGTTTGATGCTACAAACTTAAAGCATTGATTTTGATGCATGATGATATGGGCATGGTGAGAAATGCATTGCTTCCATTATACTAACTCGAATTTGAATTTTCATTATTGGCAAAGTCAAAAAGATGAGTACAAGCCAACAAGCCAATCAGCATTTGTCACTGGCAGAGTAGAAGGGGCTTCTCCAGCCAACTGTAAATGTGCCTGTTTCCCTATTTCACTCCATTATACAAGTGGATGTATTAACAATTCATAAATCATCCTGGAAACCATGTAAGCAACATATCTTAAATTTATACTCTTGTCTCCTCTGCATCATCACATTTTACATGCAAATTGATATTGTTGTTAAAAGGGGGAAATAGACATTATTCTCTGATAGATACATGTTGTTTCTCCAAAGTGTCTGAGCTGAAAACTGTAAATATCTTCACATTCACAGGTTGAATGTGTTGGCATCATTCAAGCAACATATTCACATCAGTGACAACATGTTAAAAACATCTGGCATGTGAGTGATCAAGAAAACAAGAGTGTTTCTGAATATACATTGGCGAACATGTCTTAATTGGGGGGAAAAAAAGAAGAGCAGCAATGCTCATTTTAATTTCGTACTTTGTCACAGAACAATGAGTAACTTCTCCAAAATATATTCAAGACTCTAATTACTAAAATTCAGTAACATATGCTCGTCAATTTAAGTTAGTAAAATCTCAATGCAGCCGGATCGTTAAATATGACTTATGAAGTTTCTCAGTAATAACAATAAAATCTACCTTAAATGTGAACCCGTAAGGTCTGTATTTTTATGATTTTTTTTTTCATTTATTTAAATAGCATATATTGAAGATAAGAATAACTCCAGTGCAGGTACTGTGTGTGTTTGTTATGAAGAGAAGAGCTTAAGGCTGGCTTTACAAGCTTGTTATTTTACAAAGCTCTCAATCACACAGTGGCTCCATGAAAAGAGAATAATGCTGGAGAATCATCCTCCTTGGTGCTTTTCCTCTTCCTCACCCCCTCCCTTCCCTCTCCCCCACCCCCTCCCTCCGTTTCCCCTGCAGTGTGTGTGAGTGGTATCCATCTGTCAGTTGTCAGTGCCAGGGAGTGATACAGAGAGCTGTCACTTCTCGTCAGCCCGCATTGGTGAGGCCTTTTGCAGCTGCCCTGCCTGACTCCAGGCCAGAGGAAGTGTGTGTGTGTGTGTGCATGTGCATGTGCATGTGCATGAGAAAGAGAGAGAGCGAGCGAGTACTGAAGACAAAAAGGCGGGGGATAAAGAGGCAGAAAGAGTGAAGGGTATTCAGGGGGCAGTAAAGCAATTAAACTGGAGACAATTGAAGGAAAGCTGGAGAGTGAGTGGAACCAATGCAGGACACCCAACAGACTGTAAATATCACATTACCTTAATATGTAGCACTGTATCACTATGTGCTCCACGGGACATGAAGTCATCCATGACCTTTATCAGCCTCTGTTGGTGACCAGCAGGAACTGCAACAACACTCACAATGTCTGCAACTGATCAGTGTCTGGTACCTGTTAAACAGTGTAATAAAAGTTAATCAGGAAAAAAATCTATCTTAAAGTACAGCCTGATCCAGCATTACCAGCAAATGCCAGTATTTTCACTGTGGCATGAGCTGGAGAAGCTTGAAAACATGGACTTATTCCTATGTTGAGATAGCGTGTCAGCTCACAAGCTTAGCAGAATAAGTGAAACTAACCAAAGAGTGTGCTGTGAGATGGTTATCAGAGAGCACAATGAAGTCACTTTTGCCTTTTGGTCTGTTTAAACCTGCCAAAGTGAAACTGGTGAAATCCCTCTATCCATGGACGTGGATGTCAATGTATTAATAGACCTGCAGGCATTGATAATACATTAAGTAAAAGGATTAAATATTAATTCACTGACTCTATAAAATAATGTTGGCCCATGGGTCTATAATAAACTTGATCTAATGAGTCCTAGTAACCGCTCTTATTGCAGTGAGGTCTACAAGCACTCAAAGGAGAGAAAGTACATTGAATTTTTAAAGCTTAAAGAAAATGGAAAAGAGATGACTGCTAGAAATAGAGTACAGCGAATATGGCGGAAGTCATGATTTTATGTCTTGTTCGACAGGGAACACATGGAAGTGGAGTCTGGGACTGACCTCAAATTCTACTAGTTTGTTGTAAAACAGAGAAAACTATCTCTTCTATACTCAGCCCGAAGTACCAGTAAATGAATAAAAGAATCATGGGTCATGGGAGAGGACTCTCAGACTGAGCTGGATAGAAACCACTTTGTATTAAGAGCTGTGCAAGACAGCTAACGACAGCAGTAGACAACAATAACAGTCTTGACTTCATCATCGTCACTATATCTTAGTTACAGCTGCGTGACTCAGATGATATTTATAATTTCCTGGGAAAGATGTTTATCAGTTGAAAATGAACAAAGGTTAGTGTTCAAAGATTGGTTTTCTTCTGACACGAAGTGAATGACAAGAAACTTTAAGGTCTGAGCAAGTGCATTTAGAATGAGGATAGTCTGTCTGACTATGTTTTAGTTGTTGATTAAAAACTGTTTCCACTCACAAAACTATTACTTATTTTATGTGTGACAGAAGATCAATACCTGCTACTTAGCATTCAGTATTTATTAGACTGGATTATTTATTAATCTGCCTTTTTTTCTGATAGAAAAAGATTAGTTTTTACATGTAAGACCTTTTGTTTAGTAATACAGTTTTTTTAAGATCTTCCTAGTAAATCATAATACGGTCTTATCCAAAATATGTGTCTGTATAAAAAGACACAAGCGATCACGTGAACAGGTTCAGCTTACATTATGTAAAGTTATTTATTTTGCTTGCCGATGTCATTGAACATTTCTTCACCTCTTTTTTTTTTTTTCCTTTTGGGCGCTTTCAGATGAAGCGACCTTCAGGAACATTTAAATGACAAGCATGACGAGTCCCGTGTAGTGGTGAGAGATCCGAAAGCTGAGCCTCAGGGCCACTAGCTGTGAGAAACACTTCTTTCACTTTATCTTTCATTGCTCTATTGAGTCATTTCAAATAACGCGATATACAAACAAAGATAACCCACAGCCATCAATCAGTATTAATAGAATTATAGTTTAAAACTTGCTGTGTTGATTTGTTGGTATGTATGTGTGTTTTTCAGTCACAGAGAGGGAATTTTGTATTAAATTAATGTTAAATTTGTGTATGGAGTCTGCGGCTGAAGTTCTGGTCTGTAAAAGAGAAACTGGTGATGCCTATCTTTTTTTTCTTTTCATAATAAGATGACTAATTTGGTAACATGATTGCCACGTTCAGCAACACTATAATTCAGGATGGAGCTATTATGTGCAACGTTTCAGAAGAGAAATGTTCACATTCCAGCAAAATGCAGAGTCAGCAGAGTTTATGAATCATTTGGTAACACTACATGAACACAGTCACAGCACCTGAGTTTTACAGCCACCGCTCACCACAGACATGAATAACGCACATCAGTGAGAAAATGTCACTTTATTGTGCAATGCTGAAAAATTGTGCTCAGCGTCAGGTCAGAAGGCCCTCTGTGTAAAAAAAAGTGCACTGTAAATACAGTTTTATGTTTATATTTAAGCATGAGGCTGACTGTAAGCCACTTTCCTCTTTACTTCTTATGTCAGTTTATCATTTTCTTCATGTTGCTTTTCTCATTTTGCATAATCAACGTGGCTTTTTCCTGAGCTTTCAACCACATCTATAGATCTTCCTTAAATAATCATTCTCAATCCTCAAATAAATAAATGTCAGGTGTATGAGATAAGATTATATTGTAGCTTTCTTCTGTTTTTATTTAAGAGCCAGCAAGAGAGAGATTGGGCCATAAAGATCCTCCGTCAGACTGTAACCCAGGATGCTGTAGTTTACAGATTGTCTCTTGGTCATCTGGCTCCCCCAGTGAATGCTGAGATGCAGCAATGTGGATGAATATGAAAATAATGCAAAGTTGTTGAGAAGGCAAGCCAAGACGAAAGAATAAAAAAAAAATCTTAAGTTAAATTCTCTTTTTGGTTCATACAAACATTTATAATCTCACAGTTTGGCCCAGTAATATATTCTGTCTTTAAAGAAGATTTCTCTGATCTAACTGTGTGTGTGTGTGTATGTGTGCACACCTGATACGTGACATTAGCAGGATAAATAAAAATCAAATGCTGTTTTTAGACAGGAAAAACATTGCACACCTTTAAGAGTGCTCTCTTCAAAGCCTCACCACTAAAGCTACAATTTCCTTCCCGAGGCATCAGTAATATCAAAAACAACAAACATCGCACTTATGCTCCGATTTAGTTACTCAAATATTATTTTTTGCTGCTAAAAAGGAGCTGTGCTCCAGCAGAAAAGAGAACACACTATCAAAAAAGTTTCAAAGCTCAAACAAGTACACCCCCTGTAAGAATTTATCTGTTTTTATCTTTCTAATCTCAGCACGTTCAAGGCACACACATGCGGAGTTTGTTTTTTCTGCAAAGTTGATTTGTGACAAACGGTTGGCAAATTGTGACAAATTACTTTACTCCACATTTGGTGGCTTGAACTAGCAAAGAATAGATTTAAAACTACATTTGAATTAATTGTGTTTTATTCAGACAAAACCATGGTTTAGCAAAATGCCATGTAATAATTTCAAGCAAAGTTAATCCTAACCATCATAAAATATTCCAAAAACAACTTTCACAAGAACAAAATGTTGTAAAACTGCACAGACCTTCTTGCTGAAGTGGCTAATGTAAGCCAGAGGAGTGGAGTTTGTTTCAGCTATGGAGGAAAAATGTTCACAGCCTTGCTGTAACAAACACTCATGGTGGTTTTTTTTGTCAGTGGAAGTTTTTAAAGCCTGTTTCTGACTATGGCTTCACACCACCCAGGAGAGGGAGTGAGAGAGAGAGAGAGATGCAAGGAGTTCTTGTCCTATATAGATGTTCCCGTGGGAAGGGTTGAGAATCTTTGATTCTCTTTGAGTAGGCATTTTGTCATGTTTTATATCGTTCAACCAATAAAACACAAGTCCTTGACTAAAGACTTGGACTCCCTCTGGACGTCTGCTCTACATGGGCAGGAACTGTTTGCCTTAAACACACTCCTTCATCTCTTCCCACATCGTCAATTACCTAATGCACCGTTTACTGCCTAAAAACTGATCATTTACCGTACGTTAGGAATATTTAATGCTCACTGAGTGGTTATTTTGAATCATACCAGTTTTTCCTGAACCAGAGACTGTAGAACGGGAGAATCTAAGTTTAGAAAACTGATGGCAGAGTGTTTTTAAAATGAATGACATGATTTTATGATTTTTAAGATGTAACTTATGATTTAGTGCTATATAAAAAAAATTGACTTGATTTGCTTTAACATCAGTCTGGTAATGGAATCTGCAATCTGCTCTAATAATGTTTGGGAGAGAAAATGAGACATTAAAGTAGCTTTTTGTAAGTTCGTTATAAATACATGTTTCTGTACCAGTTTAGCAAGCGCTTCAGCAGTTGTTTTTATTAGAAGCACGAAGTCTTCAGTACAGACTGGATGCTGCAGTCTCTCAGTATCAAAAAGTAACATGACAGTGCAGCAAGGACCAGGACTTGAGAGGGACGAATTTCATAATAACACAGGAGACCATAGCTGGAGGCAGCTCTTGAAAAGACGATGAATGGAGTTTGATGCCGCCAAACTTTCTTAATAAATACCTGTAACACTAGAGTCTGCTAAATAGCAATAGCAAAACTAGTAACTAGATCCTTTAAATCATTTAGAGGGCAAAAACCAACATCAACAGCAGTGGTAGGTCAACAGTCTACAGCTTTACACAATATTGAACTTTGCTTTAAGCTCCATGCACCGCCAGCAAACTAATGTGTGCAGAATTTTCTAAGTATCAAAAACAAAGTGCAGTTGATGCTGAAAACACACCTGAACATCTTGTCCTGCGACTGCCAAACTGGCTCCATCTATCATCACACAGACAGAGTAAACAAATAGATTGTTCTGCAAGCAAATCAATACCCACAACACATTTTTTCTTCAAACTAATCAAAAGACACATTTTAGGGCTAAAAATGTGAAAGCATCCTGCAGGTGGGGGATTTCCCTTCCCCCAACGCCAACAGATTTGCCCATGGCTCTCTCTATCTCAGGAATTTTAAAAGGTGAGCAGAGGGGGGAGTTTTATTGTGAAGTGGGCTTGGACACAGCAAAGAGCCAAGAGCTGGTGTTTAACAGGACTATTAACAGCGAGATAGGAGATCAATACAGCAAGGTAGAGAGGAGGCGCATCTCTGTCACCGTGATGTGTTATTAGCACCCGACAGTGGAGGGCTCTGGCTTCTTTCCAGTTCCTGTGCCTTGTCATGTACTTTGTTTCACAACAATTAAACCAAACCCCTTCTTTCCAGCCTGTTACAGATTCAAAGTCTGTAAATAACCATTTCATAAATTTCAGAAGCATTAACAAGTCGGCATGCAGTGAGATCTTTGACATAGCAAATAATACCCTTTCCTGAGAGATTTACTTTGGCACCATCAAGATAATGTTCTCTCAGTCTCTTTAACAACCTTAGTATATAGGTGTGATATCTCCAAGGTCCTGGATAATGCAGATACACTCTCTTATATTCATACCCATAGACAGGTTACTCTTTATTTTGCGAGCGATACTATTGCTTCTCCTGTTTTTCCTCTGAGGTTCAAACGATGCATAACCACTGTATCTCTGTTCTGGGTTTCCTTGAGGTAAGAAAAGGGGACAGTGGGGCGTTGTAGAGCAGCTTTTCAGTGGATTTGAAACAACCTCAAATGTAGTAAACAAATGACTTTAGAATGTGCACAGATCCTGAGATGTTCACACTCTCCTGTACTGTCTAGTTGACAGGTTAAAGCAGACTTTAAAGATACAATCACTGAAATTTATTTCCCTAGTTGATTTATTTTTTCTAGGGATCCCTGTGTGATATCAGGTCAGAAGAATGGATATCAGTATGTTCTTCTGGTTTTTAAGACCAGTGAGATGATGAAACAAACCAGCAGTAAAACATGATAATCAAGCATGTTAAATAAACCAATTAAATATCGAAAATGTATAATCTGTCAGACAAATGAGAGTAAGGTTCATTTTATTTAAACAAAGTCATATAAAACTCTGTGTGTGTGTGTGTGTGTGTGTGTGTATATATATATATATATATGACAAAATATATGACAAAATTCTCCCATCGAGTCAATTAATAACTGGTCCTTGAGTCAGTAACTGTGTCGCAAAAATAATATTCTGTTTTTCTCAGTCTCACACTCCCATAACTTTCTTTTGTCCCTGACTTTAAGAACTTAGGGCAAACTGGTTTCCTTCCGTCATTTGCAGGAACTGCTGAAGAAAGCACAACAAGTAATGTGGAGAAAGACGGTGAATTACATAACAGCATGGTTCAAGAACAAGATGAAATCCATTTTCAAAACCAGTTTGTAGTGCGTTCAGGTCACTGAGGCAGGATTACAGCACAAAAAAGTTACAGCATATTTTAATTATACTGGTTTTACTTGCTTACACAAAAAATAGATATGGATCTTATACATAAGTTGATGTCCTGCAAAATGAAAAGCAGCAACATGCTGTAAACATTCAGTCGTCTCAGTTGCACAAGTTGCTTCAAATCAAATGTTTTTTTAAGAAAGAAGTAAAATTATAAATACATGTGATAAATACATCTCATTTTAAGAGTGCCACTATTATGTTGCATATAGAAAATACATTTCTGCAAAGCACTTCTTCTTTTTTCTTTTTTTTACTGTTCCATGCTAGAAGGGATTCAATATGACCAAAGAGTAACATTGCTTGGAGACTGGTAATGTGGTAATGCTGGTAATTGCTATGATCAACAAATCCCATGAGCACATAATTCAGCAATACACTGATGCTATTAAGTTTTCATCCATTAGTCTATCTAGCTTATTCCTCTGTGCCAAGGACCTTCATTCTGCTTCAAAACCTAATAACACATCTGTGAGACACATTTTGATTGACCTGGAGGACAGTTACTATTGTTTATTTTGAGTCAATTTCACACACGGCATCAAAACACTGTTAGTAACCTCTGGAAGATGTGAACTGCAAATGATCAGTAACCCCAAATACATACATATATGTATGTAAATATAATATAACTCAGGCTACCAGTGTAGGGGCCTAATTTTGCAAAATAGCAGCATTATTATCATGTACTAGGGGTTTTTATCAGTTGTGTATTTGATTAGAATCACCATTCTCCAATGCTGGATGACAGGGCGCGGAGAAGGAGAAGCACATCTCATTGCACCTCTGCTTTCAAAAGCTCTCCACAGGACACGCCAGCCGAGATGCCAAAGCATGTCCACGGTATGTCCTCTGCAGCGATGGCAGCTGCTATGGCAAGTTGGTGGCAGCTGAACCTGCCACCGGAAATGCTGCAGCTAACGGCTGCTGCTGCCTTTATCCAAGCGAGCCCAGGTGGGAACCGATGGGCTCGGAGCTGAGAGCCAGAGAGACGTTAGGGAAGCTGAGAAGTATTGAGCAATTAATTGATGGTTAGTTTTCGTCTTTTTCTATGAGATTCGTGGAAAAAAAAAGATTCATTTAGATGCTGTTGATTTGATGATTGCGGTAGATGAGGTTCACTGTCTGTCTGGGTGAAAATCATCCCGAGATTGGATTTCACAGGATGTAAATCAATTTGCAAACATCTGTTTTTGTTGATAGGAAGTAAGAGGAGCATCATAAAATATGATTGATTTTAAAATCTGAAGGCTCTACGTCAGAACAGCTGAGGATATTAACCCTGAATTTTTTTTTACGCATCTTCGTCACCAAGTCTCTTCTGTATAGGCAGTAAAATATGAACTTTTAACAGCAGTTCTTATGAAACATTGATAAAACCTGGAGGTCTGTGATGACTGACTGGGTTTGATGTCTATTATATTTTTGGTATTTAAACAGGATCCTTTAGACTACAATTTGTATGTATGTATGTGTAATAGTTGAATGGCAGTCGTTATGATAAAATCAAATGTTGTAACCTTGCACCAACCTTATGCAACAAATCATGAGATTTTGTAAGTTTATTGTTAGTGTTTTATCACACGGAAAGCGAGCACATTGATTTTCTCCCCCATCTTCTGAAAAAATTTGCAGTATGTGTGAGAGTAGTTTCTGTTTGACTTTGTCCTCCAGATGTCTCTGTGAACTCCAGATGCTCTCAAACACTGTCTCACACAACCATCCTTCTTCATTCCCACTAACAATTAGGTAATGAAATATTGATTTTTAGTTAGATTCATATTGATGCTATTAGCTTTGCATTGATAAATCACTGATGCTGGGAGCCAGACCAGGAAGACATTACTGTGTGTTAATCTGATGGATATGTCTTCTACTTCCTGCATGTCTCTTTCCACCTGGACTGTCACACTCCATCTTTTACTGTGTTTAGTGCAGCTTCATAATGACAATATTCTTTTTCACTGTATTTAAAGTCTCTTTCTGGGTTGTGAACTCAGGATTCACTTGTTGATCTTATATGGAAACTAGAAAATAATTTTTTTTTAATATTAATTGCAACAATAGTATCAGTATTTTAGCCTGCCTGTCTAGTCATTACTTTCACAGTGGGGCCTCAGTATGTAAAGGTGACACTGAGATTCCAATTCACTTTAAAGACTTAAAGAAAATTAACTTTTCTATGCAAATATGACTGCAGGAAAAGTAAGAAAACTAATAGAGATCTTCATAAGATTTTAACCCAATTTAAGATGAAAAAAAAATGTATATAGCTATGTTGGATTGATGAAAAATGAAGAAAAAATGGGCCAAAATTCTAAATAATAGTTATTTTCCTCCGGCATCTTAATATAAAGCTGTGTTGCAATCTGGCATCACTGTTGGTCTGTAAGTTAGCAGTGATTTTTTTATTTATTTTTTTACTTGGTTCCACATGGTTCCATTTAAATTATCTTTCAACACTCCAAAAAGATACTTTTAACTCAGTATTTTGCAGGTAAAAATTTGTTCCTTAATAAATTTTTTCCTACATTTCTCAAAAGTCCTCCTATGACCACTTAGATTAATTATGATGGGGCTCTTGAACCGTTGATCAAGACAATGTGTTTGTAAATCTCAGACCTACTAATTATGAGGAAAAATGTTAGAGAAATAACTGACTTCTTTTCTTAACCTTAACCCAAATTAATCAAATTTTTTACAACTTTTGGTATCGAGGTAGAAAACTGTGAAGTGATGTTTATTAAAATTTGTCTTTAAATATCCAATTTTGTTTATTTAATTATTTAACTGTTCAATTATTTATATTATTATATATTCCACCATGACCCTGATAGATAAGCGGTTGAAAAGGAAATGAAAATGTATTCCATAATCTGTCCTCAAGTGTAATTTTTTCAAACTTTTAAGGATTGGATAAAAGTCGGTCCTCAGGTTAGATCAAGCCTGACCGGAACCAAATGTATCCCTGAATCCTGAACTCTAACCTTAAACCACCTTGTTGAAAATTTGATACACACCTCCCAAAATAAAGTGACTTAACAGTACTGTCCTCACTTGCAATGTCTAGACTGGCTCTCTTAAGGACAAGAACACAACAGTCATGACAGCTGTCAGTCCAATTGGCCACCGGTCCATCTCTGCTCTGCTCAACAACAGCCAGGCGTTTCCCTGTCAGATAACATATGCCACTGCGTTTCTCCCGCTCCTAGCCACCTGACATTATCTACTCGGAGACCCCGTGGCCGGCACCAACTCTCAGCCCTCTTGCTGGTGGCACTGCAAACATGATCTCTGATGTCTCTCAGGCAGCTAACTGATGCTGTCACTGCACCAAGATATAACACAACTCAGCGACAAACACATTGTGACAAGGACATACAGGCACATCAGCATGTATGCACACACACACAGTTTTACAACTGCTCGGGCCTTGTCAATGTGCTAGACAACAGCAGATGAGACTGCAGTCTTTATGCAGTATTTATTTTCTCCACTGGGTTTGCCAACCAGATGAGGTCAACTGCACATATGTTAAGTCATCAGAAAATATTAGCATTCAAATGTTTTTGTGTGACTTGGTGACTTATTTTGTTTTTCCATATGTTCAAACATCTTTTGACCACATTGGAAAAAAGCTGCCTGTAGATTCAGTTTGTCTAAGTTAGAAATTCACCAGATCTGACATCTCAATCACGCCTGCAGGCAGGAAACTGTCTGATGATGGAAGAGAAAAGGCCTCATCCATAATTTGAAGCTCTGTCTTTGTACTAAGTCCAGATGCACACATGGACAGCTTATATAGGAAGTTTCAGGGCAAACATTTTAATGGGTTGGTGATGGGGAAAAAAAGAAACTTTATAAATATAATGGCACATGTCGTAGTTAAATAGCCAGCAAGTGTTTTAACCAAGAGGGGTGGTGTTTGCATCAAAGTAATTCTTGGCGCATTTATTTCTTGATATAGCCTTCCATCTGCTGGTAGAAGTGAGAAACTGCAGCAAATATGTGGCCACACATTCAGCTCAGACATTTCATCTGTTAGAAAACAACTTACAAAATTAACTATGGTCCAATGATAGTCACCGGCTCTTTGAGTAAAGGCCTATAACTTAATCCTTTCAGCTAATATTGCCAGAAATATACATGTTAAAAAGGCTTGTTTTTATCAGGGGTCAGACCTTTTTGTCTGCTCATGTTTATTTTCCATTTTTTCAGAGACTTAAGATTGATTGTAACAACACTACAACAATCGACCAACTTTATTTGAATTATTTTACAGACATAGAACTGATGAAAATAGAAATTCTGATACCAACACCATTAACTATGAAACGTATTTACATTGTCACAAAAACTTGACATTAAGCTTTAGATCTGTATTAAAGTTCAGGCTTGCATGAAAATCTATTGTCCTTTACTTTCCTGTGTTACTTCACCTGCCAGACTGTTTGCAGCAGTATCCTTATGGACAATTATTGGAGAGTAGTAAGAGTACAGCCTGAATAAAGCCTGCTGCATCACTTCCTGTAGAGCCTGCACTCTGACCTCAAATGTGTCAGAGGGAAAAAACCCATTAAAAAAACATTTTCTGTTGTTACTACAAATATCAAGTACTCAGGAGTGGTAAAAGACCACTCTTAGCAAACAAAAATACCATTAAATAAAACTATAATTTACAATATTTATCAAATGAGAAATCCACACAGATGAAATTAATACAATAATAAATTATGTATTCTCAAGATCTCCCAAGAATCCATAACTTGATGGCTTTCTGTCAGATGCATAGACTATTTCTATATGGGAGATGAATACACTGAATTAGAAGAACTAAAAGATAAACGTATTAAACAAAACTGCAGAAAAAACAAATGAAAAGAAATTGCAAAACCAAAGGTCAAAGAGAAATATTCTATTATCTTTTAAGATGTAGTTTTTCAATAGCTCATCTGGCAGATGTGTATCAGGGCCACATCTGTAGAAATCATCACTACGTTTCTACTTCTAGAAATTACAGCATTCAATTGCTACATAACTAGCACAATCTGAAATTAGTGTAGTTGTTTACACCATGTTTCTTATTGGAGACAGAGGACACATTTTGTCATTGAGAATTATAAAGCAGGATGACATTTTGTTGCTCACTGTTATTTTGACACAAACTTGTTTTTACAGACTGGCTACACCACTTCACACTTTATTTCACACTCTGATTGTCCATTCTGGACCTTCAATTTGGCAATGGCCAACAATTTGCAATGAATAAATGTAAACTATAAATATCATGGTGCCATATCCACAGATTCTGCTGTTTGACATGGATATAATTTTCAAACTGGTATCTAATTTATTCCCTGTTACTGATTTACCATCTGTGATGCTGATTGAGGCTATAAAGTAGAAGAGAGCACTCGGTTAACTTGGTCCCTGGCACTGCAGATTGAAGTGGAACATGGATATAAGGAGGTTGCTACACAGAGATGCCCATCAACACTGCACCAATGCCCTTTATACACCACAATTGACCCCAGACATGCTGCCAGTAAGATCCTTGGATGTGATGCATGTTTTATCTTAAGTATGGCAAGTCTTTGTGGCTAGGTCAAATCCTAGTATATGGCTGGACTGCATTCAGCTAAGTTGCCTGCCAAGTCTGTTACCCTCTCTCGTACTTTGTGTGCTCACATATACAATATTTTAATCCAGCCAAATTCCCCACTAAGCTGTTCTCATTTACACATTTATCTGTCTCTGTTGACCAACAACAGAGCAAGTATGAAATGGTGATTGAAATGGAGCCCATTAACACTACATGTTGACTTTCTAGCCATTTCCAAGCTTCTGCTCAGCACCACTAAGATCCTGATTTTGTTAGGAACACCAACATCAGACTAAAACCATAAACACATGCATTTCAGTCTGGTATTGGGGTTTGGTTATATTTACTTGTGAAAAGGTCAGTCAGAGAGAAAGTTAGAACATCAGCGGCCATGTGGTCAGTCGGATTAGGGTTTGGTAAATGTCCACCTCTCTGATAACTCAACACTGCCTCTTTGTGCCAGTTCATTGTGAAAGCACATTGACCAGCGGGGAACCTCTGACAGTCAGCAACATTTATACAGATGTGTTCAAAATGACATAAATAAGGAATAATATTCTTGCCACCTTTTTTTTTTATTTAAAGCCAGTTTTCCATGCCAGACTGTGGGCTTCCAAAAATGTATAACATTCAGTTTGAGTTTGATACTCGTACAGCCAGTGCATCCTTGTAAATGTGTGTGGGCTGATGAGCTAATAGTGCTTAAGCCTGGATTCTGGTCAGATTTTGTTATAATTAAGCCGAATCTTGCTGTGGGATGATGACTTTGTGCTTTGTTAGTTGAAAACTGTGGAAGATGTGGCCAAGCACTTTTTACTTGACGCTCAAAAAATAAGAGATGATAACAAATGACCAATGAGCATTGAGAAATCCACTCTCAGGTCAAATTTGAATATTTCTGTGCATAATGGTTTAAAAAGTGACAACATTTTATCTGCAATTTATATGTAAAAGCCCTGTTACATATTTAGAATCTCACCACCTTTGTCCTAAAAAACAAGCTTATAGGGTTCATCAAGAACATCAAGATGAAAACAGAAATGGACATAAAAACGTAAAAGTAAAGCTAACCATTCAGGGCAAAGCTTACATTTTAAAATTTATGTTATAATTGAGGTTTTTGCAGCATCTTTGTGCCTAAGATTTCTATTTTATATAATGCAGGACCTATCTGTAGTTACATATCTTTTTTCACACCAACATAGGTGATCTTTCTTCTTTAAGTCATTAGTTCTTAGGTAGCGTTGTAGTATCTCAATTCATTTTCACCTGGACTTTTGTTCCCATGCAGTCTACAATAAGCCTAAGGGATTCTGAAACATTTCCATTAAACCGTATCTTCATGTGTGCTTAGCTAACTAATACATCTACATTCTTAAAAAAAGAGCAAATAATTAAATGAAATTCATATCTAACACTTCAAATAAAACAATCATACACATTGACAATTAAGTCCACCTCATTGCTTTGCATATGTTGTGCATTATCCAGTGCCTCTGTCCTCTTTAGGAGTTATGGCTGGTTCCTTTAAAGAACAGGTTTCTGTTCAGCAGTTTGTATTGTGCAAGGTGGAAGCCAACAGGAACACTGTATCTTCACGTTCCTTTATGAAGAGACCCTGAGGATGAAGTGGAGCGGGTGTTCACCTGCAGGAGACATGTGTGGGGCACATCAATTAGATCTAACAGAGGGTTTTTGGTTTTTTTTGGGGGGGGGGTGTTTTTTGCTAAAAGTTTAGGCCTGCAGACTAAGACAAAGTAAATGGATAGGCAAATTGCTGGTATAAACTTTTAAGTTTGCTTATTAGTATAATTGAACACTATGATATTTTATGCATTTAAGTTAATTTAAAAGGCCTTGCTCATTTTAAGTAACACTTTAAGAGCCTTCATGCCCCCAATAGAGGCATTATAATGGATAGTGTGAAGCTGACATGGGTGGCAAAAATACAAAATGCTCCACCATAAATAAGTTTCCATGATACTCTTTAATATCACCCACAGTGTTATCCATATTAGTGTTATCAGAGTTGTAATTCCTCACCCCTACAAAGTGAGATATTGCCCATTTCCTGTGTTTAAAAAGTTGCCCACACATTACTCTAGGGGAAAGAGGAGAAAGCAAGAACAGTTGTAGGTAGCATCAGGGTAGGCCTGACTGACAGGCTAATGACACACCATATGGAGATGCTGGGCGAGTTTTACCCTGAGGGGGACAAGAGTGGGTTTTTTTATTATTTGTTTGCCTCGTCCCTGTCAGCGCCTCTTACAAAAATGAGAAGGAAGAGACAGCCAGGTTGTGGAAGTTGACAGCCAGGCAACGAAACACATGAAAATGCGCAGACGCACGTGTGCACAGAAATGACAGACTGTACTCCAACACAGACAGGGTACAGACAAGAGAACAGCCGCACACAGTTGTTGGAGACATACTGTGCACACTTGTGAAGGATGTGACTTTTGCAGTGTTTTTAATTTTAGAAAGTGAAGTGACAGAATAGGATTGTAATAGACTGATTTTATAGTTATAATTTCAATTTTAAACTGTAATTAAGGTGATAAAATTAAACACTATCCTGCCCACCACAGTGAGAACTGCCAATTACTGACTGTAACTAAAATTATTTCTTTCTTTCTTCTGCTCAGGGTTTCATCACATTAACCATGTTTGCAAACACAGCAGTATAACAGGATAATTTTTACTTCAATAATAAAAAAAACAAACTATGTGGTTAAATAATTATTAATTTAATTAATTAACATAAGATATTTTATGTTGATTAATCTTTTAGTTTTAAGGAGACCGTTTTTGCTTCCTAATATTTGCATTATATTAAATCCTACAAGATGTAATGATTTCTGCAAAGAAAACATACTTGTTTGGAGGCTTCTGTGGAGGAATGGACTTCATTTCCCAAATTTCCATTTATCGGCAACATTGCTGTAGAAATAAAAGTGTTACAAGAGTATATATGTATGAAAATACTGGGGGGTGGAGGACAAAACATCACAACAGTCACTCTAATTGTGAGTGTGAAGCCCTGTGCCCACACTTGGTCAATTCATTTAAGTTTAGATTTTAGGCTTATATTGTGAAAATGTTCTCTGCCTTTATAGATGCAATAAAACACAAAATTAAAGTTGTTTCTTACTTTGGGGATCAATCCTGGGGTCAACAATCCCCCAGTGCTGATAGAGAGCAGCCAGGTCGTGTGGGCTGTAGTTCTTCAGCAAACTGAAAATATCAGCGTCCATCAGCATTTCTCCTGTTGACTCATTCTTTCCCTGAGCAAAAAGGAGGGGTTCTAAATATGCTTTGCTTCCATGTAGCCCCCACATGTTCATTGTGGCCCACAAATCAGGACCCTTAGGGCCAGAAGAAGAGTCACATGATTGCCGTCGGGGATGGAGTCTATCTGCAGCAGTGCTAGAAGAAGTCCCGCCATGATTCCTGGACAACATAAAACCCAAACCCTCTTGAGGGAAGTTTCCCTCCACTGCAGCTCTGTGGCCTCTGTGTTTGGGGCTGCTGGTAGGCTGGAAACTAGAGACACTCTTGTTTTGCACAATACTGCCTGATGAAGTAGCTTGGGCACTAGAGCTTTTACTTCCCCCCTCAACTGCCCGATAATGTCCACCGGACTTCTTTTGGGGTAGAAGTCCAACCCTCCCACTAGAATAAGTCCCATCTGAAGAGCGTGAGTCTTTTGAATGATGCTTGGACTTAGGGACACCTGAATGGCTTTTAGGATGAGCCTGAGTGCTTGTTGAGTGTTTGCTACTGCTACTGCTGGGGACCGTGAAGCCTGGGGCCTGTGTGCGCTGGGTTTTTGGAGCAGGTAGAGCTGGACAGTCCTTGCCCTCAAGGAATGGTGGGGGCCCTGTGCGTCTCCACTGGGAAACACCTCCCTTTAAACCTTTCAGATTGTTAGTGCAGGGTGCCCACTTGGGCACTGTGGAGCTGCTGCCATCCACTCTGTGTAAAACCCGCTGATGGATCCACAGTACTTCTGGGTAGTTTGTAGTGTGAGAGCAGTATGGACACTGATGTCTCACCAGGCCCTCTGTCTTGATTGGATAATTATCAGTAATGTCTCCTTCACTTACAGGTAATGCAGACAGATTGAGAAGACTGCCAGCATCATTAGTGGTTTGTCCCTGCCCTTTGATCTCTGTACCATTTGACTTTTCAGTCTTAATGTTTGACTCAGCTGACACCTGACCAGGCAGACATGTGTAAGGACTCCAGTATGGCTGGCTGAGTAACACACTCCTGTTTCTGAGGTAGTCCATGTATCTTGAGGCTTTGGAACCACCACTCTGGCTTATGTTGTCCAAAATGGTGCTGTGTTTGTTGTGGGGTCCCAGGAAGTCCTGGTGGTGCTTGTTCAGGTGAGACCTGAGTAGTGAGGCGTCAACAGTATGGAAATCACAGTGCTCACAGAAGTAGGGCTTTTTATCTGTAAGTGAGAACAAGAGAAGCAGCATAACATATGAAGGATTAAAGGGTTGCAGCAAACTGTAACAGAGTCACTAGCAGAGATTAGATTAGGTCAGCAAGAAATGCATTGGAAGATACTAAAACAGGGATCTAAATTAACACAGAGGTCAAAAGACAGAAGACACTCGAATCATATGTTCAATGTTAATATGCAATAATTATTTTTATTTATATAAATCATTGTTTTAACCACCAATGCAAACACTCGCTGTACATCTTTGGTGATTGAAAGTTTTAGAGATTTTAATGAACCTTTTGATAGTAATTTATAACTCTTTCCCGAGATTAGTTTAATTTAAACATTTAAACATTAATGTAATATATTTAAATTATGTACTGCCCATTCTTTAAAATCATATTTGTATTATTTTTTTATAAGCATATAAATAGCTGACAAAAAGTTGTAATTGTTATCTTAATCATTCACATTATCTTATGCTGAATAAATGCATATCTGTGAGTGGGGTGGTAAAGCAGCCAAGTTAACCTACTATCCAAACAGCAACTCGAAATCTACTTCAACAAAGTGAGATTTTTTTGTTCATTAAGCAACAGGCTCAGTGTGATTTGTGTTACCAGTTACAAATGCAAGATTTGAAAGGATAAAACAGTCAAAACTAACTTGCTGTGTTCTTTATCAATTTGAATAACCATTATTTCCAATACATAAAAGTGTATGAAGATTCTACTGAAATTGTAAGCCTTTAAAACTACCAATACATTTGCTAACAGCACATTGCTTTTGATGTATTCATCAAAATATAACCTTTTTGTAACTGAACTTTATGTCAATGAAATACTTTTCAAGCCTTAGTGAGAAAACTCAACTTTATCACAAAAATTTTGGCATGAACACATTTAGTTTGGGTTTCTGTAATCCAACTGAAAATCCACTAGAGGTCCCCCTTTTCCAAAATATAATAGTAATTTCTAACTTCGTTTCTCAACTTATACAAGATTGTAATAGGTGAGAATAGGTCAGAATTGTTTGTGTATTCAATTTCCACATTGATGGCCTGGTAGGTTTATCTTACTATATCAGAGAGAGACTTTTGGTCTGTCCAAACTGAATGCTGTAGTTAATCCATATTACAAAATGGCCACAAACATGACCTTTGACTGCTTGGCAAACTAGCTCTGGTCAATGAATCTGAATTCCAATGTTGTCAAAAACCACTGCTCAGAAAGAGTACAGGGGTGTTGTGTGTTTAACTTACCCTCCTGGTCTTGGCTCTTGATGCTGTTGGCCTGTTTAGGTGAGACGTGAACTTCATTGACCTTTTTAGTTTGCAGTGCTTCATAGAATGCATGACCCAGTCCGTTCAACAGGAAACGATCCTGGGAAATCCTCTTGTCACCGCCTTTGGTGTGACCCAGGCTGTTTGATGTGTGATCAAGGCCTGTATCACCCTTCCTCTTCTTAACATTAGAGCTGGAGCTGTCAAATTGCTTCCTTTTCTTCTCCTGTTTAAGGGGCACATACTCGCCCTTCTCCATATCATATGCCACTTCGGCATCAGCTAACCTCTCCTCCCACCCCAGACATTTCTCTGTGGCCTCCACTAGTCGTCCCCTTGTGGCCAACTGCCATGCTTGGTAACTACAAACTGGATCAAGCTCTGGTATTCTCCTGCCCAGGCTCATTTCCTCAGGTTCATCCCTCACTCCAACAGATGTGAGGTTAAGGCTTTCCAGAAAGTGTTTCTTAGCAATATGCAGCTTAGATGCCTCGTGGTCTTCTTGTGGTGGAGTTTGTGTTTGAGAGCGGCTGTGGTTCAATTTATGGAGTTTTTCATGTATTCGCAAGGTCTTGCGGTCATAAAAAAAGTTACCACAGCTGGCACAGAGTTCGTACAGGCACTCGTCATTTATCAGGGATGCTGAGTCCTGTGGAACTCCATTTATTGTGGCAGGGGGCTCATTGCTTTTGCCACCACGCAACTGGGCTTTGACCCGATGAATGCGCATATGACTTTGGAGGAACCATGCCTGGCGAAAGCGGCGTCCACATATTCTGCAGCCGTGATCCTGGGAGCTTCGGTGCCTTTTCATGTGGGATTTAAGGAGTAGTACCTGAGGGAAAACCTGGCCACAAATTGTGCAGGAAAAAGACCCAGCATCACCAACCTCAATGCTTTCTTTACCCTTGACTTTTTTCTTGGCTCCTTTTTTCTTCACCTTCCCATTGACATTGTGAGCTTTATCAGGCATGCTGATGATTTTTGGAGGGTCGGGGATCTCAAGGTTATCTTTCTGCTTCTGATTTCGATCGCCCTCCTTGTCACTGGCATTATGGCTGAATAGGCCAAGTTTATGGCTTCGGATGTGGGCTTTCAAAGTGCCCTTTTGAGCCGTCCTGTGTTCACAGTATGGACACTTGTACGGCTTCTCTCTTGTGTGTCTTCTCATGTGCTGGGACAGAGAACTGAGAAGTGGAAAGCTGCGACCACACACCCCACAGGTGTGGCCAGAGGCGGCATCTTCTTCTGTCTCAACCTTTATATTAGCCATGCGCTTTTGTGATGCATCCTCCCTCTCTTCTGTCTCCATTACTTATCCTGGAGAACTTGTATTTTAAAAACCTCACAGTTAAATAATAATTTTAAAAAAATCCTCAAACTATGCAAAGTTTATGTTCCAGAAGTTAATGAGTTCTTGGAGCAGCCATTAAAAAGTTTAAAAATATTGCATCTTTATTATCCATCCTTATCAATGAAGAGGTGTCCTTAATCAGGTTTCATGCTGAATATCTGAAAATAGAATGATAAAATTAAGATTAGGCTTGTGATATTTTAGTTCTAATCAAAATGCATATAAAATCATTTTTCATCCTTTTACAATCTCACTTTCCTCCAAGGTCTTGGTGAATATTATTTCCAATCCAAACTTAATTTTAACATTACAGGAATGTGAAGAGGAATCAAAGCTACAAATGTTTGTAATAATCTTTTGCAGCATTAAATGAAGTTGTTTATGTAAACCTTGATCCCTTTGTTTGATAGTCCCATAGATAAAGTCTGTTTAAACACTACAAAATCAAACAACAGTCAAATTCAAAGTATCAAAAATTGGTCAACACAAATTTTTTGTTTTTATATATATATATATATATTTAGAATAACCTTTTTCCCTTAGTGGACGAGTAATGCCTGTCTATACGAGTGAGGGTCAGCGTCTCAACATGTGTGTCTGTGTCCTTTGGTTTCCTATGTCTAAATTGAGTGTGTGAAGTGAAGCATGAAGAGATGTATTCATTCCTGGCCAACCAGGATGAAGCCTGAGGGGCAGTCCACTCTAATTCATGATCAATAATCCATCATCAACAAACTTAATTTTAGAAACTCGCATACAGACACACAGATCCCTGATTCTGGGGCAAGTCCTGAGACATATTACTGTTTAAATAACAGCCAAAAATCTTGCCACTTATGACAATGTGTGTTAACCTTTATGCTTCTATCGTATACACTACATTTATGCAGGAAGTTTCACAAATGTGGGGCCAATTATACTATCAACCAGAAAGATAATGTTGCTTAAGAGCCTCTAAATATTTTTCTGTGGTTGTTCTGATTTTACCAGAACAACCCTGAAAGAAAATAGGATTTGTTGTACTCTACATAAACAGTGATGACATGACACACTCTGACGTAGTTAAATATGTTCCTCAGGCAAACATGACCATTTGTTAGACTTTTAATAGTAAGAAAGAAATTAATCTGTGGCATATAGCCAGCCAAGCCATCATAAGAAAAACTTGCTATTGTGTTGGCCGCACTAGAACTGTCACATCGCCTCATGTCTGGCCCTACACTCCTCATTGGGGGGTCGAGAGAGTTATTGTTAAAGCAAAGAGGCCTGGGTCTGCATGTCACTGTCCTGAAATACGGAGGAAGGACAAAAGAGGACTCTTGTTTGTCTTGAAATGTGAGGAAAAACTAGGATAGCTCATACACTTGCAAGCCAAGGACAAAATAAGATTGATTATGGTATGATTTTCAAGAGATGAGGTGCTTTGTCTAATTATCTGTATCTGCATCCCCGGTCGCATCTGTCTGCATGCCTGCCTGCCTCCCTGCTTGCAGTCATGTGTGCTGATCTGCTCACGCTGGAATGGGTGCTGTATCTGGAATATGGGAGGAGTTTAGGAGGTTTTTCTGGACACGGCAGGTGTTTGGTAGGCAGACGCTATCAGATTAGTGCATGGGCAATGTGGCACAGTGTCTCCAAGAGGGGGGAGGATGTGCAAGAGAAACTGAAGGGTGGCAATTAAGGGGTTAAGGTTAAGACGAATGTAATGAGTTAACACAATGGGGATAAAGTCAGAGAGCTGAGGGCAACAGATGGGAATAAACGGGCCATCAGTATGGAGTTAGCCGCCTCTACAGTATGGGCTTAGGCCTTTGTCAAAGCAGCCTACGTGCTTAGTGTGCTACATATTTGCAGCTGCAATAGTCTACTTTTGCTCAATAGTACAACAAAACAACAATTTACATTTGTGGAGTTACTGTGTTATTAAGGGCATGTATGTTTACTCTATTTGCAATTTTCAGGAAAAAAATTTAGAATTAATTTAACGTTGATGTTTTGTTTTTTTAATTTGTTCCCTACTGCTCTCGTCCCATAAACCCTGAAAGCCCTTTTGAGTATCTGTAAAGTAATGCAGATAGCCAAACATTATGCTCCAGGGGTTTAACTCATTTCTTTTAGAATCCCTCGCTCCCTTTTTCTCTCTCTTTTCTTTGGCAGATGAATAGGCATGTCCAGTCAGCTGTCCTCGCATTGATTCATCCTGACATCCCAACCAGCTCAGCACAAACTCCCTATGGTCAGGGCACTGATGCTAAGAGCCTGTGCGTGCGTCTCTGTGTATGTGTGTGTGCACATGCGTGGGTGGGTGGGTGGCGGTGTGTACAAAAATATCCACTGTCGATGTGACATATGTGTGTGCACTGCTTGTGTGCCTGGTTGCTGCACCAAAACTGTGGGTGTAAAAAGGTAATGTTGTAGAAAGGTACACTCACAGCTATCTGCAACATTCTGTAATCACAGACCAATGAAATGCGTCCCCATCACTGTGTGCATGCATATATCGCACCGTGAGTGTGTATGTGCTGAAGTCATCCAAATATTCTCAACAACCACCAACAAAGCTGTGCCAACATACCCCTGACTGGAGATGCATGTGACTGTCCTTATGCTAGTGTTCAAAGCCATAGTCTCTCACTAAGCCTCACCTCGCATCTACTGTTTTGCATCCAATAATCCTGTTGGTTTCCACCAACTGAAACACAAATCAAAACTAATGCACACAGAGTTTTCTTCACTCTAAATGCAGTCTAAATATAATGGAGTATTTGCTAAGATTAGAACATGTCTTATGGCCTCATCTTCAAGTCATCCCTCCAGCTTTAAATCTAAAAAGTGTCTGCTGTGGGCATTGTCAATGCATTCATGTGTAAAATCAAATCTACGTTTAAAAAAAAAATTGTCAGCTGTTACATAATAATAATTTCAGAAAATATTTACTGTATATGGCATAACATGTATTTACCAGCATGATCAAGGCAACATTGAAGAGATTGTTACTGATTCCTACTATTCTATGTTGCTGGTTAGATTCACTACACAATATGAAGTTTGTTCACCACACCACCATATTCAGGTCAGATGATGTGTACTTTCCCCTCTTGTACCTTATTATCCAGCACTTAGTAAAATCTTGCTTGGAGTGAAGAGTGAAGGCTCAGAAGGCTTCTTATAATGTGTCTTATAGTGTAAATATATCATGTCTGAAACACATCTAGCTGAAGCATGCAAGCCATTCAAGCACCAACTCTTTATTAGTCCCTCAGTACAGTTTTGCTACTGAAGCACACATACTTCTTTGATAGAAAACAACAGAGAGTGGGCCATACTAAACATCTGTTCAGAATTACTCACTACCAGAGGAGAGAAATAGATTTATCGCTTCACTTGTTCTGTAACACCTTATGCAGAAAATTCATTCTTTGCTGATTCACTGCTGAGACAGTGACTCCTCCCAGGTGCCTGCTTGAGGTGGCAAGACTGACTGTCCAACTAGAGTTAACGAGTTGTCACACTGTGAACACTCAAGTCCAATGCACCCTGCTTAGAGCAAAGTAAATCTCCATTCTGTAAACCAGAGCATCACACAAATAGTAACAGCAACATCAAACCACCCAACAATCTTGCGCTCTTTCCTTTATACAACTGTACTGCACAGTGTTATCCGTGTTGACTGTATAATTACAATCCACAGCCAGAGTTGTGGACAATTTGGGCACAGTGTTCAACGCCAGCACGATTCCTCGAACAACTTGATTGCATGAAAAAGAGTGAGGCTGCACACCACTGTTGGCGAACAGCCTAATGTACCTAAGAGATTAGACAGCCATGAGCTCAACAGTCACAAGCACAGACAAACTTGCACACATTGGATCCCATCCCCCTCCTTGTCCATCTCTCCACTCGGTTACACAACATATACAGGGATTATTCTTCATAGCATGGGATGAGCTGCTCAATGAGTGGTCTTTTATCATGCATGCCCCTTAGTGCAATAAAGCACACACAGGGAAAGGAGACTAGGGGGTTTTACCTGTTGTGTAAATGTGAACAGTTACTCTCGAAAACAAACAAGATGTCTGCATGGGCCCAAAGCAGACATCAGAAACCTAACTGAAAGCAGAAAGGCAAAGATGAAGAGATGTTAGTTTTAAAACTATTTTCAAAAGGCAGTGATAATTTTGTCTTTTGTTATTGAGGGTATTAGCTGTGATAGGTGGAGGATCCACTAGGGACAAACTCTCTTTTCAGAGTGGATTGGCTAGTGTGGGAGACACTGGAGTATAATCTGCTGGCATTAACTTGCTCTCTAAAAAAAGCACTCTCGACAGGGATTAGATTATCATGGCAAGGTCAGCTCAGACTCGCTCTGTCTCCCTTTATGTCTATCACTCTGCTTTCTGTATTTTACTTGATCTGATTCCTGCCATCAGATGTTCTCTTGACTACCTTTGACACTTCAAATTGCGTTTTAGATTTCAATGGATCAAAATAGGTTAACACAGGCCAATGCAAACTGTATTCATCATTACTGTGGCCAATACTAAGTTTGTTTTTTTTCCACAGGATATTTATGATGTATTTTTTGTTCTTTTCAAACTTAACATGTACATTAAATATATGTAGTTTTGCTGAGTTTGAATAGTAAACAATCTCTTTGTTTTCTAGATTAATAAATTCATTATTTGGAAGTGAGCTCACTACACAACATAAAAGGGAGTGTTTGCTTAGAAAACTGCTTTCACGATTAATGGTTTGTAAAAGTAGATGATAGCTATTTTTCTTCTGATCATTCTGTGCTCTTACTGGATTCATTGACACCCAGCATTACATTATCCAGATTAGAATTTGCTAATCAATTGTGATATAGTCATTTTAACTCAATAGTAAATTTAACTGTGCAGGATTTCAAACCTTTATATATTATATTTGGGGATCAAAGATAATATTGTATGATTTCCACTAAAGACTGCAGTGTTACCATTTTTACCCTGTGCTTTAGATAAGAATCTATGTTGAAGTTAGCAAAACGGAAAATTGTTGGAAAATAAAATTTCAATATATGTACAGCAAAACCTTTTAAGTGGCTTTGTAGCTGACTAACAATGTGGTTTTGCTTCTTTTGTGATAAGTAATGCAGATATTTATCAGTGTGAGTATAAAATTCTGAAGTTATATAGGAGTTGAATTGTAATTTTTGTTTGTACATTCCTATTTCCTGTTATGATTAAGGTAAGGGTAAGGCAATACCTGCTTAGCGATTTTACCCTGGAGCAGAAGAATGACAGCTGGCAGCAGGGTTTGGATTAGGTTTCCTTAGGGGTATTGCATCTTTTACACCACCACTTCTTTGGAGTAGAATGGGCCGATAGTAACCTGACTCCCTCAGACCCATCCAATCTCGTCTATCTCTGCCTCAATGGGGCCAAACAGAAGGGATCTTTGAACACCTTACTCATCCCTCCATCTTCCATCTGGACATTTTGCCAGTGTTTGCACTCCAGTTCTTCCACCAGAGACTTAAAGGGCAAGTTCTCAGTTTTTTCATGCATCACCAATCTGAATGTTTTCTTCAACTCACTCAATATTTTCTTTTGGTTTGTTTTTAGATGATACCCATGAAATAGTGCAAGTCCACATATCATTTTATTCATATACCTCAGAATGTAAAGGCCTATTTCAATGTGACTTGAATCTTGGAATGCAATTAATGATTGGTGATATTACTATTAACCTTTCCTGATTCTGTAAAATGCCGGATAATAGATAATACCTTTCACTTATAATTATATAACATTTTTATATTCTCTTTAAGTTGTGTAATATTTTGGGCTTCAAGTTTCAGGTACCTTGAACAACAAGCCCCAGCCCCAGCTTGCAAATGTTAAAATGAGGCTATCTCAAGACTATTTGCTTCCACTGTCTTTAAAGAAAAGATATTTTACAGTTAAAAGTTTTATACATACACCTTGAGGAAGATTTTATAGAGTTTGAGGGTAGTGGCAGCAACTGATTTCAAGTATTTGATAGCAAGTCACAATGTAACAAACTATGTTATCCTAAATGCCTCTGACCTTTTCAACTGATGATCAAGCCCACATGCAATAACAGATGTTTTCTTGATGTCTTCAACAGCAGTATTTAAGCTTGTAGTTCTTTAAATCTGTCTCCAACCACATGCTCAGTTTTTCATATTCTATAACACATTCATGTCATTACAGCATTATGGTTTTGATCTGTTTTGATCATCCACTCCTAGTTAGGTTTTTCTCCCTTGAGAATCGGCATTTATTTCAGAAATATGAAGACTTAAAAGCTTAATTTTCATGTGATGGAGGTCATTCGTATCCATAACAGATTGTAACTAGTAGTGTGGGATTAAATTGTCCCTTAGATATGATCTTCCGAAAACCAAACAGTGTTTTTCATGTGGATTTTTAGATTTTTCGCAATTTTATCTTGCACAAGATGTTTTTGTAGTTGCATATGAGAAATGTCAAATTCCTCATACTTTGTGTGTTTTCATTTATTTTTAAAACACAAACATTTTGGTAAGCCCATATTGGCTGTTTAACTGCGTATTGGATTTTAGTGCCAGATGTGTAGCTATATTTTTAATTTTGTTTGGTTCAGATTAGGAAACAACAAAATGTTTAAGCCCTTTGTCACACTAGTGAGCTGCCCAAAGTGGAGTCTGCTTTACCCCTCACATCTTCCTGTCTGCACTGTCTGTTCCCCTCCCCCCTTCCAGCAAAAAGCCCCGGTCCAGACCCTAGTCTCCTGACCTAATCTAGATGATTAAATCATTTTTCTTTAGCACAAATTTTGTACCCCCACTACTCTTGTCTGGTAGTTGTCGCAAACCCTCCCCTATTGATTGTCATGCTGAGGAGATTACCCTAATAGCTGGGATTACCTCCCCACATGTTGGTTGACCACATACTGTGGGGGAGAGAGCACTGTGATGGTGCATGTTGAGAATGATGTGCAAGTGTATGAAAAGAGGGCGGGAGGGGTGAAGGAGTAAGAAATAGAAAATGTGGGCCTATTTGTTTGTTGTCTGTGAGTGCTGGAACATGAGGAGCTTTCACCAGTATCGCGTCTGATTGTTTGTGGGATGTAATTTGACTTTTAGCAGCCTAGATAACAATTGTTATCATTCACAGTGATGATCAAGCAAAAGAAAACAGTTTTTTTGTTGTTTTTATCAGCAGGACAGACAAACAACACATCAATGATCTGTTTGACACCCTCTGCGATTGTCCTCTCATGTTTTTTACTCCAAAAAGCCTGCATTTAAACCCGACATCACCTGCCATGTTGATTGCAAAACATGAAACTGTTTATGAGTCGCACAATTGACAGAAACCTAATTGGCAATGATTTGGATAATTGGTTAATGTTTCCAGTTATCACATGTAAATGTCAAATCTACTTTGGCTGTAGCTTGTCAAATGCAGGGATTTGTAGCTGTTAAGAGTATCATTGTAAATTTGTTCATATTCTGTTGGTCAGACAAACCAAGCAATTGTAGGATATCACCTGTGACAGGTCTTTTTATATTAAATTGATTAAATGGAGAGTTTCTAATTCAAAATGATTGTTAGTTGCAGCCCTAAATGTTTTCTAATCACCAGCTTGCTCCACATGCTCCGAGGACAATAACCACCACAATCTGCTGCCCAGCACTGTCCCATCCACATGTTGGACTACAGTTCAGCTCGGCATCTCTTGGGTTGCTGGCTTGCCCACTGTGAGCTGTTTTAGTTTGCTGTTTCTATCAAGTGCAAGAGGTTAAATGGACTCGAAATCGAGATGTTATGTTCACAGAGACAGGCAGGCAGGCAGGCAGGCAGAGAGAGACTGAAGGCCATTCAGATGGTGCAGAGAAAAGGAATTCCGTTAATCCGCCGCTGATCCGGTACAATGGCAGCCTTGTTGTCTGTCCCGTTTGCACTCTCTTACCACAAGTTTGCGTGCGTTGACAATGATCACCGAGAGCCGGCTCACACCTGAGCCAAATCACCGTGAACATAGAAGTAATTGGCTCTTAACGGCGGTAATGTGGGGTCGGGTCGCCGGTGGTGGAGGATTACACGCGTGTTTTACTACTAACTGACATCCATAACATCGAGCCCAACGTCCGGCGGGATGTTGGAGATAAACTTTCGCCCGCACAAACTCCCCCAAACAGAGCAGCCCTCCCTACCTTTGTCTCCGTCACTGTCTTTTGTTAGTTATCCGTCGTTTGGCTCCACTCCTTCTTACCTTGGAGGGGTTACGCGGCAGGTCGCTCCTGAAGGAATCCCATCACCGTAAAAAAAAAAAAAAAAGCCAAACAATGGCGGTTCAGCAGATAAACACTTGACGACGAGCCGGGGCGCCGCGCTCCAGCCTCCGGTTCATCTCTGTCCCTGTCTTCCCCTCCGCAGTCTTCAAAACTTGGTCCGTCTCTCAATCACAGCGGTGCACCTGAACCGCAGCCCCGTCCCTCTGCTCCTCCTCCTCCTCCTCCTCCTCCTTTTCGTCGTTGGGGACCTGAGTGACGCGAGAGATAACGTTATTAACGTTAATAGCGACCCAGCGCTAGGGCTCTCTGCGTGCGCGCGCGCTCTTCGCTGGGTTTGAGAGGTGAGCCGGTGGGCGCGCGCACGGAACACTTAGCTTTGATTAACGTGAGTTTATTCTGGAGCATGGCGCATAAAGACAGGGGCGGAGGACGGGAAAATGGACCGGGCGGTATGGATGACCCCCCCCCCCTGTTTTTTTCTGTCTCTTTGTGGTTGTATTGCGTATATTTGAAATCATAATTAAAATAATAATGATGATAATAGTAAAATAAGTTTAGTTATATAGTTGTATACTTGTCCTAAGTAAACCGGTGTTATACAGGAGTAAAGAGAAAACAACTGATAAAACAAATTTAAACCACAACAATTATATGACACACAGGGAGGTTAAATATACAGTTTTAATGTATAAATAATGTAAATATAAATATAATATTATAAAAGCCAGCAACACAGGAAAGCCTTTAGCTGATGGTCTGCATTGGACAGTTAAAGAAACAGAGTTCAATTTAACCTCTATTTTTATCACAGCTGTAACATGAAACTTTTATCCCAATGCTTTTCTCAGGTGAAACGTTCTGTAAAACATATTTAAGTGTGCTGTGGTGCTGTCAGAGGCTTCTTCGACCCAGAGTCGGAAACAGTGAAGAGAGTTTCCCAGTAAACGTCTCTGAGTGAGCTGGACTGAGCCATTCATTCTCACTTCAGTTGAGCTCTCAGTCAGCTGTAAATGTACAGGATGACAGTAACTAACTGAATCACTGAGGGTGCTACACAATAATAATGAACTATCAGCAGTTCAAACTGCGGGAATCAAAATCAGACCTGGCAAGTTCGAGAGTAATGCTAAACTAGCTCAATCCAAAAAAAAAATAATAATAAAATAAGACTGAAAATCATTAAAACCATTGGTATGGCATGTTTGTCAAAATGACAGCACTCTGGATTTTACGCCATGAGGCCGTGATTCAGTTCAGTGAGTGGCACTACACAGCTGGAGAAGTGGTCAAGCACTGAATGATTCAGTGAACAAATCTGATGACTAATCTTTTGAATACAAAGAAATACTTTACACATCATGAGCCTTGCTCTTCAAACTAATGAGAGAAGAACTCACACCTGTCAGCTAATATGTGAACAACCGTCCATTTCCATCCAACCATTTTTTGCTGCTCTGACATCAAAGCTTCAATCTAGTATTACCTACTCAAAGATATCACTATGGTTGACTCCAGGGGAATTCCTGATGAGGACGTCTGATTGCTTTAGTTATATGTGACTGTGTTTGATTTATAATGCACTAAATCAACACCTTTCACAAGTATAGGTGAATTAGGCAGCATGTTAATTTCAGTAGTACAAAAATCATGGAAATAGCACAGATTCAGTTTGTGACTGGATTTTCGTTTGGTATGGTTTAGACATCTGTCGTCAGGATTAGGATTATTTGTTTTACAAGGTTTTTCATTAAACTTTACGACTCAACTCAACTCAAACTTTATTTCTAGAGCACATTTAAAACGACAGCAGTCGACCAAAGTGCTGTACAGAAGTGGGCACCAGGTTACACCCAATAATAAGTAAATAAATAAATAGAAAATAATAATAATAAAATTACAGCAATCAGTAAAAACAATAAAACAGTTTGCATTTGCTCATTTATGAAACACCAGGGAGAAGAAGTGGGTTTTTAGAAAGGATTTAAAAGTCTCTATGGTCTGGGAAGATCTAATATAGAGGGGGGAGACTGTTCCAAAGCCTGGGGGCAGCCACCGCATTGGCCCTGTTACCTCTAGACTTTAGTCTAGTTTATAACAATAACAAAGCGGCAGACATGTTTTATGCATTCCACGCAATTTTACTTTACAAAAGAAGGCTGTATGTCTGTTTGTTTGTTCTGTGGACGTATAATGTATTCCTTTTTAAAGCAACTTCTCCTTTTATCACTGAGCAGATGGATTTAGGCTTGTTGTTGTTAGGCCAGGCTTTTGACACCAGAGGGCTCACTATATGTACATGCTGAGATGAGCCTACTAGAGGCCCATTCCCCTTCTTGGCACCATGAGGTGTTCTATTCCTGTTCTTACAAGGGGCGGCGACAAAGTCATGTTGTGGTCAATTCACTGTCCTCATAGACCTCTCCATTCTCCATTGCAGAAACAATCTGGGCTTCCTAGAAATGGACACAGTGTGGTGGAGGAGACGGCATGAACTCCAGCGTAGAATCTAGCTGATCAGTTTTTTTGTTAAAAAGTAAATCCAAAATTTAAGATATCCAATGTGGGTTGAAATAATCACATTCAATAAAATCATCATGTTCTTTATTCTTTATTTTTGTGTATTGTTGGTCTATATTCTTATCACAAATATCGTGCAAGAGTACTTTAACATTCCCAGTGTGTTCAGGGTCAAATGTTTAAATTTTATAACATGGGTCACAACCCTGTTCACTCAAATTTGCCATCATAAAATTTAACTTCTCTTGTACATTGTTACTAAAGTGAGTCACATTTGCAACTTTTTAGCAATACAACAAAAAGATAGGTGTCATTTCAGTCAAGGCTCATCATATTATACTCTGAAATATTCTCAAATTAATTTATCAATGGGTGTGGAAAAACTTGCCATTTTTAAGAAAAAAAGGGTGAATACACAATAAAAAAAAACAACAATTGGGAACTGGGTTAATGAAAAGTACTGAGAAAGCTTTTGATAAAAGATTTATAGTGACATTTTGGAAAATATTGAACTTCTTCCATTGGCCTGGATGAAATGACCCGTGTAGTAAACATGGAATCACAGCCAGGAGATTTGTTATCTGAGCTTAGCATAAGAACTGGAAACAGGGCGAAACAGCCAACCTGGCTCTGTCCAAAGGTAATGAAATCCCAAATCCATCGCCAGTAAAACTCTAATAGACCCGTACTCAACCCCCAGTGAAACCACATGTAAACATTTTTACATTTTTTGTTTTGTGCAGATTTTGTAAAATGAGATCTAATGGGGTTTTTTTCATGTTATAATTAGATTTTGGATGGTAAATAAGATGGATCCTAAAAGCAGTAAATTCAAACTACACATCTACAGCATTGCATGTTAATAAAGCATTTATTAATCTGCTGCTTTACAGACCTGACAAAGATCCTAGTTTAATCAGAGCGATGTCTTTTTATAAATTAAACAGTAAAAGTTGAAACCTTGAATGGAAGAAAAATAGACAGGCAGAGTTTAACATGTTTTTGCTGTAATGAAAAACATGAAGGGAGTTCCATGGTTTGTCCAGCTAGTTTAAGACGATGGCTCAGTGGAGATAGCACAGCATTAATCAACCTCTCCACTCTTCCGCCTATTTCAAGCTAATCTCATTTAGTCATTCACTGCTGATGTTCTTTCCACTATCAACGATTTATAATGAAGAGTCATCTCTGCTGCTCAATCTAATCTCAAAGCAACACTGTAGGTATAAATAGAAAAGAATAAAACAAATTACCTTTGCTACACTTTTATTTTCTGTCAGAGCTGTGTCATTTTTTAACTTGTATGTGAGGACCAAGTGCCCGCAACACTACCGTCTATGTTATATCAGCAGCCTCTATGCAAAGACCCAGAGACTTATTAAGACTTTAATGAACAGGCTTCTCTGGTGAAAGAATAGTAGACTTTGAACCGCATCTCCCTGTAAAGTCTTTACTCCATTTAATTCAAGAATAAGCAAAGAACAATGTGCAATAAATTTTGAAGAAGATGTAGAAATGCATGATAAATCCAGCTGCTGATGTCAGAGATACTCAGAAGTAAAAATCTCCACAAAAAATCAACTGGACAAGCAACAACCTGGCGTATTTCTTACTTTTTTTATTTACTTGTGGCTCTTGAATGTAATGGAGCGCTTTATAATCAGCTGAAACTGAAACAGTACTCAAGAGTTAACATAATGATTCAGCTCATAAAACATAGTTAGAGTTAGGGAAAGTAACGATGGAAGGTTAAATTAATAAAAACTGACAGCACACAAGTGAACACGCTTCTAATTTCAGGGTACAAGAGCTGTTTAAATTAATACCTACTATGTTATTTAAAGGTAAAAACCCTAACCCTGCCATAAAATGCTGCATAATTAGATTTGAATTTTAACTACATATTTAGGAGGTGTAACTTAAAAATGAATCCGTTCCTCTTCAGGAGTCAAGACTGAAAACACGACGTGGATATCTATCTCTAAAACTAATAAACTAAAATGTGCTTTTGCTGGTCTTCCACCGAGTTATCAAATTGTGTCAGGAGAGCGGGGGGCAGGTCATTTCCAGGCTAAATATGCAGAGTGAAAATGATGGGATGGGGTGGAGCATGAATTCAGGGTGGGTGACAACCACATTGTTGTTTTTGTTGTTGTTGTCCGCCTTCGAGGTAATTTTTTGTCATGCAGCAGAGCTTGTGGCTACAGGAGTAACGGTTGGAATATTGAGGGGTTACTTCCTTTTCTCATATATTCAGGTGAGAATTTTTTTATACATATTACAATATATTGCATGTTTTAATATTTCATGTCTGTGAGGTTGTTACATTGATAAATAAATTTTAAAATGGTAAAATTGTGTAGTTGTGGTTGTTTATGACAATCTTTATCATTCACAAGAAATAAAAGGTATCTTGGATTATTAAACCACAGCTAAATGTTTTGCTTCACGAATCATTGTTTTTCATTAGTTTTTTGTTTGTTTTTCAAGTGATTTGTAGGTAGTTTATATACAGTATGTATCCATCACAGTTTAAATAAAAGCATTTTAATCTGAAGCTACTTTTCCAGTAGCTTCTTCAACCCTTGTCTTGCAAATAACAAAATAAACCTTGCAACCACAAACTTGAATGGATTTTTAAAAAATCTTTTTTTTTTTTTTTTTTTTGCTTTAAGCATGTGAAGACTACAATTTCCAAAACTGTAGGAAAACAATCCCGAAATCCTTCAAATTAACAAATCTATATCTGTGCCAGATTTGCAGATTATACTGTGTAGATATTACTGCCTGATAAACAAAATAGTGCTTTGGGAGGACTGTTGAGGCTTTTCCACTTAAAAGGCTGAAATTAGTTTCACCTCATATGATTTTTCACTGCTAGAAAAGTTTGATTCTTTGTGATCTAAATTAGATCATTGAACTCAGTGGATAACACTTTAGTGTAATATGTTTATCTGACAAGGCTAATCTAGTTATTTACTCATAAACTGCAGTCTCTATTATGTAATGATAATTTCCTCTTCCCTTGCAGGGATAGATGTCTCTCAGCCAATAAACAGACAACCAGAACTTACCTTTTTGATCCATTATTGGCTCCAGGAGGACAAGCATCTCAGATAATAACTGGACAACCTTGACCATCCACAGCCCGCCTTAGGGGTAGCCAAAATGTCAAACATTGACTTCAAGAGACTTGAACTTTTCAACATATTGAGTGGGTGCAGTGCAGGCTCATCCTGTAATAACTCCCACCTGATTTTCCATAATACGAGTCTTGACAGTGGGCTGGAGATCCTCGACGATGGGTCCCCCTGGCTGCGAATAGTCATCTCTGTGGTGTACTTTGTAGTGGCTACAGCAGGAGTGTTGGGGAACTTGTTAGTGATGTTCCTGCTTTATTCTACACACACCATCACCACAGGCACCATCAATTTCTTTGTGTTCAACCTTGCTCTGGCCCACCTGCTGTTTTCTCTGGCCTTGCCATTTTGGGCCGTGGATATTGCACTGGACTACAGCTGGCCTTTTAGTTCGACCACATGTAAGGCTGTATCCTTACTGACTGGGCTCAATGTCTTTGCCAGCTGCTTTTTCCTGACAGCTATGAGTTTGACCCGATATTGCTATGTGGCAACTGCTCTCAAACCCAGTGCCTCTGTGTGCAATAGATCTTGCACTTCTCCAGTGGCCACGGTTTTTATTTGGGCTGGGGCACTTATTGCAGCGGCCCCCCGAGCTGTCTTTGCAGACTTGAGCCTCGTGGGTAGTGGCAATGACACAGCGTGTCTGCTCCGTTTCCCAGATGGCACAGCCTGGCTTGGAATAAACCAGCTCCTGCGTGTGGTCCTGGGATTTCTGCTTCCCTATGCCACCATCATCCTCTCCTACCTGCTTTTGCTGCGTTTCCTCTGTCGCCATAAGCTGAAAGGAAGCAACTCCCGGCGAAAGGCTGACATTTCAAAGTCGGTAGCGGTGGTGGTACTTTCATTTTGTGCCTGCTGGTTCCCGTACAATGTCCTCACACTTTGGGGTGTCCTGATTCAACTCGACATTGTTGATATCAGCCCCTCATTCTATTTGGCCCAAACGTACTTTTTCCCTCTGGCAAACTGCTTGGCTTTCACGAGTAGCTGCTTCAACCCTGTCATCTACTGCCTGGTTAGAAAAGAATACCGTGTGGCTCTCCATAATGTCCTCTTCAAGTTGAGTCTGGCCATCATGTCCAAGATGCCCTATGGTATTAATTCTGAGGAGAGATCAGCACAACCTGGGCAACTGTCAATTCCTCTCAGCAACATGTATAGTCAGATAACTCAATCTGATACACAAAGATATGAGCCACTGTCAACACTTCCGAGTGTAATGTCCACTCTGTAAAGAAGCAGCAACATTTATATCCAATTATTTACACCTGTCTTTTAGTTTCA
Organism: Remorina albescens; assembly: GCA_034769265.1. Classification (NCBI taxonomy): domain Eukaryota; kingdom Metazoa; phylum Chordata; class Actinopteri; order Carangiformes; family Echeneidae; genus Remorina; species Remorina albescens. Next base: position 14,742,110 of record CM068492.1, on the reverse strand, counting down.
TGTGAAAACAATGTCTTATTTTAGTTTGGTTTACGAGTTGTCATTGGATACTTAAGAAAGATACGTTTTCTCCTCAAAAGATCTACAGGATTATTTGTTAGATCTGTTGTAAAGAGCCTGCACCTAAGCTTGTGTGGATTTTCACTTTTAGCTGTCTGAATGGGCTACAAAAAATTTGATAAAAATTTTAAAGATGAAAAAGTGCATTCACATATTCACTTCAAATATAATGTCCTTCACTTCTGCTGGATTTTTAGAACTAATGTTTAAGCATTTATTATTGCAGTTTGGAATAATAATGCTGTGTTGTAGGTTTGGATTGTGACTGTCTTGGTTTTAGATTGTCATGTGTGAAAATATTTTTGTGATTTGAATAGACGTTAATAAAGAAAGCTGTCCCTAACCTGCACTTTTAATGTTTTTAGTGTCTTTTTGTTCTTCACTCAGACTGTTTGCACCATATAACTGTAATGTGCAAAAAGTAGTAAACAGTTTAAAAAGACCAAAATATTTTGTAGATTTATCTGGGATTTTAGTTTCTATATATTTTTCTTTCCCACTTATACTTTTACTCATGTTTTTGATGGCACACATTGTATATTGCCTATAATGTGATTAGGAGCCAAATTGTTTATATTCTTTGGCATGTACTGAGTTGAAAAACTTAAAATTCACAGTACCATTCATTGCAAAATGTCTTTAGTCCAATCATTAAACCACAAACACCCTTAAATATGGCATTTAGTTAGCATCGTATCTTAACTGGTGATAAGTAAAATCATCTTCAACGAAAAAAGAGCCATTTCCTTCTTGCTTTTCCTACAATTATGTGGTTTCTTGTACGTAAAGCTCTAGTTGAAAGATAAAATTTAAAGATATGCATGACATATTGAGGAAAAGCAGTTTTCCCATTAGGCCATGAGATGGTGCCATTGTTCAATTTGTAGGCCCAAACTGATGCACTCTTTCAAATTTTTTAGGTCATTGGAGTGGATTATTTAAACCTCATAATCATTTTTTTATATAGGAAAGACAATTGGACACTTTTGGGGCTATAAGCTTATTTGCTGTGATTTCAAGAGTTATCTGTTTTAAAATATATTCCTTTAAATGAGAACAATTGAGAAACGATAAATACAATACAAACATATATGACTTGCCAGGTTGTGTGATGGTGACTGAGAAAAAAGTCAGACAAGCAGAGGGAGTGCCATCCTTTTGAGAAGGGCAGTTGTTGTCGGCAGTCCTTTCACATCCTCTATGTTGGAGACGTGACAGTACCTGCTCATGTCGTGAGGGAAGGTTAGGTCAGGTCGTGATCACTGGCATGACAGGATGTGGTATGACACAAGAGTCCAGAGTGTGTTTTTACAAGATCCTCTTTATTGTATGTGGAAAACGGAGCTGTGGAGGTTTGCAGAAGTCCATGATGAAGAGGTCGTTTTGTTGGTGTACTGCAGAGAGCTTGACTGTCACTGCAGATGTTGGAATAGATATGATGTTGGAAACAGACCCCTGGGCAGCAGCAGCAGTTGTCCAGAGATGGGGTAGCTTGTTTTGATCGATCTTTTATTTTCGGCAGCAGGCAAATTGAAAACAGAACATTTTGCAGTCTAAATCCTCAAGTATAAATGCCAAACATATTCACAGTTGACTAGTATTTACACATCCAGGTATTATGGAGTTGAGATTCATTTGGAGTGTGGCTTGTAAGCCAAATATTCAGTTTTGTGGCTCAGTTTTTTGTGTTCAATTATTAAGAGAAATATCTGATGACGTGCTATGTCTGCTCGTTGCTAAATGTGTCTTTTTGCCATTTGATGCTGAGTCTAAAGCTGCGCAAAGGGAGTTTGTCTGATTTTTTTTTTTTTTTTTTGCGCTTAGGACAGCTGCCTGGCACAGGTGAACAGAGGCTTATGTGACTGCCGAGAATAAAAGAAAAAAAAGTCTGATCCTATATTTAACATATTGATAACACTCACCCCCGGATTTGTAATCCACTTGCTTTGTTGCATTAGAGCACTCTTAGAAAACAGAAAATGAGCCCCAGGCTGTTGCAAGTCCCCCTTTTCCAAATGAATTTCTTCCATCAACGTTCAAGCTCAAAGCTCTGCCTTAGTAGTTACTTCACTCTCTTACCTCAAAGAATTCAATAGAAAGCTTGTGCAGGCATGAGCAATAGTAAGTATAGTAGAACAGTATTTTGGAATGACTATATAATCTTAAAAAAAAACTTGGGAACCTAAAATAAAAGATCTTCAATTAGGGATTTAATAATTTATTCAAATCACTCGAAAAAAATCACCTGAAAAAAGAATACATTCCCTTTGTTCAAACAAAATAAATCATATCAATCAAGTATACTTACACTAATAATATTCATTACAAGCGCAATCATACCTACAATAACTACAACTGTAAATAAAACTACCAACATTAAACATCCACCATACAACATCAGGGAGTCAGGAGGGTATGGCTTATCCATGGGGGCATGGCTTCTTTCAAAAGAAATGTCAAGTAAATTAAGGTTTACATCCAGTAGGCCTAATTCAAGTCAGAAACCCCACCCACTATATATTTGTAACACAGTAGATCAATTGTGTAGAATGATAGCTGCCAAGAAAAATACTTTGTTTCATTCCTAAATGCTATTCATCCAGTTTAGAAACATAAATATGATGATTGATGTTAAATACCCTTTTTTCAAAATATACAAGATATCTCATTTCATTTATTAGGTCCTGCTCAAGCTGGAGCAAAGCAGCAGTTACTCTTCTCTGTCAGGTCAATAAAGGTGTATATATCTATATCTATCATGTCTTGGTTTTGTAAACATAAAGCACCCCTAACAGCTTCGACACTAATTTTTACCAGTGGCGCACGTCATTTTTCATTTGTGCCAAGAAACAAAACTCTTGTTCCCTGTTTATACAACAAATCAAACAAAACCAAAAAGTCTGAATTAAATTATCAATAAGGTGAGATGAGGATCAGGAACCAATCAAAATAAAAGCATAGTAGTCATCTTAGCACAGACTGCTCATGTCATGTGCTTTTGGAAATATATTTATCTTTAATGCTGATATGCCAAAAGTTGTGTTTCACTGTTTTGGCATTAAAGACATTCATAGATGTCTGTGTTCCCTCTAACACCTGAGAGTCGCACAATTACTTGGAACGCATTTGATCTAATCTCAAAATCAAAGAAGAGTTTTATGAATGAAATGGTAACAACACTTAAGTACAATAGCAAGCAGGATTAACTTTAGAAATGGCCCTGTGATGGAAAAAGTTTTATATAGCAAATCTTTAAAATGCAACGAACAAGCAACCAAAGATCAAAACTGACTTAAAGTTTGGTTATGAACAAAACAACAGCTTTTTCTTAGCATTGTCTGTTAAAGAAACACATTTTATAGCCAAAAGGAATAGAGCATCCTCTCATGTTGTGGTATGAAGCAGAATATGGATCTCTATTACCACCAGAGAAGGAAGATGAGAGGGCACGATCTCAGAGGTAACGCACTGTACCACTGAAGCTAATACAGAGAAAACTTCAATAATGTAGGGGCTTAACACATATTCTTAAATCTTTAAAAACAAATTTTTCTATTTATGGATTGCAGCTTCACGTAAAATAAAAACAGAATTGCATTAAACGTTTCAAAATACTGTATTGCAATGCAGGCCAAATAAATAAACGCATATTTCAACAGAAAATTACTTAAAACTGCAACCCAGTATTCTTCAAAGCACCACTGCTATTTTGGTTACACAATATAGGTGAGATCTGGTATTATTTCATCTTTAACACAAAGTGTGCTATGCTAGGAAGTTATTCAGCTCTCATCCAATGAACACAGTCACATCATAGTACTATAGTTTCTGGATTGCAGCATTAAGACTTAGAATAGATAAGAATCAGTGTTTACCACACGTTCAGCATGCCTGAAGGCCTACCCTTGATTTGAATACATTTTACATATAAGAATAGATATACATTACACTATTTTATACATTTCTGGTAACATAAACATATAATTTTGTATCATTGATAGTTATCTTGAAAGAAAATGTCTTCTTAAAGGCAAGAGGTTAAGATAAATTATATCAACCATGTAATTCATAATATAAATGACTCTGACTAACGCACCGAGTTAACCAACACACTGCTTATTAATTCATCACCTGACTACAAAAAAAAGGACATTTAATATACAAAGTGTACAAGTTTTTTTGTATTGGTATTGTTATTTTGGGCATTGTGGCACAGACTGTAAGGCAGTCAAATCCTATGCACATATACTACATATCCCTGCTTGGTAACTCTTTAATGTTCAGTTGTTTTCACTGTCCCTCCGCTTTGTGTTTGTCTGCCATTTCTGTCCGCTCCTCTCAGAACTTTCATGTTGTATAATGCAAAAAGCTGAATGCCATTCTCTTCTGAAAAAAACTGTCAGCAGGTTGGATTTACAAAAAAAAACAAAAAAAAAAGCCTTCCAATAAGAAAACCATGTCAAAGGTTTTTTTGTTGTTTTTTTTTTTTGTTTTGTTTTGTTTGGGGTTTTTTTGGTACATTGGATTAATATCTGACAGCAAACTGACTTACTCACCCTCGCATCTAAAAAGCACATGCAGAACTGTTGCACATCTATGCTTCAGAAACATTAAACAGCGAAAGTGATTTACAAATTAATGGTGGCCATCAACGGCATTAATTCTCCCTTCAAGTTTAGTGGATGATGCTGATTAATAGCCGGCATGAATGCAAAGGCCTGTGGATTGGATGCATCATAATAATAATAATAATAATAATAATGTATCCAGATAGTCCAATGTTTCCTATATTGCAGCCACTATTGCCTTTATTGTCAATCATAAATTCTTTTCTTCTTCAAGCCCGAGCCTGATTTGACAAAGCTCATCCAAAACTTTTTCCACAAGCCAAGTGATTCTCTCTAATGATGAGAAACTGACCCTACTAAAATCAGCTGTTTGCCCCGTTTCCTGTATAATTAAGTTATAGTGTCACTTCATTTTCTTTGTCTATAATGGTTATAAAGCACTCTGTACAACAGTTTTGAAATGTTATACGTGTATACATACTCATTATCATTATCATTGTCATTATTATTACAAAGTGAACAAAACACAGTCATAATCTCAGATTATTTGTAAAATGTTTTCCTTATTAAAAACTTTTAGTAGCTCTAAGAAATACTTAATCTATACAATGAAATTCGAGAGACTGTAGTTGTGGCTTTACACTGTGTGCCGAAGGAAAATGTTTCCAATGAGAGGATTCAGATTGTGTTTTCATAGCGATTGATGGGCTTTTGAGCTTGTTTGGCATTTATTTAAGAAGATGGCTGTGCTATAATGGATTTTAAAAGAAATCATAACCACCTGTGTTAGTGAAAATACTTTTGCACTGAGAATATGTTACTAAATGATTTCCTCCGAATCAAATCGTAATATACAGTAGGTCTTTGCTTGGGCCCTGCATCTGAGGCTCGTAGATGGCAAATGATTGAACAACATGCTTGTTGCTTGCTGATCACAGGCGTCACCATGACTGGCTATTGTGCTTGTAAAAGCCATTTTATACATTTCTTGTGCAGCTACTAAGAAGAGAAGAGAAGCAAATGTGCCACTTGTAGCAGGGAAAATGATCACTCCACCTTCATCATCAGTGTTTTACACATCTTTGATTAATTAAAGAAATTTATTAGGTTCAGTATTGCCGTGATTGTGGCATTGGCTTATATTTCAGTCAACAAGTGCAGATGTTTTGCCACACATGTTAGTCCTCACCTTAAACTGATTGTCAAGTTCTCATACAGGCAAAGTTTGATTATGTGCAAAGTTTTGTTGGGTTGTTTTTTTTGGGTTTTTTTGTATTTTTTCTCTAGAATGTTGTGGAATGAATTCTCCAGTAGCTCTGGATCCACTGCAGAGCTTCGCTTTAATGGGGGTTTTGTAGAGGGTTGACTCAATCTTCTTACACTCGAATGACCATCATGAGCTCTGCTCACTTTGGAATTGGCAGTCAGGATCCTGGGTGGCCACCATAGCACTGGCTGATAGACTGAAGGGAGAGAAAACAGGTGGAATTACTATTTATCTCCACGTATAGCTCAAGGAGGACGCAAGTTTCAAGGAATAGTTCAACATTTTGGATTAAAGGCGTTTTTAATTTTCTTGCCGAGAGCTGGAGGGGGAGTTGACCATCACTCTCAAATCTCTGGGATGGAGAGCCAGAAGGCAATTAGTTTAGCCCAGAGACTGGAAACAGGAGAACAGCTAGTGTCGCGCTGTCTGAAGACAAATTGTGATTTTAAAGGGGTTTGTGACATTGGAGCCATTTCCAGATAACCAGCAGAGACTTCAGGAGTCATTGCTCCTGGTCCAGAACATAAGCCCACCAAAAAACTTTTGAATTGTCATTTTCGCATACTTTTTGTCCAGGTTAAATATGTAGTGTTACTCAATGAGATACAGAGGTGCTGTTTGTCAAATTTGTTATCTCTATTTCAAGTCTTTGTGCTATACTAGGCAAGTGGCTGCCAATTGTAGATTTATATTTACACATGAGACTGGTATTAGTCTCATTTAACTTTCCTCGAGAAAATTCATTTTTAAAAAATGCCAAAAATGTTGACATATTCTTGAAAATTTCTAGTTTCTGTCTTTGGGAAAGAACTGTTCATGCTCAGACGGGGTAATTAGGAATCTCCCACTCTGAAGGAATAGCATTTCTCAACACTTAATTTATTCTTCTTGAGCTCCAAGCACTGCAACAGTCAACACGATGAGCGCGTGTGCTTATCTCATAGCTGTGACTTTGAGCAAGAGAGGACAGCTTACAAACTAATCCTTCTTTGCCAACATTTAACTCCTTTACTACACAAGAATTTTGGTTCCAGTTTGGGTTTATCTTTATCACACACTGATTTGTTTAAGAAGTCTGGTGTATAAACACTCTCACAGCAGGACTCATTTGGACTGATGGACAGATTTTTTTTTTTGTTTGTTTTCAAAAGGCTTATATATATATATATATATATATATATATATATATATTTGTCCTTGATACTGAGGGCAGCTAAGAACGTGACAGGTTTATTCAGAGTTTAATGACACACACGCCTAAAGTTAACTACGGCATAAGGCATTCCCTAGACCCCTCCCTTCACCTCAACCATCCAAACTAAATGTCTCACCCTAGAGCTAAGACTTCACTCTCAGGGAACCCTTCATACTTGTGGGGACTGAACAAAAATTTTACAGTGATGGTTTTTACTGAAATTTGTCCACACAGCCATAGACAGAAATGTACACACACACACACATACACACAGCCTCTTCACCTGCGTCACAATCTAGCCCACATAGTGCATTCATAAAGCTGAGCTTTGAAGCATTACTGTGTTGCTGCTGGTGACTCACAGTCAAGGTTTTCCTAATGACGAATGTATTCTGTGTTACAATAATAACCTTTTTGTGTGGCATTGGTTCACAATTCAGACTCAGTGCTGAAAACTTGCTATTCCTTCATAGAATCAACCTAGATTAACCTCTGTACATAGATTTAAGCTCCATCCAGCTCTCAAAAATGGTGCTTTCCACTCTGCCCTCACACGTGTGCAGGAAAATGGTGAAATGTTATTTCAGGTGTGACATAAATGTGCTTTTGAAAAGATGGGAAGAGGTGAAGTGCATGAAAGCTGCAAGCTTTTCCCCTGCACTGGCTTTGGCAAATGCTCTGGATATGATGTAAGAATGATGCAAACTGTTTTAGGACATGACTGGTTTAGCGAATAGGGATGATAAAAGATGTAGACACAGGCACAAACCTGGTCTGTGAGGATTCGAGGCTTAATATCAGGAATGGCACCCCCTCTCAGCTCATCTTCCACAGCTATAAGTCTGACAACAGGGAAATAGAAACAAACATACCGGTTGACAAAAATAGAATTATGAAGCCGGTGTTCTTCAAAGTTACTGTAGGTTTATGTGGCCATATGATGATATTAAGGTCTTGAAGAAATTTTGCTATCCTCTGAGCATCCTGAAGCCGAATCTCAACTTCCTTTAGCACAGTTAAGACGGTTCAAACTCAGCTGTTCGGATACACAACTTGTGAAAACTTGTCTGTGTGTGCAGGATACTGGACGTCATGTGAATTTTGTGGGGAAAAGGAGCATAAGCATGAATACCTCAAGTAAAGGAGACTCTCTACCAAACGTGGTGAGACGGGAGCTGTAATGCGGCAGTTACAAAAAACCTTTGTCTTCAGAAAATCTTACATGGTGCAGTGATCATTTCATTGAGCAGGGGTTTTGCTTTCGCTTCCTTTCCTTTAAGTACATGTAGCTACAACAGACTGGCTTGGTTTCATCTGCATGAGCATGCTGTGTATGCTTTTTGGTACTAGTTAAGATACTTAAATGAGCTAGATTTAAATGAATAGTTCAACACTTTAGGTTATAATTATATATTAAGATATCCTGTGGCGTTTTTAAACTGCTGGCGGTGCTATGGTATGGAGCAATGTATTGATGTGCAGGTTCCTTGTTGGTTCATGGTGTAAGAGCATGGATGCAATCGCATCATTTCCATCCAAACATAAAAAAATCTGAAGTACATTTCCAGAAAATTTGCTATAGATAATGCAAGTTAATACCAAGGTACTATTGTTCTGAGAATATTACAGCTGAGGTACATCAGGATCAACAACTGGTGATGTTATTATGCCAGCCAGGTAACATTAAACCATCAGAGAAGAAGAGGTTGCAACAAGATGATGTCATTAAAGGGGAAAATGTGATGAAAATATGATATAAATATTAAATGTTACATTCATATATTCATTTTTTCCTTTGCCTCTTCAGTGGAGGAGAATTTTGATTGACATTTAAACTATTTGCTTCATGTGTTCACATTTTTTTCCAGTACCCGTTGCTGCAGTATGCAGTTATCGATAAGTCGCCCTTTTAGAGTAAAACCTTTCAATGATATTTCATATCTCACAGCATACTTTTAAGCATCAAGCTGAAGCCAGGGGGTGACCACCTTAGCTTAGCATGAAGACTATCACAGGGTTGTGAAGCTGAATTATTTGTAATGTTGCTCTTATAGCTGTTTCTCGCTGCATTCAGGCTTTACACCCCGTTAAGTGTCTCATGAGACTGATGCGTAATTTTTCATCTAACTCTCAGCAAGAGACCAAATAAGTGTATTGGCCCAATTGTTCACTATTTCTTTAAAGGTCTGATTCATACAAACACCATGCAGGTTGTAATCCAGTGGAAAACGTTTCTGTTGAGCTCTTATGCAACAGATTTAAAACGTTTCTTGCAGTAGAAAATTAGTAAAGCTGTTCACAACTTTTGACCATCTTTACTGTTACTTACACGTATTGCTCCTTCGTAGTCGTTAAACATGTGTGATTACAGCAGACTCCATAAGTTGCTACACTTTCAGGCAGCAGGAAAGATTGTTGTTGTACCGTGAACTGTTACTGTCTGACCAAGTCGCATGAAAGTGAGATGCAGCAACATGCTGTAGAGTGTTTCAGTTTCATCACATTTGAATTTACAGCTGAATGTAATCATGATGTAGAGAATACATTTATAGAAAATACACCCTGATTTCTCCCAGCTTGGGGTGAACCTTTATACTAATCACCTGCTAATGATGCCTTTGATTTGAGAGTCCTTCTCCAGTTGCTGCTGCTTCAGGCGGCGCTCGCTGTCCTCCAAGCGACTCTGATACTGCTGTAGGATCTTGTTTGTCTGCTGCTCCTGTGACAAAAGTCTCTGCTCATACTCCTCAAGCTTCCGGTGCGACATTTTCAGCCGTTCTTTCAATGAATGTATCTCTTCTTCATATTCTCTCACCTGAAATATAAAGGACATGAAATGACTTCAGGTTATTTGTATTTCGCAGTCAGTGGTGGTTCTGAATGATAACAGATTTTTTACAGACACCGCAGATGGTACACATCTCTTTCTGCTGAGAAACAAGTGCAGACGAAGCTGCAGTAGATTTGTGCTGGCCTTGAATTTTCAATGTAACAAGCAACAGACACAGTAGGCCAGAGTGTGAGAGATATTCATCCTGTAAAATGCCCAACAGCAATCACTATTAATTAAATTTCTTCATGTATGATTCTATTGCCGTTCCCAACAGATGAACCATTCAAAATACTGTCACCTCAGTGCAGATCATTTATTGCCCAGATCAGTTTTTTTACTTCTGAAATTAACATATTTTCAAAATGGGTCTCAAATTACTGTAGCCTCGTAACGTAGGAAGTGAGTGAGTGTACTTGGTAGAATAAAATAAATGTACCGACCCTTTCTAACCGTGACTCATCCATGCTCTTGGAGTACTCTTTCAGCTGACCCTCACGGTCCGGCCGCAGGCTCTCGATGTCGGCAGAGAGATGTGGCATGTTGGACACCCAGGCAACCGTCCGCTCATTGAGGGCTGGCGTGCTTAAGGTCGACTGAGAACCCTGAAATCACAGAGCTGTGTGGTTACATTTATTTCTTAATATTTAAGAGTGTCCTAAAAATGAAGTGAAATGAAAGTTTGTGAAACAGAAATATTATTTTAAAATCTTTGTGAGACACTGGAGATCATTATACAACTTCGGAGCATCTCTTGAAATAATTTAAAGTTAGACTTACCTGTTTATTTACAACTGGCTTGAGCAGATGCTGCTGTGGAGGCTGCAGCTGGGACTGAGGCTTTTTGGTGTTTCTTGTTGGAGTGTCTGTGGACTCTTCTGCAGCTGCCGGTGGGCCTTGGTTCTCTTTGGCGGAGCTTGTCTGGTATGGGAGACCGGGAGCCGGGCTGTCTGTCGCCGAAAGCTGTGTCTCCTGTTGTTGCTGCTGCGTCTGTTGTTGCTGCTGCTGCTGCTGTTGTTGTTGTTGTTGTTGTTGTGAGGGCTGCTGAGTTTGGCGTGACTTTGGCTGACTGCCACTGAAATTAGTGTCTGAAGAGTCGAGAAGGAGGTTCCTGCTCTGTGGCCGAACCTTTGGAGGTGTGGCGGTAGCTGGAGTATTAATGGACCGCTGGGACCTGAGATGCTGTGGTGGGGCGATGGACGACTGGCGGACAGGATGAACTGTAGTAGGAGGGGTAGCCAAAGAAGCGGGTGTGCCTGTGCCAGTGGCTGTTTGAGATGTGACTCCCATTAGGTGTTGTTGCTGGAGAGACTCCTTTGAGAAAGACGTAAAAAAAAAAAAGGAAATTGTCAAGAAAATTAAGAACACTTAAATTCATTTAATGAAAGTACTTCCCTAATGACCTTCTTAATTTAATGCACTGAAAACCACAATTTGTAGAGCTGAAAATATCCAGCTTTGTTAACCAGCACCGGGGGACACCAAGATGAATGAACAAAGAAAGTCGCTGCACTTTTCTTTCTTTTCTTTCTTTTTTCTTTTTTTTTTTAACCAGACTGTTCAAATTTGGTCCTCAGAATAATTTAAAAGGTGCTATAGTCATAAAACGTATACTCCCACAGTGGCTTAGATGGAGAGACTGATGGACAGAAAGATGGGAGGATCGATGATCAGTTATTGTTTTTTTATATAAACTGACAAAAGTTTATATTTGTAATGCAACTTTAAACAATAATGTCCCATAAAGTTCTTTACATAACACATAAAACAAGGAACTACATAGTAAATACGTAACCCCAACACATTACTATAACTCCAAATTTGACAGAGTTGGAAATGCCATTTCGCAACAGCTCTTGTCTTGTTTCACCGCTGCAGTCAGTACCAGACCAGTAAGAATAAATGCATGGCTCATTTTGTAGATAAACAGAAAGCTAGATGGATGTGATAAGCACACAGAGGATGATATATGTATGCACTATTTACTAATTTGGACAGTCACAGATTTTCGTTCCTGAGGTTCTGTTTAGCAAACCCACAGCGGGTTCTGCAGTAAAATATGAGATTCTTGGTGAAGGGTCATTCTATGACCATCATTCTATCTTCTTAATTGTGATACTTACTGGTTTTTGAGTTGACATCCTTTGTTGAGCCAAAAAGCTTTTTTTTCTAAAAGACTTTTTTTGGTGACTTATCTACCGTTGTTACAGAAGTAATAGCAGCACCTATTACACAACCAGAAAGAAGACAGGGAACGTGTTGCACAAACTAGGATTGCCTGTGCACATTTATTGTCTACCCTTCTGAGTGTCTCCATCTTAGTTTTAGCACCCACCGGAGAGGCGCAAGGTTAGTATTGTAACTGTGATTGTTGCAAATGTGAGTCTTGATGGTGAATTTATTTATTGCTAATGTGAATCAGATGCTAATTGCTACTGCTGAAGATGGAGGTAATGTGATTTGTTTACATTCTGTTTACGGTGCTTGACGGATGATCATTGCATAAAACGTAATGCATATGGTGCTAAGGGCATATGTATGAACTATTATCCAAACCATACGTTTGATTTCAAACTCATTCTGATATAAAGTGTGTTGTAAAATCGAATTCATCATGGGAAGGAACACAGTAAGGTTAAATAGTTCATGCTCGAAGGCTGAAAAGATATTTCATTATGCACAAAGTTTGAAAGGTATTTCATTCATCTTTAAAGGTAAAAAAATATGCCATTTTACATTAGGCTAGAAAAAGTATTCCATATGTCCGGGAGTAAAAAAGGATTTCACTGATAGATACTTAAAGGCTAAAAGAGTAAAAACATTTCATTATGTTTGAAGGTTATAATAGATATAATCTTTTCATATTAAGGTAGAAGGTGTATTTCATATTGAGATTTAAAGTGTGTTACTGCCTTACTCCACTTTATTTCATTACAAAGGAAAGTAATTGACATCATATTTCTGACAGATAAGGCCAAGTCACATTTACAGTACAGTTTGAACGTTTGATTTTCAGTATGTGCATTTATGCGTCACGTAAGCCAATGTTATGTTGTTATTGCACTGCTGATGCACAGAAAAAATGGCAAGTTAATAGTTTATTTTTTGTTTGTGTTTTGGTATTGTTGGTCCTTGGATTTTCAAGGTGGGACAGCTACATTCTGTGTTTCAGTACATAAAAAAGAAAAGAAAAGCATACTACGTCAAAATGCCATGTCTTGGCTTTACATCAATGTATATAGAACTCTGTGTCCAACTATATACGCTCAGGGCTGGATGGATGGTACATAATGAATTCATAATGCATGACACCATTAATAAAACAGGAGGCTTTGGTGCCGTTTGTTCTGTTAAGGCCCACGCAGCAAGACAGGAATAGCTTTAGACAACATGACAGTATCTTTAAACGCTGTAATTTTTTGACATGCTGTAGTAAACTTATCAATTCAGCAGCCCATGTCTACACCATCAAGTGAAAACTAAAACAAGCTGTTAAGATTTATGCTTCATCTTAAAATGCTCATATCCTGATTGCCAGAGTAGACTGTAAAACGTTTCATGTCTATCCAGGAGATGTAAGTCTGATCTGCAGCATAGTGAGGGTTGAAGGACTAAGGAAAATAATCACATATCATCACTAACAACACTTTTCTGTCTTTTTTTCCAGCCTTGTTGAAACGGGGACGTTCCATACGACAGTCAAGCCCCCTACACAGTTCAGCAGAGGAGGTGGGTGAATGATCAGGCATTAGTGTGTCTCAAAGTGCCCTCACACTACTGTTATATTGGCTCTTCAGCTCAAGGGAGAGACAGCTTTTGTGATCATACCCCATTTTGTTTGAAATGTTTTTCTGCAACCACATAATCATTCTGAAAACACAAATACAGTCTGGGTCTAATGAAATGTAAGGGTTAATCTTAATGCAGCAACTCACGCAGACATTTCTGTTGTGCATTAGAAATGTTAAAACCATTCTAAAAATATAGAAAAAAAGGCTACAAGTATCATCTGCAGTTTGGCTTGGGTTTAATTTCCAAGTCTTTTTAACAAAACAAAGAATAATATTTCATGGCTGAGCCTGTCCCCATCACAACATTTGGAGATGCAGAAATGATAATAGTGATTGCGTGACAGGTTTTTTTAAGGTCAGTTATGCTGCATAACCAGCATTTATTTCCATTAAAGACACTATTTAATATGAAGTAAAAAAAAATCTCATGTTCATAACTGATAACCATGTTAAGTATAAGTATAGTTATGGCACTTTGTCTAAGCATGTGCTTGTATCATTACAACATACAGGTGAAAGTGAATGGTTTGACGTATATGTAACTAATACAATGATACAGCCTTAACAGTTGCAATATCTCAGCCTAACTGAACACCGAAGGGAGACATGTTAGACCAGCTCAGTATCCCCTAGAATTGTATCCATATTGGACAATTCTGTACCTCATGGTTTATGTCCCGAGCCAATAGTTTGTGCCAACACAGAGAGCTGTGTTCCCTTTAGTTAGTGAGGCAGAACGTAAGGGTGTAGAAGTCAGAGTGGTGAATGAGCATATGCCATGTCTGATAAGAGTCCACGTTGAGCTTGAATTTTGGAAGGGGAAAAAAAAACAAACACTTTTCCTGTAGCTGTGGTCTTTCCCTGCTTTAATAGCATTGCATTGGTTAAAAAAAAAAAAAAAAATTAACCCAACCACAGAATCCAGTAATCCATGTTTGTAGATCTGTCAAATATTGACATCATTGTTTGGCTACCATCAATGCCCTCATCCAAACACAATGAGGGAAGAACTTTCTCCATAATGGAATTTATCTTTGCCAAGCAGAACTGAAACAGCTTGGTGCAGCTAAATCCCAACGATAGTTATGTTGTTTTTCCTTTAATTTGTCACTTTTGGTACAAATTGTGGTTTGGTATATTTAATAACTTCATTACTGAAATTGTATGAATTGTAACATAGAAAATATGCTTTAAGCTCTTAACTGTTGAACTTCCTTTTTACTTTGGTTGTCTTCCCTAAAGAACAGATTCCTTTCACATATCTTGCTTTCTAAGTTGATTACAGAGAATATGTAACACTTTGCTTCTCATTTATTGATAAACTTGTGGAGCAAACCAAAAGGTGCTGTAAGAGGAAATGCTGCTGCATGTAATTAAAACAATGAAACTGTGCCCATGTGTGTGGATAAGTGAAATATTCCTACCTGCACCTGGAGTGACAGCTGGTGCCAGGCATAGTCATTGCTCTGATTCTGCCGGGTGAAATCATCACTGTAACTGTGTGAGTGGACAATGCTGGGCTGCACCAGACTGCTCTGTGACCGCAGGGCGGACAAGTCCTCGCTGCGGGAGAAAGCGCTGTTGCCAAAGGCTGGTGGATAGTCATGGTGGCCGTTCTCAGGCTCAGGGGCGAGGAGGAGAGGAGGGGGAGGTTGCTGAGACTGAGCTGGGGAGTTCTGGGCAGCCAGATGGAAGAGTGGGTTCTGGAAAGACAGGGGGAAATGCATGGCCGCTGCCGCTTGCTGTTGCTGTTGCGAGATGGATTCAGTGGGCCCCCCGATGTGGCCCATCTGGCTCAGCCTCAAACCAGAGCCTGCTGAGCCCGTCGGCATATGCCCTCCCATACGAAGAGGACCGCCCAGGTTCCCGAAGCTGTGGCCAAGGCCTGCGATGGAGGCTTGAGAGGAGGTGAGCATGTCTCCCACCGAGTTCAGGTTGGAAATGCTGTTCATACGTGAGTCCTGAAGGTCCATCATAGACACACTTTTATTCACACTGTGTACCTGAGACACACAAGAAAAACATTTGCTGTACTTTCGCTTTGTTTATATTTACAAATTGACAATGACAAGAAAATTATGCTTTTAAAGCCCTTTTAAAATCTACCTGAAAATATGTTTAAAGTTTATTGTTTTAAATGTGCAGTAAATCTTTACAGAATTCTTGAAACACATCTATATTACTCTGCAAATTCCTTTACATAATTTAGTTCAATCCCAAAATTTCTCTCCCATAATCTGTTAAATTTAGTCCTCCAAATTGATCAAAGAGAAGTAAGAGTCCAATTCAAGACAATAATACCACAGTCATATCCGATTCACATCATTTAGAATTTGCATCATAACTATCTAATGTAAAGGATGTTGGCTGGTTCTTCAGTGGCAGCAGCACTTTCCAATTCCTCCTGAGGGACCCTGAGCCATTCCCAAGCTAGAAAAGCTCCAGCTTCGCACTGGGACATGTTCAGAGAGCCTCCAAAGGAAGACACCCAGGAGACATCTTTATCAGATGCCCGTATCACCTCAAGTGACTCCTACCTCCTGACGTGAACGAGCAGCAGCTCTGCTTTGAGCTCCCTCCAGGATCGGCCTCAGCTGGTTGTTTATGCTATTATTTTAAAAATGCATGTATTTGCCTCTTGGTCATAACTTTGCTTTGGCAGAAAACAAATAAACTACTACATGTCTACTCTACACCATACCTTTGGATCTGGCTCTGTAATGTCCGAGCTGCTTGTACAGTAGGCAGGGCTGGATCGAGCCAACGGTGGACGAGTCACGTAGAAAACTTCCCTCGATGAGCGAAGGTCTCGCTCTGCATGACGCCTCATGTTGAGATTGGATGACAGGGATTCTACAGCCGATACTCCCGTTGTGGGGGACGGCAGGCGAGAGATGTCTATTGAACTACAGAAACACAATAGAAACACACATTAATATTGCAAATATCTTACAGAGCTTTCTCCCTGAAATATATTTTGTATCTACCTGTTTGATTCAAAATAGTGAAGAATGATTTAAAACTGCACTAACTAATAAATACTTGAGATAAGTCGACAAAAAAATAAAGTTATTCCTATTAAAATGTTCAAGTGGGGCACCTTAGATCCACCTAGCTATCTACAACATTTATCTCTGGTTTTGGAACATCTGTGCATTCATTTTACCAAATTATATAAGATAATAGAATATATAACATATAACTGTACCTTAATGGTTTGAATCTGTAATAGATTTAAGGATTAAAAATAACCTTGAGCAATTTTTACTTAGTATTTTATTGTATTTGATTAATCAAAAGAATAATCAACATTAATTGATAATAAAAATTATTGCTAACTGCAGCCCTGAATATAGGGAGCACACATGTCTAAGATTTAATGGTATGCTAAACGAGTACGTGTCTTCTTATGCAATAGTTGCATAATAAAATGTGAGAGCGCAGTGAGGAGAAGGTATCACTCCGCCCTGTCAGTCACTTGTAGCCTGATACCTCTGATCTACACAGGGTGGTAGGTGTTTCTTTCTTTGTGTTGGTTTGATTTTCTAAATGTCTGATCTTTGTCCTCTCACACCTGCTGCATCAGAGCTCCCATCCAGTTACACTATTTTTCCTCCAGATTTTAAATCCATGCAGACAACTGCTTGGCAGGAAAGAGCAACAAGAGTGAAAGGAAACGAACTGCTATATAGACATTGATAAAAACACTTTATACTATTGTCAACTGTGTCTTGACAATCACAAGTTAATTAAAAATAGAGAGGAAAGAGTTTTAGGCCAAAGAGGAACAGATGGTGCTTAAGAAGCCTGAAGAGCTGGATTAGTTTTAGCATTACAGACACTTAGCACCACCCTAGTGTTTTGTGCTATTGAATTCTTGCTTATTGTGTATTCTTGGTTTTTTAAGATGCTACCGTTAATTACGCCCATGTGAAATTGGAAACTGGAAACTCTAATGATGTGCAGGAGGTGCATGTTTGTCATCATGACGGTAACCGTCCTGGTGCACGGTCCTTTGGGGACATACAGGTCTAAATTCAAGTGTGAAAAAAGATGGCATGATAGGAAAAAGGAAAGCACCAGAAGATACCTGTTTAAGTCACGCATCATAAGGCTTTGGAAGTCGGACGACATTAGACGGTTGAAGGACGGCCGTGAGAAGAGTCTGTCCTTCGGTCGGTCCGGCTGGTGATTTGTAGGCATGTGGAGCTGCGGGTTTCTCAAGGCGACACTGATGTCATTCAGCAGCCGGGGTAAGGGTCCCAGTTTGAGGATAGCATCCTAAAACATGGAAACATTTTTTTAATCCTTGTTCTAAACCTTTCAGGGCACCACAGACAGTTTTATTGACCATTTCTATTTTAGACATGATTATTACTAAGGTCAAATTCAAGGTTCAACAGATTATGACTCTAACCCACAGTGAAAATACACATTTGGCATCATGTTTTTGGATCAGGTTCTGTGCTTAAGGTAAGTGCTGTGCAACACTGCTTGTGATAGCATATAATTTTAAACAATTTTTAAAAGACCCACTGATACAGCCAGCCTCATGTGCCTTATCAAGCAGATGTCACCAGCCGACACTAAATCCTTTATTTTTCATTATCATTGCAAATTTCAACTTTCAATGACATATATATGGTCTTGGGCTGTTGATCCAGTAAAATGCCAACTCCATGTGATTAATGGATTTTAATATTAAGAAAATTCTAAGATTCAGTTTTCAAATATTAACAAAGCTAACAATAACAATTTCTGCATTTACTACATGGGCAATTTTATTTTATGTTTAAGGGCAAAAACTTATTTTCATGGACAGGTAGAGAGCATAATATTAAATCAGTATTATTATTTTAGAGCAGATAAGTTCCAAAAATCATTATGCAGTTAATTTTGAAGAACCATATTGTTTGTTACAAGCCTGGAAGCAAATGTTCTATGGTCCAGTGCCCATTTTCATGACTGTCTTTATCATTCATGAAATTCAAATGGCATCCAAAACATGAAACGGAGAAAAGAAATCAATACAAACACATGGTACTGCACATTTGTTAACCTTTGAGACAATCAAGGGCTTACCATGAATAAATCCTTAACTTTCATCATACCTCTGCAACAGTGAAACTTTATGAAATGAACAGAGGAAGCATTAGAGTTGAATATTAAAGTAATATTTCCACCTCTGTTTTTAGAGTTTAAATAATGATCATGGGGTTTCTTAGAAATTAAAGGAACTAATTTCTTATCCTCCATTCTAAACACTCTTTTTGTGAGATAATGTGAGAACGATTAATGTTTAATTTATAGTAATTTATCACTTTACCTACCTTGCTAAGCTGGCCCATGACCTCCCACAGTAAGCTGTGCAGCATGGACAGTTCTCTGCCGAGGTCAATGTAGCCTTCGAACCCCCCAGCGTTTCCTCCTGTGTCCATGTTGGAAATCTCATATAGAAACTGCTGCATGGAGCCCCACTCCATCTCCAGGAACTCATTCATGAAATACATGTATTCCTCCTTGGGTCCAAATCTGTGTGACAGGACACATACATACAAGGAAGAGATTGGAAATAGTTGATTAGTGGATGACTCTAAACCCTGAGAGTTAAAATACCTCAGGGTTTAAGTTTAAAACCCACAATGAATGGGTGAAATGGCTATATGCAATAGGGAAAGGCGCTGCTTATTACAGCCCAAAGTAATTGACTAACCCAGTTCCTGTTAGCTCTGCTGAATGTTTTGGCATTTTTTGGGGCCATTAACTTTACTGTTCTCATTAACTGTCAACATCTGATGACATATAATGACTCAAAAAGTGTTAAGTTTTTTTATCCAGTGCTCTTGAAGCATACAGTCTAATTTTGAGAAGAAAAAAAAAAGGTTTTCATTTCATTTATCAGAATTGTTTTAATATTCAAAAAATATATCAGGGGCAAATGGGTCATTAAAACCATTAAAACTAAATGCTTCTGCTTTTGTGATGTTGCTCTGTGACACTCATCCCATTTCACACAGGCGTCAATGTCGGCAACTCACGACTGAATCAAACTGATGTAACCTTGAAACTGGGTTAAGCAGTAGGTGATGACAGAGACTCACTTGCTAAAGCTGGCCAGGTTCTGCATCACCTTGGCTATGAGTGTGAGTGTGCGGGACGTGCGTTCAGCGGGGTACTCCTGCATCAGGTTGAACAGGGAGGGTGACATGATGGCTGGGCACATGAAGCGAAGGAACAGGGAGGAGCTGATGAGGCTGTCAGCGAGATCCTCTCTTCCACGCTCGGCACATCGGGCTCTCCATGATGCAAAAACTTCCTTCAGCTCTCGGGGAAATATGCTGAAACAAGAACATGATTTTATCATCTGCTGTCAAGGTGAAGTGCCAGGAAAAAAAAAAAAAAATACAGCAGCTCATCCAAAGGAAGTTTTCCCCGAACTGTCCTGTTTGTGTGGCGGGTTGGTATCAACTGAATGGACTACATAACAAAAGGCCTTTGCTAAATAATGCAAATTTCAAGAAAAATGGGTATTAGCAATTCAAAAAACAAAAATTGATTCCAGAAATAAAATTAAATTCACCAGGCTGACGTTTTAGGCAATAGTTAATATCCAGAGATGGATACACGTTAACCATTTTTTGGGGGATACATTATAAAACTCACCAGAGAGAGTTGATAATCTTGCAGAGTAATAGCTCGCAGCACATGCGGAGGTTGGCTTGGTGGTCAGCGAGGACTGATGGCGGGACACGCATGGGATCCACTTCACAGTTCTCCTCCGACTCATATAAGGCTCGAATGAAGTCACCTGAAGTTGTAGATCAGACTATCATTATGTTTACAAAATTGCCAGATTATACATAAAGTTCATCTCTAAACTACTTTTATGGCTCGACCAAGAACTAGAACGAATATGATGTGTCTTTTACTGAAAAGAACAAGAACACTACAGTAAGAAAATGATTTGAATAAAGGAGTGCTCAGATGGGATTTATTTCTCCAGGAAAGGTGGAGTTATTTCAAATTGATCTGTGCTGGTCTAAAGGTTTTTAATTCCATTGTTGTTATAATTACAGTCTGGGCTGTTGAACATCACATTACAGGAGGTTCTGTTTTTGTTGATAAACCTTTGCAGAGCTGAATGTTGAATATATCAGTCCTTTTCCTACTGTTCAGGGGACACATGTGGTTTGTTGTCTGTGTTAATTGATTATGAGAAAAATAATGCTAAAGCCCCCACAGGTCAACATCAATCTAGATACTGGGATGGAATAAAGATTCTAGTAGACTCCGATGGTAAAAAGAAAATGAATATAAAAACCTTTAAATGCTTTACAGTATATAGCATGAACACATTTTGTTCAAGTATTTCAAAAATGTTGCCACTACAATAAAATATGGAATTGAGAAAATTTGATAAATATCACAAACACAGATATTGAACTATCTAAACATGATTAATCTAAATGTTTGATTTACTTTGAACTTCATATCGTCCGCTCATTCAATCAGTAGGATAGAAGAAAATGCAGTCATGTAGTTTTACCTATAGCATCCTTGAGGTATCTGTGACCTATCAGTTTCAGGTACTCTTCCACAGCCTTAGTAGCGAGCGTGTTCTCCCGAAAGATCAAGTGCTCGCGGTCCATGAATCGATCCACCTCACACATGGCCATGTCAGAGAGGAACTCCTGAGAGAGAGATTACATCTGCAGTTTAATGGCGTGTACAGGAAAAGGAAGGAATATTATTCTGTCTAGGTGCTCCAAAGAACTAAATCTTGTCTCAGCTTTGATTACTATTTGTGGAAATATCACGTGCGGTCAGGTGACTTTTGACCTCTTGTTCACCTTTGTCTTCCCTGTGCTTTGAAGGATGTGCACCAGAGCAAACGCCACCTCCTCTTTGCTTTTCACGCTCAACAGCGGCTCGAGAACTGCACACAGTGTTCGGTAGTTGTTGGTAATGTATTCCGCAAATTCCTTGTACAGCTCCATGGGAAGGATATTCATTGTCTGATAGCGAGACTTAACACGCAGTGAGGCGTTGATGACTTTGGCACTTCCCACGCCACCACTTTTGGCCAAAACACTGGACTGTATCACTGGGTACCACTGCTCCACAAACTGCCGGCCCGTGATGCTGGAGATGGGGATGCTGACAAGGCCAAGATATGTGCTTTTTTCCTAGATTATCAAACAAAAGAAAAGATTTTTTTATTTTTTATTTTTACACGTTTTGTAATGCTTCTTTTACTGGCACACTTTATTTACCTTGCGTCGTTTTTTGTCAGTTTCCTTGTAGAGGTGCAAGCGAAGGCTACGAATGGTAGGTAAATTGTTAAACTCAAAATGCTCGCCCCAGAAGACTGTGTCGGTTCGGGGTTTGCTGGTGGTGCGTGCGTACAGCATGTCATCGAGACACAGCTCACAATAGTAGCGTTTTTTAGCTGGAAGGTCTCGAGCTTCAATGATCCACAACTTGAGCACATTGTCCACCCGCCTGCTGTTGTCCTTAAAGTAAAATGAAGAATCCTGTTACTGGATGATAACAGTCCTTATTTACATCCGTCCATCATGTTACACACTGAAATTTGTAAATAATTAACAGGTTCATAATTTTCTGGAAATGCAGAAATTTCAAATGACAAGAAATCTAATCTATTGTATCTACCTTGTTAGGTTTGACAGCTCTTTGCAGATTTTCAATCCACTTGTCTCTCTCTGAAGCTGATCGACAGGCAAAACATTTTGTCCCTGAACTCGTGGTCACCTTCAGACAAAACATACAGTCTTAGGATCATTTTTACCATGAAGACTACACTCATTTGTGGCTGTAACAAAAATGGGACTTTAATTTTTGATTAACGTAATTGCTTTTCTAATTAATAAATGAATCCAACCATCACAATTTCCTGCATTCTTAGTTCAAAACCAATATTGTCAATTCAAAGGTAAATTTGAGAAATTGTTTTTTGGGTTTTTTTTTTTTGCATTTTCATTCATAAAAGAATTCAATTGAATAATCATCTCAATTATTTTGCCCACTAATTCTTTAAACTGCTAGGTCACCTCATTTCCCTGATTTTCAGAAAGCTTGTTAAGTGCTTAATATTTTAGTTTAAAAACACTTACTGAAATTAAATCAAATTTGTCAGTTAACTGTATAAGTATAGTGAGACAATAACAGAAAATAAATCCCATAGTAAGTGGGAGAGGAACAATGGAGAATAGGAGACATCTCAGCACACCTCAAAGCAGTACTCTTGTCCTAAAATGCTGGAGTGGACAGGTTTGATTATGGCCTCTTCATCCAAAACTAGGTCCAGAGCCTCCGCAGCACTGCTAGGAGAAAGTAGGGACTCATGGGAGTGGGATTCTTTGAAGCTTTGCATCAAGCGAGTCCTTGTGAGAAATGAAGAACAAGAGGAGATTTATTTACGACCCAATTTTATATTGATCTTTTCAAGTCACGGTAACTGAGAAATCATTGTGAGTCACTCTCACGATTTCAGTTTGATTTCTGTGATCTGATCCTTTTATAATGAGTTTATGGAAAAGTTAAGTCTTCCAGATTTCCAGTTCTGGTGTTTGCAATTCAGTCTGTTGACTTGGCTTGTGTGACTCATACTGTATACTGGGAAATTCAGTGTCTCCGATTTTGGTGTTCTGGAAACACACTTCTTTACTTTTGTCCTACTACGCAAGAATCTAAAACTGCTGACGTACATTAAATGTTTTTTTCGACTGTGTAAACGCAACAGCACTGTCAGCTCAGAGAAACGCAGAATTTGTTACAGCCTGCAGGATTATTGTGATGCAGGAACAAAAACACTCAGAGGATAATGCCTAAACATGGACTAACATTTAGAGCAGGACAGCTTTATTCAGAGAAAGAAAAATGTTGGTGGAAGTCGAAGCAGAAAGGTGAGTCGAGGCCATTTCTCAGACAAAAGAAGTTCAGATCAATTGAAAAAAAAAATGCAGCAAGGGAATAATTTTCTTTTCTCAAGAGTTATGGGAAAAGGAGACAAACTAAATTAAATCTATTTTCAGTAAACTTCAGTTTGTGTGTGTGTTGCCATCGCAGTCAGCGAGTGGGTGCTTGGCCTTTAGCTTCAGCTGGAGATTTTCAGGCTAAGGTGCAGCAAATAAAGAGCGAATGTGGGCCAGTAAATTGATTTACCGGCTGACAGAGATGACAGATTCAGCGGGAAAGTTGTAGTTCTGTAGGCAAAAGCTACTTCAGCTGGTCATTTCTGATTTAAAGGGATAGTCCAACAATATGCTTCTTCACTGTCTTGGCGAGAGTGCAAATGAGAAGTTTGTTGCGTATCTCACAAGAGCCAACAGCTGGTTAGGTTAGCATATCATACAAGTTATGGGCAAGGGAAACTGCTAACTTGGATCCATCCAAATGTAACAAAATCTACACAACAACAAAAGTGTGAAAGCAATTCACCATTTTTCAGGGGCAGGTGTGCCAGATTATCTCTATCAGTAATTTTCTGATATTTACAGTCTTAAACTATGCGATGCTTCAAACTATCACATTTGCTGGAAAATGGGAGGAAAAACAGATCAAAAACTAGTAAAAACAAACTGTTAAAAAACCTTATATGTCCAAAAAACAAGCACTAATTTAAGGCCAGAATTACAACAGTCAGGTTTCGTAAGCTGACAATTTTACTGCAGAAAGGAGGACATGAAAAATACTTTGGTGAACCGACTTGGCAGCAGAGGTGAAGCAGCTGCATTGGAAAGCGGCGTGTGATGTTGGACACAGAGGGTTTATAAGCAAAGTCAACTTAATGCTACAGAGTGAATTAAGCTTGTGTGGGCAGAGCTCAAAACAGGCTGTGAAGGCAGCTGTCTGAAGCGAGAGAGGGAGCCAGTGAATGGCTGTGGTCAGAGGGGAAAGCACACTGACTGATGGGAACCGTCACTTTAGCCTCAACAACATTAAGCTTGCTTCCACCTCCTTCAACACTGCCCCAAGGGTTAACGTATAATTTGTTTTATCTGGGCTTCTTCATTTTAGAAAAAGATTATTTACAACCTATGTTACACAGCATATTCCACGTCTCTGAGCATCCACACCTGCCCTAAAACTGTCTATTATGCATCTCCTGTGGTAGAAGGAAAGTATACTGTCAGCACAATATTTTTACTTTCTGCTGCTTCCTCTACCTCTTTAGATTCCCAATACGTGTGTTGTGACTGGATTGTGTGAAGATTGCATAAAATTTCAAGCACAATGCAGGTGAGATTCTTCAGGGACGTGACCTCACATCAGAATCCAAACAAGAAAAAAGCTGTCACGAGAGGCTCTTGAGCTGCGAGCTAGTGCATCCTGACATGAGTGGATGATAGAAATCACACTTGCAAGATGAACGTGAGCACGTTGTAAATCTGGCTGTTCCACCAGAATGGGCAGCAGACCTGTGAAGTTACTATCATTCATCTAAATTAGAGTTTTTGTTAGTTGTCCTATTGTGTGTCGATGGTTAAATCACACATTAATAAAAAATTATTATAATAAATTATAATAATTAAATAAGTTAAAAATTAACCATCTCGAAACAATTCACAATTCAAGTACACCAAAATGTAAGTCTATGGGGTGAAAACAGTCCACAAATATGATGGATTGTTCAACATTTTTAAACATTCTTTACAGAGGAACAGGACCACTGATATGGCCAGAGTAAGTAAAGTCCGTTACAGTGAGAGCAATATTGTTTTGGCTTGTTAACATTAGTCATCATCATGGCCATCATTATATTGGCCAAGCAAGAGTTGTTTGTTGAAACGAGAGAGGGAATCTTTGGTGTCTTGTGAGAGGATTTCTAGCATAGACTGGTCACAGCTAACCCACTAAAATAACTCAGCATCATGTCAGCTCTTCAAGCAAGAACAGATTTCATTGTTTATGGATGAGTAGTGTCAGTAGCTCAAAGCTGTTCACAATGTGAATGCATAAATTGGCTTAAGTTACATTTACTCTATGTTTCACCTCCGAGGTGACTGTGGTTCATGATGGTGCATGAAACAAACACGCATATACAGCACTTCTGACTCACTTCTAGCCTGCAATGTCGGTTGAATGTCCTAACAACCTCTCTCTCTTACCATGTTTCCTGTAAAGCTTGACACTATCAATAAAATTGTGAATTATTTTATGAAAAAATGACCAAAAAAATATATATATATATATATTAGAACAGAGTTGATGCTATGACTTTCTCTGCCATATTCTGCCATGGAATATGTTGCCATCTTAAAGATAACAAACAACAAAACACAAACTTTGTCATATCAGGTACTGGGACCGATTAACATCAGGTAACAAGGCAGTTTCAGTAGCTTTAACTTTATCGATGATTATTTTACAACCATAAAAAACAAAGCCAATATAAATCAAAGGAAATGTGATTGATCACATCTACGGCCTCTGCTGCCTTTATGCATCCCAAGTGAACTGTGGACACTAACTCACATATATTTATTAGACCTGTGATAAACTGGCCACTTGTTGATAGCATTTGGCTTTTTGCCCTAAACATCCTGGGACAGGCTCCAAATACACAAGAGACCCATGAGCTTGGACAAACAGTATTATCTGAAATTAGACAACAGCTTTACAGAGTAAAGGGGAATTACCTCTCTTGGTCGGCACTACGGAACCGGGGCAAAATCATTTGTCTGAAGCTGCTGGTCCGGTCCAGTTTGGGCTGACTTTTGGCCCTTTTGATGGAACCCTTCAACCTTCGATTGAGAAAGCTCTGAATATTAAAAAGAGAAGAAGAAAAAAAAGAGAGAGAATTCACGAGAGAAGAAAACTGAATAAATCAATAAAAATGCATCATTATTTACAAGCATGCTTAGCTCGGAAAATTTATGTATAAAAATTTTACAGTTTGGATTCTTATCTCTGAAAGTGTAAACTCTCATTCAAGCATCAAATTGGCTTTTGGTTCCCCAGTGAGAGTTTGTAATTTACAATATCAGACTGGACCCCAAAAGGCCAATCTGTATTTTCTATGCGAGATGGCACTGTAAGATATAACAGGCTTTGCCGAACTCACCGGCTGTCTGAAGGGCTGTGGAGTGGTGTTGGGTGGCGTTTCCATGCTTGACTGTCTTACAGAGGCAAAACTTGCCCTGCGAGATTGGTCTGAGAAGAGTGCAAAAAAAAATTAAATAAAATAAAAAAGGAGAAAAGGTGATCAATGAATATGAAATAGGTAGACAAAAGGCTGAGTAATATAACAAATAATAGCTACTGTTTTGTGTTTGAACAGCAATGGTCAAATGATTATTTATTCATATTATTATATCCATTATACATCACATTTCCTGATGTCTTCAAACTCTGAAGTACAATATGTTGAACCCTTTATGACTGTCATTTTCATTTTCAACAGGTTAAAAGGTGACATTTTAGTATTAATTTGTGAAAATATAACATTATCTTCATAGCTCATAATCATCTGCTTTGGTCACATACTGAAAGCACAGGAAATCATGACAGAACACACATTAATCACAAGGACGCATCAATAATGCAGAATAGTAGGTGTATGTGAAGCTTGCCAACAAGGACAGACAGCAACAGCCTCAAAACAACTACAAAGAACAACAGTTTGACAGGTTGAAAGGCACTTGTAGGTTGTCTGTGACAGCAGATGTGTTTCTCCCCTCCCCTGGAATACCTAATGTGAGGACTATATCGGATACCTATATAATCTGAGGAGGAAACGCACTCTTATGAGTCATATTGAACCGCACAGGCTCGTCTGACTTTAGCCCTGTGCAAACTCTGGAACATGGAGCTGGATCTATAAAAGTATGAGCAGCTATCTCCAGGCAATCACATCTGACGCATTTCTATATGACTTTGTGCTGACTAAGAAAGATAGTGCCGATGTCCAGAAGCAGGGAATTGGTAAATAATCGACTTATTAGTCCTGGTCTCACCATACAAACAGAAATGCAAGAAGGGGTTTGTGAATATGAAGTTCCTCCCTCTTCATTCCTAATTGTTCTATTTCCCTGCCTGGTTTCAGACCAGTGGATCAATTCGCTCCATTCAAATAGGTCTGCTCTAGTCCTCATTAAAGCCATTTCCCCCTGTAAGAAAAACATCTGACCAATCAGAGTTTACTAGGTGGGACAGGAGCGGGGGATGTCATCTAAAAATCATAAAAATTCATCATAAAAAAATAACAAAGCATCTTAAATTGACATAGCGGTTGCTCAAAGCTGTTTTAGCATAGATCAAAGGACTATGACAGCTTTCGTGTCAAATGAAAATTACATTAGTAGGACAGAAACATCAGAAAACATAAAAAAAATAAATATCCTGCCTAGCCATAGGAACTTTTTAAAAATGAACACAACACCAGGGTTTGTAATGACAACAGGAATGGAGCATGTCTAAAGGTAATTTTTTTTTTTTCCCCAGCCCTGGTTTTCAACAACAAAGCCATATTCTCATTTACATTCCTGCTTCGTTCTGATTTTTTTTTCCCCCTTTCTGTTGTCTACACAATAAACATCATGTTTTTCTCCTTAGAAGCCTACAAAGTCACTGACTCCATAGATTGGTCTCTTAAAGCTTAAAAAGCCTCTTTACCTCCGACTTATCTGTCTGGGTCATTTTTCTTTATTTATTTTCAGAAATTAGCCATCGCCCAAAGGAGGTATATTTTTCCCTTTGCTACAGAGAATCACTCTGTCATCCAATGATTTCCCTTCCAAAGTCTGTACATAGGTGACTCTCCAGCTTCTATTCTGAATCCCAGCTAATTGTTTGGTATCCATGGAAACAACTCCAAGGACTTCTACTTGAACTGTAGAAGATATTGGCACACAATTGCACAATAAAGATGATGAAAAAGTAACACGACTCTCTCTCTCACACACATACACACACACACAGTGTCTCTGAACACACGAGCGAGCTGATTGGTGCCATCTGCGGCCCACGAGGGGAAACCTTCCTCAGCTGGAGGAAACGTTTCAGCCTCTTTGGGGCTGGATTCCTGACACTTCTCAGACGTCGGATTGATTGAGTGACCCTGCGGAGGATTGTTTAGCATAATCCTGACTTGATCGCCGCTCCCACTAAAACAGTCACCTGCAATATTTGGTGCTCTAAGTAAACGTGACACGTTAGAGCACGTGGATCTGTTCACAACGGCTATTCTGAATGTAAATTCCTGTCAGGACGGAGTGTGTGGGTGGCAGCAGCCTCTAGCTAACAGATACAGAAGGAGAGGAAGACAGAAAGAGGAGACTGTGAGTGGGTGTTGGGAGAAACATACTCAACCTTTTTACCGTATATCTCTCTATTAATACAAATCTGGAAACTTTGGAGTTTTTAGTAAACTGAACAAAACCCTAACCATTTTTTCACAAGAAGGATTGGTATGGGCTACAGGCAAATCAAATGCAGATTTATTCCATTTGGGAAAATAATTTTTTTTCAACCAGTATCATGATAGTGACGTAAAAGTATACATTTAATCTACTTTTTAGTTGTGTAACTGATCGGCTTTTTTACACTTCACAACTTCTACTGTATGTATCTATACAAAAGGTTCAGACAAAGTATTTAAATGCACAATTAATTCTTTTTAACTAGAATTACTAAAGTGAAGGAATTATGGTCACAATCTTAAATTACAATATTATGTTAGAGTGAGGTCAACCTTTTGGGTAAAACACTTCATAATTTTACCCTTTCACATATTTGTATTTGTAACCCTAACCCTAACCCAACCAAACAAAGTACATTAGCAAACCAACAAATTAATCAGAGCAGAGCTACAAACCAGTCAACCAGAATATAGCGACATACCAGCTAGTCTGTCTTCTTCCAAGCAACAAATGATGATGATGTTCCATTTAGGATTGTTTGCTTTTCTGTCTGTTCTGTATCTTTTTGTGGTTTTGATGAGGGTCCAGTTTGGATGACCACACTTGAATACTTTTTTTTTTTTTTCTTTCATCTTTTTGCTCCTCCTCCTTCCCTTCTGTCCATGTGGGCACGTATCCCATAGTGTGGGCTTCTGATAGCCCCTAACTTGCTTTACAATGGGTGATGAGAATCAAAGTAAATATCTGTGTGTGTGTTGGTTTTCTGTATACTTAAACATTGAGACCGCTGCCATCATCAATGTGCACTTCACACTCCAGTGAGCCAGACTATTTCCTACTGACATCCTACTGAGTGAGCTTGATGCTGCTATCTGCTACACCGATATGCTCTGAGGGGTCCCTCATCATACTGGAGCGGTAGTCACAGGCTGACCAGGACACAAACTGTATGCAGCCTATGGTGAGGGTGATTCTGTCAGACCTGCCGGACCCTTTGCAGCCATTTCCTCATTTTCTTTACTGCTTCCGGGGTGGGAATGAATGCAAACTGTGAAGCGACGTCGTAGGACACCATAGCTTTTAATGAGTCCAGTTTTCTAACCTTGTTGGCATCATCCTGGTGTGGTGTGGAGGAGCCAGCCAGACCTAAGCGGTGACTAAGTTGTTACTGATTATGGCCTGAAAGGAATTCTTTGCTTATGTATCTTTGAAAACCCATAACTGCTGGGGGGGGGGGCTCCAGAGCATGTAGCCATTGGTCCCTCTATAGTGACACCAGTGCCTTTGTCTCTTAGTTAGTGGGTTGGGACGCAGCCATGATGAGTTCTCCCACTAGTTTCCATTCTAGTGTTGCTCCAAAGTTTAGTCTTTTGGTTGAGACATCCTTTTCCACCTCGGTGAGCCGTCTGTTAGATATGTGCTTCACCTACAGCTGCTGTCTTGTGTTGTGATCCTTTTTTCTCCATGTCAGTTCCTCTCTTATGGGGGTTGCTAAGTGAAAACCTGAATATTTAGAATTTGCTGTCTCTTGTTCTTTGGCCTGTTGCGATAGCTGTGCCTTTTCAAATAACCCGGAGACTTCCTTCAGGACATCACTGTGCAAATGAGTTTTCAGGTCCTCAAGCATCACGTCAATCCTAATCTTAAATAATGATAGTAAAATACGCCTCCCTAACTCTGTCATGGAGTAGCTGGTTCTGAGCCTTCTGAAAATGTCCTTCATATTAGGTCAGGACTTAGTAGTCAACCTACCTCTGAAGAACAAGGGCAAACTCATTTGAGGAAAAAAAGAAGACTGACTATTTGGAAAAAAAAAAAAAAAAAAGTGAAAGAAACTTGATAGTTACTATCACTGAAATCTGAAATTCCATTATATAACCTCATGGACTGTCAAGGTTTTTAAAAACCCCACAAGAGGTTTTACCTTTTGTATTTACTCATTTGACAGACTTTGCCTGCCTCTTTGTCAGTTTGCAGACACTTTCTATAAAAGCGGGGTGAGAGTTGAAACTCTGAGTTTTACTTTAGCTAGGTCTTCATATAGTACTTCAAACCACAATGACCTGGATAAATAAGAATCTTTACCGACTCAAATATGCATGTTTAAGAAATTGAATGCAGATTGATAAAGTACAATGGGTCAATCACCCCAGACACTGCAAGCGTGGCTAAAAATGTTAAGCACACTCATTAACAGCTGTCCAAACAATCAGCCTTCATGTTTGACAGGAGCAAACCATCGCTCCATGAACCTTGTGGCTCTTTGACAAGCGAGCAGCATCGCCTCAGAAGGTTTGCTGGGGTGAGAATTGGAGAAGCCAAGCACACAGCGACCTACACGACTGGCATTTAGGGAACCAGCTGCAATAAACATTTGGCTTTCAAGGCCAGCTGATTTCAAATGAAGTGTGAATTGTGTGAAGTGTGAGAGATATTAATCCCTCCAAGTTCTTGACAACAAACTTTAATATTAATTAAGTTATTTAATATTAATATCTCTAAACTAGCACAATTATGCACCCTGTAATCAAAAGATAATGGCATAAAGTTTATAGCAGTTTAATTGAAAGATGATTAAATGGAGAAAAAGACGTTAAGCTCATGGATTTATGCTGACAGAAGCTGGGCAAAAATAAGGACTATGTTGAGAGCCACTTTAGTGCTATGTTTAGATACAGCAGTGTAATCAAGTAAATGTAAAATATAATAAAAAGAAGAGACAGAGCTACCGGATTTGAAAGCATAGGTGGGTGGAGGGGTTGAGGAATCAGGGGCAGTGTGGGCGCGAGGGAGCCACGGAAAAAAACCTGCGATCAGCTTGAAAACTCACATATCTTTGGAGGAACAGAAAGAAAGTGACTTCTGAACATCCTGCATCATTGGACATGGATTTTTATAAAATGTTAATGCTCTCCTAGTGGAATAAAAACATAAGAACAGTAACCTAAAAAAAAAAAACAATCTGAAGTTGCTCTCCATCATGCATGCTTTCCAGTATTCCCATTTCTCTGCTTTTTGTGTCTGAGCCAGCCAAGGGAAGTGTGGCCTAGTTACCATAGGAACATGTTTGTAGCGTGTGCACCGCTTTCCATCAAAACTACCTTCATTTTTACTAATGTCTTCAAAACCATTATTGTTGTGCTAGTAAATGGAGCCAAATTAAAGAGCTGAATTTGGTGAAAATGTAATTCTACACATCAAGATGTGATCTGAAGCTCTTAATACCAACTGTACTGAGGTAATACTGTATTACATCACCAAATTATAGCCCAAATTTAGGTGATTTATAATCAAAAACGTCCTCAACAGGCTAACACACACTGAAAACAACAAAGCGGAAAAAATGTTTGAAATTAAAAAGTTTTACATGGTGCACTAACTAGCAAAAATGCATTCATCTCCCTGTCCCTGCTGGGAGCAAGAATAACTGCTTTCATCTGGGAAAGTAAAAAGTTTAGAGGACGACTCAGGATCTGTCAGCGCTGGAGTAAAAGGTAAAGGGTGCTATAAACCCTGGAGGGTGTCAAAATAAAACTCAGACCAAGTGATACTCTGGTGGAGGATTGAATGGTAAAAAAATTCTCAATATATTTAAGTTCTGTAAAGCTTCATAGTGCTGAATTTAGACTGGAAAGCCACCGTACCAGTAATAGAGCTGAACATCACAGCTGAGGCTAATGTCAAACTTTTCATTAGCCCTTAGCAGCAGTGATGCCCATGTGTCAAAAAGAAAAGCAGTGGACTGAAAAACAACATATAAAAACATAGATAACAGAGAAAAACCTTATCAGACTACGACAGACTGAAGAAGAGGTGGACAAACTGCAGTAAGCACAGCTGAAAGTGGAGAAAAAGTTGACCAGCTCCAGGCTAATCTGACTCACTTGGGGTTAAAACTCCAGATCCGCCACAGCAAACCTCCACTTGACCAACCAACCCAAACTGACTCTGATGCGGCAGCCACGTCTTTGAAGATGTGTCCATGCAGCTATATGGCACAGACATAAGTAGGTTTTCTTTTGGTTTTTTTTGTTGTTTTTTTTACCTTTTCACATCAATTACAACAGCATTTAA
Organism: Remorina albescens; assembly: GCA_034769265.1. Taxonomy (NCBI): domain Eukaryota; kingdom Metazoa; phylum Chordata; class Actinopteri; order Carangiformes; family Echeneidae; genus Remorina; species Remorina albescens. The sequence goes on along the minus strand of CM068492.1, from coordinate 14,708,942 downwards.
CAACAATGACAAGAAAAAAAACAATACAATAAAAATACTAAATCAAACTTTCATTTCAAACACCAAAAGCCTGCAGGACACAGTATATTATGATCACAGCTGCCCTTTATAGACTTGTAAAATGTCATTATGCTGCTTAACCACAAGCTGTTACTATGATTAATTGATAAGCATCCAGGTGTTTTTTATTCCTTGCTCTCTATCTGGAATTCCAGGAAGAAAGATTGGACAGATATTATATACATTAGTGTCATTCAAACAAACAAATATTTGGAAAACAGTCAGGATATTTGATATTTCATGTCTTGACAGACATTTTCCTGCAAAATAGCTGGTGGGCACAGCTGTAAGATTGGACAGGATACTAACTATTTAAGCAGCCGAATGAGGAATAGAAGGTGACTAACTGTAGTGGCCAAACAGGAACAGATTAAAAGAAAGAGGAAATGAGGACTGAATTGTTGGACAGTTCTGCCAGAGAAAACAAGAGTAGTATGAAATAGTACATTATAAATTTATGTTAAGTGACAACAGAGACTCAGGGTGGAAATAAAATTACCAGAAATATAAAACTTTCTCGTATTTTCTCTGTTGGGTTACTTTCCAAATTATAAGGCTGCAAAAGCAATTCATGGCCTGAAGAAATAGAGAACCATTTGAGGAGATGGCGGTACAGGACCTTGCTGACAGAATTCCCTACTTTTTTTTTTTTTTTTCTTCCTTATTTTTGGGGGAGGATTCAAACAGACTGACCAAGCTTTTCTGTCCTTGGCAGCAGCAGAAAGCCCCCCTCTGTGCATCACACTGAAGATGGCTAAAAAAACAGCAGAATTACAATGGAAACTTAGTACTGGAGAGGAGTCAGCTATTTGCTGGCTGTCGGGCTCCCAGCTGACGACTGTGGCAACAAGGCCAGTTTCTCACCAGTTCACGACAGATCAACACACATCTGTGACTTCTGCTTCTCTATTTCAGTTGGACTAAAAAATTTAATACTATCTGTGATAAATTTCTCTTATCCGACAAAGGTGGGCTTTTCATATGGAGGAAGACGAAAGCCAACGAGGGTCAATGACTCAGTGAGCTGGACTTAACTTGTTCAATACAGTGTGCTGCCTCAAACCTTTTATTAACTGAAGCTCTCTTCTCTCAGCTGCATTATGTCTTCTGTTTAGATGTTGAGCCATAGCCATTTAACAGTGAACCACAAAGATGGTGGCCACCAATAATTTCATCACTGTGTTGTGAAAACATCAGCCACGTGATGGCGGAAAGCTGCCGCCACAGCAGCAGCAGCAGCACACCAAAATAACATCCACTCACTTCAGATTTAATACTAAATGAACCCTGGTAAATGCTTATTTTTCTTTTACTTTGTCCTAACTTGACTAAAATTAGAGAGTAATTTTTTTTTACTTATCATAATGCATATCCAAGCTCCCAGGAACCCCCCTGCAGTCTATGCAGGTGTGCAACATTCAGGGATTGGTAATTAGCACACGGCAGGAATCAGTGAATTCGGTGTAAAATGGCAAAAAAGTCTGGCTGGGTGTAAACCTGCTCACTGCCAATCAACTATGGTGTTTGCACTTGCTTCACCTGAGGAGAGCAGCAGGTTTGCACAGAGAGCTTAAAAATTCCCTTGTTTAAAGAAATAATTACATGAATTTATAATATTATCCTCCATGTGCTGTGATATGTTTGTATTATGCTATTCACAGGGCAGCCATTTGTATACAGTGATCGATAAGACTTTGATACTTCTGGATGAGACAAAATTGCATTCCTACCACAGGAAAAAAAAAATCTAATTATAATGTTAGCTTTTGTGGTGCAAAATCCATTTTATGTTCTACACAAATTGAGCATATGATAGTCACGGTCTCATGTTTTGCAAAGAACATGGTGCATAATCGGAGGTTGTTATGTGGAAACCCTCCATAAACTGTCATATCTCACAGCCCATGTTTGGGTTTTGTGCCAAATAACCTAAACAGCCAACAGATGTTTCAAGGAGAACGTCACTAAAATGAGCTATGAAACAATTCTAAAATATTCTACAAAGAAAACACATTAGAAGAATTCTGAGGTGCTACAAGTAGTTATGCAGACTGCAATACATCTCCTTAAAACAGGTTCATGTTCAGTAAGACTCTGAACCTGAGGACCCGTCATCTGTGTGCAGGTGTGTTGGAAACCTGAGCAGCATGAGTGACCTTCACAGCTGTACCAGCAGCTGGCATCGACCCCCCCAGGCCAAGCTGTGGCACTCATATTCAGCCTGTGAAGTGGACAACCCGCTTTAACACCTAGATCAGTCAGCAGTGTCCAGGCTGGCCGTCTCTGACACTTCACTGTCATATCTAACGTGTTGTTAGGTTAGGTGTATGTCACTCTCCACTCTGTTCACATTTGTCTGCAACACTTACCCAAAAACACAGGACTTCCTGGTGACGAAATCTTGACAGCTTAGTTACATCTGTGGTTGCAGACTGAATCCCGTGGTTTTTCCAGGGCACTTGGGAAGGGGCTGAGGTTCCAGGTTTACTTGCTTTTTTTTGGGGGGGGGGACAAAAGGTAGAGTCAGTTTGTGCAGACCTGAGAGACGGTTTCCAAAAGCAGGCAGCTCTTGGTGCTCACCTATGCTGCGGTGTGTCCATACATAGCCTTTTGTCAGATGTGGAGGCTCTTGAGGAAAACGTGAAGCTGTGTCTCACAGGGATCCCTCCACCTTCAGCTCAGTCCACCACTGAAGCCACAGCTTGCCCATCAGCAGTGGCTCTTTTGTGCAGCTCAGCAGCTCTCCTCAGCTTCACCTCCCTCTCTTCTTCTTCTTCTGCTCCCTGTCCTCCAACTCTGTTGCAATCCAGGAACTGAGATGTGATCCCAATGCAGTAATGAAGAGTATCTCTTCTGAGGACGGCTTTTGTCATCTTAATTGTTTGTTCGGGGCACATGTGACTTCAAACAGCCCCTGCGTCGCTTTTGTTATCTGGGAACAATATGAACTCCTGGTCTGACGAGCCACAGAGCCGGTTAGTTCACCACTTTATCACTTATATTTACATTTAAAACACTTAATGATCACACGACTCTACACGGATTCAGTGCGGTGGATCCGAAACGCCTATTTGAGATGTTGAAATAAGACCAGGATTAAAGGTGCTGCCTGTGGGCTCTGCCAACTCTGCTCATTGCGCGCACTAAAAAAACCGACAATAGCATCAAAATAAAAAAAAAATTAAGAGAATAAAAACATCCCAGAGATGTTTACAAGCGAAATCCCGATGTTGTGCAGCAGCACCTAAACAATATCAGATTCATGTGCATTTTTTTTTTTTTTTTTTTTTTATTCCTGCTTCCAGCTCGGTTGACTCAGTCTTGGAAAGCGTCTGTAGTTCACCCTGCGTGACAACACCGACGTCCCCATAATCCTCAGATCCGGCTCGGAGGGTTGGATCCGGTGCCAAACCGACGCCGCGTCCTTTGCGCTCTGGCTCCACCGTCACACCTAATTCTGATTTGACGGCAGCGCGGGCAGGAAGAAGGTGCTCGGTAAACCGACGCGTCTCTCCCCGGAGGGCGGAGATTGTGTGTGAGATGAACAGAAAGGGGAACCGACGCCCCCAAAAGCAGGCGAATCCACTCTGAGCTGCTCCATCTCTGGAGTTTGTAACACCCCAAAATAAAAGCCAGAGATGACGGCCGACCGCCCACTGCGCTGAATAATTAGGATGGAGTCAAGGCTGGGGGGGGCAAAGTTCATTTAACAAACTTCTCCAATATGTGGACTGGGACCAAGGTCTCTGAGGTTAAAGTAGGGAGGCTGCACTTTTAATTAAGATGAAGTTTCCCCTTCTCGTAGTTCACATGAAGTGGGAAAGTTAAGATAAATTAAGATAATCCTAATCCCCTGGTGACAGTTGGGGAATTTGATGTGATCTGGCCCAACAGAGTCTTGACCACAAGGTCCACAGGCCCCTCCTCAGGAGCCCTTGGTTGTGGACTGGGTTTTAGGCAGCTTCTTTTTAACTTTGTTTTTGGGACTTCAGGCAGGTTCAACGTCCCTGAATAGTTTTTGGTGGATCCCCCTTGTACCCCCAAAGGACCCACACGAAGCTGAAATTGGTCCAAACCCAACAGCTTTGGTCCCCAGTATGCATCAAGGGCTTAAAACACCAGATCCTACATTTCCCACGATGCCGTCACACCTTTAGTCCACAACTTTCAAATTCCAAATCAATTTGTACTGCTGGATTTTACAGATTTCTAGTGCTCAAGTCCACAACCGTGATCACATCACTCTGACATCACTGGGGTTGTTTTCCCAGGTCCCGCGCATACACATAGAAGAAATAACCATGTCTAATGTGTTACTCTCAACGGCAAACAACTCAAGTAAAGTTAGAGTAGTTTGACTAACTCAGATTGCTGACCGTCATGTCAGCTCCTGCAAAATGCATAAGAGCCTTTTTGTGCAGGATCAAGACTGCACATTTTGTTGTCACCGATTTCTCACAATGGAAAACCGGCGTGTTTGTCAGTGTATTGTAGGCATGAGAGTATTGTCTAAGGCAGCCCTGAAGAAAATGTGATGCCGTTCTTTATGGTCCTCAGTGATGTTTGTTGTTTTAACAAACCCAATAGCCCATAACAAGGACAAATCAACACCCTCTGAGTCTGTGGGTGACTCATTTGGATTTTAATAGCCTGTAATCGGTTTTATTTTGGTCACTGAGATAAACTTTTAGGTGGAGGCAAGTACTATCATTCTGGTTGAAGGGATTTTTATTTTGATATCAGCTATGTAAAAATGTGTCATTAATATATTGCTAATTGTTACAACCTGGATGTGTCATAGATAAATATATAAAGTGTGTCTTGCATAGATCCCTGACAAACAAAGAACTACCCAGTTAGGCTTTTTCCCCCCTCTTGGCAGATAAAATGGTTTGAAAACTGAGACATGAGCAATGATAACCTCTCTCTTAGATGATAACAGTAATTTGAATAAATAGAAAAGGTTCAATCGTTAAAAAAAAAAAAAAAAACACGTTACAAAAAAAAAAAAAGCGGAACAAATGAACCTTTGCTTTTTTCCACAGTCTTGTTTACATACTGGGATATTTGACTTCTTAACCTACAGTCACTGAAAATGTTTTTTGTTTTTTTTTTTGTTGTGCTTTCATTTATTTTTCCAGTTAAGCACATTCAATCATAAGGAGAAAAATATTTGATAAATCCAAGTGAAGAGAAACAAAAATCTGTATTATATCTAATATTGTTAGGAATTCTAAAAACTAACTCAGGACACTGGACCAGCAGTCTTCAAAAATACTCCAAAAATATAAACTGGAAATGACACATCCCCACTTTTTCACTCTCAACCCTCACATGCACACAAACAGACACATGCATACACACATATACACATCTCCATGGAAACTGATAAAAGAATAGCTGGTCCGCATAAAGAAGAATTTGACAGAGCATATAAAAGAACTTGGATGGTCAGCAAGAAGCAAATTTATGGAATAAAGAGAAATCCTGGGGGGGTGGGGGGTTGTGCAATATAACAAAAATAATATAAATAAATTTTTAAAAAACATGTAAAAATGCTACTCATTGAAATCTTATGAATTTATAAACTGCAGCATCTAATCCAATTTATCTTTCTATTCATTAGAAGCATTTATTTTTAAATTACAGCATGTGTAACTGATATCTGATGATCAAGAACTGGATAACTGCTTGAATCCACGGTGCAAAAATCGCCAGAGTCGACATCCAGCACAGAGATTTTTGAGTAAATACGAAGGAATGAAAGTTACGTGGATGTTGCAGATAGCAGAACAGAGAGGGTGGGCAACGGCAGAGGGGAGAGGACAAGGGAAGGAGTACAGCACAGTACACCACCTACACTCATCTCCATGGCAACTACCACACTAGAACGAGTGATAATGCAGTTCCCTCTCTTCCTATTCTGAAACTGTTCAATTGGTACCATATGCACTATGCGCTATGTGGGAGACAAAGCTTTCAGTTTTCTGTTGTTGCAGATGATATGAGAAGCGTTTAAACATGAAGCCATGACGTTCCTCAAATGCTTCCAGCTAAATAATTTAAGCATTATTTATATATATATATGTCTCATCCATCTATCCACCAGAGACATCGGCCTACCCTGACATTGAATGCATCATCATTGCTTTAAGGGATAAGTTGTTATTTTTTTAATTAATGTGTTGCACAGTGTGTGGGCGGCTATCGCTTCTATATAATTCCACAGTATTGAGGTTGATTGAATTGAAAAGGTATGATCAAATCAACCACATTTCACCCAACATGGTTACTGCTGTCAGCATGGCTGTAACAGACACCCTGACAACTCCATGCCTTTTTTTCCACATTGTTCTGTGCAACATTGTCTTTGATATCTGTGGCCTCAGAGAGTGTGCAGTTTGACATTACTGTGAAATAATGTGACAACAATAAGCACATGACACGGCACAAATTGTGTTTAGCCTGTGCTAAATTATATTTTGGGTTTAAACAAAGAGTCCTTGCTACACCCACCACTCCTTTTTTTAACCATCGTTTCAGAGTCCGTTCAGCCACGTCTGCTCTCATTTTGCTTTCTCAATATCATTTGTTTAGCTCCACCGAATGCTGCTGTTAAAATAACTAATTCTGCTACCAAAAATAATGAATCCATTATGCTATGGCACATCAGCCTGAGGAGATTTTTCTTTGTCTGGTCTTCAGTTGCTCAGTGTTAATTTTTGGGCAGACTGTCATTATTAATCCCAATTACAATCAGTCTCTCTATCAATTTAGGAGATGACAAATAAAGAGCAAATAAGGTCTGCTGTCGGACGACTTTCTGATGGCTGGTCAACCTCTGCTATTCTCATTACCTGCAGCACTTGCATCATGGCAAATATCATCAGGTGCCTCAACAAAACTGAAGGAGCTTTGATCTTTAGTTTTGGCGTCACACCTCTACTATCTGCTAGTTTTTTCAGGATCCTGGTTTTGCTGTTAGTGAAAAAAAAAACATACTAAACTGTTTTACACTTTACACTGTGTGTAAATTAAACTGTGGCTTCTAAAACATTAAATGTTAGTTTTATCGACATTTTTACTGTCATTTGAAAGACAAAGCAATTTATCAGTTCCACAAAATTCTTGGCAGATTAATTGCTTATGAAAGTAGTCAGGTTTTTTGTTTTTTTTTTCCTCTCAGTTATTTTTTATTTCTGAGATGTTTCTGGAAATATTAAAACACCATCTTCTATGGTTTCTCCTGCTTCTTCTAAGCATTGCGTCTTTGACATTTGGCATCAATGTTTGTCCTTTATCCATTGTCATGCACACACAAAGAGATGTTTATCCTAAAATGATCTTAGATTTTGTTTTTCTCATCAATCCACAGAGCAGATTGGGCTTATATAACATACGAATTGTGTATGATAGGAGGTATGGTTGTAGTTTAGAGATCAGGGATGTAGGCTCTACAGTATATGAGATCATTCAAACTCCTTTTTGCAGTAATCAGTAAACAAAGAGTGCTAATGAAGCTCAGAAATCAGAGGTGTGTAAACTTGTCATGGAATAAAGATGCTGCTTCCATAGTGAGATCAGGACAGAACAGGAACAGGAGGAGAAAATCTGCTTCTAACCTGAAATTGGGAGCCTTCCTGCAAAGCCAAGAAATTTCTGCCTAAACCATCTGGTGGGGGCTCAAAAGACATGAAGGCAGACACAGCAAGATTTGTACCCAAGACTCCTCAACCACAGCTTCACCAGTCAGCCATCAGCCTCATCAATGATTCACCTAGCTGAAGTAAGAATATCAGATGAAAAACAAACACTTTAAAAACATGATACACCAGAGATTGTGATTTTTTTCTTCTCACTATTTTGGGCATTGAACTGTTTGACTAAACCTACATTGTTTTTGCTTCCTGGCTGGGATCTATATACAAAGACTGGCTGAGGTGGACAAAGGCTGCAGGATACTGCATAGGGGAGCAATTGTTCATTGCATGAGGGGTCAAAGGTGTCTCACCAGTAAAGTACTCAGTGTTGTTCGTGAGAGACTTAGTTGCTCTGTGATTGTACCCTGAAAGAAGAAATATACAAAACCTAATTAAAGGCCTAGAAGGATCAATGGAAAACAAACAGTGGTCTTTGCTGTGACACTTGAGACAAGGGCACAAACAATTTCCTGCTATTGAAAGAAAAAAAATCTTTTTCCATAATACAGCTTCAGCTCAAACATATTCAAATGTCTGGTGTGTTGAGATACTATAAAATGCATTATTCAGTGTCTTATCTCACCTGATGTCTGGCAGTTAGTTGAAAACAATAAGGACATTAAAAGAGGAAGAAATGTAGGTTTGCTGTTGATAACGATTGAATATAGACATCTTCATAATTAATTTTTGTCACAGCGCTGATTTGTAGTATGCAGTTCTACCTTGGTCCTTGCAGTGTAGTTTTTGTTTCAGCATTTTACCTTTGAGTGCTAGAGGTCACAGAAACACAAAACATAGATTTTTTTGGGGGGGGAGTTTCAGATATTTATTTAATTTTTTTTAAGTATGTACATTTGTAGAAAAAAATCATAACAGAAAAAAAAGAAAAGAAAATGCCAATGTGCAAAAGCAAACCCATTTTGAATTCAAAATCAATTCAAGATTTAAGGTTTTCATCCACACGCTGGATTTGTCTTGGTATTAATGAACAGAACAAATCCCCTTACACAAGGGCATCACAACTAAGATGTATTCTACCCAATTTGGTTTGACATGTTTGCTTTTCACCCATTTTCTGTAATTCTTTCGTACCCGGGCAGCAATAACACTGAAAATATTTGCAAAATTACATTTCATCAATTGATTACCTGAAACATAACAATCACAGATATTGCTTAGTCCAAAACTTTTCTTCTTTAATTCAATGGATAGTTAACTTGGAAAGTCGTTTGAAGAAATGGTACTTGTGATGAGAGTGGAATTCGACTTTACCCACATCACATTATTAAGTTCCTGTGCCTGAACTGAAATCTAAAAAAGACAAACAAACCTACCTCGTAAAAAAACTAAACAACAATTCTTTTTATAACTTTGCCTATGTTGCAACTGCACTCTGCTTGACAAGCATTTTCTGTCGAGCACCTTTAGTTGCTGAAGAATCAAGTCCAGTCACCCCTCCTGAAGTGTTTGGAAATCCGTGAGCAGCTACGTATTTACGATATGCTTCTCGAATGATGCGGAAGGCTCGTGTGTTAGCGTATGGTATATCAGTGACCGGGTCTCTGTACAGCGCAGCCTTGTGAGTGACGGGACAAACTTCCTGCACAGGAAGCTGAGGACTTGCCTGTGCACTGCATGGAAAAGCTGCCTCAAAGGCCTCGTCATCACTGAATGTTATGTAGGTACGGGAGCACAAGCCTCCAGCAGGCTGCTGGGAAGGTGTGGTAGGATTCAGTGGTGTAGTCTGTGGAATGTCCTGATCCAACCTTCGAAAAATGATAGGATAACAAAAATTGCATGTCAGGCACTTTATATATGAATTGTTTAATCATTTGAGCTAATTAGCAGAAAAAAAACATTATTTTTGTTTAGTTTTAGTAAAATTATCACATCTTTTGACAGCAGGAGAACTGGGAAAACAACTGCTAATCTAGCCATGTAATGCTTGGGTTGTAACGCTGTTAAAAAAAGATAAAATATCTCACAGAGATGATTTAAAACTACCCAACTAGATCATTTGAGAAAAAATGGGTACAATATACAAAAGTTCACAGAGGTAACCTCCCCACCATGAGATCATACATACCCTTCAACATCTACATTTTCTTCTTTTAGTACTGAATGAGAGACAAGGGGCATCAGGACTGAATGGTAACGGATAGTTGGTCCTTCAAAACGCCGCTTCTTGTGAACTTGTTTCTTCTTGTCTGCCTCGAGACGTTCATAGTTTTCTTAAAAAAAAAAAAAAAATAATCACAACACCAAACCTTAATCTAGTTATAAAATTCATTGTTATACATATCTACAATGACTCTGTGTCCCTCCGAAAAAAATGGATACAGAAATGGGCCCAATGGAAGTCTGGTCTATGATCACATTATTCTTCACTTCACATATACATGAACATTTTGGTGCCAGGTCTCTTTTGGTCTTACCTAGTGATCGAATATTGATCTCAGCTGTTATCTTGGCCTCAGCCAGCAGTTCTTCCTGGGTAAGAGGCCGGTCACGGTGGGCCCCTCTCCTTCTCCGAGGGGCATCCTGACGCTCTTGCAAGCGCAGATTGGTCTTTCGGGTGTGCTCACTTGTAGACTGTCGCACAGACTTCCGAGCTAATAAATAAAGACAAAGGCTTGTGTTCAAAAAAATCTCACACTCCATTTTATTGTGCTTATTACATGGCAGAATGTGTGTTAAATCAACTGAAGCATTTTAGATCATTTATGTGAAAGTATCTGACAACAGTGTTTTTCAGGGGATGGGTTGTAGCAATCTTACTTTCACTAAAATCTTGGAATTCTTGTGGAATCCTCCTTTTCAGCTCTACTTTAGTTTTCTCAGTCTTCTTCTGTTCCTCTGAGGGTCTCTTCGGTTTAGGTTTTGCTACTTTTATAGGTTCCTTTAGTTAAACAAAAAATACCAAATTACACATACATAACAAACCAGCCAAATAAGTCCCAACTTTCCTCAACAGCAACATCGAAGGGCTTGCAATTGTAATGTGATCTAATTCTAATGTGTGGTGGCAAGGCTAAATTTTTATGCTCCCTTGGCTGCTATTAAGGGACTTTTATTTAGCAAATAATGGCTGCAGTGGATTCACAGCATCCACTATAAAAGACAGATTTAGATGGTTTATGCATGCAAAAATATGTCACAAGATAATGCAGAGAAAAAAACAAGCAGGCAACTAAAAGATAGTACATTTGGTTTCAGAGGAAAAAGCAGTTTCCATGCCTATGCTATGAATAAAAAAGAAATACTCTCATGTCCCAAAAACTCTGAATTTTATGCTGCAATAGAGCTTAAAATGTCTCTTGGGCATGAATATAGAATTATTATGTCTGACAGCTGCTAAAAGAACTGTCAGTACCTTATAAGCTTTGGTGACAACTCGACTTTTCCGCCGTGGCGCATCCTCCTCCTGATCGCTGTCTGGCTCATCTCCCTCATCAATGTCAAAGTCGCTGTCCACCTCATCCTCTGTGTCTGAATGTTCTCCATGATACTCATCATCTCCCGATTCCTGAAAGAAAACAAAATGGCATACAATTTTAGCCTAAAGTGTTTGCAATGTGAATAAGAGTGAGAGTATCTGGTAATGACTCAACCTTCAAAAGAGATCATATAGACAGTTCACTAAGCCAAATTTGCCTTGAGTTTTTTGTGTTGTATTAAGATATTTTTACCAAGGCTAATACAGTCAGTATTTTGGCATAGTAATATCACAGTAACACAACGCAAACCCAGAAAAGCAGCTCTCTGTGTGTTTTCATGTTGATAAAAAGTAGATATCAAGGAGCTACTGCTATCAGGCTAATGTTGTGAACACTTTATGTACATCAAGTCCACAAAGAGAAACCTGGATCCTTTTAAGATAGAGTTGCTGTTGTTTTTAGCTATACAAGAATACTGACATTGATTATGTTATAAAAACAGATTGAGAAAGATTACCTAGCTCCAAGGAAGACAAATTAGAGGCAAGTACAGAATGGAAAATTGACAGAAAGCGTGTCCAAATTTATGTAACTGTACTGACACAATCATGACAACAATTCAAAGAAACTGCAATGATGCACAACAAACCTGGTTGCATACAATGATTGACATTATAAATTGAACATTTTTAAGTATGTCAGCAGATATGATAACATTATTGTATCAAGTGCCAAGACAACTGAAATGATGATTGTCTAGAGCTTCTTTTCAACTAGGTACTCTTGTCAAATACAGTCACGACTAATATCAGAGCTGCCAAAGCATTCATTCATTCATCTTCTATCGCTTATATGTTTCCGGGTCACGGGGGATGCTGCAGGCAATCCCAGCTCACATTGGGCAAGGGCAGGGTACACTCTGGACAGGTAACCAGTCCATGACAGGGCTAACATACAGAAACAGACAGATACAAACAAACACCTATACTCACACCTATGGGTAATTTAGAGTCACCAATTGCCAAATTGACCTAAACATGCATGTCTGTGGACGGTGGGAGGAAACTAAGCCACCGTGCTGCCAGCTGACAGAACAGCCAATACCAAATCCCGCTTCACAAGTTGACTCTTGACACAACAGCTGTTTGGAGAAACGTATTTGCACTGTAAAGTTTGGAAAGCCACAAAATCAAATAATAGCATGTAGTGCTTTAAGACAGTTAATAGCTTGCAACCTTTCTTTTATTTTGGAGTCTGATGAAAAAAGACTTCAATTGACTGAGACATACATTAATTTACACTTTTGCCAGTTTGTTAGGTACACACAACTAAAACCAATGCGGTTAAACATAACTTCATTAAAATATTATTGAAATTGAGAGAAATATTGATTAATCTTTAGGAGACTCACATCATGGGATGTAGTCAAATATGTTTCTTATGTTTTGCCCACAACATAAATATCAATAATGCCAAGAGTAAACGTTTAAAAAAGGATCCTAGCCTCAAGATATTAATAACTTTACCTAGTTTATGATCCTAGTTCCCATGCATTAAACAGAAAAATCTGACCGGCTCCGCTGGTTTAGTGTTAATAATCAAGTAGTCCACCCACACAATGCTAATGCTAGCTCGCTCAATGTGTACATCAGATTCGTAACTCACGTCGTTGAAACCTCCATAAGTGGTCTTGTAAAACTCGTCCTCTTCTTCAGCATCCAGCAGTTTGGACATGCGGTTTCCCGCAGTCTTTCTGGGTTCCCGGCCGACTGCCAGACTCATGGCTGTTATCTTCTTAAACAATGCTAACTTACGATTGGCTTTGTAGCTGGTAGCTAGTATTATGCTAACCGCTGTAGATTATAAGACTTTTTTTTCTCCCCGTCGTCTCCGGCTGAACTTATTCAACTATATGCTGCTGCCCGTATTTAGTTCATGTTGTGAACACAGTTTAAATTCACACTAATGCACCGAAAGAGTTCGTAGTAACAAGAGCAAAAACTGCGGGCGTGAGCCACTGCTCTCCTGAAGCCAGCCAACACTTCCTGTGCAGCTCGCGTTTTTATTTCCGGTACACATCCAAAATAAGACTGCTCTTAACTTGCTATTCGTAAAATTTCACTCGAAAAAACATTCAGTCTGTGGACACTTCCAGATTATAATTATAAGTTCGTCATACGTCGTTATTTAATTCACATTTTTAAAAAAATGAGGTGCCCGAATTGTTTTGAATGGCAGCTTCGCAGTTACTGTTGTCATGGAAACCGTTGGAGTTGGTATCTTACACTGAGAGCCAATATATTGCCATGGCAACAACGTTTAGCCGAGCATCCTTGAAGCGGTGTTGAAAAACGTATTAAATATTTTAATACTTAATATTTTTATTCGGACTCCAGACCATAGTGTCATAAAGACACATCCGGTTCTTTGTGTACCCACTGCACTGAGTTAGACTATACTTTTACTTTCATACCTTTTATTTTGTGCTGACCCTTCACCAGCTCCTCTCTGATGTAGGACTCAAAATAGTGTCACACATTTGTAATTCAAATCGGTCTACAAAGTGTAGTTATTTCTCCCACGTTGCTCTTTATCGGCTTATCTACTTTCTACATTATATGTCGTGATTTTTGAGGGCAGTGTGAAAAAAACTGCACACTGAAAATAAGAGAAAGGATAGACAATGCTTAACCGCATTTGAAAAAAATCTGCAACATGACATTTTTCAAAACAGAACCATTTTATTTCTTGCTGCTTTTTGAAATAAATCGTATACAAGTGATTTATTGTTGAATTAAAAACAAATACACATACATTACAGGCATCTATGAAAGACAGAATATAATAGTAAATGTGACAGCATCAGATTACTGGCAAAATATAGAAATACCCCTGCAAATCAATCGAATGAAACTAAATAAAAAATGTTATGCTACATACCTGAAACTGTGAAATTTTCTTTCAAATATAAATGTTGTAATACGGTCTTGAAATCTGAGATTACTACTAAATAATGTTTAAGTATTTTACAGCTGACAAACATAAATTTTACTATTTCTTAAGATGGATATTTCTCTTATTGACTCATATTAGCTTCATGGTAAGCCTGCTTGTCTCTGTGTTGCCTGTGCCTCCTTTATTATTGGACGTGGCACCTCGTGGCACATATGCAATCGTGGCTGTGTGCTTTATTTGGCCTTTGCTCTTACTCCAAAAGACCATGAAAACAAAACATACACTCACAGAGCTGAGAAATGAAACAAACCCAATGGTTGCTGCTATGAGTAATGTCTTGACATCAAATGAATGTGTCTGATTTCCATTTTTGCCTGGAGAAGCAAACCAACCTTGAAGATGAAAGGGGTTTTTAGAGGATGATGGGTAGACTCGGACATCCAGCTTGACGGGCATGCTGTCATTTCCTGCCGCATTAGATGCCACACAGATATAAGTGCCACTGTCTTGAGGCTGAGCATAGCGAACCTCCAATGAGCCATCAGAGAGACCCCGTATTCTACCAATAGCCGATAAAGGTCTCAGCTGTGGGTTTAGCCAGTTTACAGACGGCAGAGGGTCACCTTCTGATTTGCAATAAATCACCACCGTCTGTCCCTGATCAACTTTTACATCTTGAGGTTTGCGGTTCAGAATGCGAGGCTGGTTGCAAGTGAGCAGGCTGAGTAGCTCAACTTCAGAGAAGTCAAGAAAGTTCCAGCTCTGCAGCTGGAATGAGGTGAAGCAAGTCGGTGACTGTCCACCAAAGTCCAGGTACAGGCTTCTCTGCACCACCCACAGCAAACGGCAGTCACATGCCAGCGGGTTGTTATCAAGTCCGAGCGTGTTCAGGGTGTCCACTGATTGAAAAGCACCTGCCTCGAGTGTAGTGAGAAGGTTTCTAGTTACATTCAGCAATTTGAAATGTGTTAAACCCCTGAATGCCGCAATTCCAATGCGTAACAATGAACCCCCAACCAGATGGAGCTCTTGTAGCCGAAGCAAGTCTCCAAGCAGGTTCCCGTGAATGTGAGTGATAGGATTGAAGGAAAGGTCAAGGTATACAAGATATACCAGATGATGCAATGGGATGTGGGGGACGGCACTGAGGTTGCAGTGTCTAATGGTGAGGGATGTAAGATTTAGACCAAAGAGGCTGTTTCCCAACAGCGTGTTCAACCAGGGCCAGTGAGAAATGACAAGCTCCTTGAGGTGAACTAGATGTTGGAAGGAATAGTTTGGCAGTGTGGTGAGGCCCAGCCGGTGAAACTGGAGGCTTCTCAGCACACTAAGCTGTGCGAGTGCTTCGGTTGGCACTGCAGTTAGGTTGCAGCCATCAAGGTGCAGCTCTTGTAAACTGGTTAGCCCACTGAAAGCTTGATGAGAGATGAAAACTAAGTCATTATATTCTGCTTTAATATACTTCAGAGCAGCTAGATCATGGAAAGTAAAATCTAGGAAAACAAGGATCTCATTGAGGCTTATGTCCAATAACTGCAGGTTTTGTAATCCGGCAAATGCTCCTACGGGAATAATCTTCAGGTGATTGTTTGCCAGACGCAGAGTTAAGAGACTTCGCAAACCATAAAAAGCCTCCAGTTCAACTACTGCCAGAAGGTTGTCACTTAAATCTAAATCTAAAAGTTGTGTTAAAGTTTGGAACTGATGATCCACCAAAGTTTTTATGTGGTTATGAGTTAAGTTTAGTAGTTTAGTATCTTGTGGGAGATCATCAGGCACCATGCTGAGTTGGCCATGAGAGCAGTTCACCTCAAGCAGCTTGGCGTTACAGCGGCAGGACTGCGCACACGGACGACGTGTTTCAGATGTTAGCACCACCCCTGTGGCCAGCAAGTAGAAAACTCCCCAGCACAACTGTTGGTGGACAACAGTCCCCTCAAACACCTGGTGGCCTGCCCGCATGTGTCTGTGAGACAGAGAGGCAGCTGTCAAAGTAAAAGGGTGAGAGAGAGATGATACTTAGCAAAAATGGGGGAAACAGAACTTCCTTCAAATGATATCTGTTTTGATTATTTTTCTTACCTCTTGGTACACAGAAAGTGGCTATTCATACCCAGCCAGCAGCTGATGCAGCGGTCTGGCTTCATTGACGTATCAATGCTGAGGTAGAATTAGAAAAAAGCGACAGAAGTTTTCAAATGCTCCCCATCTTTGTCAGTTAATTCAGTTTGTATTACTGATGTAGTACTAGATGATAAGATACAGAGGTAACAGTGTCAACCATCCTGAAACAGCCTTCTAAAAAACTCAGTCAAACCAAATTTTTTTTTTTTTTTACTTTTTATAAAGCACCTTTTAACTTCTAACTAGATAGACCATTGAGCTGATATATATACAAATGTAAGCTCATAACATTAATGCTAACTTTGATATCATTTTTTTTCTTCTTCTTCTTCTTCTTCTTCTTTTTTTTTTTTTTACAAGGATTGTACAAAAAATAATTAACCAGCATCGATCTCTGGAGTTCGGTAAGCACAACTTATCTCCTTTTACACAACTTTGCAGACCATGACACTTTCCGTGCAATTGTTCAGTTAAACAGGTGGTGCAGTCTCCATTTGACATTAAAATGGGTGTAATACTCTTGAAGCTGTCACACCACTCATCCAGGAGGCCACAGCCGTGTGCATAGTTTTATTTTAACTTGACAGCTCCACCTGGAAGGAATAAAATAAATAGTAACAACAGGTTGCCATCCCACTCTGTTTTTGTTTAACATATCTAGAGGACTACAATTACTGTAAACATCATCTGTCTTCCGGAAAATTGTACAGTCAAGGAACACATATTCCTCCACATCAGTATTTTATATTTTGTTTAGTTTTTTGTTGCGATCATGTGAAAGCATATTGCAGGTTGATTTAAAATATTTTTTTGTGTCTTTCAGGTCATGTAGAATCACCCAGCTGGAAATATAATAAATAAAAATGCCGACAAGACAGTCCGGTGACCTTCAAGGCTAAATATTACTCACAGCTAATGTGGTTCCTCTTTGGGACATCACACCTCAACTTTATGGTAATACCATTTTCTTACATTTTGAGAGGATAGTTTCATAAAGGGTTGAGACAGCATATTGCTTTTCTGAATTTTCTTTTTTTTCCCATTTTGTATTATTCCATTTAAGAAGAGGAGGACCACCAAGCGAAAACATTCACAACCCAACATTTTAAGGGTTATATGACACATTTTTAGTGTAAAATATAATTTTATCAACAAACCAGTGACGGTATTTTTTCCAAATGTGGCACTTGACAACATTGCAACAGAGGAATTTCTTATTTTATTTGTTTTGTTGATGTTCAAATCAGGAAGAATTGGAGAATGATGTTTTTCTCATCATATTATCAACATAAAAAAGACAAAGCCAATAATAGTAGCAGCAGTACTTTTCCCAGCTTTCTAATTTAGTTTGAACAGTAGCTGAAACCACCAGTAGGGAGCAGCAAGAGCAGAAATTCCTCTGTGCCATAGTTTAAAAGAACAATAACATTAAAAGCATTCATTTTCTGATCTGTAATCACACAGTGGCTTGGAACTCAGACTAATTCAGCCATATGTGATCATGTCATGTGAGCACGTAAACAGACATCAGCCAAAAGTTTCTGAGGGCAACAAGAATCTGGGGTAGCAAAACACAGCTAAGGAAACAATTGATTGAATTTTAAATGTTTAACCCGGTGTAATGTGATGTTCAAAATACTATGCGAGTGAAAGAAAAACATAGCACCCTGGTGGGCTGCCACCCTCAGTTTTGGCAGCTCTCCTCACACGTTGGGCTGCTCGATGCAACACTGAAGAGAATGTGTGAATATTAGTGGGCAAAGAAAGACAGTAGTGGGGCTCAGTTTACACAGTTGTGGTGTTTTCTAAAGAAACAGTTGATTTTAAATGTAAAATATCAAATAATTCTTAAAATTACTCAAACCATAATCCCTGCTTTTGAAACATGCGTTAGTCTGGAAAACCTTCAGAAATCTCTCTCTATATGATCCCATTTCTCTTAGTACATATTTGTATGAATGTTGGGAGGATGGTCTAACTATTGGTGATGACAGCAGCTCCCCAGAGGAGCAAATAATGGGGGCTCACTTCACCTACACTCCTTTGGCAGTACATATACTTGGGAGTGAAAATATTGTGCAAAGGTGAAATTGTAGTTGTATTTAGTGTCAGCTTCAATAGCTCAAATGCAAAAAATTGTAATGGAAAAGCCACGTAATAACAGTAGTTGGTAAAAAGGGAAGCAGAAAATTAAGTATTTTAACTCACTGTCTGATGTGAAATTGTCATGGATCCATTTCACAGTTTATCGAAGAAAAAAAAAGCAAAATAACGAGCTTTTTTCATGGAAATTGTCTCTGGATATTTTTCTTGACAAGTAAAGAGACTCTAAAGAGCAGGGCACTACTTCAGGTCTGTCATTTCCCACTCATAGCCTCCTGTTGTTCAAAAATACATCCAAATGAAACCTGAAATTTGGAGAAAACAGACAGACGTAGCACAACGAAGGAGCTTCATTCTTCTGAAAATTTTGACTCCAAAATAGTGTGTTGCTGCTGCTCAGTTCCCCTGTTGCTTCACTATCCGCATGGCAACAACAATCTGGCTCTGGACTAATGTGCGAGTGCTCGGTGCATGCTGCGGGATTATATGCACTAGGACCTGGACTTCATCCAACATGCTGCACTGGATGACAGGAGGCAGCAGCAGGTCAGCCAAAGGCAGAGATTTAGGAGCAACACCAGATGGGAATAATTTTAGGCACCGACACTTGGAAATAAATTAATATGTTTTAATCTTTCTTACTCTCAGAGCCCTTCAAAAGGTAGATTATGATGATAAATTATAAATTCGTGGCCAAGACTGGATTATTAACTCCAGTGTTGAGTATGAGTATGTTTTTTGTGGTATTGAATAGTGCATTCTTAATGGTGTAATGTACTCCAGTCATGGATGCCGTTTCACAATCTTGTTCCTTGTGCCCCCTTTTAACTTTGGGGACCTCCAAAGTAAAGGTCTCTGCACAGCCCTGAAACAAAACTGAACACCATTGACACTGCAGGTAATGCTGAGATAACTGACCACAGAAAAACATTAACACCTAAGTCTTCACAATCAAGAAATGTATTATGCACCATGGTCTATAATGTACAGCCCCCTTCAGCAGTAACAAAATGCATAGCCTATATACAATCATATACATACAATATATGATAAAATATAAATATGCGGCCGTTTGAAAGTAAAACTGAAGCTATAAATTAGGTAAAATTGAAAATTAAAAGTAAAAAAAAAACAACTAATAAAAGTAAAGAATTAAAGTTACACTGCAGTGCAGTCTAATATATAATTGAATAGTTCCACATTACCCACGACTCGACCCTGGATAAGTGGAGGAAGATGGACGGATAGCCCCGCATTCATTTACTTATAGATTATCATAAAGGAGTGAGGTGAACGTAACTATTTAAAAATGTAGGAAATTGGTTAACTCAAATGAAAGTAATTCAATTTAGAAAAAAAGAACAAGTTTAAATTGGAAACCTTATGTTTAAACGTAAACAATGAGCATCTCTGTGAGGAAATACTTTATATATTACATGAGAGATTCCAAGCAAGGCTCTACTATCTTATTTCCCCATTTTCACTATATTGATAGAGGTACATTCAAATATTCAAATAAATATATTTCCAGTGGCTCTATTTTCCTGCAATTATACAACAGGTGCCCTTGAATACATCAGCTGTTTCGATTCAAAATTGGCATTACCATAAATCTGTGTATCCATAAGAAGATGGAGGAGGTAACATCTTCTTTGATGCATTTGACAGAAAATGGGTTACTTTTCTCTTCTGCCACTGAATATCATCCCACATCTCACAAAGACTTGAGTTATTGGCTCATAAGTATAAGGTGTGTAAATTCATTTGTGAATTTCTTCACTTTCGGTTTTAGCTGCTCAGTACATCCAAGGTGCTCCACTCGTTAATACCATCTTCAATCATTTAGCTTCACTCACCGCAGATTCAGTGAAAGTTCAGTAAAAGTGTTTGATTGGAGCTGTCAGACTCTCTGCTTAGCTGCAGGATTATGTGATGTGTTGACCCAAAGGTAGATCATCACAGAAGAAGAGCCTGTGCTGAGTCAGTAACTAACCATCTGGTACCTCAGGGAACCTGTGTTCATCAGCGAATCTCTGTCCAAGCCCGGATTCAGGAAAAGGAAAGATCAGAGTGGGACGCCAATTACAGCCTCGGCCAAATCAGAGCTCCACATTGCATAATATCATCCTGTCCTTTTATCATATCATCATATTGTTGCATCATTGTTGATCCCTGCAGTATGGACTCCTGTTATGTTTCTAGATTGAATTAAAAGACGTTTCGAAATCAGAGATTTTTAAAAAAGATATTATATTATTAATTTACTTTTTTACTGAGAGGTACACGAGAAGATTAATACCACTCTCTCTGTATGGTAAAAAAAAAAAAAACAAGAACAACAAGAACCCCAAAACAAACAACTACAGCTATTGCTAGTTAACCTAGCTTAGCATAATGACTGGAAGCAGATGGGAACAGCTAGCCTGCCTTTCTTAAGTAATGTTAGTTGAGCACCAACGCTAAAGCTTATTTAATAACAATATTATTAATTTTTCTTAGTCAACACAGAAGCCAAGTAAAAAAAAACAAACAACTTTGTGGTTTCTGTTTTTTGTTTATTTCCACTTTCCATGGGAAATAGTGAAATTACTCTCAAAGAGCTTTGTAAATTTCACCAAGAGCAGCCACACATGACAATCAATATTGACATGAAATAACTTCCCTTTAATAGGCAGCAGAGACGTCGAGCAGCACCAGATTCAGGGACGACAGCCATCTGCTTCAACCGGTTAATAATAATTAATCCCAAATTTATAGTCTCGACCTTGGAGGGTTCAAAGTAACTGCTGCTCTTTTCACAAATTTCTGTCTGTGTGACAGTGCCAGAAATCTGTGGTATCTTTAGCAGTGTGTGTCATCTTTTCATTATCAAAAGGGTGATCGAGCACAGCTCAATGTGAAATTAATAATTCTGAATAAGAAAATAGAAATATTTTATTTAAACATTTTCAAACTGACAACCCACTTCAAAATCTCAAAAAAAATGTTGGTGACCCACATCTGATGTCACAATGAAACAGAAGATTAAAATGTTCTCAGAGCACTTTTTACCTGAACGGTAACAATCAATTCAGGTTATGTGAAAGGATGGGAAACAAATCTTATTTGATTCACCATTTGTCTTTTAAACGTCCTTTCACTTCTTCCTGTGGCCAACCAGCTGTCGACTTTGATGCTCCAGTTTTTCTTATGAATGTAATCTTGTAGTACAGAGATGCAGTGTCGTTCAGAGATGACAAAAAAAGTGTTCATTGGGGTCCATCCACAAACTAGTCCACCCAGTGATAATATAAAAGTTCCAACGGCTGATTCAGTATCGTTAGAAAATTGAATAGACATTTTAAAAACATTGTTTATATTTTCTGGAGTGACATCTTTTTATCTAAATCATATTGTTTTGTAAAAACATTTGCAGCACCTTGGCAGCCCACCAGTGGGTGCCGGCCTTCAGTTTGGAGACCACTGATTTAAACTATGCAAGTTATCACAAATCATCTTAGGTTGATTGATCTTAGGTTAGTTAAAATTATGTCTGAACCTTCTCCTCTGAGGTTCATTCATTTGTTTGAGCGCACACAAACAGTTTAATCTATTAACATTTCTATCTATTAAGGAAACTTTTTACACTAGAAAAAAACAACAAAACACTGCTAATTGAAGGAAACTATGCTTCCTCTTTCTTGTGTGAACATCCTCTGGTTGGTTGAAAACTTGAGCACTTTCTTTCTGGAACGAAGCAACGCTGCTGGTTAATCTTCATCAAGGTAAAAGTCTTACTTGTAATGAATTCACTGTAGGTTGGCTCAGTTTTTGTTTGGTGGTCAAAAATTGGTCAAATTCTACCACTGTGTGGTGAGTGGGAGTCCAGAAGTGTAAATCGAGAGATTAAAGTGAATATTTTCTACTCAAAAACGAACCTGATAATGGACTGAGGCTGACGTTTTGATTGAGTGGTTAGAAAAACAGACATGAGAGCCAGAGCTGCTCACAAAAAGTGACTTGTTAAATTTTGTAAATTTTGTATGGCAGAAGAATTTGCACTTGGTGCAGAGACGTTAGCAGGAGGCTTCATCAGGATAATACAGCTTCACTTTGGGACTGAACCACCTGGCTGACAGGGTACGACTCTGCTCCAACACAACAGCTTCTGATCTTTAGCAGGCCCTCCTAACTTTTCATTTTGCATAGCGAAAATTGGATGATGACTCCATGAACAGAATCCATTCCAACAGACTGCGACTTTTTCCTTTTTCCTTTTTTCCCCCTTTCACTTTTATTTTACAACTTTTGTTTAGTTTTTCGTTAGTTATTTTTTATAGACTCATCTGTTCTCACTTTTGGAAAACAATGCAACTGTCCATTTTTCCTTTTGGATCTTATTTAATGACAATAGAAAACTGAATTATTGCTTGTACAATATGATTTGAGATTTTTTTTCTTTACAAAAAACATGCGTAGTATAACTGAGGGAACAATGATTTAAAATATTTACGATAACTGAATCAGTTGACAATCCACAGAACCAGAATGGAGTTTTTCAGGGCATGAACATATCTGAGTGCCCCCTTGTGGTTACAAACCAGACAACTAACATTTTAGCACAAACACTCCACAAATATCAGTGCACCACCTGCACCTCCCTCACTTGATCTGCATCTGTAGACACTGGACATCATTACCTGAAGTGCATTCTCATTCATTAACCTTTATTAGTGTAAGGTGGTCCACTGACCAGCAATGTTAGTCTGAAATTCAACCTGCCCCATGTGGCTTAATTTAAACCCTAATGTATAGTGCTGCTGTAATCTTCCTTTATACAATCCGATTAAAATAATCCAGTATAGACTGGGCCAATCTGGACACTCTGGACTGTTATATGACCAATAATATATCTGGGAAGGCTAACAAAATTACATCAATATGTTAAGACACTGTAAAATACTTCAATTCTAGCATTTGAAAAAAATATATGGGGTGAGAATTATTCATCTTAAAACAAACTTAACACTAATAACTCCTGATGTATGAATTAAAATGTATCTATGTCATTTCATAAAATGCACTGCTTTGCAAAGGATTATAATGAGTAGAAAGCACAAAGGTACAAATAAGCCTGGAAAATATCTTTGGACTGTCATTAAGGATATTTAAGCAGGTGTTAAAATGGTCTCTTTGTTCATGTCTCTTTGTTCATGCCTGATCTGAAGTGTGGGAATGAAGGTTTGCAGAGTAAAAATGCAGATAAGAAAAGGAGGGAGGGCGTTACAAAGCTGCAATGGAAGGGGCTGGAAAGAGGAGGATTAATATTTTATTTTGAGCCTGAAGACGGCAGGAAGCCTGAGGAGTGGAGCCTTGTATGGGTGTGACATGTTAGCTCTGCAGGAAACTGGCAACAATGACACACTTGAGCTTTTGGCTTCCACTCAGAGATCCACAGTGTATTATAGGCCCCAAAGATGACTCCAAAAAAGCAAAAGAAGGGCGGTGCGTGGCCTTTTGATGTGATAGATAAAATACAAGTATGCTGAAGGAAACAGAGTGCCTGAGAAGAGCACTGCCGCAAAGAGCATAATGTGCACTTCTTAATATTTACCCCCTCTTTTCTATGAAGACAGCCGAGGAGATCAATGAGAAGCTGAACAGCTTGAAGCTGGAAGAGCCAGTTGACATCACAACTGGCACTCTTAAGGAAATGAATTGTTTATCAACAACCCAAAGTGTGGACTGAACAAAGAACAAAACCAAGTAAGATCAGCTATTCAAAGAAGAGAAAAGAGTTGGGTTTGTTTTGTTTTTTTAAGGGGTGGGTCCTGCTGGGCCTTCAGCTCTGTGGGAGCGCTTAAGGCACAGATGAAGGAACGAGCAGGCATCCACAGAACCTGGTGGTATGCAGCACCATCGATGGAAACCACGACTGCAAAGGATGATACATTTCCAAAGCTTTTAAATACGCCATCTGCAACGGAGGTGTTGACTTGAGAAATTTTAGCTGTATGAACCTGTACCAGGTTGTCATGTTTTCCTTTCTTCCTCGTTTGTTTATTTGTTATGTCAATTTTCTTTTCCTCCTGGCAATATTTTCAAATTTGAAAAAAAAAAAACTTATTTGGACATAAAATTAATCAGCCATTATTATCTGTGCCAGTCGCAGGGTGGCTGGGTCAAATCCCATCTGACATTTGGTGAGAGCAGGCGCCACGCTTGACAGGTCTCTGGATTATCACAGGGCTCACACCAACAATCATTCATGCATAATGCCAATTTTGGATTCACAAAATCCACCAAACATGCAAGTCTTTTGGCTTTGGGAAGAAGCCAGATCAGCAGAGGGAAAAATATTTGTGACACACAGTGAGAACATACCAACTCCACACAGAAAGAGCACAGGAGCTCAAACCCAGCTCCCTCTTCCTGTGAGGGGACAGTACTACTCACTGTACCATCCTGCCATCTACATCAAGTATATGTGAATGGAAATAAGACTGTTCAATTTTAGAGCTCACAAATATGTAACTTCTAAAACTTGACAATTAAAATGTGATAAATGTCTTTAAAGAGCACAATCAAGTTAACCTTGTGAAAGTGATCATATAGTTGTTTTTACATGCTACAAGAAATATAATGCGGAAACTACGACAAATGACAGCTGCATGAATGTCATGTAGAAAAGGTGACACACTAAATGATGATCAATAATGTGTTTTGTAAATGCCGTTTGTTTATAGGGTGGGAAGTGTCGGTACTCTGTCTAAAGAAAGGCTGCTTACCTCTCCGACTGCCACCTCCTTTCAAAAGGTGATGAGAGGACTCTTCAGGCTGTGGTGGATCAGTGGGACCTGTTGCTGTGGCCGTGAACGCCATGCTGCCATCTTTCCCCCACTACAGAGGAGGTCAACCTGAAAGAGAAAGAGAGGACCAAAATCAGTTGATGCAACCATGATGCATCAAGTACCAGCTGTGAAGACCAAAAGCTTTATCTGTAGCTCATTAAATTTGTTACTGGACATGATATACACTGAATCATATTTCAGATTTAAACATTTCACTGAAACCTATCCCAGCTAATAGGCAAAAAATGTGATCAGACATGAAAGCTGTCAGGAGTGAGGAACAAAACTGGGATATAATTGACTTCACAAGATGAATTATCATATTACTGTAGTAGACAGGAAGTCTGTAAAGCCTGAAGCCAAAACATCCCTGTTTACTAAGAACCACAAAAGCAACTGTTAATTATCAGGAGACACAGATAATACCAAAGCCAGGGTAAAGGACGGTTTGTGATATTTTATCAATTTATATGAAATTTTCTCTGGCACTATAACATGTGACTAAACTGTAAGATCAATGGCCCCGACTGGAGCCCAAGGTTCACAAATCACACCGTCCTGGTGGTGGGCTACGGCACAGACAGAGAACAAGACTAGGGTGAATGGGTGAACCTGACTTTTCTTGAGTGGATGGTTAAATAACATTTAAAACTATCTACCCTATTACCCCACCTAGGGAAAGAAGTATGTGCTTACACATGGATGACCAACATTAGATGTTAAACGGAATGTTTTGTGGTTTCAGTCGGGGCACCGAGTGGGGAGAGGAAGGCTTCATTTGACCTGCGAGGAACAAGAACTATCTCTGCAGTAATGCCAGCTTTGCTGTAAAATACTGTGAAATCATTAATCATCTCTCAGTAGATTATATTTTTATTTCATCGAGTGCCATAAACCAGTTGTTTGGGACTTTTATTTTTAACGCTAAAGAAAGTTAGTTATTAAAAAGTATTTAAAAGTAAGTTAAGAGTAATATTTTTTAAAGGGTTTAAAAATACTTCCTGAATAAAAGTATGATGGTAATGAAAAAAATACAGCAAAATAAAAGTGTTAATCTGCTATTTTCATACGAGATTCATCTGTTGAGTGCAAAAACATTACTCTTCAGTGTTATTCTGTGTTGTTGTTGTGTTCATAATCCAAATATAATCCATACACACACACACATATATATATATATATATATATATATATATATATAAAAATATATATATATATATATATATATATATATATAAAAAAATATATATATATATATATATATATAAATATATATATATATATATAAAAGTAAATTTGGAGAAAAACAAAACCCCTCTAAAAAAAAAAAAAAAAAAAAAAAAAAAGCAGTAGCAAAACTAAAAATTAGAAATACTGACTACAGACGTGTGCAATAGAAATAAAATGTACATTTTGTTTTACTCTTCATGTGCAGAAACACCCAACATGTGCCACCTGGTGACAGTATCATTAATCAGTCAGTTAAGTTAAAAAGTATATAGATTTACTTACCGGAAAAACAAAGACCACTTAAACACAGCAGCTTTCTGAGATGCTGTCCGTCTTCAGCAGAAACTTTCTTACTCTGTTGATTGTGGTGTTTCCGCTGCTTCCAAATGTTGATTGTCATCACCTGCAGTTGTATGAAGCTGCTTCAGCTGTGCAATCAAATCTTGAGACCCTGAGGTCGGCAGGCTTTTATAAATCATTTGCTGTCCTCAGTTCTGGTTCAGTGAACAGTTCTTCCCTTTCCTGGAGTTGGAAATGTTGTGGATTCTGCTTTTCAGCATTTTGTGTGGCTTGACAGCAGCTATTACCAAGACTGGACTGGATCATCACTGGGAGCTATGGAAGAAAATGCATAAGAAAGTGTATTCACATGAGGTAAATGTCTTTAGTCCCCGTCGACCAAGTCACTTAAAGTTGTTTTGTTTTAAGGGTCTTTTTTTGTGAATGAAATCATTCATTAATTAATCTAGACTAAGGTTCAGGTTACTTTTGTTGTTTATGCTTTTGTGTAAAGGTAATGTATTTGGTACTGAAGAAAACTGTTCCCCTTTACTTAATTTTCTAGACTTTGCACAAAGTGACTATTTCTATGTGATGGATATATTTACTGTTGTTTATAATGCCGTTTGAATGGTTCTGTTTTCCAGCTTGAGGAGTTGGGTCGCCGTCAGATATGGGAAAAAAACCTGGAACTGATCAATGTCCACAATCTAGAGGCATCTCTGGGCTTGCATACCTACGAATTAGCAATGAACCACCTGGGAGACCTGGTGACTCGATATTTTTGTTTCATATTGCTGTATGTATGTTTCATAAAACGATGTGAAGATTTTTTTTATCTATTTATTTATTTATTTTTTAGACTACTGAGGAAGTTATGGGCACATTGACTGGCACCATCGTACCATATAATCTGGAGAGAAATCCTTCTAGCTTTAACGAAGTCAATACTACTTTACCGGTGTCACTGGACTGGAGGGAGAAAGGCCTCGTAACTGAGGTCAAAATGCAGGTCAGGCTGTAACATGGAGCCAATATACATAAACACAAAAGATCTGTACCTGGTGACAGTTTAGGTTTGCTCTCCGTTTCCTTAATGAGACGTTTTGCTCATTTCCAGGGTTCTTGTGGCTCCTGCTGGGCCTTCAGCGCAGTTGGCGCTCTTGAGGGGCAACTCAAGAGATCTACAGGAGTCCTGATGTCCCTCAGTCCTCAAAATCTGATCGACTGCTCCACAAAATATGGCAACCATGGATGCGATGGTGGCTTCATGACAAATGCCTTCCAGTATGTTATTAAAAACCGAGGCATTGACTCGGATGCAGCTTATCCGTATACTGGCACAGTGAGTCAAATGAGCGAATCTATATTTGAAATGAAGATGTCATTGAATGTTTTAAAAGTTCAAATGTGTAGCAATGCCTGCACATGTTTTTCTTTTCAGGTTGGTTATTGCAAATATAACCTGGAGAATCTGGCTGCTAAATGCTCCAACTATGCCTTGTTGCCAGAGGGAGATGAGCTTACGTTAAGAGTGGCCTTGGCTACCATCGGCCCAATATCTGTTGCAATCGATGCCTCCAGACCAAAGTTTATCTTCTACCGCCATGGTGAGTGGTTCTCAAGATCAAGTTTACACTTGGTTGGGTGCAAAAGTAAGGTTTGTTTTCTATGTCTCTTTGTGTGGCCCAACAGGTGTATACACTGACCACAAATGCAGTCATGAAGTAAACCACGGCGTGCTGGCTGTGGGTTATGGCAACGAGAGAGGACATGACTACTGGCTGGTCAAAAACAGGTTGGTCTGGAATTTAAATTTTGGATCTGTTAAGTTTTTCTCTGGCTTTAAATTTTTACATGTTTTATAGTTGGGGCACAAACTACGGTGACGAAGGCTACATCAAGATGGCGAGAAACCGAGACAACCACTGTGGCATTGCACTCTACGCCTGTTACCCCATCATGTAATCAGTAGATGGCCTGAAGTTTTTAATGTTGTACTGTGAATCTCAACTCATTTGATCCTTATTCCTGGTGGATTTTCTTTAAGAGTTTGATTCCATAATATTGACTCCTAAATATCAAAAATGTAATGAAACAGACTTTCTATGTTCAAAGTACTGACATCTAAAAGGTCTAAGGGCACATCAGGGAGGGGAAAAAAGTAGCAAATGACTGAATTGGTCAGCCATTAGTTGCCAGCAAAGGAATAACAGGAACACTGTTTATGATTAAGCTATAGGACAACAGAAAATGTTCATTTTTTTTTGACTCATGGACAGGACATGTCATAACAATTACAATAGGATGGCTGAAACGTCTGTGTGTAGCTGCAATTAAGGTGATTTCAGTCTTATAATGTACATATTCCTGTACCAAAGATCATTAAAATGATTATAATGCAAACAATTTTTTTCCTTTTTTATTTTCATGATCATTGTCTTCAGAGAATTGGATAATTGGCACAAAAGTGCAAATCCCAGCATAACGAACAACTCACATAAAATAAATACAGCACCTTTTCAGCATCACTAAAATATTCTCAATATCCAGAAGTAATAAATACTGAATGTACCAAGATTTTCAGTCTTTGTTTACAAAACAAAAAGACAACACACAATAGATTTTTGTGTCATATTGAATTTTTTTTTGGATTTGTTTTCCTTGATCTTTTGGTTCACAAAGTCCAAACTTGCACATACGAACATCTACAGTTTCAACACACAGTACACATTGATTTTTGAATTGAACTCACATTTAGAGTAGCACTTTTAGCATTTAATAAACAGGTCAGAGTCAAACTAAAGAAAACAAAAACAGCAACTCCTTCAGTCCAAACTACAGGGAAGAATTCTTGCAGTTCTTTGCGGACCAAGGATTGGTTTTATGGCACTTCCTTTTGTCAAGATTCATTCAGGACTGATCTTTGTGCTCTTGAGAGTTGAGAAAATCACAAAAACCATGCCATTAAAATTCCTCCATCCCTTTACCCGACTATCATAATTGGTTGAAGTACTCAGGTTAGTGCTTTATTTTTTACCCCATCCCATTTATCACTGCCATCATTATACTTGTAACTCAAACCAGTGACATTTTTCATAGTTAATATTTTTAATATATATATGTGTATATATATATATATATATTTATATAGAATCAAAATTCTACACATGGTAACACCAAATAGTAAACTTTTACATTTGGACAGGAGCTTCATTTTGACAGAGGGCACTTGTTTGATAAGTTTATAAACTGTGGTCCTTTTGAGTGTAACCTGCCTGTTAATTCAGAATTAGGGAAAATCTCCACTTAGTGCTTACATTTTCCCCCTGCATACGGACTCATGAGGACAAACAAGCTTTTGTCAAATTGTACTTTTTGCGCTCAATTAACGAACAATTTCAGCCCCCCACACTTGCCCTTTTCCGGCCTTAGCTCTCTTGTATCTCTGCGACAAGATGAATTGCACAATTACAAGCATCCTCCTACCTGGGTCCAAGGTAAACAAGGAGCACAGTCACTATTAACTTACTTTCAGAACACATACTCAAGTTTCACCAATTTTAACCCCACTTTGATTAAGAACAATCACTGCAAGCAACAAATCTAGGCCATCATACAACAATGAAAACACAAGTTCTTGCTTTAGACAAAAATAGCTGGCATACAGGACGTCCAAGAAGTCAGACAATACGATACAAACATGCGTCACAATTGGTTGAATACAGAAGGATTAGGGGGTAAAGTTGTCTTAATTTAAGATGTGACCCTTTTACAATGTTTCTAAACAGAGGAATAGGTTGCACGCTATCTCAGAGACTGGATGTCTTTAATGGGATCTGTTTTAAAGGCTGAATTGTTTCAGCATAAGAGCACCCGAGTCCATTGTGAAGAACAACACATCTCTACACTGCATATATTGCACTGTCTTTTTTTTGTTTTTTGTTTTTTTACTTCTTCTTCTCATAGTGTAAATATATATCCGTGGTCCCCAACTGAGCTGTGTTCATCACAGGGATTCATCACCGCAACAGCAAAAAGTAGAAAAATATGTGACAGATGATTTAGTCAGCTTGTGCGCGCACACACACACATAAACATCCACACATCAACAACACACCCAAACAGCCTCTCAAATATGAACAAGATGAGACAAAGGTCAATGAACACACACAACTTCGCACACAAACAGCAAGGTACATTTTTGACTGCATTCTGGAGTTGACAGTGCTAAAGGAATAGTTTGAGGTTTTGAGAATGAATATTTTTTTCATTGCTTGATACCACTCCCATGTCTGTCACACTCTGTTAGCTTAGCTTAGCATAAAGACGAGGGATAAGGAGATGTGCTATCCAGGCTCTGCCTAAAAATAACCAAATCTGTCTCTTAACTCACCAGTTAACATTTTTTATCTCCTCACTTATCTCTACTCAACTATATATACACATCTCATCAAATAGTAAAAATTATATGTTGTGGTTTTCTGGCAGGTTATTTTGCCTATTTCTTTACATCGTCTCTGAATAAAGCCAGGGTAGCAGTTTTCCCCAGCATCCATGCTTTAAGCAGAGCTAAACTTTTCTAATCTTTCTCAGCCACATTGACACACACACACACACACACACACACTCACACACTGAGTTCATGCAGACACACTCCTGTAGCTGAGATAACATCTATTGTCCATCTTCTGGGTCTGTGTTTGTGATGTGGGGTTAGGGGGTGATAAATAGACAACACCAAAGCCTCTAACATCCTGAACACAATCCAGAGGATGTCTTTAGGTCAAAACGTCACACTCAAGCAGCCCAATGAAATCACTCACTGATTGTCAGCACACATAGTATTGTACACCTTTGGAGAAATGATACTGAAGTAGTGATGTGTATAACTAATGGTACTCAGTTAGCTTCCCTTTTAGAGAGATTATATCCAATTCAAATCAAATTCACGGCAGACAGTAAAGTACTTAGGTACCATTTAGGACAGCCAAACAGAACTGTGCAGGAGGGAACAACTTTTTGTATTAAAAATGGAGGCAGTGAAGGAATGACTGAATATGAGCCCTTAAACTGAAATTAATTGTAATCTTTGTTCACTGCCTGACCAATAGGACTGTTTTCAAAAGCTGCTCCTTGTTCTTTTGGTCCTGTTTGATTTGTGCTTATTAGGCCAATGAAGTCATACCATTACTTTTTAAGGGGCTTCACACACGTTTAAGGAAATGTAGGGTGTTGTTTTTTTGTTTGTTTTGAGGCCGAACAGAAAATCATTTAAAAATTGACTTTGGCAAAAATTTTAATTTTATTTTTTAAATCAAGGACAAGTAGAGTTTTCAGGAGCTTTCAATGACAGTGACAACTGAGCAAACTCCATCTGCCCATGAAAACTGAGGTACAGTTGAAAGCTCATGAAAGGACCTTGACCTTTTTTTTGGGGGGGAAAATCACTGTCTCCAACAAAAAAAAAAAATTTGATTTTCACACATTTAATGACATGTTTTCATATTAAGGCTAATTGAAAGAGCTATTCCTGCGGGATGGAAAATTATCGTGCAGTCATTTTTTGGTGCAGTGCCGGTAAAATATAATATTAGCTGTAAACGTGGTCCAAGCATTTTACCACACCTGAGCTACTGCATTAATTATATATGACGTCATTTTTTTTCTGAAATAAACATATTAATGCGAGACTGCTGTTCCACACATTCTGCTGATGGATCGATACAATATCACAAAAAAATTACTGAAAAATACAGGTGACACGGTTGCGCTGCTTTGCATGAGATAGTGGCGTTTGAAGGAATAATTCACACACTTTCACACACATGATCATCACACTCACATATAAACACAGTCATGCCACTAATTTAGCAAATATTACACTTTTCCTATCTACTCTCACATTTAGCTCTTGACCAAAACCCGTCCCACAGACGTTCCTATGTTGCAGACATGAACATTGTCACACTGCCACAGCTGTATGGTTCAACAACAGGGAGGGAAAAATGTTAGTTTAACACCAAACACCAAGGAACTGGATCAAACTAATCCCATTTACAACTGAGAATCCTCTGAAATGCATCTTCACCTCCTTTGTTTGAGGCTATGAAATGGGGAAGTAGACTAGATTTGTGCTGGGACAAAAAGAAAGAGACAGTTTCTGAATGAATTCAGCCTCACTGTAATGTTTTCATATTATTTGGTCAAAAGTAAAAGGCCTCAGATCTGGCTTCAGTAGTCAGCAGTGATGAAGAATCTTTTAGAGAAAAAATTATCACCATGATTTGACATTTCAAAGAGAAAAAAAAAAAAGTTCTCATTACACACACTTATGAGAGTCAGTAATGTCACTGCAAATGAAGAAGCAGCAAAGTAATCCAGCAAAACACAGTCACATATCAGTGACCTAAATGTTTTCACACGTTCCCCCTGAAATGGCTTCTCTTTTATTTAACCTCTCTGTCTTTTCAATGTAGATCTAAGGGCTTTTTATCTGAATGGCACATTTCCAACTGTACTTCGTGACCCCTTTAGTGTTACACCTCTGTAAAACTAATTTTTTACAGAAATGTGAAAATTGATGGCACATCTGAATTAAAGTGTTTGTGTGTTACCATGACGCAGGTATCTCTACGTCTGCATGCTCTTCTGTTAATCTCTGTGGCTCTGTTTAGAGTTTGAAAGATGCTATCCAGATTTCAAAGGATTCTGGGCTTACAATGGGGATGCCAGTCTGCTCTGTTGGTGTGTGATGGACAGCACTGCAGCTCTCAAGGATGTTTGGGCTCAGGATGTTAAACACACACTCCCACTGTACTCTGTTGCCCACTGCTGGTCAACTGCTTTATTGCAACACTTGGCCTCGTGTTTCGGGCAACTTAGTTGCAAGGAAACTACCTGCAGCAAGCGCGCCGGCAGCAAACAAGATGGGCAGGGCCTTGGTGATGCCGACAAATGACTGGAAGATGCTGATGCCCAGGACGGCTGCCAGCTTACAGAGAGCATTAAGGAAGCCGAATGCTGTGGTCCTTCAGATAAGAAGAAAGAAAGAGAAAAACGAATAATATGTTTTCCAAAAAAATCTATGAACCACTTGAAGCTGATGGACCCTCAATGTGCGTTTCTTTTCTGACTTATTCTCTGTTGTTATCTATAAGAGTCAAAATAAAAGATAACAAGAGAAATAATATAAGAAATATGTAGCTGTCAAAAGGATCAGTTAGGTTTTTTTTCCTAAAAAGTTTTACATGTTGTTCCAATGGTGAAACAATTGGCAGACAAGATAATAACTTTATATATATATATATATATATATATATGACACTGCAGTGCAAACAAAGGACTTTTTTTCATCCCACAGACTCGACAAATAAAGTTAGCAAATGAGATGAAGTTATCTTACTAAAATAGAAAAACTGTTTTTATAATAGTTAATAAAATTGCATAATGCTTTTAATGACCAAGTGGGTTATTTTATCATTAAACTAGATTATTATTAGTATTACCTTATTAAAACCTCTTTAAAGTGGTATCCAGGTAGTTTTGTATAGGTTACATCTTGTGGAGATGCCAACCAATACATTTTTGTAAGAAAAAGCAGTTTTTCATCTGTTCTATGTCTTAGTTTGGTGGATTTCCCAAAAATGAAATCAGGAAGAAAGATAAAACATCACATGTCTAGACAGCAAACCACCGACTCCGTACAAGTTTCACAATCCACCGCCATCACTGATTTTTGTGCACATTAATGACGTTGATGAGAGCAGCTCTATACTACCCAGTTGCTCTTTTTCGTCCTGACAGCAGTGTGAAAAACTGGTCTCCTGTTACCTTTTATCGGAGGGGTAGAGCTCCACTGTTATCACATCCAGGGCGTTCCAGGAAGCGATGCTGATGCCACCAAACAGACACAGAAGGGCGATCATCCCAGACTCACTGTTCCCAAACATCAGGAAGAAGCAGCTGACACATGATATGACACTGGATCCCGCTGTTTGGAGGGAGCAGAGGTACGTTAATATAAATACCCTCGATGGCTGCAAGTGAATTATCTGCAGTGATTAGATTTACGTACCCAGCATCCTTAAACGGCCTATTTTGTCCATTAACAGTGCTGACACGATGTTGCCAGGCAGCACTGCCAACGTGCCAAGGAAGCTGACAAAGTATATCATGTAGGCATTGTTGAAGTCGTCACTGAAGTCGAGCATGCAGCCCTCCTTGTTGTGAAGGAATGTGCTGTTCACCAGTTTACAGTTGACGAACCTGTATTTGAACAAATCTGATGACGAAAACGGGAAAACCAGAGAGCAACAAGTTAATTCTTGATCACAGTGAATCAAAAAAACTCAGAAAATTGTATGAATCCCTCAGATAAATAAATGTGAGGGTGTAATTTCCTCTGGGGATGAGACGCAGAGAGAAGAGAGGTGTTGTTGGAAACGTGTCAAATACACCCATCTAAATTGTTACTACAGGGTTTGATGAACATTTTAATGCATTAAAAAATATGCTTTTCCCTCCTCTGCATGTTT
Organism: Remorina albescens; assembly: GCA_034769265.1. Classification (NCBI taxonomy): domain Eukaryota; kingdom Metazoa; phylum Chordata; class Actinopteri; order Carangiformes; family Echeneidae; genus Remorina; species Remorina albescens. Next base: position 14,673,687 of record CM068492.1, on the reverse strand, counting down.
CACAAGTAGAACAAATTATTATCCAACAAAAGTAGGATTGGATCACTAATATTTACAGTCTTTTCATGTCACATTCTTTACACTTTTTCACACTTCTAAAAGAAAACCTACACCTCTGGGTACATTATTAGTTTTCCTTAAACTGGAGAAGGATGGATAAGACCATCTCCCAGCAGACACACCCAGGACATCTGCACAGTCACCACATATTCAGAAAGAAAACTATCTCTTTTTGTTCCCAGACTTTCTATAAAGAAAATGAGAGGAAAGGTCAGGAGAGGTGAAAATGCTTCACTCCAAGTTTATGGGGCCTGTCACTCTATATCATTTATAGCAGCTGAAAACCGCATGATGCTGCTGAAACTGCTTCTAATAACCAATAACAGTTTTCTGAAGGGGAGCAAGTGGTGGATGAAAGTGCTGAATACTCATAATATTTTACTCAAATATTACTCAAGTTAAATCATCGAAAAGAATGAAATTGGCTTCAGGGACGAGGAGACACTGCTGCTGTAAAATCTGCTTGAACAGTTGGAATGAATATCGTCATTCAAAACTAAAACTTTCACAGCCACCGACCGGATGGATGGCCAGTGACAGTGTGTGATGTTACCTAGGACAGTTACAAAAAAAACCAAAAAAAACCCAAAAAAAACACACAACAATAACACACCAAAGTGACTGATCCCTCATAAGTGCTGTCAAAGTACTGTTTCACATCTAACTCCTTCACTCTGCCATCACAACGTCTGATCTGAGTTTGTTTTTGTTGCTACAGTAACAGTTCTGCTGCAGCGTAACCCAGGGATACAAGTGTCAGAACATCACCGTGGTAACAGTCCTCCTCCACTTGTTTTTTTCTCTCTCTCTCTTTTATTGCTTCATGAAAACAACTTAAATTTCACATTTATTTTGAAATTGTCATAAAAGTGATCTTGAAAAAAAAGAGCTAATAATAATAATAATCTGAGGTTCATTAGTTGGAGCAAAATTAAAACAGTCTGACTGTCCACTTTGGTATTTACCTGTGTTATAGAACAAACTTGCAATGAAGGTGCAGTTTCTGAAGAAGGTGTGTGTAGAGGTGATGTCCTCAAAGTAGCACTCCTCAAACACAGAGTCTTCAAACACCATGGATTTCATCTTCAGGTTGAGGAACCTGGTGAACAGGATGCATTATTTTATTTCAACATTTATATCGACTGTCTGTGAAAAGTTCTGCACTATCGTCAGATAATACAAAACACTTACTTATCGTTAAAGTAGTGTCCTTGGCGATGCACTTGGTTTTCCAGGGTGAAGTTGAAAGTCACGTGCTCCACTCGTTCCTTAGTGAAGGTCTTTGTCTTAGAGTCATACTCCTGCCTCTGGATGTATTTGATCATGTCAGGGAACCACACCGTCAGGCCGTAATAGCTGAAATATTGGGAGAATTGAGAGCACATAAGAGGCAGAGTAAAAGTGAATGATTCATAATACGGCAAAAGCCCTCTGAGTTTTTACCTGAAAGACATGGTAAACCAGACAGCCATGAGCATGAAAGTGGTCCGTTTATACTCGGGGCTGAAGCAGGCGAGAATATTCTTCCGTATCTGCAACATATGAACAGGAAAGGATACAACATGACAGTAGCCATGCTGGTTTTCCTAATTTTCTTGCTCTCCATAGAAAACCATATTTTTCGTGCTTCGGCTGTTATTTTCCGGACCTTTCTCAGCAGGCACTTAGCAGGAGACTGCAGATTTAGAAGACTGAGCATGTAGGTGTCTGCGGGGCAGAACGTAGGCTGAGTACAAATTAAAATCAGGCATGAAGCCGGCAAAGTTTCTACCCAGATCAGTGGTGCTGCAACAATGTACAACACAATAAACACACAGGTTTGAATACAAACATCCCTGTTTAATCACATTAGAGAGAATTAGCAAGTGCCAAAAACTTTGTTTAAAGTTCATTCACCTAATTTTTATCTTAAGAGACGCAACAGAGAAGAGAGAGTGTGTGTTTGTTTGTACTTAAAAATAGCCATAAAAATTAAATTTTTGTGTGTTTGTTTGACTCATAAAATCAGACACAGGTCATCATTAGACAATCATGTATAACTCCATCCACAATCTGTTTTCACCTATACCAGCTCCACTTTTACAGCCAGCCCCAAGCTATGACAGGCCTAAGCCTCATAACCTTCTTTAATAAATGTAGAACAGTGCATTTAAAAACACAGTGATCTCAGGGGCATTTCATGCTATTAAAACTTGGCCACAAACATAGTTGTGGTGGAGAAATTGCTGCACAGCCAAAGTGACAAAATCCTTCTCATCACCAAGTTTCTTAGGATAAATAAATGATGTGACTTCAGTTTTCAGCAGCTTCACACACCTGTCGAGAGAGGCTCATAATCTTCAGTCTGTAGCGTTGCCAGACCGGCGTGTCAGTTCCACTGTCCACTAACTCATCCATCTGTTTCACCGTCTTGATTGTAGTGACCTTGGACGAGAGAGACAGATCTCAGCCAGATGTGGTGGTTTTCTAACTAACTGGGAGATTTCTGGAGATAACCAGAGGGGAGCTCCAGGCAGAGAAAATAACAATTTAATGCCATCGTGTGGAAAGGTAATAACATTTAATAAATATGAATATAGATAACAATAATATAAAATACAGAGGCAGATGTGTGGGTGTTGAAGAAAATGAAAAACGGTCTCCGTGTACCTGACTACTAAAAGCAAATAATTAATCCATTGTTGTCTCACCAGAAAGTTTGTTTAGTAGCTGCTGTTTTGATACATGTCAGGTCACACTACTGAAATTAAATTCAGTTTTCTTGTCATGAAGGTCTTCTATAGCTCAATGATTTTAAGTAAAACACACCCCTGAAGGTTTTTTATTGTGCTGAACAAATAGTATACGATTGAAGTACTCACAGAAAAGACCCTTTCTGGGTATCCTTTTGCTCGCATGTTTGTGTCGTGAACTTGCTTCAGAATCATCCAGCCTTCATCATGTTTGCCATTCTGTATGAAGAAAAAAGTGACAGTCTAACTCTACGAGACTTTATATTGTATTTGTGTGTTTGTCCCATTTATGTTTGATTTCAGACACTGTACTAGTACACACTAGAGCAAAACCAGTGAATATTGCCAAAAAGGGAAAAATCTGAACAAACACATCTGCTGACCTCCAGGTAGAAGCGTGGGCTCTCTGGCATGGCGCTGAGGGCAGCGATGGCTGCAACAGAGGGAAATGCGCACACTAACACAAACACACGCCAGCTATGGAACTGATATGCTGAACCCATCTGGAAACTCCATCCTGGAGAAACAAATACAAACACAGCATGGCAAAGATATTAGCTCACACTATAAATGAAAGTCAACTCAATAATGGATAATGTTAGACAGCCGATCTGGAATTATTTTAATCTGTTGCGAAACAGGATGAACCACTTCTTCCTTCCAGGGAAGTCAGAGGTCAAAAGTCAACAACAGTGCAGCTTCTCTGGGTACCAAACAAGCTTGAGCCTTCATTTCATCACCAATGAGCTCAGCTGCTACAAAACCAAGAGCCTAAAGAGATCTCAAAATTTTAAGAAATGATACAAGACCTTGGGAAATGCACTGAGACTATTAATCTTACTCAGGGATTGACCAAAGATTGTGTCTATATCTGCTGGGCAACATTTATTGAATTCATTCATCAACACTCAACATTTTGTCTGTTAGATAAAATTTTCTTGGTTGAAAATAGCTCACAACCAGAGAAAAAAGTCACAAATAAAATATATAAAAGAAGAAACACAAAAATAAGTCACAACATGTTATTTAGTTACCTTTCCCTTCATCCAGAGGGCAGATTTTATTACTTTTGGATACAGCCAGGCGAGGCCTTAAATCATAATACACTCAGCAAAAAGGCCAGCTAGCTTAGTCCCCGAGGTTTTTAAGTAATGATTTATATGTAAACAAAAGAGGGATGATGAGCTGTCCTTGACAGTAAAGGAATAACAGACCATAACCTGATCATTTCGGGGTTACCGTACTCACCGTAATGTGGGATAATGGCCCAGGCCATAGCAGATGCATAAATTCCTCCAATCATCCAGAACATGCAGAGCCAACTGAGGTGTTCGCCACGTTTTTCTTGGGCCAAGAATTCAGAATAGTACGAAAACACGATAGGAATTGAGCCACCAATCCTGCAAAGATCAGAAATCCACTGAGCCCAGAACTCAAGGTCTAGATGCAGAGATTAGGTTGGCAGGATATCACAGACAAGATATCTCACTTCATGAGTGAGAGCAAAACTACCTCAAACCTGAGCTTTGCTGGAGGCAACACAGCTTGAATTTCCAACATTCAGCTTTTAATTTGCAGCAGTGGTTTGCTTTGTTTTGTCAGTGAAGTCATTTTCAATCTCTCTCCATTTGTGCTACTTCAGCACCCTGGTGCAAAGTTAACTTAGAGAGGCTCAACGGGAAAATGATTGATTTTAGCACAAATGGAAAAGATTTCGGTGTCTCAATTACCCACTCCATTAAACAAGAGAAGCTGTTGTTTTAATAATGCAAAGGTGTTAATGAGCTGCAGTGTGCAAACTTAGCAAAAGCGAAGTACATCGACAACAATTTTGTTTCTAAACTTAAAATGTTGCAGTCTGGCGTCCACTGATTTGACCAAAACAAAAATATTTTCTATGGAAAATAAATAGATTTTGCAGTACATGTGAAAGAAAATTGTACTGCCTGTAAACTTCAACATATTCAATGTTAAAGCTCCTGGCAAATCCAGCAAAAATTTAAAAGGATAAATATTTTTTCAATTACCCAACACCTGAGAGGAGCCGGCAAAACAGAAAGGTGCTGTAGCCCTGAACGAAGGAGGAGAAGAAGGAGAAAACACTGTTGATGGAGAGAGAGATGAGAAGAGACTGGCGGCGGCCTATCCGATCTGCAAGAGCCCCCCACAGGAAGGCCCCGACCATCATCCCAAAGTATACAATCAGACCTGCGGAGAGAGCACAGAAAATGGAACAATGAATCCAAATGGAAAACAAGTTTTTTTTCAAATTTTTTATTTGGCAAGAAATGTTATCATTGTTTTCTATCTATTTTCTGTACTGCTACAGATGTGAGCCAGTGGTGGCATCTTTACCCCCACTGTTTGAGTTTGCCTACTGCTAACTCTGTTGACAGTTGCTCTAACAAATCAGATAGATATTAGTTTGAAGATAAAGAGTGAGCCAGGCAAAATATGTAAAATATTTAAAATATCAGGGCTCTTTTTTTTTATTGTCCTAAGCAAATAAAAGCTGTTTTTTGGGACTATTTTCAGCAGTGGATTAATACACACTCGATGCTTTAGTGACTTTTTATCAGGAATGTGGATGTGTGATTGACTCCAAATGAACTACAATGTCCATGTTCATCATAGTGAAAGGTCATGTCAACCAGCACTTTCAGTTTACTGGACAACAATTTAGCTTTATAGCACAAAAAACATTCGCTATATGAAGCTTTGGCTACACATGAACTAAAAAATAAATACAGAAATGAAAACATTTCATGGAATTTGTTTGCAAAACAGCATTATATTGCAAGTATTGATTAAATATATGAAAATCAATTGTGGCACAGGATAGGACACATGATCACCTCTAAAAGTCTTACCTAGCATGCTTTTGTTAGGTTCAGACAGGCACATATCCTTCTCAGCGCTGGGGAGGACGAAGCCAACCACAAAGATCTCAACACCATCTGCCATGAGAGCCAGACCCAGAACAAAGTACAGGGTCCACTGGAACTTTCCGTGACCACATTCTTGTAAAATAGTCTCATATTGTTGAGCCAGCTCCTCCTGGTCTTTTCTCCTCTCTGCCTCGGACACCCCGATATCTCTGAACTGCTGCGCCCCAGCCCCCACCGAGCCTGGTCCTCCAGCCAGGCTCCCTTTTCCTGAATCCGCCCTGGGGATTCCTTGGTACTCGCCCTCATAGATCTCATCATCCTCGTCGTGACCCTCTGTGGAGTCACTGTGGGCGCCCTCGTCATCATTCGCTGCCTGGCTGTCTCCACGGTAGTAACCTCCGTCCTGGCTGCCTTGCATTGGGTAGTCATCATCATCGTCCTCTTCAAAACGGCTGTAAGAGCGCTTGCTGTACTCATCGCTCATGCGATCCACTGAACGGCCGACCTTCTTACTGGCTTGCCTCTTCACTTCTTTGGCAATGTCTTTGGCACCTTTGATAAAGGCGGTCCGGTTTTGGTATCCCTCCTCCATTTTAAATGGGTTCAGAAGATGCAAATGTGGTTAAACGTCGTGCAAAGAGGCCACCTGAACGTGATGGTGTGTCAGATTGTTCAGGACACACCTCACAAATTTAAAGAAACTCCCAAATTACTAGCCTGAAAATAGGCCCCTCTTATGCCTGGGGAGAAAATGGAAAGAAAAATTGGTGAAGTCAATGATTTTTTCTCTAATCACTGAATCATAATCTAAAGAGTCATAAAGGCAGACATTTGGAGAGCTTTAAAAGCAACAATGCAAAAAAGCAGCGATAGAAGATTTGCATTCACTTCACAGCATAGAGAAGCACAAAGAAACACAAAATATACCCAGCTGAGCAGAGGAGCAGGGGATTTACATGTCCATACCCATGAGCCCATTTCAGTCCAAAGACCTTTTTCTCTAATCTGATCTTTTTTTTTTTAATCAGCCTGTTTCCTTACTATACTTGTTGCATATCCATATAGCCCAGCCTGTGATCTGTACTGAGTCACAGATCAACCTGACCAGTAATTGTAGGACGAAAAATCAAGGATGGCACAGTGAGGTTTGTTTTTTTAATAGGTGTCTCTTAACCACACACATACCTTAAATGCCTCAGTTCTTAGTAAAACAACAGTACATCCACATGACTGATCTAATATGACTGAGATAATGATGCAGAGGATCAGACACTAGTTTGGAAAAAAAGAGCATCGCTGCAGGGTTTTTGCTGTTTATGTGTGATCAGCCATGTCAGCTTCTCTTCATTATGTTACTCCCAAAATCCTCCATTAAAATCACTTCAATCTTCTGTGCCATGAAATGTCAATGTGAAAAAAATAAATTGACAAAAAGGGAGAAATTATAAATTTTACAAATACAAATTGATGGATTAATCAAATAAAGCTGCTGTCAAACTTTAATTGAAAAACTGAATTGTGCAGCAAAACAAATGAGGCTTGAAATTAGGAAGCTAGAGATTGATGCTCATTTTACCCCTGAGCTGTGCATATATTTTTGAAAAATAATTATCCTAAGGAACATTTATAAGGACCTGACTCGTCTAGTTGATTGGTGGATACCCAGATCCATATGTCACTGCTGTAGGTCACTGTTGGCCTCAAGTCAACCATATAATAAAACAACATGTCACATTGAATTTGTGGAGCAGTGAAACAACAAATACAGTTTGAGAGACATTTCTGCATGACTCACTTTGACCACTGCTTCAAAAACAGTGTCTCTCAGTTAATAACAGGTCTGACAACAGCTTTAAGTGTTGCCAGGGATACAGTATATCTTCATACGAGGGCAAAGCCAGGATTTGGGTTATAGCGAAAAACATAGAAATATATAATATAAATATAAATTATATATACGTGTGTGTGTGTGTGTGTGTATGTAGTGGCTAAAAATATTACAATAAGCATTTTGGACCCACCATGCACAGTTACCAAAGAACAAAACTGCTCTTTCAGTTTGAAAAATCCCCTAATTGAAACGAATGCTGAGCATATCAGAATATAAGCAGCATAAATGATCATGAGTATTATTTGTCTGCTCCTTATAATTTACTCAGATCTTTGTTCTGCACTGCATACACTGTATTGGGACTTTTGTCTTCGGGGCAAATAAAAGGGGGGATCATATCAAACATATCCAACACCAACACTTAATAAGACATAGTGCTTAAGGCAAAGAATAATAGCATCTGTCAAATACTTACTGTGGTCAATCAATACTATAAATGATTTACTCAACTAATTCCATAGTCATCTCATCTATAAAATGTAAAATGCTCATGTAGTAATCACAGGATTAGGAGAATAATTGACCTCTCTGTTGAAAAAAAAAAAAAAAAAAAAAAGAATGTTTAGTTGAGATAGTTTCTGTAAATCTACAAATTTCCACTACAGGATTGAATGTTGCCGCCATCCATGTCCTGCCCAGTGCAAACATGTGATTCATTTGTCTGGTAAATTTCACTTGAAATCATGCCTACACTGTAGTCATAAGGCCGCAGATCCACCAGCAGATTTACTGGCACGGATCAAAGGAGCCCCACCAGGCCTGGTCGGCCAGGCTAAACTGTGGGATCTTACCCTGATAATGTCTCAGACTGAATGTTATCACGATCTTTTGAAAAACACAAACACACAAACCTGCCTAAAATAATATGAGCATATGGGGCCAAGTGCAAATAAGAAAACAGCTTAGCTCCTGTATTTTAAATCCCTTGAACAAATGTATCCTACCTACACAGGTGTTGGTGATTCTTGCCTGATGGTGAAATATCATTAATATCATTAACAATCAGCAAGCACCAACAGTGTGGGCCAACACCAACAAGACTAGGAAAATGACACAGCTCAATGAAATTCAGCCATCATTGATTTTTTTAGAATTGTGATGTCTCTGCTCTGACATGTCCTCGACCTGGTGTATGCTAAAGCCAGCGCCAGAATAACTGAAATAACATACACAATTGTGTTTTCACCAAATAGCAAGAAAAACTCCAAGTCCATATTTACTTCAGAGGGTTAAAGTGAAATAATTGATCTTCAACTGATAATTTGATTTGTAATATCAACCACAGCAAGTCAATAAAGTATTTTTAGCCATCAATGCACATATAAGATACCGTATATAACATTTCAGATGGATTGATTTAGAAATAAACATCAGAAAATCAAATTTCCATGTGAAGGGAACGGCTCTTTCAGCTGTACAATACTAAACAATGCAACAATTATTGAGAATGTGTAGGCTGAAGCTACAGCTCTTTGCAACTCCTACTTCTTTTTTTTTTTTTTCTAAAAAACATCCCCTGACAGTGATTTTTGTCCTCGTCCATCCTGTACAATGAAGATACAGACAGACCAGCCTCAAACAAAAGCTTGAATCCCTCCCCCCTCCTTGTCAAGTTGATGGTACTTCCAGAGCTCCTGCAGCCCTGTGAGGAAGAGGAAGGCCTGAGGAGCTGGGAATGGAAATGATTGCTCTCTGGTCACAGCCACAAACCCTTTTGATTTATTTATATATATATTTTCCTCCACCCTCTTTAAAAAAAATATGATTAAAAATCAATCAGCACGACTTCACCCTTTCAGAAGGCCACACAGCACATGGTTATTCAAGCACCGGAGGATTTCTATCAATCAAGCGTGGAGATGAATAATCTGAATCTGGACACCTGAAGATAATATCGCATCAAAGGACCGACCTCCCCCCCCCTCTCTCTCTAAATTCATCTGAACACAGATTTGGCCCGGCCTATTTAACACGGGTTTAATATCCGTGCTGTGTTGATTTAGCTGTTTTTTCTTTATTTCCTTTTGTAGGATTGTTCTTTTCCACAGCGATGGCTGTAAAATGAATGTGAGTCTGGTTAGAAATGAGCGGATTGAAGCCTCCAGTCCAGCCACAGTTGTCTTCACTAATAATAATAAAAAAAGAAGCAATTGATGTAATGCAATTTGCATCGTCCTTACATCCGCAGGCCGGGTTAAAATGGAAATGTGGCACTGGCACCAGTCGATCTTGTGCTCATTCTTAGAAAACCGGGCCAGCATCCTGTCACGACCCGGATTAAATTAATAGGCCGAAACCTCATTCACAAAATCGTTCTTAATTGCTTTGAAGCAAAAATCATCGGAACACGTCCATCGAGTCTCCTTGCTGATATCTTACTAATAAAGACACACACACACACGCACCTCTGGAAAACGCCATCATCCCCGAACAGCTAATTGTTGAATAAAATCTCACCTTAATTCCAGCGATGAGTGAGATCTCCCCCTTCAGACCAGGAGATGGTGAGGATGACGATGAGGAGGAGGAGGATGAAGATGGTGATGCGTACGAGGCTGTCGTTATGAACCGAGTGATGCTGTGCGGTTTGGAGAAGCCCACACAAACACACACACAGTGATGTGCAGGGGTCCCCTCCCCCCTATGTGAAACCCTCACGACCACGTTTTAAACGCTTTTTGTGCATATCTGCACCCGCTCTGCGCTCACTGGGCTGCTGCGGCAGTACATTTGGACATTTTTCACATTTAGGACTATTGTTTCTCCACATTGTGCATCAACTGGTGAAAATGTATCTATCACTTTTTTTGTTAACCGTTAACCCATCACACGCATGCGCACAGACATAATTACCTTCCTCCACCTGATCGGTGATCCATACGTGAACATCTGACTGATCCTACACATGAACATCAGTATGTGAACAGGCAGCAGACACGTGCATGCACACCTGACTCCGATTGCCATGACTACCACTTGCCATTTTCTTGATCCATTTTCTGCATTAACTTTTCTTTAAAAAAACTAAAAAAACAAACAAACAAGAAACCCAAAACGTTAGAATTTCATGACGGTGGTGTCATCACCTGCATCTTTCAAATAATATTTCTGCATTTATAAATCAAATATAGTTGCCTCTTTCATACACACAGAAATGTGTTGATGAATCTTTGTTAAAAAAAATGGTGGAAAAGCATGTAAAAAAAAAAAACCAAACAAACAAAAACACTAAACAGAAAATCCCAAATGCTAATTATAAACCTTTCTCTGAATTGTGTGCTATTGCCATTCCACAAACTATAAAAAACATTTTAAATGTACCACAGGGAGCAATTATAACAACCGCAACTCAAATTAACAAGTTCACCAATGAACCATGCCAAGTGGCCAGCAGCCAGGAAACAAGACACTTAGATAAAAAGTTTATCAATGTTTATCACATTCAATATTCCCTGTGCAATGTGTCAGAATATCTGATGTGAAGCAGGGAACCTTTTATTTTTCACATATTACTGATATGTTTAGGGATTGGCTGAAGGAAATTCCATCTTTGCTCTAAGTGTCTGCTAAATAGCTGGTCCATCATCCTTTTTTCCCCCATTCAAATTCTTACATTTCTATTCAAAACCCTTTACGGCTGCTCTACTGAAATAAAAATTACCATAAAATTATTTTTATGGGTGAGAAAAGTACATTCAAAACTTCTACTAAAAACTTTATTCATCAAAGGTCTTTCAGCTGTACAACCAAAGAAAAACAGGTTAAATTATTCCCACGATTACAAATTTGACTATATCTAACAATGTTTAAAAAAAAAAAAAAAAAGAACGAGAGCCTGTTTGTGTAATCTGAGATAAGATTAGGGTGGCATTGGTGCTCTCATTGGGACACGGGGTGGGGCACCAGGGGGCCGTGGAGGCATTGGAGGACCTCTCTGGAAGCCAAAAGGAGGTGGACGAGGAGGACCAGCACCATAGCCAGGTGGGGGCATGGGAGGAGGTGGCCCTCTCATACCTGGAGGCACAGGTGGACCTGGGGGAAAACAAAGAGGCCATAATGCAAGAAAACATTCACCTCTGAATAAGTGCTCTCACCACGGACAAACGTGCACAGCATACAGTCTCAGCATTCAGACATGGCCTCTTGGCCAAAAGGAAAAATACAATATACAATACTGAAACCATCAATTTTATTTATCAGCTACATGCTACGGGGTTTTGTTTATTTTTTTTCAATCTAGGCAACCAAATGTATTCTCGTTATCCATAAAGGTTTTTCTCCCAATGCAAACTTTAGCATGGTCGATCATGAATGGACTGATTTCAATTCAGCACTTTAACTTTGAAATTCCAATATTTAAAACACATAATATACAATAATTCTGTGCCAATCTCTTCAGCAGTATCCAATACAGATACTGTAGGCTCACTGTGTGATAACAATCTTACAAATACACTGAATGTTTAACTGTGAGAGCTCAAATAAACCAAACGCGAAGCATGTCAGATGGTGCAATGATTGAATGGTGAAGTGTAGCACTATGATGTGAAAAAGATGAAAGCATAGAGATGATATGAAGTTGCATCTTTCATCAGGACCAATCTTAGTTTTTAAAACTTTGTCAATCCTGCTAGCACTTCATGGGAGATAGAGAGACTGGTTGTGCCTGGGTTGAAAGGACAACATTATAATAGTTTTTGTCTTGAGACAGAAATATGGACAAACAGTCACGGTTTTCAACTGTTTACTCTTTCAAGCAGTTCTCGATAATTTCTTGAGCTAGGAAGGCCTAACAATGAAACTTGGTTTGGCTCAGTGCAAGAGGAGCTGGTTTGTCACGGATAACATGGGAATGTGGGTATGAATCAATAGTACTATTTAAATCTATTTTGTGGCATAAAGCAGGTACAGGAAAAAAAAAAAAAAAAATCACATGTTGAGAGTTTCAGTGTCAAACTAAGGTGCAGTCATTTATATCGTGTATATGTGATACATGTTGCGTTTGTGAGCAGAGGAGATTTGTATGACAACAAAGAACCACAACGCTCACCCATGGGAGGTCCATATGGTGCTCTGGGTGGCATGCCCATAGGCGGAGGTGGGGGCATGCCAGGAGGCGGCGGTGCCCGAGGTTGATTTGATCCTGGAGGAGCGGGAGGTGGAGGCACCATTCCAGGAGGAGCAGGAGGGGGCATGGGCATCTGAGGCATGCCTGTGTACCAAAAACAATAATATGTGAAGAAGTTACATTTTGTTTGCCAAAAAAGTTGTAATGAAATTATAAGTATAAATAAAACACAGCTAATTGATTTCCAGTCTTAAATGTTTTCGAAGGCTTATGCTTTAAAATCTTATCATAATTGTGCATTCATCGTTTTTTGGGTAATTTGATACAGCTCCGCTTTCACTCAGCTAGTAGAACAACATTTTAGGTATTAACAAGCCATTACCTGGATGCATGCTGGCAGGAGGGAAGGGTGGTGGTCCGGGTGGAGGTCCCCCACCAGCACCTTGGGGGCCTGGTGTCCCTGCAGTTGGAGGCATGGCCATTGAGGGGGGCATTGCTGGAGGCATCGATCCCGGAGGGGGAACGGGGGGGAAAGCACCAGGAGGCGGCATACCTGCCCAGAAACAAGTTTTATGTACAATTTAAGTTTCATTATAATAATTTCGTATTCTTTGCAGCAGTTATATGTGAGTTTTTTTCAGCAGATTGGTTGAGAGTGCAGTTATAAGTTATACATTTTTATGTGAAAACACAAACCCCACAAAATGGTAGCCCACCTACCTACAGATTTTAAGTATACATTAACATATATATGGATATATGTTAGCATACTGAAAATAATATATGCCACTGTATATCACCATGTAATATTTTCTTTTGGCCTTAACCAAGGAACCAATAAATGACTTGCTCATCCATAGGATCCAGTATTACACTAAAAGTACAACTGAAAAGCCAAAGGGCATCTTAGACATCCGCCACTTATCACCACTTTCTATCTCAGTCCTACCTGGCATGGGCATCCCAGTCCCCAGTGTAGTCAGGACAGGTGTTGGAGCAGTTGGTGGGGGTGGAGCATCTGCAAACAACTGATGAGGTCTGTCTGCCTGGGAAAGAGGGTTCTGTGCTGCAAGTAGTCGCTCTGCAGCCGAGCCATGTCGTTCCCCCTTAGAATCCTTCTTAAAAGCGTATGACACTGTGATGGGCCTGTTGCAGAGGTACTGGCCATTCATGGCTTCAATGGCAGCATCTGATGCATCAAAGCTGGCAAAATTGATGAAGGCATAGCCTTTGGAGTTGCCAGTGTCTGGGTCTCGCATGATCTTTGGCGTCTGAAGGATCACGCCAAAGGCACTGAATGTGTCGTAGAGCAATTTTTCATCAATCTCTGGGTCCAAGTTACCAATGAAGATATTTGCACCCACATCCAAATTTTTGTTGTGCGCGGAGGCCTTATTAACTCGAATCGGTTTGCCATACAGCTTTATCATATTCATAATTTTTATGGCATAGTCAGCATCCTCTTCACTAAGAAACTCCACAAAGCCATATCCTGCGAGAGAAGAAAAGAAAATAGATCATGAATGCCTTTCCTCCCCTGAGTGAGCACCGTTTTCAGGCATATTAAGTGATACTCACCCTGATGCTGCCCAGTGACTCTGTCTTTGGGCATATGTGTGTTGACCACAGGACCAGCCTGAAGGAAAAGTTCCCATAATAACGGTTCAGAAACTTTCTCGTCCAAGCCGCCAACATACACGGTGGCGTCTGAAAGAAAAATGAAATAAAAAAACACTGTTGTATATATCTTAATGTCCAAAACAGACTAGATTTTACATGGACTGGGGTTAAGTCAAAATTCAAAGCAACAGAGATTCTCAGTGTCTGATTGCTTCTAATTTTAATTATAGGTAAAAGACCACACGTCTGCTTACTACAGCTTATAAAATGTTTCTGCAAAGTAAATTAGTAAAACATTATTTAAATCTATAGCTTCTGATTCTACACATCAAAACGGCAACACAGCATTCTTACTAGTTTTAAAGTTTCTTTGAACATTGTTTATTTTCACAGCGTTAAAGAGAAACAAAACTTTAATTTCCTGATGAAGCGGAAAATTGGCTTAACTATCAAATATCTGGCCACTTCATCCATAATAATATTGATGAGACTGTATTTGTAGTTTTGTAACAAATTATGTAAAAACCCATGAAAAACAGGCTCATCGGAGTTGTTTGTCAGACACACAACTCGTATTAGCTCGTTAACTACGTCAGCCTGGCAAGCTAACTGCTAGCCATTCTGGCATAACTTTGCGTCCAACATGTTAAAACAACCCCTACATTTAGGACATCATCCACAGACCATTAACAAGTTTAACTTATTCCTGCTTTGAGGAAGGTGGAGTATTTTAAATCAAAGAAATAAAGTCGATTTGTTAAATTTCCCGAAAGCTAATGTAACGACAACTGAACGCTTCCATGTGACTTAGCTAACAAGTTAGCTAGGGGCGACTAACCCCGCAAAAAACAGCGTGAGATTTGGAAATATAAATGACATGCAGATATATACGTTGGCATAAAAGACAGAAAATGGTATTTTAACAGCACACATACCTTGGTTTCTTTCTGAAATTGGTCCCGCTGCCATGTTGAATGAACAACGAAAGGCAAGCGTCCTGAACCGAAACCCCACCTCTTCCGGCCGTCGACGGAAGTGACGTAATGTATTTACGTAGTATATATTCAATAAGGCTCCCCATTGCTGAGCCTATTTTGTGTTTTATAAACCTACAAAAACGAACAGTTTGTTTGTCATGTTGGGAAGTAAAGCACATTGCAGTGTAAAGGTGAGGCAGCATGTCTCTGTATGTCTTATTGTGTGAATGATGCATGTAAGTGACTTTCCCTCAGGATAAATAAAGTTTATATCTATCATATTCATCATATTTATAATACGGGCAAACGGGCATTGGTTAGTGAGCACGGAGCGGAAAACTGGTAGATGGTATGCAAATGGAATATCAGGTCGGGTAAGGGTTGCCCCCGACTCCACAGATCCCCAGAGATGAGACCCCTAGAGACAGAGACCGGAACCCCCAGAGACCAGAGACTAGACTGGACCCCGTCAGAGACCAGACACTAGAGACAGGGAACAGACCCGCCAGAGACTAGACCGGAGCCCTGACCCCCCCCAGAGACCAGAGGCTAGACTGGACCCCCCAGAGACTAGACCGGACCACTACAGAGACTAGAGAGTAGACCAGACCCCTGACCCCCCCAAGAGACCAGAGACTAGACCAGAGGATAGACTGGACCCCACTAGAGACCAGAGCCTAGAGACAGGGAACAGACCCCCCAGAGACTACACCGGACCCCCGACCCCCCAGAGACTAGAGAGTAGACCGGACCCCTGACCCCCCCAAGAGACCAGAGCCTAGAGCCAGGGAACAGACCCCCCAGAGACTACCCCTGACCCCCCCAGAGACTGGAGGCTAGACCTGACCCCCCAGAGACTAGACCAGACCCCTGACCCCTGACCCCCCCGGAGACCAGAGATTAGACCAGAGAGCAGAGGCTAGACCAAAACCCCCAGAGACTAGACCAGACCCCTCCAGACACCACCGCCCCCCCGAGACTGGACCCCTCCCCAGACCGCAGAGATCGGAGACTAGACCAGACTCTTCCAGAGACTAGAGACTAGACCGGACCCCTCCTCAGACCGTAGAGACTAGACCAGACCACTACAGACTAAACACCAGACCCCTCCCCAGACCGCACCCAGTGACTAGACTGGACCCCAACCCCCCCAGAGACCAGAGACTAGACCAGACCCCTCCAGAGAGTAGAGACTAGACTGGACCCCTGACCCCCCTAGAGACCAGAGACTAGACCGGACCCCCCCAGAGACCAGAGACTAGACCAGACCCCTCCAGACACCGCCCCCCCCGAGACTGGACCCCTCCCCAGACTGCAGACACCAGACACAAGACCAGACGGTTCCAGAGACCAGAGGCTAGACCGGACCCCTCCAGACACTGGACTCCCTCCCCGGACTGCATCCAGCGACTAGACTGGACCCCACCAGACACTGGACCCCCCCGCCCCCGCCGGGACTGGACCCCTCCCCATACCGCACCCAGCCACTAGACTGGACCCCCCCCCACCAGAGACCCATCTAGACCAGACCCCTCCCCATACCGCACCCAGCCACTAGACTGGACCCCCCCCCACCAGAGACCCATCTAGACCAGACCCCTCCAGAGACTAGAGATTAGACCGCCCCCCGCAAAGTCTGCAAAGACTTAACAATGTTGACTGCAAAGTCAAGGTGTTATGAATGATATGTACAATGTTCTTTTTGATATTAAAAATACGACACATTAACATGATATTTATGGCCACGTTCTGTGATATTTTGTCACATCACATTAACTTGAGAATAATTTTTCTTTCTTTTTTACCTTAAAATCCATCCATCCATCTTCATCCGCCTATCGGGGGTCGGCTCGCGGGGTACCTTAAAATCAGGAAATGTAATCAGTGCTTCATTTGTTAACTATATCAAATTTGTATTGGCCATATTCAACAGCCAATGTAACTTCACTTAGCTAATGTGATGTTAACAAATTGTAGAATCCTGTCCACTACAAGTCATGCAAATCTTTGAATGCAAGAATGAATCCGTACAGTTTTACAAAGCCTGAGTGACAGTGACAGAAACCCAAGCAGCTGATAAGCTGCAAATGTATCTCATAAAATTAAATGTTTGTGTTCGTAAATCTAAAATGTAGGATAAAATAACTGATTATAATTACTGAGAATTTATCAAGTTAAAAAATTACCAGTTATGATCTATTTACTTCATCCTAGTTATATGTCTTCTTGCGCTGTCTTTACCAAGTAGTGTAACATGTGACATGACAAATTTTTGTATTGGCCAATTTATTACGTCATATAAATCTACTAAATGTATAAACAAGGAATACAAAATGTTCTTAGAAAATACATACAATAACAGCCTTCAGAAACACTTCAAAACAATACTGAATAGAATACGAAAACTTTAAAAACAGAACTTGATCAACACATCATGCATCAAAGCCAAAAGATGAAGAGCCAGTTTTCTTTTCTATAAAATGGATAGCAAAAAATACACAGTTTTTAAAAAGCCTTAATTGATACTGATCACAAAGAAAGGTCAAAGGCATTTGTAACAAGAGCGTTCTGGCATTAATGGCCTGTGGTCAAAAATCACACAAATTATAAGCATCAAAATTAGAAGAAAAATGCAAAAACATAATTCAAGGGCTCCAGCCTCATTCCTATCACCAGCTCATTTCAACACTTGTTGGAGGGTTCTTTTTCTCCTTCATTACATCTCAGTTTTACAATGAGCACTTGATACCAGTTCATGGGATGACACTGAATTGGTAAAAAAAAAAAAAAAAAAAAGTATCTTTTGTTGAGATTTTTGGAGCTATTTTGTTTAAAATGTAAAGAGAAAGTATCAGGTTAGCGAGCCTGGATTGAAGCTGCAGTACTGTGAGGTCAAAGTGTGCATTACATCAGTTCAATTGTCTATTTTAACATTTCAGTATTCACTGAAGATCGATGCAGAGCTTTCGCCAAGGGGACAAAATTCCCTGCTGCTGCACATAGAATTTATGAGCTGAGTACCAAACCAAACGTATATAATGGTTATAAATGAATAACAAAGGTAGTAAGAGTTAATAAATCCTTCATAACAACATATTTAGGTATTGTAGCAGTAACATAGGATGTAATCTATAAAATCTCCTTTACATGAAAGACAAAGGATTTAATAAAGCGTAGCACCACCTATTAAAGAGCCCGTTAAATGGAAGTTAAGGGGTCTAATCATTGCATGCTAACATTTTCATAAAGGCACAATGTTCCCAGAGAAAAGATAGATAGAGCAAAAATAGTATTTAAATACACCAAGCTTTAATCATACTTGACTCCTGCTCATTCATTTTTTACTAGATTTCTCCTTTAATTTTGTGTAACTACTTTCTTCTGTTGACAATCCAATGCTCAGCAGCGGCAAAAGCTCTCCTGCTGTTTAACTTGAATAACTCACCGCTCACATTAACCTATAAGCACACATTATCAATTTGACTCTCACTTCAATTCCACAGGGTCTTTAAAAGGCTACTCATTGAAACGCTTTCATTCTTATAATGTAATAAAATACATTTTAGATGGACAGGGGATTATAAGTATCACATTTACAGTTTAAAACAAATCAGGTCCTTCAACATAAAATATCTGAAATGGTGATAAGAGCGAGTGTCAGAAACAGTTTTTAGCTCATGAAAGAACACCAGAGCTACAGACAACCAAATCCTGTTTCCAATATCTTAAACAGAAACCACAAGGGCTGGCTCTGTTTGGTATTGACAATTACTAACACATGACTCAGACATGATGAATAAGCTTGTTTAAAAGCCAGACTTTTAACAAAGCTTCCTGTGGCTCATTAGGCCTTTACGGAGTGACTATTTGCTGTTTATGCTGAGACCCTCACCAACATTTTAGTCCACAAAGCACCGACTCTTTTGCTGCTCTCTAGATGAGGCACATGACACAAACACAACCTGTATGGAGAGTAATTCTATAGTCCGAACAGCGTCGCTCTGCAGGTCCTTTAGTTAAAACATACTGAAAATATACATTCAGCTAGTGTCATACAATTAACACTAAAATAGTTTTTAAAAGCCTTCACAAACAAACATAAAACAGAGTAATGGTTCACTATTGGGCATTTTCAAAAACCTGAGCTGCTGTCAGAGCAATCAGTCCCCTGCTGACATTTCTTCAAAGTACCCTCAACTTTTTACATCAGCCAATGAGTATTTTTTTCAATCCTTCCTGAAATTGTCACATAATGACATGATATTCTCCTGATAACTGGTAGTAAAAAGTGTTTTATCCCTATTATGTAGAACCATGGTGACTTGCTGACCTTATATAGGGTCATTTAGAGCCTCCCTTGCAGCTTTTGCTGTTTATTAGTGAGCACAACATACTTGCTACCAAGATTTAAAGCTTGTGAATTTCACTTTCTGTATGTACTTTTAACTACTATGACTAGCCTGGGTCCACAATACCTTAAGTGCTGTAAATAACTACAACCACAAAATTTAAGAAACACACTGATAAAACATAAAAATGATCTTTACCTCATGTGTGTGGGGTTTTTTGGGGTCATATTGCTTAATGACCTTTACATTCACTGATGAAAGGCAGGTTTTGTTTGTTGATGTATGAAATAATGAAAAAATCCAAAACATATGCACCCCAGTAAGCTGGTATGCCAAGCAAGTTTACAGGTCATTTTTTAAAAGCACTGTTATCCTGTAATCACTAGGCACAAAGAGGTAACGGCTATAGCGGCAAATGTTTTCTTTTTGAACTGATGTGCATACTGTAAAAAATAAAGGCCTGGGGTCATTGGTAAAACACACAAGATAGAAAACCTAAAAAATCAGATTCCTCATCTTCTCAATGAAATGTTCGATACTGTTACCAGGAATGTGAAGGCTTGTTTCCGAGTTAGGTTTAGTGTGATGGCAGGGTGGCAGTGTTGGCCACACTGAGCTGACCTACAGCCAACATCAGGATATCTTTCTTCTCTTTGTAAAAACGTAGTTCTCTGCCCGCCAGCCTGGCATCCTCCAGTTCTCGCTCCGTGGAGGCCAGCTCCTGCGCAATTGTGCCCGCTACACTCTGTTCGCGGTTCACCCAGTCGGCGGCCATTTGAGTGCGCATGTCATCATCCAGAGCCCGGTGGGAGTAGTGAGCCAGCACCTCCTGCAAGGTTAACATACATCAAGCCGTCACATGGGTCCATCGCACAATTCAAACATAGAATGATCCACGCAAATCAGCAGTCATTGCAACAGCTATGTTCTTTACATTTCAGCTGAAGATGGTGGGGCTATGATGCTTCATATCTCAGACCAGTAACCTACAGGATAAACTATCAGGCAAATAGAGATTCGATCTTAAACTATGTTTACCAAACTGATGTATAACACACACTAAATTTCACATTATACATATTACATATTACTATTTTTTTACATTTGTATTTTAAATATTTTACATTACATATGATATGACATGTATTTATGACGTCATATTTACTATAGCTATGGTTTTTATTAAACACTGAAGAAAATTCTTTGAATGTGATAACATACCTGATTCTGATCTAATATCTCTGAAGGAACTTAAAGTTTTACAAATTTGTTTTCAGGTTTGGATGCCAGTGAGATTTAGTAAAAACATAAATGACTTAACTACCTGAACCTCATCCCCTGAGTATGTTAAAAACTATGAAGCATTTGGTCTCAGTTGTCTTTATTTTCCCAATTTTCACTGCAAAGAACTTTCTCCCACTCATGGTGCAAAAGGGAAAATGTCTGAATTATCTATCCATCTGGAACAACACAGTTGCATAGAAAAATAAATCATATTATTAGTTGACTTAAAAAGAAATTTGGTGTGAAGTGTGAAAGCCTAAATCCATGGCTGTACTATGTAGCCCATCAGTACCTGTCGGGAACACTGTCGCTCTCTCATTGCTTTAAGGCTTCCATTCCAGTGCAACAGCTGAAACACAGTCATCAGCTCCTGAACACACCAACATAGACAAACCAGCAAGAAGATGAGACCAAATTTACTTCAGAACACACAATATTGAGGAATACAGTAGTGCAAACCGTGCCTGCCCTCAGACGTCTAATTTCAAGCTTATTACGTATTATAATTGGCTTCCAGCTCAAAACCACTGCATGTAACCACTATGGATTCATGAGCTGCATCCACACGAAATGTGGAGGCCAACAAGCTAGAAATGTCTTTAAAACACTGCAGGATTTATTCTCTAGACATTCAAGATTTCCACATGACACATGAAAAACATTTACAGATATATAACATTATATTCACACTACTCTGCTGTGTCAAATCCTATTTAACGCAGCACAGACATTCCTGATTTTTATGTACCTGAAACTCCAGCATGGATTTTCCTTTGTTGGACTCTAGCATGAAGCGAAATGCCCCAATTCCTGTGTTCGGATTGTCAGCTTCTTCTCTGTTTCCCTGTAGACATCAAGAGGCAGTTAATGAGTTGTATTCTGCATATAATGAGTTACAGCACATGGATTTTGAGGTGAGGAGGATAACTAAAATATTTGATGTATGTTCTTTCTCACTTTGATATCTTTAAAGTATCCTGTGATGTTTTTTGACCACTAGTGGCACTAGGGAGCAGTTATTTATGGGTGTGGGCCCCTGTTTTATTTGTTCTGGTGCGCACACATACTGACCCGATTCACATTCCCGACAGCAGTTTCACATTATCATGCTGATCTAAAGGTGCTGGTAGAAAATGCAGCAGGGTGGCGGCAAGTAACTTTTAAAAATATCAGCTTCCAAAATTTTTTTGAAAAGTCGATGTATTTAATACACGGATAAAAATGTAAAATACATCCCATGTTCATAGAGAAAAAACTGAATGTGCACTAAAAAGTCTGTCTCGTTTTTCCCCCTCGGTAGTTTGGCTTCAGAAATTCTGTTTTCTGTAAATAAGTTTTCATCCTTTAGCAATTTATTGCATCTGTTTTCAATAAAATTTAACAGGCAAAAAATGAGTGAGCACGGGAGCCCATCCAAGTCACTAATATTTGACTTAATTTGGACTGCATTGTTCATACTTGCTAAGCAACTGCTGGTTTTCAACAGCCAGTGTGTGTTTTCTAGGCACTTCATACATAACAGGCTTATGGCGAACATTACACTCATGTGTCATTTACACCACTTTAAATATATTTACATATTTCCCCTTACCATGCTGCCAGGGTGGAGATCCAGATACTGGGTAGCAGCTGCATGCATACTTAACTTGCAACTTACAGCAATTTGTCACGACTTACGTTGAAGGAGGCGAGGGCCTCACTCACACTCTTCTCTATGAAGTCATCTGTGATGCGACGAGAGGGATGCTCGTTGAAAACAGAGTTCATGAGGGCAATCTTGGCAGCACTGCGCCTCGCCTCTGCTTTGGTGGGACAGAACTGTCAAACAGTGAAGAATACGTGCATTAGCAGCAGTTAGATTAAAATCAGAGATGTACTGAGCACTCAAAAGACTGAGGAAAAGCACTGACTATACGGAGTTAAGTTAGCAACAGATCCTAAGTTGCGGTTTTCTGGTCTTGTGATTTAATCCATATTTGGTATGTTGTGGTTGCAAGTTTGTTGGAATTTACTAAGCTTGTGACATGGTGTTTAAGTGACCATTTACACGCTATGAAAGAAATTCACATAAAAAAAGAAAACAGAAAAGATTTTATACCTGGAAACTTCCGAAGCAGCTGCCTCCTGGGAGACTAACATAGCAAACATATGGTGGACTGTTGGATGGGACCATTTCATAAACAACTAAAGCTCCATTGCGCAGATCGGCCCCTCTGCTCAGCTTCATCTGCCAAAACTCCTGTAAAGCTTCCACCACGTTCACTTGATAGAACAGATACAAGTAAACTGTCATATTATGATATATGGACTTTGTGCTTTACCAGTGACCCCATTTACATAAGAAATATATATCACAGTACTGAGACATCCTATGTTTTTTTTTTTCTCCATCAGTTTGCATGTGAAACAGCATTAGTTCCTGGCTGTGTTCTGCAACATTCTCTCTAAACACAAACATGGAAATGGGGGGGGGAGTCATTTCAAGGATGCCAAGGGGATTTTCCTGAAAAGATTTAGGTGGCTGCCCAGAGGAAATTCTGCATCACCTCAGAGGAACAGCTCAATGAAACACAACCCTCCACTCTATGTGTTCATGAGAGAAAGTTACATTCCTAGTGGCCAAGAAGAAGTAACATAAAAAAACTGCAGTCAAATTTGCAGCTCAATCATAAGTAATTATTTGTGTGTAGGCCCAGGGGGAGAAGTGCATGCAGCCAATATCATCCAGGTCTTTTTCACGTCTGTTGCCTCTCAGCTCAGTCCTGCTGAGCTCTCACAGTTTGATCCCAACTCAGACTGACTGCTTCTCCGTCTCACAGAGTGTGGAGTCTGATCAGTAAGTTTTAGGTCTGCAGCCCTGCCTGACACAGACATCAAGGCCTCTGTCTAACGCATTTCCTGACATCAGATATATAAATCAATAAATTGCAATCCAACAAATTTTATTATTGCTCTTACAGCGTCAAGGAAAACACTCACTATGAAAAGTCCTCTTGTTGAAGCCAACTATAATAATAATAAAAAGTTCAGTGATGTTATTTTCAAAACAGATGACTTCAATCCATAATGCTCTGTTTAGGAAATTAGCAAATATTTTGTTTATAGTATTTAAGGTTAGGGTCACTAAATGTATAATGAGACACTGGATGTGCTTAACATAAAGTTTAGAGGCCAAAGTGAACCCAACAAGCCCAATTCTGACCCTGACAAAGAGTGATTTTTGAGCATCTTTAGAGGTCAAGACAGTGATAAGACAAGGCATTTCCTTAAATATAAAAGACTAAGAGACAGGAAATATTGGACAGCAGTTACATGGCATGTGACTTCGACCACTGAGCCACCACTAACATCCTGCTTCTACACTTTTGAGAACAAATCAAACACAAAAAGATGGTTTTGTAATCAAGAGAGTTTGTATTAATTGGCTTTTCACCTACAAAACTCACACTAAGCAGCTTTTGGAGGTAAACTGTTGAGATCGTTCTCAAATGTACTACATGTGGGTAAAAGGGACTGCCACATTAAAAAATGATAATGATCAAATAAGAGCCTTTTAACACATGGCCTGATCTTCCAAACACTAAATCCCTAAATGGGAGCAAGATTCAGACAAAACTAGAGCCAGTCTTTAATCTTTATGGTGCTGTCAGTGTTGGTGGTGTTAAGTAGCCTAAATGGGATAGAAGAGCAAAGAAGCTGTTAGTCGGAGCACAGGGGGACAATCTTTGGAAAATAAATCCTATTAGCACAGGACAGGAACATTTGCAGGAGTGCAGCAGTGACAGTTAACAAAAGAAAAAGAAGAACAACATATGACCAGCATGATATCACCATCACACAAATGAGCACACATCAAATAGTTTCAGAAACTTTATACTTTGTAGTTTTTCTATGTCAGGATATTTAATACTTTGATACTTTGTAATGTAATTTATGAGTTGGATTTCAAATAAAATATTCTGGACATATCTGGAAAGGCAGATAAACTCAATTCTTCTCAAAGCTACTAGCTGCTGCATGGTGTCCAATTTAAAACTAAGTTAATGTAGTTAATAATGATAATTAATGGTCAAATAGCTTAATGTTTGTTTTTAAGTTAATCCTGTAATGACATGATTACAGTCATGGACTTTATGTTTTTTGTTTCAGACAAATGGCGCAGCTCAGTGTGTGCTGCTTTGACCCCCCCCCCCCGGCACTAACCCAAACAATATGAAACATGGACATCATTATTTCCACATGTATCCGGACATTACCTCTGCCGTAGCCCTGTGTGTGTTTGGCGAAGCTGCGGACCACCGCCTCCACCGCCTCCTTCAGCACCGCCGGGTTCCCCGGGTTGCAGTGGCCGGCCGCCCCCGGCCCCAGCCCGACTCCCATACCGCCGTACAGGCTGTGGAGCTGCAGCGGAGGCGGCGGAGGGGGAGGCCCGGAGGAGACGGCCAGAGAGGCCGGGGAAGGCAGCAGTGGCGCGATGGGCACCGTCACCCCGGGCCGGAGAGAGGAGCGGAGCGTCCCGGTCGCTCCGGATCCGAATCCGATCCCCGGCTGCAGCCGCTGAGGGCGGACTCCGTCCGGGATCACGTTAGATTCCATTGTCCCGACGTAACGTCTGCGGGGTCCGGGTCTGGGGGGTTAATCCGCACCGATCGGCCGGACGGGTTCGGGTTGGGGCTCAGGGCGGCCTCCGGGAGCTGGACGGACAAAGTGTTAGCACGGCTTTCCCAATCAGAGCCAGACTCCGGACTCAGCCGCGGTCCCCCCGACACACACTGCTGCTATGCATCCTCCGTCCCTGGATTAGGCTGCAGGGCTGTCAGTCAGAGGAGGCCTTCACGGCCCCTGGGATTTTCAACCTCTACTGTAAAGGACCAGCACGCTCATCTCTCTATCTAACTATTCCATGAACTGTCGTATTAGGGTAGGTGGTCATAATGTTATGGCTGATACGGCTTTATATTTTTATTGTCTATTCCATTGCGCTGTGTGTTCAGCCTCGAAAAAGGTTTCCTTCTGTGTCCAGTTGAAGGACTTTCCATATTGGAGCTGTGAGTCAAAGATTACAGGCTGTTGAATGCTGGATACTGTAAATCTCTTTGAGGGAAACTTGACATATTGGGCCATATAAAGAAAACGGAAAATGGTTTACAAGAGACAACAGCAGTAATCTCAATGCTGACTTTGATATATCAGTAATTTTGAATTTGTCTTTAAAATCTGGTGTTCAGTGTTTGTTTTGGTACATTTTTATTTAATTATTTTGATGGAATGGAATAACCTGTAAAACATCATCCTTATATGAGGATGACCACCAATCAGCAACTGGCCTGTTAATGATGGAACATTATTCCTCTAAAGGAAATAAAGAGGCAAATGACGCTTTATAGCAATCTGAAGCATTTTGCCCATCTACTTGTAAAGTAGTGAACTGAGACAGAGGCATGTCATTTGCAAATAAAAGTGGGCAGTATAATAGTTTACTCAAGTATCAAAAACAATCAGATTTCACAGACCAAAAACTGTTATAGCCAAATAAAAGGGACAAATGTGCTGTAACCACAATTTTTAAATAGAATAGATCCATAAAGTTCACATTTCTGCAAGTTCATGATCAAAAAGAAATAAACAGATCCGTTCTGTGGTGTGTTTAGTTCTATGCATGATGTACTGTTTTCGTATTTCCGAGTTTTTCTGCAGGGCCTGAAGGTAGCAGTGGAAAGTCGGAGAAATATCAGGCCAAGAAATTTGACCCCTCTCTGTTCTCCTCTGGCAGCAGCAGGGAAAAACTACAGTGAAGGCTTACAGCTCCAGCTCTGCCTGAAGCATGTGATTTAAACCTGCAAGCAAAATAACCCTGTTTACTCAATAGGAGACAAAAAAATTATCTTTCCTTCTTTGAGAAATAGAGAAATAAGACGTTCCTTAGTTTAACTGTGACTTAGAGGACCACCAAGTTTGTCCAAAAACAAATAGTTGGAAGAGGAAACGGGACTCTTGTGCTTCCTAAGTGTTCTTTATGACTGTAGGGGCTTTGTGTAGCTTTTCATTCTTTCTGTGGTCTGGGATGAGGCCAGTGTAACTCAAAGGAGGAACCACGAGGAGCATTTGATCAGAGTCCTTTTAAGCTGAATCTGTGTAATAATGAAGATTTAGCTGTTCTGGATCCACTAAAAAACAAATTTTAAATCGAGTGCAGCAAAATATGCATGTGCCTGAAAATCTGGGAGGCCTTGGCCTGTTGATGTTTTCGACAAAGTGCACGAAAAGACAAAATCAGCACTCATATATCACAATTGGAGTGCAAATTTGACTCAGTGGAGGGCACGCTCAAGTTACATTAAATCATGTCATAACCTCGAGCATGCAGCGTCACTGGTTTATGTTCATTTCCTCTGTCCTGTGGACCATCATGCTGCACTTCTGTCTAATCATCGTTTCTATGAGCTGCTGTGAGTTTTCTGTTGCAAATTAGGTGATTATTTAATACACCAATACACAGAATTTTTGTTGTTGTCATGTTTGCTTGCTGTCATTGTTAATTAAAATTATTATTAGTTACTTTTCAGAATGAGATTTTTCATTAGAGAGCAAGACTGGAGTAAATAACAATTTTATTTCTTCTTTTCTTTTTCATTCATCATCTTGCAGCCGATCAGATTGATCTTGCGTCTTTGAGGGTCTTCTTCTCTGAGTTGGGAACCACTGGACAACTACCCAATGGTACATCAGTAAAATGTTCCTTACACATTTCTGAACACCTGTAACGAACCAAACCTCCCCCCGGGATTAATAAAGTACTCTTATTCTGATTATATCATTTAGTTAAAGCTTTGATGAGACGGAATCAGAAAATAGTGCAAACTAAGCACTTTTTTAAAGTATATTTTGATGCTTTTCCAGTGTGTTCCTAACTGTAATTGAAGTATCTTAAACACAGCAGGAACTGGTGATGAGTCTTGAATTTACTCTGCTATGTTGAGCCAACACTGAACTAAGACTAATCAATCATATTTGAAGGTCAAAGAATGAACATGTAGGACAAAACCTTTGGAGTAATACAGAGGCACGGTTCATTTGGTCCATCCCTTCTTACAGTAAGCTACACACTTCTTCTATCGTTTACATTTCTCTGATTTCACACAGTTTATACTTAGACCTGATATTCACAGCTCTGTCACCCTCACTGTCTTGCATACCAGAGCTTTTTTTCAGTTTTAGTGGGTCAGTTTGAGGGATGTAAACAACCTAAGCTGTTTCTACCGGGGTAGTGGCAAACAGACTCTGGAGTGAGAGAATAATCTCTGGTTGAAAACAGTCCCACATCTGGCTTTAATCAAAGTTTTACAGTCAAAATCTGTCTTTTGAAACTCCAATGCGGGAATTTCCTCCCATGAATAAAGACCCTCTGCACTTTCATTCACATTTTAAACAGTGTGTGTTGTTTATGTACTCTGCTTATGTACTTATATCTAAATATTTTTTCCCTCTCTATCAAACTGTTGATTTGTTACCTGCAACAAGTGGAGTTGAGAATTAATGACTTTACAACAATCGTAAAGATAGCCATAGCAATTATATTGGAAGTGAACCAAAGGTGGAAGGTTTACATCCACATGGCTGAGTGTCAGTTCATGAGACTACTGTTCAAAGGACAACTAAATGAAAATGTTTTTGAGTATTAGTTTGGGGGGTTTTTTTTGATTGATTTTTCAATTCAACTTTTGATTGCATGTTAATTTTAAATGTCATTCTTTATGTATTTACGTGTTACAACTAACATGGATATTCATACTGGAATGTTTGATGATTTATCCTTTCTTTAGAAGTTGAAAACAAGTCATCTACATGAAGATTCTGTGGTAATGGAAGAATCAAAGTTTATTTAAAGAGCACCTTTTAAACAAAAGTCCGGTTCACATTATAGACATACCAATAACATCAGATATACTGACCATAAAATGATAGGATGCTTTCTTTAAAACCTCAATTTAATGAATTTAATACTTAATGATATAAACAGAAATAAACAAAAATATGTTACCCGCTTATCTGTTGTATTTGTTGAGACTGATGTGGCAATGGCAAACATACCTGCCAGAACTTTGACGCTGTTACTTTGTTTAATCAGTACGTTAAGATGCGCACTATTGGATGTTGGACCATCAGCAGAGGGACTGTTGGACTTTGGTTTAAGTTTGCCCAGCTGGCAGACTGAGCGGCAAGGGTCAGAACTGTGATTCCCTGACTCGAGCAAACATCTGATAACTTGTCTTGCGTCTTCGTCTTGTCCAATCAGATCCACGTTAGGACATAGCTGCATCACTGTGCTGCAGTATAAGAGGAGTGCAAATCCAGCAGGAAGGCACCATCCACCCGGTCCAGATCCTCCTGCAGTACAGGTAAGTCTGCTTCCTTTTCTTATGGGCTCAAACTGCATGTGACACACTGAGACATAAAACACACATATACAAAACCTCATACTGAAATGCAACAATTTTAAAGTGAAGATTTGTCACTTTGACATTTAATGTGAAAACCAATTCTAATGGAAAAATAGATTATTGTAGGATTTTCTGCTGAATGTGTTGAATTTTCTGAATCATATTATTAAATTTTTAATATTATACCTTCACATAAAGTTAGTTATGTGGCTAATGGCTTTGAAAGTATATTGACACATTCCTCAAGCTGTCACATTATTTCTCTGCTTTTGTTGGTTTTTCCTCCTCTCAAATTTCTACAATCCAAAACAAATGTACTGATTGTAAAAAAAAAAAAAAGACATATAGAGATTCATTCTTGAGCTTATCTGTGATAAATTATTCACAACTCAATGTTCGCTCAGCTCATTCAGGAGCTCACACTGACAGGATTTCCATGATAAGCTGGATGAAGATAGTGCGTGGGTTCAGGACACACAGGAACAGAATGATATTTATCTTTAAACACGGGACCAAAGAAATCGACCGTGATTCCATGAAAGTGTGATAGTATTTTATCAGTGAGTCATCTGGTTGAGCAACAGGACATTACAGAAAAACAAACAAACAGCCAACTCTTTAAATACAGGAAAAAGTGCTTTCAGCCAGAACACATATTGTGACACCACTGTAGATCACAAACTGACACAGGGCATTACCATCAGCATATGAACGTCCAGTTATATCATCTTTGACTGCGCATTAATAGCAAAACATTTTTTGTTTCTGTAGGTTCTCTCCAGTCAGCAGCCATGAAATTCGCCCTTATTGCCGCCGTTGTCCTGCTTGCCCTGGCACAGGGTACGACCAAGTGTTTTTCTTTTTTTTTTAGGCTCTTCAAAAAAAAAGTTTGTGGTGTTTTGCTTTATAAAAGGCTTCTCACTCTCCTTTTTATTATTCTTCGTCTATGGAAACTTGCAGGAAGCTTCGCAGATGTTGGTGAACTCGAAAGGCTCAGTCAGTACTTCGAGGAGCTGAAGAACAAAATGACTCAGGAGCTGACTGACATCGTGAACAACCGTGACCTGGCCAACCAGGCCCAGTGAGTACAGTGATATCAGAACCTTCACACATGAAGTCAAGGTCGGATCATGATTCAGGTTCAGGGTGATTCAAATCTGCTTTCTGCTCTGTCTAGTAACCCAACAGCTGTGGTTTTGATTTTTTTTCATGTAAGAAACATAGGTGGTGTACAAAATACTAATTCATTGTAAATTACCCCAAAAATTATTCTTTAAAAATAATACAACACTAACACTGGCCATTCTGTATGATGAGTACCTTTTCCCCATAATGTCCAGCTTTTGCTTTCAAAGTAGTATTTTCATACATCTTGTATTGCTAATTTCATTTTGGGGAATTATTACAATACTTTTTGTATCCCTGTTAAAGGCCTCAAAATAATCATGCAAGTCTTGATTTCTCAGTTTTCCAGGTTCAGGTCAAGCTGTTTTTGAGGTTATTCCTCAAGGACAGAGGCCCATTCACAGACTGCCGTTTAAAAACTGCTGTTTGTCTGATTTTTGTATCTGGTGGTTAACCAATTTTCATTCCACAGGACCTTCCTGGAGGAGAGGAAAACCCAGCTGGAGCCCCTGGCTGCTCAGCTCCAGGATCAGCTGAGGAGTGCTGCATCCAACATAGAGGAGCACATCAAGCCCGTGGCTGAGAATGTGCAGGCCCAGATCCAGCCCATGGTTGAGAACTTCCAGAAGCAGATGGAGGCCTTCATCCAGAGGTTGACAGAAAACACACAGCCCATCGGCAACTAAACCGGCTGTCCTTCTAAAAAGAAAAAAAAATGCAATTGTGCCACCATTTCACCATCTGCTCTGTCAAGGACTGAGTTAATGGAGCAGCTTGCATTTTGGACTGGCCTTACGATGCAGGCACTAGTACCACAGCCCAACATGTTTCAGTGCTTGTTAACAATTGGATTTATTATCTCTGTCCCAAAGCACAAATAAAAATTTGGAACACAATTTAATCGTATTGATCTAATTTCATCTGCTTGTGTGTGTTTGATGTGTGCCTTTTAATCTCATTTTAGAATTTGGATTTAAGAATTATTGTGATTTGAACAGCACAAAGTTGAGGAATATTTAGGATGTTAAACTTCCCACAATCGAAGCGGTTTGGGGAAACTGATAGACTCATACCTGAATAATACATCTGCAATT
The DNA here is from genome assembly GCA_034769265.1 of Remorina albescens. Lineage (NCBI taxonomy): Eukaryota > Metazoa > Chordata > Actinopteri > Carangiformes > Echeneidae > Remorina > Remorina albescens. The sequence continues at coordinate 14,642,158 of CM068492.1, read as the reverse complement.
TCTCAAACAGCCAACCACAGCAACATACTGATTACTTTAGAATTTTTATTCAAGCAAGCAAAGGTCAAGGGAAATTTCACAATAGCAGGCTTGTATAGCCCAAACATTCAAACATTTAAAAGGGATAAAATGGCAGAAAGGAATGCTTTCAATCTTATTTAGTCACAGATTTCTCCTTTAAAAACCCTCATTGATCATTTTTTATTTTAAACAAACTTTTTCTCTTTTTTTGTATATTTTCTCTTTTAACTCCGCAAACCAGACTTGATGCTTCTGTTCATTATAAGCCTGGCCAGAGACTCGTTTCTATTGTTTGTTGTTTTTTTATATATTATTTGACTTCCTTTTACTTTGTTTTGTGTATTTTTTACTTTTTCATTGTTAAATTCTTTTTTATTTTTTCCCCTCATCGGTGAAGCTAGTCTCAAGGTTCCCCACTCCTGTGAGAACAACACAAAAATATGATATTAATTACCAAAGAATCACTTCAATAGTTAACAAGTGATTGTAAAATACAAAGCTATGGCAGGATTAACAGATCTGCGGCAGTGTCGTCATGAGGAGCTGTAATCTCTTGGCAACACTGTCCGTGCCTTGTAAAAAGCAGCTGTGGAAAACAAGGCATACCTTGGTTTCAGACACTTGGGACACCAGTTGAATTTGTCACAGTCTTCTGAGCGGCCTCTTTGGCCTGGTGGGCCTGAAGCACAGCCACTGCCTCATCCACCTGGAAACATTAAATTATCTATAAGACACTTTCACCAACCTTCACACGCTTGCTATTCACAAGGTTTTCCCAGTGTTGCTGCTTGACATTATATTGAGACCAGAAAGCAGTCTCCAAACTCCCTATTCTTTTATTCTGAAGTTTTGGCGAACTCTTCAGAGGATCAACAAGGGAGGATGTCAATAATAATCACCTTTGAGCGGAGAGACTCAGGAGACTCCAACATGTGGAGCAGCTCTGAGTTATCAATCTCCAGCAGCATGCCAGTGATCTTCCCTGCCAAGCTTGGATGCATGTTCTGGATCAGAGGAAACAGACGCTCACCTAGGAATGATAGATAAAAAGAATTGAAGAAAGGATGTAATCAATACTTGCCAAGTGCTAAATACTACAATTCAGTCTTTGATGGATAAATCAGTTCCAGACGTCCTAAGTTACTGTGAGAATATCACATATACACATATGTCAAACACAATATACACAATAAAAGGTGCATTTCTTAGCTGGAGATAGATGTATGCTACATTAAGCTAACATGGTATGCTCTAATATATAGCTGTTGCTGAAGCTTACCCAGCATCTGTTTCTGTTCCTGTGGTGGAGCTGCAGCCAGCATAGACGCAGTCAGAGGCTCCTGTCCCTGAACATGGACTGCAGGCTGAGGACACAGAAATAAAAATCGGAGAATTTTGAAAGCACATCCAAACTCTTTTTTTGCAGATATAAGAATAAATGTGAAGGTGTTTTGTCACCAAGAAACATAAATTTATACCTGCTGCATGGTGACTTGTGGCTGAGCATTCATGTGCTGCTGAGGATTGCGGACTCCTGCGGCATACTTGTACTGAGGGACTCCACGCACCTGAGTGGCTGCTGCAGCAGCTGCAGTTGCAGGTCGAGGCCCCATGGTCTGCGCTGTTCCACAAAGAGCCAATAGGATAAGAAACACAAAAGACCCAGTTGATATGTGTAATGTGTTGATAGTGTAATTAGACAGACTATATAAGTATATGTGACTGACCAACACGCTGGGTAGACATCATGCGAGGCACCTGGGAGGCAGGCCGCATGGTACTGAAGGTCTGAGGGCGTGGTGCTGACGGGCGCATGGCACCTGACATGTTCTGGAAGTCTATGAGCAAACGAAACATGCAAGCTTCATGTACAAGTAGAAGTACAAGACCAACTATGTCTTAAGGTGCTTTCAAAATGACAGCAAATGTACGCAGTGATAGGGGAATACTCACGTTGTGGCCGGACACCCTGCGTGGTCCAGCGTGGACTAGGGCGCAGCTGGGCCATCTGGCCAGCAGCTGGATAGTAAGCAGCACGGTTCTGGGCCTGAGGAATGGCTGCCATGAAGTAACCCGAGGGTGGAGCCGGCTGATAAGGATTGATGACTGGGTTTGGCACAGCACGCACACTAGCCATGCGCTGCATGTACTGATTGGTCAGGTGTGCTTGGCGCTCCTCTTTACGCTGGGCCAGGGCCACATACAATGGCTTAGTGGCAACAATTCGCCCATTCATTTCAGTCACAGCTTTAGTGGCCTCCTCTGGGGATGAAAAGCAGACAAAGCCAAAGCCTTTGCTGCGTCCGCCTTCCATCATCACCTGAGAGAAAATTTCAAATAAATTAATGCTCCATGAAGTATTTTTTTAAATGGTATGCACAATACTAAATAGTGTCTATACAGGTAAAGAGTTTCATTGTTTGTAACTGAAAGCTTTCTCTCTCAGTTGATGATTAAATGAGCAAAGAGCTCAGGTTTTACCTTAGCACTGGTTATGGTGCCAAATGGTGAGAACTCCTTTCGCAGGCGTTCATCATCAATTCCATCATCAAGGTTCTTCACGTACAAATTGACACCCTAAAAACAAAAAAACTGTGCTATTTATAAAAATACTACATATTAGGCAAGATTATGTCCCTTTAAATTATAATATTTTTGTCTGTAGTACATATTTATCTCCAGAGTCTACGGTGAAGAATGCAAGGCCCATGAACTACAGAGTCACTGTAGCAGCCATTTTGGCCAGTGCAACCTACTAAAGAGGAAGCACTGAATTTGACAAAGCTGCAGTCTCTTTAAGAGCTTGACAAGACAGTACATAAATCTTATAACTTGATAAGGGATTGAAAAAGATAACCAGCACAATGGTCAAGATCGCGTTGCATTTCACTTTTGTACCATTTGGTTTTGTTTTGGTTTTAGTATAAACGTACCTGGTAGCGAGTCATCCGATCTTGTTTCATTTGTTCAAACTTGCGCTTGAGCTCTGTCTGTCGTTCCACCTTCTTCTGGGCACGGCCAACATAGATCAGCTTGCCATTCAACTCTTTCCCATTCATCTCATCCACTGCCTGGAGAAACCAAGAAAGCCAAGTCAATTTCATGGCCAGAAATAGCAGACATTTGCAGGTTGTCAGAAAATTGCTGATTATCTCTCACTTTCTGGGCATCCTCGTGTCTCTCAAAGCTGACGAACCCAAAGCCTCGAGACTTTCCGTTGTCATCTGTCATGACGCGGATACTCATGGCATTTCCTAACCAACAGAGGTATAACCTTAAGTACTATATTGCAACTAGATATTGCTTTGCTGCCTGTACAGGAGCAGACCAACTGATTTAAAAAATTAGTTTGAAAGATGGACAACCTCACTGACCATATTTACTAAACAGTTCCCTCAGTTTCTCATCATCCATGTCTTCACCAAAGTTTTTGATGTAGACGTTTGTAAACTCTTTGGCTCGGGCACCCAGCTCAGCCTCGCGCTCCTTGCGAGACTTGAAGCGACCCACAAATCTGCATTGAAGTGGAGATTAAGCTCAATGTAAATGCACAATGTACACAAATTATAGGACTAAAATGCTTTCTTCATCACAATTTAAATGCAATTGTGTATCGATAGTGCTACAGAACCCAGGATAAATGGGTAATGCATAAATCTATTTATTCAGGCGTCTTTGCAAGGAAACATTAATTCAAACAGAAGACACAAATAAACCGCCCCCAAACCCACACACACACACACAATATTTAGTATTAAACCATTTAAAACCGGTTAAAATGTTAACTTACACTTTTCGGTCATTGAGCAGCATGCCATTCATTTTCTCAATGGCTCGTTCGGCTGCCTCCTGAGTCTCAAAATGCACAAAGCCGTAGCCTTTAGAGCCATTCTCGTCACAAACAACCTTAGAGAAACAGGACACATGCTGCTTTAAAGCCGCACACATGCAGTAATAGTGTATTAACTCTGAACAATAAAATAACACCAATCAAATATCTCTGACCATTTTTACTAATTGAAACTGGTTTCCTGTGATTTTTAACAAACTGCTCTTTGTCAAAACCCCAGCTACAATTTCTGCTCACTGTTATTTGGGAATACATTTCTTTTGCTGGGTCACTATAGAGGACTCAGTATAAATAACCCCCATAACTTTTTACTAATTTGCGCACACTCACTTGCTTGGTTAACACGATGTTATTCAATGTTTGCATCTACAGAACCAAGTCCAGATTCATTATTGACTTTATCACATGTGAGAACTGGGTATTCTGGTATCACCTGCTGAGGGACTGAAATGCCTGACAGTTGGTAGGTAGGACTTTTAAGTTTCTATGGTGCTAACAACAGAAGGGCATTTACAAAGTAAACACATGCAAATTGTACACACAGTCACAATGCTAAACCACTGCAATGACAAGTGACCATACCTTGCTCCAGATTACACAGAGCAAACCAGAGATGACCACTGGTCTTTTACCTTGCATGACAGGATGTTGCCAAAAGCAGAGAAGGTGTCATATAGAGCCTTGTTGTCAATGGACTTGTCAAGATTTTTGATGAAGATGTTGCCCACACCACTCTTTCTCAGTGACGGATCACGTTGTGACCACATGATGCGTACAGGCCGCCCCTTGATCACATCAAAGTTCATTGTGTCCAATGCACGCTCAGCTGTGAGGAAGAACATGAAGATAGCGGTTAGGGTTGATTTCCTAAACACTGGTTATGACAGCACAAGTTTAAGGTTGATTTATGAATCCAGAACTGTAGGGAAACTGAATATCAGAAAATTGGATCCTCTTGTTTCTTCCATGGTCAATCCTAAATAAAAAGGTCTTCAGTCTCTCTTGTCATGGTGGTTACACATATTTGCATCTTTTAGTACTGAAGGTGTCAACGTGTCAGCTTCCTTTCAGACCCTCTCTCCAGGGCAGCTTGACAGCTGGAGTTGCTACAGCAACCTAATTAACCTATTTTGAGTTTCAAACTGGGCATTCCTGGTCACAAGTACATGAATGAGACTTTGACCAGTAGACTTTTTCTGAAAGTTTTGTAATAATAATGAGTGAGTAGCAAAACTATATTGTAGCTATATGTCACACCCAGATTATTTACAAATGAAAAGGCTGCTAGTGCAAAAGCCTCAAGAAAATATATCTCGGTGACAACACAGAAACTCGCCTAAAAAACCCAGAGGGCAGGTGCAGATCTGTGCTCTTATCAATAGAGCAGCAGACAAAGTTTAGAGGGCGGACGTTATCGGGGTACTAGTGCACACAGGACTGACGTGTGTTAACCTTTTTAACAAAAGATACATTATTTATATCAAATGATGAATATAAAAATTCACAACACAACAACAGTGACTGGCAATCATTGTAGAACATATAATTAAAGTGTGTCAGCACTTTTAGCTGACCAGTTAGGGTGTTGCCCTGACTCAGTGATAAAAAAAAAAGGGGGGGGGGGGGCAATGAGTATTGAGTTGGCAGCTAGCAGTCCTCTGCTACATTGCTGGGGTGGGCCGATGTGCAGCTTCGCTACAACGCCACTGCTGGGAGGTTCACATGAGGAGACCCTACCAACAACATGTCGGCCGCAGTCACGTGTAGTAAGAGAGTGGCTAGCTCTCACTTGTCACCGACTGACATCTGAAACACACATCAATTTTTACACTTTTAGGTCGATATTTTCTGACAGCCACATACCGTCCGCCGGCTGTTGGAAGTTGACATAGGCGTATCCAAGGGAACGCCGGGTGATCATGTCTCTGCACACCCGGATCGACAGGATAGCTCCGGCAGGGCTGAATTTCTCGTACAGCATGGCCTCTGTCACATCCTGATGCAGATCCCCAACGTACAGGGAGGCCATGGGGTAACTGGGAGCACTGGGGTTCATCTTCGCTCGCTGTGGAGACTGGCAAAAGTACTCGGACGAAGCTGTTTCTGTTTTTTCTTGGTTTCTTTTTTTTTTTTTTTTTGCTAAACGGAAAAAAAGTTTTCGGCGACGGAACGAAGACTTAAGTTTCCAACGTTCAGTGACGTAACGTCAGTTCGGGGCAGAATGCTGATGGTGAACGTTAGCAACCGTTGGCTTGTCAGTTGCGGTGTTATTTAGGACAAAATTTCTAAGATGACATTAAAATAAAACAACGTCGACTTCTAGTGGGGTTAAAACTGTCATTCAAATCTGACACAGAACGATTAAAAGGCAAAATCTATCGTTACTTGGCCTCTCTTCTGAAACACGTCGACTGAAAAGAAATTGTCGTTCGAGTTAACGTTAGGCAGCCTCTTGTACGTTACCGTCCTGTCCACGAATGTCTCTAAGTCCAGCTTCACCGACTTGTTACAAAAAGAAAAAAAAAACATAAAATGATTTTTTGGCTTTTTTTATATTTTGAAATTTTTTTGTATTTTTATTTTTTTTTTAAAGAATGTGTGCCGAGCGAGCTCAGGAGCACACGCGCACTCACACAGCACTAACAGCCGGGGTTAAGGGGGAAGACACCACGAGGAAGTTGTGGATATATACCAGTCTGCGCGTCATCAGAGGTGAGCCAATCATCTTCTAGTATGGTTGAAAAAAAGTCAACAAAGGGGCGTAGACCTACGCTGGACGCATGATGATGAAATCATGTAAAAACGTATTGCTAAAAGCTGAAACTGACTAATTGTGACCACAACAATGCCTGTTTAGTCATCGGGATTGTATGCGGATGACTTGAATTCGTACTCCGTCGCAGCGGCAGTACACAATAGCCTCAATCTTAACATGCAGCACCTCAGCTGATAAACAACCTACAGTACTACAGATGTCATGGACTGCTGGTGTGTTGTGACATTTTACAGCAACACCTCTCCTGATATTCCCGGAGGATTGCATAACATACATGCACCCTAGATTGATCTTTTTTAATAGGTGTAATCAGCCTAATTTCCACTGTGAGAGTCTCATGGCTGCTGTCATGGTGAGAATAGAGGACAGTGGCCCTTAATTTGATCCACCAGATTTGTTTCTGTCTTTAAAGGCCATTGATCAACCCTAAATTGCTCACGTCAGTGTAATGGGTGTACTGAAGACTGGTCCATCGATGTTGTATAATGTGATAGGCTTATTATCGCAGCAGTGGGGTTGTAATCTACATAGCTGTGAGGAAGAATAGAGTTTGACATTAATGAAAAAATTTAATCAAGCAACTAAGTGCTCTGTCATCGCTCATGTGGTGTAGACTTGATTTTTAGTCTGATTTTCCCTCAGCAAGATTGGATTGGACAAATCATGTCTATGCTTGCGTAAAGGTTTTGGTCTTCCCAGTTTTAAATGAATAATTATGACAAATGTGAGGCACAATGCAATCTATGTTGATCCAATTAGGTACTGCAGCAAGTCATGTCATGTTCTTTCTCGATTTCATACAGCACAGTTAAGCCTGTAATGGCTGATCATTGGTGAGACTGCTGTCAAAAGGGTGTCATCACAGGTAGATGAAATGCCTTCTTAATCCCAGTGCAAAATTGCAGCAGAATGTCCACATGCAACATGGTCCTTAAACCGTCAGCAGAGGGCAGTGTTGTTCATAAAAATTCCCATTTGAACGGTAACTGCAACTCTGCAGCACTTTAAGCTGCCATTCTAGTCACAATCTAAATTATCCAGTAAGGAGATTTTTTTTATATCACAAGGCTGTGCTTCATCAGTTTAAATGTAAGATATAATCATACAGACCTGTAGTTTTAAATAAATCATTGCTGTGGCATACGAAGGTCATCTTGGTGGTTGATGCTTTCAAAGCAGCCAAGTCACTGACTTACTACTTAGTATTGATTACTTGCTCAGAATATTTCTTAATATGGGCAGCTGACACATCTCCCAGCTGGTATGGTTATTAGAGGCAGATTGAATTTATGAACTGACAATGACCCAGCACAAATTCTCATAAGCATTAACATAAAAAAAAGTCATTCTACTTGAACAGGAAACAAAGAGCATAGCACACTTGATTTTAATGTTTTAATTCCACTTACATGAAAGCACATAACCAAATAACGTACTCAAGAGTGTAATTTGCAAATTCTGATTCCTGCATCCAATCTTTTTAAAACCAACTTTCTGTAATTGGAAGAAACTGGCACTACTTTGTGACAACTGAATGGCCATTATGGAGCTTTCTACCAAGTTAACTTTTATAATTGATTTATATTTAGAATTGTTTTAGTGTGTTTTTTTTCACAATGTACTTTCAAGGTAGGTAGGTTACTGTAAACCACCCGATTCAAGCTAAATCCTAAGCGAAAACTGCCAGTTTCAAAGCACGCCTAACCCTCACACCATACTACTTGGAACCACATACATTCCAGGAGTCAAATCAAGAGTCAAAGGGAATAAAATGCACAAAAAGAAAATACAAAACACCTGAATAGAAAAGAGTAGAAAGCCACATAAAAGCACATGGCAAAAGTATCTTCTGCACTGCTGAAAAGATAAAATATCAAAAGTTACAGTATCGAGCCATTTTATCAAGTTGTTCACTTTATTTTAGGCTGTCTATACCTTGTCATGTGGTATGGAAAATAGTGGGAAATCAAAGTCAACACACTTTCACTTATAGTGAGAAGAGGTCAGTAAATTGGAATGCAATCCTCTCAACAAAACTATTAACCAAAGTTTAACTAGTTTTCACAAGTGGCCATTAACACCGAAAAACTTTTCCTACACCCAAATGTACATAGAACCCACTGAGCCATGTCACATGTACCATCCATAAAACCACTACCTGCTACACTGGACACTGACAGGGTGGGATGAATACACTCAATATGGTAAAAGATCTTTACCTAGATAAATCCTGTCATCTATACAATCTCTGCTGAAATCAGATGAGAATAAGTTTAGTGAAATCAGACCCCTATGACCACTTTACTGTTGGCACGTTTGAAAGGAGTTTTGAAGACCCAAGTGTCACAAAGATTGAAAATGTTCAGTTCAAGTAAAAACATACAATTTATCAAAATTACAGTTAGAGGTTTTTTGTTTGTGTTTTCCTGCAACAGCAGTAGTTTGCTACAGAGAATAAGGTTTAAGAGAATGGGGCTGATTTGGATCTAAAGGAAGGATTTCATCTGGACGAAACCACAGACAATTAGGAGAGACAGAAAAAAAACTGAAATAAAAATAAACATCCACTGGTTCACATGATGAGTAATGTCCCAAAAAACAAAAACAAACAAACAGAACAGGTCTATTCCATTCTTTTCTCTGTGGAGGTGCTCATACAATTAACACACACACTTCAATGTATCTGCACACACATACTGTACTTTACACATTGTGCGTGGAGTGTAAGCATACATATCTTTTCATGTATGTGCACACACAACCACACACACAACTTAGGCTGGTGAGAGGTAAAAAATGTGTGTTTTTGTTTTTTTTTGTTTTTTTTTTGTTTCCCTCTGAAGTTCAGTTCTTCTCAGCTGCCTGCTCCGTCTCCTCTCCCTCACCCTCACCTTCACCCTGGGCATCTGACATCCACAGCTGCAATAAAAGCACAGGATATTGGAATTGATGCACGCTCAGATGACCTTATACCTCAAATATTGAGTTCAGTTTGACAAGTAATATGCAAGTCAAATTTAAGCAGTATAGAGATGACAGAATAAATTGAGAGAGGACACTGCTGACATATGAGGAAATAAAGTCAAGACACTCACTGTCAGATTGTCACGGAGCAGCTGCATGATCAAGGTGCTGTCTTTGTAAGAGTCACTGTTGAGGGAGTCCAGCATGGCGATGGCCTCATCAAAGGCCTGGTGAAGACAGACAGTCGTCAGTACTTCCAAAGACAATATGCAATTTCCCAAAAGTAACCGTAAATTCACCACATACTGTTTCAGGCAATGATGAAAAGATATTGACTAAAAACCAGCAAGTACACAAAATAAGTCAAATGTAGCAGATGTACATTTGTTCAGTAACTGAATGTGTTTTTCTTTCTTTCTTTTTTTTTTAAAGGTGAAATGTCAGGAATATTACATTGAAACATTAATGATAATGTTTTCAAATGCACCTGCCAATAACTGCAAATTGAAAGTCTTGGTGTTTAGCAAAAAAACAATCAAGGACATGAACATTTTTTTCGTTACAAGACATGTCCACCGTGTGGTGTCTCCAGGTGTAATTTTGACATATTGATTTTTTTCCAAAATTCTTATCTACTTTTAAGAACCATTAATTAGATGAGAGCAACAAAAAAAACCCTAACCCTGAGGCAAGAAGTTGGTAAAAAATAAGCTAACAATACACAGTAGTCCTTACCGTTTTGGCCAGTTGACAAGCCTTGTCAGGTGAGTTGACGATCTCGTAGTAGAAGACAGAGAAGTTAAGAGCGAGGCCTAGGCGGATGGGATGTGTCGGCTGCATTTCTTTGTAGCTGATGTCCAAGGCCTTTTGGTAGGCTTCTTGTGAGTTATTGATGATGGCTACAAACAAAAAGAAAGAGCAGTGAGAAGGTAAATATTTACTGCTCAATGGAAAAAACAAAACTTTCTTGGGGTTTGTCAGATTACTTTGTAACTGCCCTAAATGAGTCTACACTTGACCGTGCACCATCTGCGTGAGCATAAAAGTACATGTTATTGCTTTCCAGATTTATTTCTGGCAATGACAACCAACCTAGCAAATATTTACACAAATAGATGCAAAAACAAATTTCACACCCTCCTGTCTTTGCCCAGCTGTCTGGTAAGGTTATTTTGATCATCAGTTAGCGAGCTGAATATTTTCTTGAATAATTGTTTAATGCCAGAATCAAAACCAACTGCCATTACATATTCTCTAAAGACCAAGGTCATCAACAACATTTGCAGCCTAATGATATTTATGTTAGTCACATTAGCCAAAGAAACTATAACCTATGGATGTTCTGAATATCGACAAAAAAAATCCCTTAAAGTTGCTGATAAACTGTCTGTAGATAGCCAATGAATGCATTATTTTCTCTCTACTGTCTAGTACAGTTAATCTGAAGTGATTGTTTGCCTAGACCCCTTTGGCCTGAGGCCAAAACCGCAAGGACCAAATAAAATCGAGCATTGCAAGTGCATCAGTTTGCATTAGTAGTTCATACACTGCACATGATATGGATGCATTCATACATATAACCTGACAGATGATGCAGAACATTTGACACATGACCCAGAGCTGTTATGTATTTTCTGTGAAGATCCTTCAATCCTCTAAATTATATGAGTTACTCTTTGCAAATATGGTGCAACAGAAAACAATATGACTCACAGAATAACCCAAAATAAAGGAGGAAAACACTGGCACTCCAACTTGCCACAGCCATCAAAGAAACCCTGAAAAAGCTTCTGGGCAAGCAGCAGCAGCCAACACCCTGGAACTGCTGTGCTGCCATGGTAACACAGCAGTACCTCCTCACCCGCATTTTACATGACAGTTATGGGTCAAGGTCAGAGAGGGCGTCAGCGATCCGGCCACATCTTAAAGAGGGAGTTTTAAGGATCATTAGTCAGCATCCCACCTCCAACAGATGTGTAACAGACCATTACCATTAGAAACAGCCTAATCACACAGTGACATGTGTTTTTAGCAGTAGGTGGCACCATTTAATTTTTTTGTTACTTTTATTGCCTTGCACACTGCTCATGAGCCTAAAGCATAATGATCTCCTTGATACTGTTGTCTGTTTCCTAGAGTGATGGCATGAGAATCAGGGGAAGAGGCTATTAGCAGCATAGCACGACAGAAAAACGACTGCAGCTGCTGCAGGACACCAGGAAATCTGTTTTACTCACCCTCCTTATCCTCTCCGGTTGCCACTTCGGCCAGGTAACGGTAGTAGTCTCCCTTCATCTTCAGGTAGAAGACCTTGCTGTCAGGAGGTGTAGCATTGAGGATCAGATGTTGGTCAAGCAGGTCCTACAAGTTAAAGTGAAACATTAGCATTGAACTATGCTGAAGAGTTTATCAGCTCATGAACTGACAACAGTATTTGGACAGGTGTGGTAAATGTACACCTACACTTTAGATTAAATGGTCTGTATACTTCTTTTAAAAGCACCCATTCTTTTCTTACTACCATCTTCCTTTCTTACCCCTGTTTTTACATTTACATAACCACAGTTAACTGCAAAAAAACAACAACAACAAAAAAAAAAAAAAAACAGTTTTAAGAATGATGACTTATGACATAAACAGTAGCAGGCAAAGCATTAGAAGCATTGGATCTATCCCAATAAATAAATAAATAAAAAACCCAACCAACAGCATAAAAAAGGAGTCTGCTTATATATTTTTTTCGTGATATAGTGTGCAATATAAATAAATCAAAATCTTGTCTAGTGAGAATATAATGCGATAGCTTTGTTTCTGTATTTCTACTCAACATACACAGCCTCTGTTTGAAAATGCACAAGTTGTCCTGGAAGAATCATGTCATGAAATAAAGCGGGGCTGAATGAGTGATGTGGTGAGGGGACCTATTTGAAAAGAATGGAAATTTTAAAAAGCACCAGCAACCACTAAAGAGTTCTCCTTTTAAATTCACTGGTCTGCATCCTGCAGTGACAGCAAAGTAAATTCAAAATGCCTAAATTATCCATTATCCAAGTCTATCTGTAGGATATTCAAACAGCTGGTGAACAAGAGAGCCTTCATTTGCTTAAAGGCTGATTCTTCTACATGGTAGTATGAAGCATGAAGCTTTAGCTTCCCTGAGACACATTGTGAATTAACTATCACAACCACACTATCAAACTGTATCTGTGGGCAACACTTCTTCTCTCAACATTGTGCTTCAAATTGGAATTGTCCTGTACCTCATGTAGAACAGTTTTTGCATTAGCTAAAGGTTTACATTGCCTCATCCACATGAACACAAAACCAATATGTTGGAAGCCATCGTCCCTCACTGGCTTCCCATTACCAATTGATTTTTAAAGGGCATTGCTCAGCCAGCGGCAGCACGACAACAGGACATGACAAATTTGGGGTTTCAGTTCCCAGCCTGGGGCCTATCTGTGCCGAGTTTGCATGTTCTCCCCATGCTTGCGTGGGTTTTTTCCAGGTACTCCGGTTTCCTCCCATCCTCCAAAAACATACATGTCAAGGTGAGTTGGTGACTCTAAATTGCCCATAGATCTGAGTGTGAGTGAAGATGAATGAATGATCAGTCAGCACATGAACGATTAAAGTCTTTTCCACATTGGGATGATGCCATACAAATTGAGTCTCTGGGAAAGTTTAGCAAAGCAGTCATTGATTAAAATGTGCAGTTTCTGCTACGTCAGTCACTTTACACACTTGATCAAAAGGCCACTGGGTCAAACTGGCAGCAAAGCTGTCTGGTAACAACACATCTAAGTCACTCAAGTCCAAGTACAATCACATGTAGTGGTGTTAGAGCACAGAGAACAAACTTGGACTGTTGCTTATATATCACGAGCAGACAGACTTCTGGTAGTTGTAACTGAAGTTAAAAGGACCACACCAGTATCAACACAGAATGAAGTGATGTTTTCATGACGTTTATGAGCAGTCATTTACCTATCAATCATGCCTCTGCTACAATGGTCACATCTTGCTTTACACACCATATGGTATTCTGCCAAACTAATGGAAAACCAATGAGCACCATCGAGAAAACAAAACATTCCAAAAGGTATGTTTTTCTATTTGGCTCCAAATTTAAAATGAGTGCAAACACAAGGCATGTTCACAGAGCAGATATGCATAACTTAGCAAATAAACAATTTTGATTTTTGTTGAACTGTAATAAGAATAGCCATTATACCTCCAGTGGATTGATTATTGATGGGGATCCTAATAAATAAACAAATACGTTCATGTTCAGGGAATGAACTGCAAACGCTGCAATTGCAATTTTTTCTTGTGTAACACATGGTGTTAAGCAGTGAACACTAAGGGCACAAAGGTATTGGAGGTTGTTTTAAACTTCTTGTTTCTACAATATCACTATAAATAGCTGGCTCTATAACCAACATATCTGTGTGGCTTTCCAAATAAACATTTGATGATTTAATAATTTGAGAGTTGTTGAGAAGTTGAGAACTTCCTTTTTTTCCATTGCCTTCTGTTCCTCCCACATATAGAACTGAATTCAGGTTTGAATCTTACAGTTCTCAATTGCCAAATGCCATGTCATCTACACTGCTCTCAGTCTTCCCATCCACGTCAACTTAAGCATTTAATCTATTCACTATCCTCCACCATCTCTTTTATCTGCTTCTTACCAGGACTTCTTTACAGATGTCATTCAGCTCCTTCTCAATCTTCTCTCTGTACTCCTTGGCAAGTGCAGTCTTTCCACTGTCATCAGACTTCTGCTCCATACTGGACACCACCCTCCAAGAGGACCTCCTAGCGCCCACCACATTCTTGTAGGCAACAGAAAGCAAGTTGCGCTCCTCATTGCTGAGCTCCGATCCCTCCTCCGTTACAGCCTTCATGGCTGCCGCCATGTCATCATAGCGCTCAGCCTGCTCGGCCAATTTGGCTTTCTGTACCTGCTCCTCCTTGTCTGCCATGGCTCCTGTGTGCACTGAGGAAGGAAGGGCAGAGGAGGAGAATCGGGAAGGACAAAACAAAGGGGACAGGAGACGGATTAGGAAGAAAGGAGAATTGGGGGAGGGCAGGAATGAGAACAGAAAGAGGGGAGCAACATGAATGGGAGGGGGGAGGCATTTGACCACTTGACTTGAATGAAGCACTACAGTGCATGTAAATGTGCTGTTAGACCTGTGTATTATGATTTCTCAGGTATGGTTTCAAACATATGTGCAAGATGATACAAAAAAAAAAAATTCAGCTAATTAACAGGGAAGAAATTGGTGTATCTGTTTAGCCACTCTTTAATAAAGTAGCAGACTATATATATAAACTGTGGAGGTCATTCAAAACATTTGGCACATTGGTCAGAATCACTAGCATTAATCTGTCCTCGGTCCTCATGGTGCCTGGGAAAATTTTGGAAGGCGTCTCTTGGGTGTGTGCACAGCAGTGTTTTTCTGGATTTCAACCAGCTTGGCTCATCTGCACTCAGTCTGGCATTGACCTGATTTTTACTGGTGACTGCAGTCAACTGGCATCTATGCAATTAAAAGATAGTAGTTATTAATGTTTTTACATCCAATTGCCTCTCTAGTGCATTTATTTTATAAATACAGAAAATATGATTGTTTTTGCCCCATGATGGTCACAGCCTTGAAAGTAGCAGGTTGCATTAGCAATGCAACTATAGAGCTTTCTATTATCCATCCCATTATTTTAACTGGCTGATATTTTTGTAGAGCCTTCATTTGGGCAAAACAATATGACATGTAATTTTAAATGCTGTGAAATACTGATCTCAGATTTCCGGAGGTCGAAGTGACCTGTTTGACCTAACTAAAAATTCATGTTAGTCATCTGCAAAACACTATAAATCCATGAGGCATTTCTACCAAACAGAGAAAAATTACCACCCCCCCCCCCCCCAAAAAAAAACAATTTCCCTGACCAAAAGGACATGTTTAAATTTAATTTTCTTTTCCTGACTTAAACCCCATAATATTCAGCTCACTATAATTTTATACAGATTAAATTGTTATGGGTTAATTGCTTCAAGTTTGAATAATAATCATATTACAAAAACACAAAACATTGGAGATAAAACAAGGGAATATTTTGCCCCATATAAAAACGCAAATGATTAATCACCTAAAGAAAGTTAATTACTTAAATTAATTGCCCCATAATCTTTACTGTGTTAATAGTTTTTTAATGCATGACTGGCATTATATCAGTTAAATGCAGGAAGGTTGGCACATAAAAAAAAAAAAAACTAATTAAAAAGACAAATAAAAAAAACCCCACGCACTTTGGTATAATACAGATGAAGCTAAACAACAAATATTTTTATATCTATCTGGCCTTTACTGACTGGCTACTTCTGAGCTGAATTTCTTTGCTTGCTCTCAGTTTCACTGCAGGACGGCTGCAGTGCATAAACAATAATAATGGCATACTATGCCTAATTTACATATAGTTGCTTTTCACAAACCTATGATGGATTTTCAAAATAAAAAAATACATACACACACAAAATCACACGGTCTGTGAGTCAGATTTGCCAACAACGCAGACACCTGCACCCTTCTGAGGAATGTCGGCCACCCAGTTTCAAGTCTCCCTCTCTCGACCTGTCTTTCTTTCTTTCTCTCTCTCACTCACACACACACACACACACACACACACACACACACACACACACACACACACACACACACACACACACACACACACACACACACACACACACACACACACCTGCCCAACGAGCTCTGACTTTGGACGACAAGAACACGAGCCTACACAAAGATATTCTTCCTGTAACATGTCCGGTGTGTACCGAGGTAGAAGCCCCGGTAATGGCAGACAGGACTCGGTATCAGTGTCACCGACTGTGGGAAGCTGGAATGAAAGGAGCCCGCTTTAGTTCAGTCCACAGTGAACGCCCTTTTTCGCTTCCCGGAAAACACACCACGGCTATCGGTTTGGGGAGCATTAAGCACTGTTTTTTTTGGTCAATTCATTCCCCAAATCTAACCTTGTGCAACGAGAAAGCTGGGCTTTAAAACGTCGAGTAAATAAAAATAACCAAAAAACACACGCACAAAAAACAACAACAACAATAGATGGGTTAAAGTGCAGCGGCGCTTCCCATTCAGCATGAGCCAAACAATGACTGAGCAGCGGAGCATCAGTGGCGTCCACTTACAGTCAAGTAGCAGCGATTCATGCTGGATTTAAAAGCGTCCCCGAAAGCACACGGAACAATTTTAACGATTTTCCGTCGAACAGAACACCGACAAATAAGATGAACCAACCTGAGAGTGAGGTTAAAGGATGCTGTTCCTGATTCCCGACCGCACAGCTGATGATCTCTCCCGCTCATCCACGGGGTTTCCCTCCAATCAAAGACTCAGCTGCAGGGTCGCACCGGGACGGATGACGTCAGAATCGTGTTGCTGGGGCAACGGAATTTGGGGGCAGATTTTTTTGAAAGGCCATTTTACCGAAGATTCTCCCGCATATACTTAAAAAGCAAACAAATGTTATAGACACTTTTATTTAAAATCGAAAAATACATATTTTGTGTCTGTAGTCTATGAAACTAGAAATGTGCATGCAAATTTTACTCTTTCTTTCTTTACGAAAGAAAAAAAGCACACACAACCCCCCCCCCCACATACATCTCATCTCCTTAGCGTTTGCCCAGCAACACCCGCAAAGGATTTTGGAAGATGTAGTTGGTGAATTCCGTCTGTCTGTGTGTGTGTGTCTTGATTCTAATCAAACGTGGACATAAATAAAGTGAGAATAAAGTAAGAATATCAGGTACAGCCAGATAATATTTTAATTAATATCAACTAATACATTTGTAATTAAATAAAAGAAAAATTATGATAACAATAATAACAAAAATGCTTTGGCTTATTAAATGCAGATTTAGAAATGAAACTTCTCTGAAGAGAACTCCTGCGCACACTAACCTATAAATGTACATAATTCAAGATAACAACTATCAAAATCATCCAGACATTTAATGAGGATTCCTAACATCACATGGTATATTTTTCTGTCACTTAGCCTATTTGCAAAGAGACGATTCTTGACTGTTTTACAAGGCTTTACATTAAATCAACAAATATCTGTTTGAGCTGAAGTAGACCCCAAAAGCTACATAGGTAAATTCTCCAGATTCCATGGCCTGTTTATCTTGTTCCACTACTTCATAGTCATTTATTGGGCCCCCTGGTATGTTATATATTATATACTAATATATAGGCATGTTTTTACAAGAGGCATTAATATCAGCAATTATGTCTTATATCTTCACCAGGGTGAGCCTTAGTCCCTTCCTTTTGAATGAGGTTTTGAGTTGTTCTGAAGTGGCCCAGTAGATGGTCTTAGGGCTTTGTGCTGATGTTGAAACACAAGTTGTTGAAACACAAGTGGGTCAGTCAGTGATACTACTGATATATTGCCAAGGTGGTCACCAACATTAGACTGTTTAAATGATATAAAGCCAACAACCTGCATGCCAAAATTTCATTATTACCCGTACAATGAGAGCAGATCATGGTTTGCAGCTGTTTTTATCTCTTCAAACTGAGATATGTGCCTGGAAATAGATGATCTAGAGCCAGTGGGAATATAATTAATTCCTTCACCTAATTAAGACAACTAATTTCATTGCAGACAAGTGCTCCTCTTTCTCCTGTCAATCCTGGGCCTGGATTTTGAACAAACAGGCCACATCACAAAGGATATTTCACAGGTGTGTGTGAATGTGTGTGACCATTTGTATGAATGAATATGACTTGTGTTTTTTCATTCACACAGTTACAGATGGGAAGGAAGGAGGTGGATTATATGTGTGAGCACAGGGGAACAATGTGCACTGTGACTCATTCAACTGCATCATTAAAGCATTCAAAAAACACACCACCAGCTTGTTTCTTTCTGAATACACTGAATTAGGGAAACTGAGCCTTATTTTTTCCTCAAATGATTTTAATGTTATAAATAAGCTAAAACTTGTGACTGTTAAAAGATTGGGTGGGCATAAGGCTATCTATTGAGAAATACAAAAAGTAATCATGCCAATTGTTGTTTAGTGTCTGTATGTTTACACATCTCATCAGTTACTGAGGCATCTCTAGACTGGAGAAAAGATAACACTGGGAGTTGATGAGAAAACTCGTGCCCTGCTGGTCAAGTGACCAATTGGTTCAGCCAAGACTCATTTTTACTGATAGAAACAGTGCTGAAGTTCTAACTCATTACCTGATATTTGTTAGCAGTTCAGGCCATGTGTGGTACATGGTACATGTGTATGGTGACAGTTGGTATCAGATAACAGTTTCATAATCTGTTTCAGTTTCTCATAGCTTTGCTATTGCAAAACTCAAACTCAAACTGAAAGTGTACATTTCCAATTCAGAACCTGTTACTGGCAGTATACTTCAGTTTTTGTCTTTGTACCTCTGTTAAGATTTTTTTGTTCAAGCAGTTGTTGTCATGGTGACTGTCTTGAATTGTTCATTTTCTTTATTAATTATTCCACATTCATGGGTGACAGCTAAGGTTCTGCAAATAATTAGTTATCACATTATGTGACTGCAAAAGGAGCACATGAAAGAAAAACACAGAAATACAACAAAGTAAAATTTAATAAAATGCTATAATACATCATTGGAGCATAAATTCATTTTCCAAGCATACAAATGTTGGCAAGCTCCCGTAAAATTTTATTAATTTGCAATTCATGTAGCAGCTTGGAAATAGCTGGCAAATATTCAAATTTTTATGACCCCACATAAAGTCATGATAAACTAGATGACAGACTGCGGTACAACAGGGCAGACAGCGCTCAAGAGGAACTGATATTAGGGGGGAAAAAAAATCTCACTGCCTCTATTTTATTTATTACTACACATTCAAAGCCAAATTAAACTGACTTGCTATTAAAACAAGATCGCATTTGTGACAAACTTTGAATTAATACATTTAGTCTACATCCCATCCAATCCAGTCTGTGCTTTATCAGGAAACTGCATGTGTTTACCTCATGTGGCATGCTGGCTGTGAAGGTTGAAATCAGACACTCAATCCAGTAAAGCGTCAGATGAAGAGGTACAAGAGCTAGCAGCAAAAAATACCCATATGTGCAAAACACATTGTGGGCAGTGAGGAGTTTGTTCTGAAAACTGTGAGAGTGAAGAAAGACATTTTCATTCACCACCTGGATCATAAAAGTCATCAGTGACCCTGAAACCAAAACCACCATTTGGGTTTAGTCCCTTGTGTATTTGTTAAAAAAAGCAAAAACAGGACTGGATGGGAGGAAAGACTGCGTCAAAGGCAACCTGGCCTGTTAAAGTCTAAATGAAGAGGACTACTTCATGATGTTTACATCAAATCATCCATTGCTGTCAGACTGAGACAAGTGCAGAGTAGGTGCAGGGCCTTGAAGAGCTCGTTTGGTGTCCTGAGTGGCTGCTTATGCCTCCACTCCCTCTAGCTCAGGGGGCAGAGGAGATTTCGGGTGCTTGCTCTCAAAGTGCTGCTTGAACGTTTTAGGGTCTGGCATCTGGGACTACAGAAGAGAATGATGCATGCACCAAAAATTGTGTTTAATTCAGAGAAATAGTACAAAACTTGCATTCCATTAAAGCACCTTAGTGATCAAACGGTGAATACAAATCTAAAAGGGGACCATATGGCAGCAAAGTTGACCATTTGATCAAACTTCTGGGTTGTAAGACCTTGCATACTCACTCTGCACACAGAGCAGGTGAACACTAGTGCTGCCTTGGCTGCTGTCTTTTGATCGTGGCCCTTGGCCTTCTTCATTTCTGCCTGTTTCTTGGCATTTTTCTGCTGCGACTGAATCTTCTGATGCCCACGTGCCATGTTGGCAGAGTCTACAGAGCAGACAAGAAAAAACCTGTTAACTGATAAGTTTAAGTGTTGTAAACATTCTGAACTTTAGAATTGTTGATATACATCTACTATAAACAATTATGTTAGCAAAAGCCTATCAATAGCTATTACCAAGTCTTTCAACAGGCTAATGCAAGGTCTCTCATAGACAGCTAACAGTTTAATGGTTACCGGATTTTCACAGAGCCAGGAACTGCCAGTCAGTCAGGGTCATGCAGATTAAACAAGATAAGGTTTCTGTCAGACCTCAGCTGAAATGCAGGTGTTTCTGGTGAAAAAAAAAGTCAGCAAGCACGCTCATAATGCTGAACATAGTGGCAGGACATGGGTTAGTACTATTCCAAGGAAATACTTGAGTTATCTGGATAATTTCGTTGAATAAACCTGAAACCAAAGTAAATCTTACCCATGGAATTTGGTTAAATAAAAACAGGTCAGAGGTTTTAATTAACATGGATAACCAACCCCTTTCTTGGAGTAGATCCAGGTTTGGCAGGTTGGGAGGGTGCACTTTTGGGAGGGTGTTGTCAGGAAATCAAGTTCTTTTTTATCCTTCACAGGAATTTAAACACAGATTTTTATTGTAATACTGGTTTCTCCCATGAAGAAACCATTGAAACTCCTCTTTCAATACAGTCCTTTGATAAAACGCTCGAGTAGATACAGGTGAAGGTTTGAGCATGTAACTAGAACTTGAGGCGCCATCTACAACTTTATTGAAAACACATAAATTGCGTAACAGTATGAAATAGTAATTCAGCCTCCATTATTAATCCCCTTAGCACTATATTTGAAGTGTGGCGGTTCTATTGGTGCAATCACCAACAAATGTTCCGTTTATCATGATAAGACTCTCTGGGTGCCCCCTATGGGTGCCCCCTATGGGTGCCCCCTATGGGTGCCCCCTATGGCCCTTGTCGGGCCTGGGACATGTTGAAGCCATGTTAGTAGTCCAGCCTCTCTTACTAGCAACATCTATAAATAATCATTTGTCAGTCAGCAATGGGTTTTGTGTTAACTAGTGTCTATTATATTCTGAGACTTAATGTAACCCCGTTATAGGCAATCTGTGTGTTAAACTGCTTTCGACACAAAATTGTATCTGATTAAGAACTGGATGTATTAGTCGTCGGTCAATTTAATGTGGTAACTTGGATTATACAAATCTTCAGATGCAGAAACAGAAAACAGACGAGTTAGCACGTTAGCATTCATTGTTTTTATCTTAAATATCGCCTCTTCTTGAACTGTTGACTTCCTGCTCGTACAGGTTTCTCTTTAGTCGGTTTCTGACCAAACCAACATAGATCTGCCTCACTGTCATCGAGGTGACACCCGTTTGATGAGCCCTGCACGGATCCAGCTGTTAGCCTGGGCTGAACCTCGGTGTCAATCAGCTGTAACGTGGGTTAGCTCACACGCTAACCTCGGCTCCCTCTGGCTATCTCGTTATCTTGCCTGCAAACTAACTCGATAATTATTTCCTTGAACTTGTCCTTAACCCACGATATGTCGAGTATACATTTTAGCTTTTTTTATCCAAAGGACAGCAAATCTTACCTCTTAAAGTAGGAGTAAGTGTTGTTAGCTTGGTGCCCACACACAAGTGTGACAGCTGCCCAGTTCACAGATAACCGAAGGCTAATGCTGCGTTCAATAACACTAGCAAGATTAGCTTTTCACGTGCATTGTATTGTTTGGTGTTAAAACAATAACTGTACTTTCATATTTTTTCTTCCCCATACATCGTGTCCGTAAATAAAAGCTACGTTGGCGATAGTTAAATATAGGCCACTTGGATTTTCATGAATGGCAGAATAAAACAGATTTCCTACTTGTGCGACTGATATATTCCTTTTTTCCGGTAATAGGGGAAGTCAGTGAATACACCGGAAAGGCAGGTTGATTACAGCCGCCAGGCTACAGATACATGATATTGACAATGTTGCCCCCAAGCGGCAGAGTTTGGTTAGTACCTGTCCGTTTAAAATAAAATACAGCTGTCAAACTTAAAATAAATTATAATAGACGCATCAAATCTGCTCGATCCAACGTTATTGTTAGAACCACCCTGAACAGTGGGATGCAGTTTTTTTCAGATGCACACTACCAGTCAAAAGTTTGGACACACTTTCTCATTCAAATGAATAGGAAACTGCGTCCAAACTTTTGACTGGTAGTGTATGATAACTGCAAACACAAGTCTGCTGATGTCCTTATACATCACTTTGAATAATGATATGTCATTTTTTCTTGGTTTAGATTTGCTCTGACGAAATGCATGTGAAGTGTTTTTCTAACATAAAAATTCACAGGTGTCCCTTTTTCCTCTTACAGCCACAGATGCTATCATGTCAAATGTACTGCTGCATATCAACAAATCAACATGATTTGCAGGGAAATAAAATGAGGGCAAAAACTTAATTGTTACTGTGAAAACTGTAAATTTCTCATTATATATCCTGATTGTCAAACCTTTTCCAACCTCACCTGGTATGGTATGCAGTGCACAGGAGCAAAACTATAGTAAATTATAAAAGACATCCTCAGAGTTAACACTGGGGGGCAGGTGGAGGAAGAACTGCGTACGATTGCCAGTTAAATCCTGCTGTGAGTGTCTCAGTGCTGCCAGCATCCACAGTTTTTCCACTGTCAGGTTTCACAGTGTGAATATGAGTCTTGTAAGAGGCAGGCAAAAACTAGTGCTATCACCAATAATGTATGTGACTAATGCTCTTAAGCACTCGCTCAGTTATTTTTAATCCAAGCTATAGAAACACTGCAGCAACGTGACCTGAGCAGACCATAATGTGGACCATGTTTGATATTCATATTTGCTGTGATGGTGGCTTAGCCGAAGGGTAGGAACAGTGGAACTGTCCACCTCCGCTCTAGGATTTGACTAAATTCAAGCTAATATGTAAATAAACTGCAGCTCCATTTCTCACATGATGGAACCAAAGGCCCATATGCTATCAGGAAGGAGTCTAAAATAATAATCAGCGTATATGGGGAAATCAAAGTTTTTCTTCAGTCGTTAGATACCCTAGTTTGGTGTCATGAGTTTTTTGAGAGAAATCTTATCATTGTGAGAAAAGTCTCCAGTGAGCCATTGTAGAAACCCCTCCTCTCTCCCCTTCTTTTCACTCCAGCTGTTTTTTTTTTGTTTTTTTTTCTCATCATAAGAAAAGAGAGGCAATCCTTTCGGTCTTTTGTTGAAGGGGGAAATATCTCTCAAGAGAGAAGGATGTGATTATGCTTTCAGAAAAGGGGGCAAAAAGTAAAAGAAAGACGGGGGGAGAAAGAAAATGACAAAAGCCACACATTGCTCAAGTTCCCCAACCCTGGAGGTTGTTGTGCAGAGACTTGCTGGCTTAGGTTTGGGGTGGGGTTGTCCAGCCTAAGGGCCCGTGTGAAAGCAAATCTTCCAAGTGTCAGCTTTTCAATAGGAGAGGAGAATATTATCTGGTTGTTCATTGTATGTATGAATAAGCTGGGGTTTGCCACAGACAGCCTGAGATTTTTTCCCATTTGGGTCTTTTCCTCATACCGCAAGGACTTTGAGGTCTACTTTCAGCTAAGCCAAGTTTTTATATATATATTAACTCTAACTTCACAGTTTCTGGTTTGTTTCCCACCACATAACTACAAATGTGATGTAGCTGCTTTTAAATATGTTAATCTAGTTTCAAGGGTAAAATCAGTTACTTGTCTGTTGAAAGCTTGTAAGACAATAAACCTTCACATAGAGAGTGAGAAATTGTGTCTTTCAGGGGTCAGTGTGACCTCACTCTTTCTCTGGAGGCTGTTGAGGGAAGAGGAAGTTTGATTTCATCTTCCCCATTCGCCACTTCCTCCTTCAGTCACCCCTCCTCACGCTTTCCCTTTTTTTTCAAACCAACAGGTTTAGCCACAGTCCAGTGTTGCTACTCCACCATCATGACATGCCACAATGTTGCCAGACCAGTTGAGCTGTACACAAGCCACAACGCAGTCAAAACACATCCACATGCTGGTGAAAACTTTCACTGGGGCCATGTGACTTGATTAACATAGGTACCACACACAGGGATTGCTGAAGCATTTCACAGTAGGGATCTTGGGGAAATATGAATTAAACAAAATTAAAAATTAAACCATTAACACCACACACATCTCAGTGCTTGAGCTCTGAGAAGGGAGAAAACGTTAAACACAAACCTACAGGTACTGAATGAGTGTTTTTTGCTGGTGTGCAATGATGCAAATATTTTTGTTCATTGTTTCATTTAAAGTGACCTTTGGAAGCCCCGAGAACACACATTAAGAGGGCAATCATCCCCTTAGGCAAGTAAAGTTCTTACATCTACAGACACACACACACACACTGGGGTTGGGCAGAAATAAGCTGGTCACACAGAGGCTGATTGTGAAGGTGGTGACAGTATCAACTAACCTTAGTAATAAAAATGGCTCTCTGATAGTTCAGGTAACCAAGTCACCAGCATTGGACACAACTGCCAAAGAATTAATAAATTAACATTTGTGTTATCATTCAACTGAAATTAAATTGTTTGGCCTCTGTTATGCAGGTTAGAGCATTAAAAGCTATAAAGCAACTGTTAACTAATGCATACAAAGAAAAAAACATATATCATTATTACACATTTATTAAATTTTTTTATTATTACTTTTGCAACATTAAAAAAGTAACTTTAAAATGTACTAACATGGATACTTATCTATATAAAATATACTCAAGATGAAATAAAGTTCACTAGCTTTTACAGTAGCTTACTTTTTTTGGCCATGGAGCTATTTCCATGACAACTTGACTGATGAAGATCAAAAGTTGTGGTTGAAAGCTCAAGAAAAAAAAGAGAGGTCTAGAAGAAACATTCCCAGTCAATTTCAGTATCAACACTGAAACACATACATTAATGTTAATTTTTAAACCAAAGCAAAATTGATTGATTCATTCATTCACTTAATTTTTTTTTATTTGCACTGGCAAATATATTTTGAAGAAAACACTATTTATCCCTCTGCTATTTTTTACTGACCCCAATAGCAATGCAAGTAGAGCTCTGCATTGGTCCTTTAACCATGACGTCTAAAGCGTTGCTCTTATCAGCCGTTACATTGGAACAATATCTATCTTTGGCTCATCTTGTGTTATTAAAGAACCAGCCAAAGCAGAGAACCACAGTTCGGGAGCAGCTGCTTTATTCTATCAGTTTATTTAAATGCACACAGAGATGACAAGTTCAAAGAAAATGAAGGGGCCTTTTCTCAAAGCGGTAGACTCAGATACCTAATCCTGGCCAAGTCCAGGCAAGCTGCTTCTCCCTGCTAAAAAACTCCAGGTATGTAGGATACACCTTTCACCTCTCTCACAGAGTGGGACACATACACCTACTCTCTCCCACTCACAAACACACAGATGAAGGTATTCTGTGGCTCTGGCTCCCTGAATTTCCAGTCTTGTCCATGCCTGCTTGTGGCAGCCTGTGCAGTAGCCCTCCAATCATTTCAGCTGTCACAGCGGCACATGGTCGACATTCCAGCGGGCAGAAGTCATGCAGATAAGAAAATAGCTTATGCTTAAGCTATACTTCCATTGAGGGAATCAAATATATGTCTCATTGTTCTTTGAACGGATTAAATTATGTATGAGCCAGGACAGATTGTGACAGCAGGCCCCTGGACACATACAGTATTAGCCCCTTGAATGAGACATCAACACTCACGGAGACACATAATGTTATCAGCAGTTTTTTCTGTCTTTGTGTTAGTTTGAATATCTTTGAGGTTGTTTTGCATTTTTGTGGTATTTTTGTGCCTCTTGAGTTATTTTGCATTTGTTTGTGGTAGTTTTCTAAGTGTTTGTTATAGTCTTAGATTTGTTTATGATAGTTTGGCATTTGTTTCTCAACTCACCTTTCAGCAATAAATTTTTGTAATTAATTCAAAGGTTCTTGGAAGAAATAAAGCTCCATTCAGAAATCCAGCCGTATTCATTTAAAAAGGGGCTATAAAGTTGATCAGAAATATAGTAGGTATTTACCTTTCATTCATTTCTCTATATTTTTTCTCTCCAACTTAAATTAAGTTTTCTTCTGTCCTCCCTGTCCTTTGTCTCCCCTACTTATCTCTGTGCATTGTTAGAAGAAAAGGACCCCACCTGTATTTATCTAGCAGTTCCATTTAAACACAGTCAGACATGGAACAAGCGCAGCAAAGGCCCAGGTGCTCTGGAAAACAAATTAGACAAGGGAGGATGATAGTGATCATCCACAGGGCAGGCAAACACTCACTTGCTCCTCATAAACACACACATGCACACACACCCACACACACACTGACGGTTAAACTGAATCTGAAACATAATTTTTAGATTTCAATAAAGGGGTGCCTGAAGGCATTCTTAGGCAAAAGGCCCGCATTTTGCCATGCAAACAGCTTCACAACACATCAAACCAGTTTGGAGACCAACCGTTTCTCTAAATCCAGATAAAAACCTGCTGATAGGAAGTTTACCTTGTTTAAAAGTACACTGAAAATAGATAGTGATATGTTTGTCATGTACTATATTTGTATATTGTTAATAATGACGTAAATAAGTGTAACGTGATTTAGCTGTATTTTAGTCTAGTTGGCCAAAAGGAGTTCAAACAATGAAACTTTCTGAGTTTGTATAAACAAATGAACTTTCTCTTCTGCACTTCTTTTTGGAAAAAAATTTGGATAAGCTATCTACTGATGCCTCAAACACTTCATTCATTCATTTTCTACCGCTGATCCATTACCAGGTCCCAGCAGGTGCTGAAGCCGATCCCAGCTCACATTGGGAGGAGGGTGGGGTACACCCTGTAAGGTCACCTGTCCATCACAGGGCCAACATACAGAGACAAACAACCGCTCATACTCAGAGGTCGCATTCAGACCTACAGACAATTTAGAGTCATCAATTAACCTAAGCCTGCATACTTTTAGATGGAGGGAGGAAACCCACACAGGCACGGGGAGAACATGCAAACTCCACACAGAAAGGCCCCAGGCCACCTTCTTGTTGTGGGGCAACAGCACTAACCACTATGCTGCCGTGCTTCCCACCTCAAACTTATTTCGATTAAACCATACAAGAGTGGAAATCACACTTTGGGGCCAAGACAGCTAAAACCAGACAGATTTATTTAAAGGGTTAATGTGCCAAGAATCTGGAGAACAATGGTTTAATCTCTGACACTCTGTCTGCGATAAAAATTAAAACAGAGAGAAAATGAGGAGTCTCCAAGGTGCAAACACACGCACGCACACACACATTGTTTGCTCTGGCAAGGTAATCCCAAACACTGGGATCCCCTCTTACAATTGCTTCATTAAATGGACAATAGCTTGTGTCAACTAATGACAGGGCCCCTCCCTTCCTTCTGTCTGCTCTGAGATTACATGAACGCGCGCGCGCCCGCGCGCGCAGACACACACACACACACACACACACACACAGTCATTGTTAGGGATGAGTTTGAGGATGTTTGCCAGACTGAGACAATCTATGAGGTTGTACAGTCATGCTTCATTGATGGCCGTCCTGTGAACCAATAACATTTTACTCCTCGTTGTGGTTTTGAGAAAATATCTTATTTAAATCACATAACATCCAAACCAAGAGCCCGGAAGTACAATTACTGTAATACAACCCCTACATGTAGTGTTTTCCCGTCTCCAATGTTTTCATTACGGTCCTTCAGTTCGCTAACAGGTGAGGTGGGCCTCTACCTGCATCGCTGACTCAACAGCCAATCAGAGCCCAGCTGCGCTCCGCCACAGCCAATCAGCGCCGGGCTCGCCTTCACCTCCGCAATTCTTCCAGAGTGAAAGAATTTCAGCGCAAAGTTGACCCGCTGCCATTAAAGCTGAGATAATAAGGCCCTTAATTTAATGCACCGCGGCGGGACATGTTTATATATTTGGCCCTACTTTGGCTTAAAGTGACCGAAGGCGAAGCGGAGGCAGCACAGCGGCCTCACCTGCCAGGTGGAGCCGGGGGAGAGGCACCGAGGGGCCGGGAGAAAAGAAGCAGGG
This sequence comes from Remorina albescens, assembly GCA_034769265.1. Taxonomy (NCBI): domain Eukaryota; kingdom Metazoa; phylum Chordata; class Actinopteri; order Carangiformes; family Echeneidae; genus Remorina; species Remorina albescens. The sequence continues at coordinate 14,613,530 of CM068492.1, read as the reverse complement.
CAAGAAAAGTCGACTTACCTGTAGACCAACTTCTGGCAGCTCATTCACTCTATTACCTGCTCCGACTTGAAAGTCCAGTTTCACAAGGAAGAATCGTAGAGGAAGAGAAATATGTCACAGGAGACAGACAAGTAAGTGATCGTGCCGGCAGAGAGGATCTCTGATCATGAAGGGGGGCAGAAAAAAAAACAACAACTTTCAACTATTTTCATTTTGGGTTTAATCAAAAGACAGGAAAAAGCTGCTTTAAAGGCGGACTGACTTTGTTCTGTGGATGAATAAGGGCCTCACTTTGTCTTTGATGTTACTTTTGGACAATTCAGGACAAATATGTGACCATCACAGGCCTGGAGGAAAAAGTTGTCAGGCAAAACTTGGCGCCGTGTTTTGTGGATTTCATTAGAGCTCAATTCGCCATTTTTGACTGATGGGGGGAAAAGCTTCAAAATGCAAAGAGTGGATTAAAAAACACTTTCAGTCATTTTAATTCAAACTGTCTCTGTTCTGCTGTTTTTATTGCATTGCATTTCTTTTCAATCGAGGCCTTTGCAGTGAGCGATGGATGTGTTTTTATAGAGGACACTTTGTGCAGCCTGTTGTCCTATATAATTGTGCTGTTTTGTAACATTAGAAACGGCTTTTATTTACCAACTTTACTGAAAGTGACAGAAACAAAAACAATCATTATTTAATAGCAATCAATACGTTTTATCATAGTATCAAATATCAGACATAGCGGAGTTCTTAAAATGTTTAATTTTTTGTAATAATCTAAATATTTTTAAATTTTATTTTTCACTTTTTTTAAATCAAAATAATTGTAAAAATAATGACAAAAATAATAAGTGCAGTTAGCTGGATTAGTCTTGAAATTGGTCAGTGGTTTCTACTCTTATATTTTTATTGCTATTAATAGTAATAGTAAACAACTAAATAGCCTCACTAAGTGTGTAAATACATGCTGCTTATTTCTCACTGTTGCTGCAGTGGAAATAACAGGTTTCTGCCACTATTATGACACACAGCTGTAATATTTAGTCAGATTAGAGTAGAGTTAGTTACATAAGCATCATCGCCTCCATGTCTTTTTTTTGACTGTGGCCTTTTTATACCTGCATGTCAGCTCACTACCTGCTGTTTGACTGCAAGGGAAAAGGTGACAACTAACTTCAACAAATGCAAAATCAATATAAAAGAAAAGCAGTTTGATTTACAGCTAGTGGAAGGCATGACGGATAGAAAACCAACTGTGGACTTTAGTGTATGATGGGATTTTGAATGAGTAAAGTAAAGTATATAAAGTTGTTTCATCCTCGGTGTTGTTTGTTCCATCTTTTTCCATAAAGGTTTGCATCAGTAGGACATCAGAGATCGGGGGCGGGACACATGGGTTTTGTTTGGCAGATAGAGCTGGCGGGAAGCAATTAATGTCAATTAGAGAAACCACACTAGAAATATAAAATAATTATTTTCAGGTCTTTATCATTTTACTGTAATTTCCAAGCTGAAAATTTCTCCCGATAAATAAATAAACAACTTTTTTTCTGTCAGTGTTCAATAATACTGAAGGAAAATGAACTTTTATCAGATTTAGATAATCACTGACTACTTTTACTGATGATTTGTTCTTACAAAGGTGTGATATCTATAGTTGTATCGTTTATTGTACAGCAAGTTGACACATTCAGAGCTCCGGCTGTGATAGGCTCAGTTCAAGGAGATGTTGTGGCAACACTGTGTGTTTAACTGGTCTGTGATCTTGACTTAAGTGGGCCTACAGACTAAAGAGAGCAGCTCATGTACATTCACCACACAGCCATGGTGCATGCTCCCACTGCAACTTTTTATCATGGTTTTTTCATTTCATTGCTTATTTAATAAAAACTACTTGTTCTAAGTAGCAGGAAACAGGGAAGCAATCAAATTTTCTTTTCAATTAAATAATCTGTTGACACTTTTGAATTTTGTCTGTCAGTAAACGTTTGGTGGTGGTGGTCCCCAATGAAAGCTCCTTCCCGTCAGTGCGGCGCGCCTACACCAGTGAGGACGAGGCATGGAGGTCATACCTGGAGAACCCGCTGACAGCTGCCACCAAAGCCATGATGAGCATCAATGGAGATGAGGACAGTGCCAATGCCCTGGGCCTCCTCTACGACTACTACAAGGTTCACATGGTCAAATCTTTTTGGTTGATGCAAGAAAAAGTAACATATTTTTGTACGTTAAATTCTCAGGGTTTAACTTTGTAGCAGATGATGTGAAGCATGTTCAGAGATTTACTTGGGGTAAAAGTAACAGCTGTAGAAGTTAAATTGATCCTCGCAGAGATATTTGCTTTTACAGCTATAATTGTGGGGCCAAGCATTTCCAGTGGGAACAGACAAAAACACGAAATTAAGAAATTCAAAATGATTCCTCAAACATTATGTGATGAATGTATAAATGACGAATCAAATGTGTTTTGTCTTTATGAAAAATTGTCACAAATAAAGGAAAAAATGTTGAATGAAAGTTGCAAGACCTCTTTCCCCTTTTCGTTTGAAAATTTTAGCTTTCAATGATTCAATCAACACCTTTTTTTTTATTATTTCAGGTGCCTAAAGAAAAGCGGCTCCTGCCAGTTTCCAAAGTCGTTGAAATTACAGAGGAACAGGAGAAGAGGTCTGGATGTCTCAATTCTTGGATTAAAAACTAATGTACTAATGTAACTAATTTCTGCTTTTTGTTTAGTTTTTTTCATGGAATTTGTAGAAAATAAGGAAATTGAAAAGTGTTAAAATAGGATTTTAGAAGGTTGGAAAAACACATCCAAAGTGAAATACTGTAAAATATTTAAACATTACTGTTGTGTTTTAAATCCTGTTTTGTGGTGAGGTAGCAGGACATATTTACTATCAGAATTTCTTCCTCTGAGTTTTTCACTGCTTACTTGCTAAGTTGAACTGCAGTGCATGCATTCAGTAAAAAAAAGGAAAAACACAGATTGATTTGCTTGTTCAGGTCGATGTTGCCCAGCAACCACAACAGCCAAAGCGAGGTAGAGACAGTGGACAATCGGGTTCAAGTCCTCAAATCTGTCCCCGTCAATCTGTCTCTGAACCCGGAGCACCAGGAGACCAAACGGGAGCAGTTCAGCAGCTCGACAGGAACTTTGGCAGGGTCCGGGGCCGTGGTGAAGGCCGAGGTGTACACATCCGTTTTCACAACGGGACCGGGACTTCACTACAGGGTGGATGGAGAAGATTCAGCGAGGGTGATCCACGAACAGAGTCCCTATGAGGTCACAGCCATCAGCCACAGCTCATATATTAAAGAAGACCAACAGAGTCCACCTGACAGCCCATATGAGGAGGAGAAAGATGGGGTGAGAAGAGATGCAGAGATACTGACTAGTACACCAATTCAAATTGTTTCTTTGTTTGGGAGGGAAACAAGCCATAAAGCCGTCAAGAGATCTAATCAATGGTGCTATTTGTATTTTTAAGTGCCTTTTGCTTTATTGCTGCAGAAACTGTCACACTATATATCATTTATGAATAGCTTAAAAATTAATTCACTAATTATCTTTTCCTTCTACATGTCCAAACACAAATGAAAGTATCAGTCAGTGTTAAAAAGCACCGTGGGAAAAAGTAGGATGCCAGCACAAAGAAGGCAGATTAATGACCAAACAAGGGAGTTATTTCACTGTGAGACTGAATGTCTGATGATCTAACAGTATATACTGGGTGGAGTTGTTGTTTCATGGTACCCTGAAGAGAGATAGATGTTTAAATATGATTCACGGAGTCCAGAAGTTCATTACCTGAGCATGGATCTACAAGTGGTTTTTGAGTTTGTTTTCCTTTAGCCTGAGAGCCTTATTGTCATCCTGATCTGTATTTCTGGGAATACTACTCTTGTTTTTCTTTTTTTGTCATTCATAACATTGTTTAACCGGTTCTTCTAAATCAACTCCAAAATAATTTCCCCTTTCTGTGTTGTTGTTTTTTTTTTTTTTTTTTTATGGCCATCTTAGCAGAAGTACCACACATCTTCCTCTCTGCCTACAGATGACTTCTTATATCATCAGGAGAGAGTGTAAGCCTTGTGTTATTACTGCACAATTATCAATATAAGTCACAATGCCATTATTCATATGTGCCATCTTGAAGTGATCCGTAAAGGAAAGCAAAATTGCATGTTGTGCCCCCATCCTTCCATGTTATTTCTAATCACACTACATCTCTGTGTCAACAGTGACAGCTTCCAGTACACACTTGACGCCACTCGCTCGTTGCGTCAGAAGCAAGCTGAGGGACCGATGACCTACCTGAACAAAGGCCAGTTCTACGCTGTGACACTTAATGAGCTCAGTGCCAACAATCGTCTCCGTCACCCTATCAGCAAAGTCCGGGTGAGCAAGTCATTCAGGGCTCACTTATTTTCCTTATATCATGGATTTAGCTGCAGTTATTACATTGCATAGATAATTTATTTTATATGTAATATAAAGCTACCTATAAGCAAACCTTGACTACATGTATGTGAAAAGGGTGACTGATCATTCACTGATAAAAATTCTGCCACCCATATTAGTTCTATGAAGCCTTTTAGCATCTTTGCCCTCAGAGTTTAGCTTTACGATGCACATATTTACTTTGAAGAGTTTTATTGTCATAGTTCCCAGAGGTAACAGGCGAATTTGCTCAGAAATAAGATGTGGTTAACCCACTTTATGTAACCTGTTCAACACCAAACAGCAGACCAAAATTAGTGACCAGCTGGGTTACTAGAACTAACATGCAATTTTTAGCAGCCAAAGGGTAAATGGGAGTGAGTATTGAACTTACATATATCAGGAAGAGACGAACCCAGCTGCAATGAAATGAATGCTAAGTTGCTCTGTATCTGCTGAATGTGTAATAAGTGATAGCTGACAGTTTGGCTATATCAGCTTTATAAAGTGGTAGCACATTGTGAGCTTGATTTTTGTGCCAAAAAAGTCTAAAATCTCTTTATCTTCTTAATAAAATGTGTAAGCTGCAATATAATTATCATTATTTATTATTACTAGGATAATTCATGTTATTAAGTGGGTCCTATTTCCTTTTGTCACACAACTTTATTCCACTGTCCAAAGACATGCATTTTTGGGTTCATTGGTGACTAAATTGTTCGTAGGTCTGAGTGTGAGTGGTTGTTCGTCTCTGTCTGTCTCTGTGTGTTGGCCCTGTGATGGACTTGCGACCTGTCCAGGGTGACCCCACCCTCACCCAGAGTGAGCTGGGATGGGCTCCAGCACCCCCTGTGACCTGGAAATGGATAAGCAGTAGAAGATGAATGACTGAATGAATGAATGAGATGGTGATGATGTCAAAATGTGACTGATGCCTAATCAGGCTTTTATTTATCAATATCACTGTATTTCCAGACCAAAGCAATTCATTTGTAAAGTCTAATGTTGTTATTATTATTATTACTCATAGGAATTGTGAAAGAAACAGGAGCCATTAATCTGTTGAGATTCCCCAAAACAGTCTCTAGTTTAGCTGCAGCCTTTTGACCTGAAACTTGAGTTGAGATGGAATTTAACTTTATTCTTGTATTGTGTCTGTTTTCAGAGTGTCATCATGGTGGTGTTCAGTGAGGACAAGAACCGGGATGAACAGCTTAAATATTGGAAGTACTGGCACTCACGGCAGCACACAGCCAAACAGAGAGTCCTAGACATTGGTAAGCCTTTTTTGTCTTTGCCCCACTCCTTTTTTTTTTTTTTTCCAAAACATCCATGTTAACAACATGAACAGATGAATCAGGAACAACACATTAGTCAAAAGACAGCGACAGATTTCTGTGATTGCAACAGCTGGAATGCACTGAGCTAATAAACAAGGCATGACCGAGCTGAGAGCAAATAAGCCCCCACCCAACTGTCTGCCTCAGGCTGCTCAGATGCCCACCAGCCTCCACTGTCAGACAGACGGCTGGGCCATCTTGCACACACAATTACACACACCTGAATCTCTTAATGTCTAGGTGTTGCTGAAACACACAACATAAATCCTCTAATCTGCTCTACATCACCTGGTAGATTGTGCAAAACACTGATTTGTGAAAAACATGATACTCCAAACTGATGTGGCGAACTTTCTCCCTCAGAGCATTTCCCACGGGTGCACGCTGCATAACTGTGTCTGAACACTTGACCTTTCGTCTTGTGGGTGTTTTTTCGGTTGCTGGATTTGAATGTGAACCGATGTCTTTACCGGCTTGTGAAATAAATGTGTGTGAGAAGCTTGTAGGCGGTTTGTGTTTGACAAGCTTGGGCCTGCTAACTGAGGCTGGGATGGCAGAGGTATGTGGGAGACTTACACACACACACAGCTTGTTGGGACAGGGAGAAGAATGCTAAACACACTGCTACCTCGGCTGGTCTTGGTCTGTTTAAAGTAATTCTTGCTCAATTTAGATTCCCATCTTTCTTTTTTAGCTCTTATGAAATCCTTATCAGCTTCCAATTCCCACACATCTTCATATTTGCAACATGCAACAGTTGTTACCAACTCAAAAGGTTCATTTAAGATTGTGAGATAGTTACTGAGGTAGGAAAACAAAAAAGGGGTTTTAAAGGGTTTACAAACCAAAAGATGCTGGCAAACACTGTGCTAGAAAAGTAAGTCAAAAGCCTCTCCTGCTGTCTATAGATTCAAGATTAAAAAATGCTTGGGAACTTTTCATATAACTGGAAATTGTTTTCCATCTTGGACAACATGGTTACTTTTCCTATTTGGCATTTGCCAGTGTAATGAGTCCGTGTTTGCAAATGTGTGTGTCTATTGTCTGCGCCGTAAACAAGTTGCAGCAGTGTGTATCTACAGACCGGGAATTCTGAGATATTTCCCCCTCATGCACATCTAAACATTAATATCCATCTGAGTCTGCATTTTCTGCATGTACATACATGGCCAAGGTGAAAGGTGAAGTGTAAAGGAGCCGCTTCAGAATGGGATGGAAAAGGCACAAATTCATCTTAATGGCTGTGTTTCAGTGTTTTTGTGTTCATTACAATTATATTCTCATCTCACCGTTTATCATGTCCGCCAATGATTCAATAATTGAATTGATAAACATCTATCAATGTTTCCTCAGAGCCCAAGCTGATTTATTTAAATTGCTTATGTTTTGTTTAAGCAACAGTACAAAGTTAAATATAGAACATAAGGCAAATGTTATGTTTATTTTTTCTTTAAAAATGACTTCAATGATCGATTGAGTGCAACTGATGTGTGTGTACCTATAAGATGGGGGATGTCCATTTAAACAGCTCTGTAGTTCAAATGACAGCCCGCCCTCCACCCTGCTCCTCAGAGCCAGATTGGCCTGTAGCTGGACGCAGCCTGTAACCTGACACTGTCCGCTGGGCTGATTTGAATAGCGGTGAAGGGTTTATCAGGTGGGGATGGATGGAGAGGAGGGTTCTGGGGAGGGTCATGAATGGATCATTTGAATGGGGTTATTCAATGGAGGATAGGCATGTCGCTGCTTGTCTCGCTGCTTTGTGCGCCTGCCAAAGATCCAGGAAGCATCAGTGCTTCAGCAGTTAGGATGATGGAGGAGGTCGGAGATGTCACTGGAAGCGACGAGCAGACCTCTTAGTGCCACATGAAGTCTGTGTCTCGTCCTCTCAGCAGACTGACTTTAACAAGTTTCTATTTTCAATGAAAACTATAAGCTACTACAGATTTCATGGATCACTTCACCTGCAGTCATCCGTCAGAGAATGGACATGGCTGGTTTAAAATTGTGTTTTTCTTATTGTCAAATACCACTAAAGACCAGAGTAGAGCTTTCCTGTGTGTCTGACCTATCCAGGTCATTCACTCCCCTTCTATGGATCCCAGTTTCATTTTTTAAAAAGACTGAGGGGTTTCCTAAAATAGCTTTCCACTGTAGTTTTAGGCAAATCTTCCTCAGCCAGGAGTAAAACATGCATTTTGTGGGGCCTATTTCCAGCTGCAGATGAATATACATTTGGAGCTCTAGTAATTACGGAACACAAAACATCACCTTCACCACATCACCACCTTTTCTTTACATCAGCTTAAAAACTTTTAAAGCCTTTGGAATTATTATTAGGGGACCACTGATGTAAATCACCTCTGCAAGGCGTCTTTGAATTAACAAATATTACTGTTGCTTTAAAAAGGTTTTAACATTTTGAGAAATTCTAGAGTTTGCAAATAAATGCTCTTCACTTTTTCCCAAAATGCAGATTATATAGGAAAACCTATTTCCTCAGAACCCTTTTACATTGGTGTTTGGTGTTTTGTTTCGTTTTCCCTTATTTTCTTTGAGCCAATGCACTTTAGAGTGGACTTAAAAACAGATAAAATCACAATGTACTTTTCCACAGAGAGACCAGTTTACTTGACCCTTAATTTTAACAATTAACAATACCCAACCAGTGCACTCATCTGATTGGCTTTTAATGCGGCTCTCTGAGCCATAACGCCTCCTGTGCTTCCTGTCTTAGCCTTTGAAGCCCCAGAGTTCGTTTGCTCAAGCAGATAAGGTTTTATCTTATAAAACTGAAGCGTGCCATCTGATTGCTTATCTCAACAAACAATAGCTACCTAATCTTTCATTAACCAATTTAGGCTGTATATGCAGGTTTTTTTTAATGAAGTTTGCCTGAAATTGTAGACATAATAAATGTATTTTCAGATTTTTTTGAGAATCTTATTGAAGAAAAAGGTTTATTTGTGATTACAGAAATAAAACATGTTTCTGTTTGTGCTCACAGCTGATTACAAGGAGAGCTTCAACACAATTGGCAACATTGAGGAGATCGCCTACAACGCCGTCTCCTTCACCTGGGATGTGAATGAAGAGGCCAAGGTACAAAAACACTCAAAACACAGCATTATTCACATATGAAATAATAAATGTCAATTGAATAAATAAATGAATGTCATTGTAATCTCTCCACAAACCAGTTAAGTCTTTTTGTATGTGTGTATGGGAGAAATGAAAAAAAGCAGTGGGATAGGTTTTGTGCCGATTCAGATGTTGGCAAATAGACTTTTATTCATTCAGAAGGAAATTTAAGATTTTAAGAATTAAGAATTAACTTTTAACTGCTGACTTGTACAGACCAGGACACTTTAGAGCTCACTCAAAGAAATATATATCATACTAATAATAGATGGATTGAAAGTCAAATGCACTCCCTTTGCTTTGAATCTTGTGTTTTCGACTGCCCATCATATAACTGATGGGGAGTGTTGTACTCGCTCTGTTTGCCTTCTTTGTCTTTGTGTAGCCCACTCCTTTGTGGCCACTCCTTAAATGGAGCCACGTCACTGTTTGAACTCCAGAGGCCCCCAAGGGCCAACACACACTAAACCCAGTCCCCACCCTCTGCTGTTTGTTTTGCCCTCATTTCTGTGTGAATGCAAGTGACTGTTTGTGTGTGTGTGTGTGTGTGTGTGTGTGTGTGGCTCTTTCATTGTAATAGCTGCCCAGGGACAAAGACGTTGCTGGAGGAAATCCAAGCACACTTCTCTTGGCCAATATTGACTCTTTCTCTCTCTAATTCTTTCCCTCTCTTTCTCTTAATCCGTGTAACTATTGAGCTTGAATACAGTTGATGCAGGAACAGGTGTAACAGCCTGGTAGTTCAGTCTTCACACTGCTGTTGGAAGAAGAGGTGGAGGAATTATTTTAAATGCAAAAAAAAAAAAACGAAAAACAATATTGTCAAAGACATTTGAGTTTGACTTTATGCTGGTTTTTTTATGTTTAGGGAGGATTATGAACAGGAGAGAGACATCGAGGTCACGATTTCAGCTCAGGACACATTGAAGTTGTCTGATTTGTATTTATTTTAGAGGTATTAGTTGAGAGGTTTGGGATTTCACCGGTTAAAGAGGTCACAGTTATTTTAGGGGGCATTTAATATCTCTGTTTGACAGGAAATGTGTGGACAGACAGAAGGAAGTTAAACTTAGGACACATCTGCTCAGAGCGTTTGAGCCTGAATTTCAATCAGACAAATACACGAGCCAAAGAGAGAGAGAGAGAATGTTTGGGAATCTTCATGATCATAAAACATTTTTACTTATTTCTTATTAATTAAAAAAGACTCTTAATAGAAGGGTTCATTGGAGTAGATCATGTAGAAGACCAAAGAGAAACACACACTCTTGTTCATCACCTGTGATTTTAGGATTTTTACATCACTCCCAGGTCAGGGAATGGATGAGTTTTGGTTGAGGTTTCAAGTTCCAAGATGGCGAAAAGTCACATTTTCCGTCACTGGCCCTTCATCTGTGTTGATCTTTGCGGAAAGGCGATCCTCGAGATCAGGGTCATCAAATGGACCACACCTGTGCTCGATAAGGAGCAAATACTTCCAGATTATCAAAGAGCTTCATGCAAATCACAACAAATAATTTTCTTCTACCCTACAGCTGTGTGTCCATGCAGTTTCATGTAATTTTAATTTCAACATACAAATGATTTTGAGATATCCAAAAACAAAACAAAAAAAAAAGGAAAAATGGAACAAAGGTAAAATTTGTTTATGTGCTGTATAAATAACAATTTTCTCAATGGACTCTGTTCTATGTGAAAGTATACATTAAATATTAAGTTGCTTCAATTTTTAATAATGAAAATGCAACCTCAAATAAACTGAGAAACATCCAAACAGATCCAGCATTTATATTTATTCAGAGCCACTTTGTTCAAGGACCAGCCTCTGTTCCGAGCTAGCGTTGAGTTTTTATGGAATAAATCTGGAGCTATAGCATGAAAATATTTTTCTAAATCAATTTTATTTCATTCAAGCTATATTAGAACCTTTTACCCCACCCACATTAAATGTGTTTTTGCAGTTTAGCTGAACTGTGTAAGCCTCCTCCAACCTCCCGTCTCTGTGTTTCTGGCAGATTTTCATCACAGTCAACTGTCTGAGCACAGACTTCTCCTCTCAGAAAGGGGTGAAGGGTCTTCCTCTGATGATCCAGATTGACACGTACAGCTACAACAACCGCAGCAACAAGCCGCTGCACAGGGCGTACTCACAGATCAAGGTCTTCTGTGACAAGGTGAGAATTCGCTTACATGAGTTATAATGATCATTTACGAGATAATATGTTCATCTGCTCAAGTGTGATGGGACTAATTTTACTCAGTTAATCCATGAATATTATTGTCATGATTCATTGCTGGATCTATAAAAATGTCCATTATACTTAATGCTAGAGCCAAATGAGATGCTTGTTTGTTGTATTTCTTACCTGCCTGTCCACTCTGATGTAAAAGTGCAATTTAGATGCAAAAAAGAAGGTAAAATACAGCTGGATTCATTGTGTGTTGTTTTTTTTGGGGGGGGGGCGGTTAGGTGAGATTTTGTTGAAAGTGGCAATTGTGTGTAGTTTCACAAAAATCTCCTGTGTGTCAGTGAAACATTTAAGTTCTGCTTCAGTACAAGTGACCTTCAGGCTATGAAGGTTGTGTTTTTTTCCTGTAATTATTGTCCCATATTATCTGTGAGGAGCTTTTGGGCTCCTTGCTGTGAAGTGACATATTCATGTTTAGAGAGTTTACAGACCGGTGGGAGGAGTGAGGGAGCTGAAGAATGACATCAGTCCTCCCTCTAGTGGTCTCACCTGCGCAGTGACCCTGGAGGCTCACATGAAAATATGATATATGAACCGGTCATTTTCCATCTCCCACTTATTGTTTAAGGGGAGCTGTGTGTTTAAAGGAAGCTCAGACAATTTGCAGACACCAATAACTTCAATATTTTCTCTGGTATTTTTCTCAGGGAGCTGAGAGGAAAATAAGAGATGAAGAGAGAAAACTGTTTCGCAAGAAGTCAAAAGGTTTGAGCTGCATGAATATTCAAAATCAGAGGTCTGGTGAGGTAGAAAAAAGCTATGTATGTATCAGCTCCCTTTTGAATCATCTTTTACATTCAACTCCAGGGAAGGATGGAGGTGTGGGTGTCATTACTGCTTCCAAAAAGTCTGATACCACCTATTTCAAGACCATGAGCGACCTGGAGGCTCAGCCTGTCCTGTTCATCCCTGACGTTCACTTCGGCAACCTGCAGAGGGCGGGACAGGTGCGTCACCTCCACACTCACTGAACTTGGAGATGCAGTAAAATCAAGAGTGGGCTGATGGCTGCATTTCAGCACCACATCAAAACATTAAACATGTTTTTCTGCTTTTGGACTATTCAGTAGAGCTGATTCTGGCTTCTCCTCTTGACTTGAGCAGAACCACGAACCAGTGTTATTAATTAGATAATGTAAAAAAAAAAAAAATAGTAATTTGCGGGTAAAATTAACTATTTGTGTTGTTTTGATCATTTTCCAGGTGTTTACATTTAACACAGAAGATATTGAGAGAGAAGGGTGAGTCTGCCACAGGAAATACACATTTTCATTTACACCAGGTCATACAAATATAATGTATGTAAATCAGCACAGGTACAGATACCAAGCTCATACAAAGGAACCACATATGCAAAGACAGTGCATATGACATTTTTGTTTTTGTGTGTTTCCAGGGGTGTTCTGGTGAAGAGGATGTTCAGGCCGTCAGATGATGATCTGTGCCCATCCCCTCACAAACAGATCAAAGAGGAGACGCACAAGAGAGGTACAAGATGGCTGCTTCCTCTATTTTTTTCCTCTTTATTTATGTTCTTCATGAAGCCTTCAGGCCATGAAAAGCTAGACTGAGAGCTGAGAAATATCTGCCAATATCTGAAATTAGAGAAAGCAAAAGAATATCTCCCATTTTGACAGATTTGAAATGAAATTATTTCTAACACTATTTAGAACAAATCAAGCTTGCAAAATGGTGAATATGATTCTGGTGAAGAGTAAACACAGTCTGGTTAAAGCTTCTCACATGTGAGGTTAGTCTCTAGTTCAGATCATTATAGATTAGGGCCAAAAAACATTTTCTTATCCAATAATCAACTGTCTCTTAAAGGGCAGAGTTAGTAGCTGCAGCTTCTGTGACTCATGCAGTCTGAGATTAATCAATATTTTAGTTTTCGTTTGTGTTTTTTCAGCGCAGAACTACAAATCACCATATTTGAGGAGCAAGAAATGGGGGATTTATGACAATTCTGCTTCATAACAGTTCTTAATATTTATCATTAATTGGTACACTTTGTGATGGCATTTGTCATTAGTAACAGCAGAGTCTAATATTCATGTTTGTCTTCAAAAATACACAGTATATGCTCCACATATATAAATAATATAAACTGACACTATAGTTACAGTTAAAGGCTTATTCATATGGCCTTTCTCTGCAGTGCTGCTGTATGTGAGAAAGGAGACTGACGAGGTGTTTGATGCTCTGATGCTAAAGTCTCCCACGCTCAGAGGCCTAATGGACGCCGTAAGTGATGCCTTTCCATTTACATGAGAGTGAGCACAATTTGATTGCAGCTGAGCAACCAAATAGTGCTCTTGACAGGCTGTTTTCCTTTTTCATTCATAGATAACTGAGAAGTACGGCGTGCCCACAGAGAGAATAGCCAAAGTGTACAAGAAAAGTAAAAAAGGGTGAGTGCGGTGAAAAGTAAATATAGAACTTTTATTCCCCCGTTTGATGCAGCAGATTTAGGAGCTTTCAGCTGAACATTCAGCTTAAAGTCTTTTGTGTGTTACTTCAGGATCTTGGTGAACATGGACGACAACATCATCGAGCATTACTCCAACGAAGACACCTTCATCCTCAGCATCGAGAGCCACGCAGACGCTTACAAGATCACGCTGACAGAGATTTGATAGACTGCAGGATGGGACCAAAGGAGATGCTGTGACTGCTGGTTGGCTGAAATCTACAAGGCTGCTATTTACTGGCTGATAAGCTGACTGACGCTAGAGACAGTCCACTGCTGGTGTTGCTCTGAGACACACCTGATCTCTCACACTGTTACACAATGAAGCAAGTTGTATTTTCTGTTCAGGAGGACAGAGACAGATAGGATATTATAGATTTTCTCATGAACTGGTCATTTACATCCTCATTGTACTCACCCTCCGAAATGATGGCGCACAAATCATTGTCATCAACTTTTTTAGATTTTGATTTTTTTTTTGTATAAAAGAATTTGTATGTTTATCTTCGTTCTGTACAGTCTGTGTTTATTCTTTTTGCCAAATAGTCCATCAGGAGTAGCCAATAAATGCCTGATGTCCTTGTACGTAGTTACAGCTTTAGTTAGTTGGTCTTAGTAGACTTAGCAGCTTCTTTGCATGCCAGCCTTTTCTTTTGTTAAATGTATTATTTATTAATGTAATTTTTTTTTTTTTTTTTAGTATTTCTAAAAAGTACTTTACATTTCAGTGACTTCTCTATTAGTCATCCTCTTTAAGATTACTTAAGGAGTTTTTAAATGGCTTATCTCTGTTTTTCAGACCCGTTTTAATCCTTCCGTGTCAGCAAATAGCGAAAGTTTTTATTGTACGAGTTTAAATTACGACTCAAAAAAAAAAGGGGAAAAAAAATCCAAAACACTAAACAACTTCTGAGAGGTGACGAATGGCACTTGGTTGTTCTCTACGTCTTTTGTTTGACTGGTGTAAAATGAATAAACATGAGTAAGTATAACTGGAGTATGAGTCTGCTGCGAAAAGCTGTGTGAGTTGGTACTGAGGGTCAGGTTTATGGGAACTAAATGCTAATGCCAAAATTTTGAGCAGGTGTTCTGCCATAAAGCAAAAGGTAAACAAATATATAACTGAATTAAAACATTTTTGGGCGAGCTAATTAACTAGAAATGATTAAGTTTGAAATACCATCATTAACTAAATCTTATTAATTAGCCAAACCGGTTTAGGTGTTTCTTTGTTTTTTTATCCTAGATTTTTAGACTGATTGAAATTTAGCTCCTCCTCTATAAGTTATGTGGGTCATCAACCTAAAACATCAACATGTCTATATTGATTGATTGATTCACTTGCAATTTGCAGTATTTTTTGCATATAGTTAAATATTCTATTAAAATACTGTAGTTTTAATTTACAGCAAAAACTGCCTTCATTTGGTTCGCTTGCATGATGACATTTGATTTTTGGAGACAATATTCGAAAGAAATCAAGTCTTGGAACAAATAAAAGTTATAAAAAAGATGCAAAAGCAGCATTAGTTATAATACCATTTATTTTTTGGATAAAGTGAACGTGTGTAGCCAATTTGATGCCAACAAATAATTGCTGCCATTTTCATCAAACTGTGGTGTCGGTATAAGAGTTAGTTGAGACATCAGCTGTCATTTTCTGAATGTTTTAGATCAAACACCAAAGACATAAACTGACCAACAAACCAGCAGTTAGATGCTATATAATACCTAAAGTATATAATAACAATAAAATAACTATTTTCCCATTTTGCCTTTATTTGAATAACAAAATGAACATCCTACACAGAACATACAATGCAAGTTAACAATACAAAATCTACAAAATGATACAAGTTTTTTGTTCGACAGGTAACGACTGTACAGTATAAATGGACACAATACTGTGTTTTTCTCTTTTATTTATTCACCTATATTTGGCACTTGACCACAAGTTGCTATTGAAGTGAAATGTGGGGCTGAAGTACCAGATCGCCCATTTGAAATGTGCGGAAGCCCGGAGAATTTACCATAACACTTTGTCTTACCCTTGAAATCCTTGTTGATTACTGGACCTCATGTTGTTTACTTAGTACCAGGGATGGGCAGGTGTAAATCAAACAGGAAGGAAGTGCAGTGCTAGGAGTACATCCTCAGAACAGTCAGTGAAGTTTGGTAAAAGTGTCTCTAAGTCATTATCTGCATCAGTGCTTTGTTCTGCCAGTAAAGTGGCTGTTACTATGTGTAATAGTTGTAACAACTATTATTTCCATTGTCACAGAAGCGGCAAATTTGTTATACACTTACAATTGTGTGTTATTTGAAATTTGCTGCGGATGAGGAAACAGAGTGCACAATCAGAACACGAGATGTCAAATTTGCACAAAAACCATGATGTTTTCAGACATTATTGTTTATCTTCTGAGTATTTAAACACAGAATATGAAAAACTTCATGACTGCCAACATTTACTGGCTTCCTGGAAGATATGAAATCAGCAGCGGGAAGTGGGGGCGGAGTTTCAAACTGTGAAATCTGAAGCTATTCTCTCTGTCAAAAGGGGAAAATAAGCTACATAAACTAAACGTAGGAGATAATGCTCAAAGCTGTATGCAAAGCAATATGTGGTCCTCTCCTTTTTTTGGAACATCTCTAGCATAAATATGAGTGAATATACTGTACAATTTTCTTTCATATCATAATTGTCAAGTAAAAGAAAAATAAAATGTTAATCATCACATTCCAATAATTTATACGTCAAAGTTTTAAAGTGAATCTCTTCCATTGGGGCAAATCGCCACAATGTTATCACAGAGTAAAGGAATATATAAGTACATACTATATATTCATATAACTAACTTTTTTTTTCTTTTTGCTTATATGTTTGTTGAGTCGTAGTTTAAGAAAGAGAATCACAGCTCAGTTTCATATGCATCTCTCAAGTTCATGTGTTTTTCAGTGAATGTGTGAAAAAAAAAGTGTGAAAACTTGGCATAAAAAGTTACTTTTCAAAGAACAGATGATGTGCTCTGTAGTCAGAATATTCCCCTTCATCATAATCTGAGTCAGTTTTGGTTTGATGTAACATTCCTCCAAAACATACATTAAAAACATGTCTTTCCATCCCTTCTAAAATTTTTCTATGATTAAAAACAACAGTTCCCAGATCTCCTGTCTATGGAGCCACACTTAGAGTTGCCAATACTTGTAGTCCCAGACTCGTACTTCATTTCATCCAGTGTCAACATGGAGACAGATTGTAATACTTTTTCAAGATCTGTCCATTGTCACAACCCAAATCGGTTAGTGAGAACAACATGAGCACGATTCCTTCAAATCAGGAATAATGCTTTCCAAAATAACAAACAAAAGAAATAAAAAGAAACAGCAAACTTGGATTCAGTTCAACGTACCTCATGCATCTGTTGGATTATCCTCACTGGCTGTCTTCTCAGACAGAGATAGCACGGCTTTGATTCAGTGTTTAACAAGTCCTTGAGGAGGTTTTAGTCCCTGGAGTTCTATTTGTACCATATAAAAGACCCATGTTGTCTGTAGCTTTTGACCAGACCTAGAGGCGCATGTAATGCGTGTACATGTGAGTGTGTCAATTATTATATATGCACCAGGCTTTGGTATTTGTAGTATGTAGAGCTGTGTGTTATGAGTGTGTGTGCACATGTGCCCCTATAGCTTATATGTCGATAATGTCAGGAGGGTCAACTGGGAGAGACTTTGAAAATTAAAATAATAATTAAAATGTGAAGGGAAAAGTCCAGTTTTCTACTGCCCAGCACTGCTGGGATCACATTGAAGCAGTCGGACAATGGACGGGTCATTCTTGGCTCCCTCAACAAACTCCTCAAGAGACAGTTTACCTGGGTGAGAGAGGGAGAGCAGAGTTTATACACTAAAGCAAATTTGAGCTGTGAAAAAAATTGTTTGACTGAGAGCAGTTTTCTTTATGGAGGGGATGTGGCTATACACGTTGCTTAAATAACTTTAAAATTTGATCTATAGTCAACATTTTGATAGTTCAGTGATACAAAGATGCTGGCCAACTTTCAGTCTGATGTTATATATGTGTTCAGACTGCCAAATTTAATCTTATTGTGGAGCTGTCTCCTTAACTCCACTGACTTATTATTGCCGAAGGAAGATTTTGCGGCAGAGCGTTATGTGACAGCTTTTCTTTCCAAAATCTGTGATCTTCATATTACATTCAGTTGCAGGCTTTACGGACAGAACTAAAGACAGTGAGGAAGTCTTACCATCTCGATTTGTGTCCATCTGCCTGAAGATCTTGTCTGTGCGTTTCTCAGGTGTAGACTCATCCTCAGGCATCTTCATCACAGAGGAAACCATCTTGTAAATGGCCTGAAGACAGAGAAATCAGAAAAAAAAAGGACTCTTACAAGAAGCGGAAAACACATTTCTGGACTAATATTTCTGTCAGTGTTTTTTCCCCCCATTGTGTGTGTTTTTCATATTTTATAGCAGTGATTTTCAGCAGAGGCATAACTGTTGATTTGACTGAGATGTTGCACAGTGCAAAAAAAACAAAAAAACAAAAAAAAAAAACATCAAAATGAAATTTGTATGTACAACCCATGAATCCATTTATCTCTTCTGGCAGGAAGCGACATAAATGTTGCCTGGTTTGACTGCAGATGAGCAAACAGTAGCAAGTATAAATGGCTTAAAAAGAAGTAATAACATTTTTTTAATGCCTCATTGTTTAGGTTTTTTGACATCACATTTAAAGCAGCAGCATCTTTGTTTGTTAATGTTCCTGGTCTAGTGAACAGGCCACACCAACACCAAACTTCTTATTCATTTTCAGTGCTTTCACTCCGACATTATCAATCCTCACTGCCTTCACTGTTTAACCACAGAACTGATGCTGATTTCCCCCCAATGAGAGTTTTCACACTTCCAATGCAGGAAACAAGCACCAGGACAGATGGATATAGCTGCGTCCATCACACAGATAAAAACCCCACCAACAGTGATCAAGGCTGCAGGCATAACCACTTTCATTATTAGCCAGTTGGTTAGTCTGTTGTATTGATCTTTAACACTAATATCAAATGGAATTATGTACAGTATTCTTCTAACAATAGTTAATGTAATAATTATCAGGATTACACAGAATGCAATGTGATGTCTGTAATATAGATATATTTCACTTTTTTGACTAATAAATTGCAGACTTTGCTCTACATTAGTGCAGTCGCCAAGTACATAAACACACTTACTCACTTTACACATGCACATTCTTTGGTTCCACGATGCGTGATGCAACAACATTGTGAGGCTTTGCAGGGTGGTGTGTGTGTGTGTGTGTGCGAGTCTGACAGTCGGACAGAAGCCGGCAGCTCAGAGGAACACCGCTCCCTTCTAGAAATATACCACAGCCAAGTCTTATTTTGGTTCATCTCAGGAACTGAGGGTACTGCTGGTTTCTAAAATTTCACAGCTGCTGGTTTCCCTGCGGTGGGCAGTCAAATGGTGCACAACACAGAAGCAGATGGATATATGATGTAGCAGCTGGTCTGAACGGCTGAGCAAAATGTAGCATCAGAACAGGAGAAGTTTAAATACCGGACAGTATGGTGTTACCATGATGGCATGCAATGACCACTGAAAGTCTGACGGCTATAAAAAGCTGAAGAGGCACACAGTATGAATGGAATGAGGGAATAGAGGATAAAGACAGAGGAATGCAAGACTAAAGCACCACAGCAGACCCACCGTTACAATCTCCAGCATCTCTGCCTTGCTTATGTATCCATTCCCATCCAGGTCGTACATGCTGAATGCCCACTTCAGCTTCTGGTCCAGTCGACCACGTGAAGTCACACTCAGGGCGATGATGAACTCCCTGAAGTCTATGGTCCCGTCTCCGTTGGCGTCAAACGTACGGAAGACATGTTCGGCGAACTTGGAGGCGTCTCCATAAGGGAAGAAGTTGGCGTAGATCTTCTTGAACTCCTCCATGGAGAGCGCGCCACTGGGACAATCCCGCAAGAAGCCCTTGTACCACTCAGTTATCTCGTGCTCAGTGAAGTCTGTGTTCTCCACCAAGTCCTGCATGACATCAGGACGGAGCTTGCTGTTCTGTTTACCCATGGTGGTTGCTTCTGCTGAGGCTGTGGCTGGCGTGAGGGCGGCGGCGCTTTAGGAGAAGAAAGCTGAGGAAGAAAGCAAGTATGTTAGAAGTCATCCAAAAATGGGCTTGAGCCTTTTTGATACAGAGTGGGGTGGGAACATGGAGAGGAAGGACAGTAATCTAATTATAGAGTTCAGTCCCTTTGTTTTCAGAAATAAGGGGAAGATTTCCCTCAAGAAATGTAAGCTAACATTTTAAAACATAAAACACATAAAGGAAAAACAGGTGCCATCTTGTACAGTAAATGCCATATTTCATGAGCAGGGTTGTTGCTTTTTACCATCTAAATTACAAATGAGACAAAATACTTGAGGATGTGCTTACTACAGCCCTCCTGCTTAAAAATTACCAGTGAGAAATCCTTTCATTTAACATTACACTGTTTACACTGTTTATCACGTCCTGACTTATAAAGTAATACAAAAAACCTGACAGCCCCGACAGTACGGGTAGGATACATTGGTTGATTACCCCTAATCAGGTTTATATTTTTCCTCCATTTTATTAATTTGATAGATAATCAGTTTAAAGAAAAGCAGGGAGGTGAAAGTTTAATATATGCTCTTGCGCAGATGCAGGGCCAAACTGATTTTCTTATGCACATGTAGTGCGACACCACCAAATGCTCTCAAGGTACAAAATTACCACAGATGCACAACCATACCCATACTTGCACTGTAACCAGCATGCACCAGCACAGTTGATAACACAAACCAATGCCAGTTGCGCTGTGCATGCTCTTCTGCAGATGCAGCTTCCATTTCCTGCAGGAGCTCTGATATACACATCCACATCCTCTATATTAATAGTCAGGTTCGTTTATTGACCTCATAGGCTTTTGTTGATCTATTTCAAACATAATCTGCAGAAACAGAGAGGCTGGATTGTAGTGCATCCCTCTTCCAATTTGACCTAACTGAAGCTGACGAGCTGTGACAAGAATCACATTTCTGTGTAATGAAAGTGTACATAGAGCCTTAACGCTTAAAAGAGGATGCTCTTCATCATCTAGCCCTCCGGCTACTGTGCTTTGCACTTTTCCCCTGTCAAACTGCTTGTTGCTGCTGAGCTGTCCAGGCTGAAGACAAGAGGGAAGCTGTTCCAAGCTTAGCCGAGGATAATGACAGATAAAATTCACCAGTCATGTCGGGCCAAAGCAAATTACAGTACAGGTAGCTTGTTCCAGGAAAGGATGTAATGATCTTTCACCTCTACTTCCAGCCAAGTCAAGCTATAAAAATGTAAATGGGTAGTAGATAAAATGTAAAAAAGCAAACAGCACAACAAACTATTGACTACACTTTGCCTAAGCCCTTCAGTGAAATATTTCAGAATTAAATGTCGGTTTTTCTGCCCCTTCTTAAGTCATGCAAGTACACATTTACATGTTTCTTTTTAAACTACACTGTATCCACTTGTAGACAGTGATTCATCTGATTCATTCATTAACCTGATCCAAGGCCAGCTATAAAAAGAACCAGTGTGTTTTTTTTCTTCCTTGTTAACTGGGTGATTCAGTGGTGATATAGTAAATCAAAATGTAATTGGTACTAATTAAAAGAGTAGCTACAGCAGCTTTACCAATAAAATGCCTAAGCGCGAGCCATTGGAAATAAGACTGTTACACACCAATCTATATGGTAATTTTGACATCTTTGCAAAATTACCAGATAGATTATTAAGAAAAAGCTTGTTTGGTTTGAATTGAACTCCCTAAACTTTCATTAGTTTGTTTGACTCCCTCCTCATGTGCCTGTGTTCCCATCATGCATGCAATTGTTCCAGAAACAGCCAGCTATAATGTGGCAGCCGCCTCCCTGCTGTTAGCTGTAGTTCATTTTAGTGCCAGAGTGAAAGCAAGGAAAAGGATGAAAGGGAGATTAACACCGGTTTAAGCATCCTGAAACAAAACACACCAACAGCTACAGAGCAGACATTCAGTGTCAAAGTGAGTCTGCCAAGTAGACAGAAGTAAATG
This sequence comes from Remorina albescens, assembly GCA_034769265.1. Lineage (NCBI taxonomy): Eukaryota > Metazoa > Chordata > Actinopteri > Carangiformes > Echeneidae > Remorina > Remorina albescens. The sequence goes on along the minus strand of CM068492.1, from coordinate 14,591,742 downwards.
GTCAACATCTGATGTTTGAGAAGCTGAACGCTGTTCAGAGGAACACTTTAATCACCACCGAAACTCAAAACCAATCATGCTTGAGCCGAATAGGCTCTTTTAATGGCAGATGTTGTGAATTTAAGCAGGTGATGATCAACTGTAACAAATAATAATAAGTATATGGCTCTAATTCACGTTTTGATCATTTTTTTCCCCGTCCAAATATCTTAAACCCTGTTTAAGTGCGAGAGGCCTTTAGAAATATGTCTTTCCTGGACTTGCCAGCTAAATGCAGTGTTTATATGTACAAAAGAGACCCTTTTACGTAGCAGCAAACAGGCACAAATGTTTGAAACAAGGTTACTTTGTTTTGCCCTGAATTTCACTTCTACATGCTTATAAAATATTGAAAGTGTGTGTGATGTACTTGATATTTCAATTACTTTAATCTTTTTTTGTTTCGTTTGCATATCACACCTTGCATATAAACCTTCAGCGTCAGTATTATCACCCTTTTTTAATTCGATTAAATTTTTTTTTTCTTTTGTTTGTTACAATTATCTTAATTGTTTTTTTCTGTTTTGTTTTTACTTGAAGTTCATGTCGTGTTCTACAGTGTATTATTTTCTGTGCACAAGCACGCTTTGACTCTGGAAGTTACAGGAGATTTTCGCAGCTTTCCTTGTCATTTGGAAAAATTTTCAGCTTTCCTGCCTTCAGAGAGGTGTCTGCTTTTTTTATACAGTCCATTAATTAGCCATGTGACTTCACCAGTATGTTCCATATTACATACACAAACACGCTCAAGCTAATCGACATCATCCTGGTTACCTCCACTCGTCTAATTCATAACCTCAGCTCTTGTCTCGTGTGGTGACTGGTTTGTCAAATACACTGCAGTCTTCCCTTGAAGTTCCTAATGGATTGTGGAGCATTTCCGTGATTACTGAGGTCGCGTTCTCATGACGACTGACCATACTTGCTCTTGTTTTTGGCATCTAGTACTCAAGTAAACAAAGTACTTCACATTGCATTTCTGAGCCCAACAGAATTTAAAAACACTTTCTGCATAGACTGTTGACTTGTTAAAGTGTTTGCTCTTAGCCACGGGCCTAATCACAGACTCTTTTCATCCAGACTGTTTACACATTAATGTCAAGGAACACAGCCAACTAAAATGTGTCTCTCTATCCATTACTCTAAAGAGGGGGGAAATTAATTTGTGTTGCTCTCAATTGCTTTACGGCAACAACACGGCATGAGCTACACAATGTATTGAGCCAGCTGTTTGACATTTGAAAGATTTTTTTAACCAGAGCTGAAAGGAAATGTTTCATATGGATCTGATCATTGTTTGCTCCCAGTTTTGTCAATAAAATGTCAGAAAATAGAAAAAAAATGCCCATTATGATTTTCAAGAGTGGAAGATCTCATCTACTCACTGCTTCATGTTTAAACAGAAAAAAGCAAAAGATCTGTCATATTTTTAATTGAGGAAATTAGTCAATGTTGACCAACTTTGTCGTTAACTGGGCAAAACTCAAGTCCCCCTACTGAGCATTTATAAGCACTTTGAAAAAAAGAGTCTTCATGGGAGAAGTTATAACCACATAACCCTGCTTTAAGCCAAATTAGTGTGTTCATCGATTTTTTTTTTTTTTTTATAAACCATTGCAGCTGTTTTTACTATACTGAGGTGGTCATATTAAAGTTTTAGTTCAGGTTGTTTATTTATTTATACATAGTCAAAGGATGTTTGGTTTTTTTTCCCCAGTTAAAATGCTTTCCTGCTAGACCGGTTCAGAGAAGTACCTCACACAGTTCAGTGACTCTCGCTCCTGACTGGAGTTCTGTGTTGATTTTAAGACGCGACCTCCACTGAACATCCCTTCAACAAGTGATCCTAAGCACTTGACTATTTCTGGCTCTCCTTAGATCACTGCCTACAATTAACCACTAATACTCTTACCTGCAGCTGCTAGCAGACCTGTGATGGCCTCATTACATAACTGACAGGTCACATGGTGGAGACAAATTTCTATCTCGACCATCTTATAAGGTCATGGCAAGCAAGTGAGCGCTGGTTTAACCTGCTGAGTGTGTCTGAGAGGAAAGCCTGCCTGAGATGGAGACAGTGACCTCGGCTTGGTTGGGTTTTAACCAGCAGATAAAAGCCTGTTTGAGACCTTTCAAAGAGCACAGGATCAACCTTCTACACTCTCAAACAGATTTAACTCTTGAAACCCCTGAACCAACAACAACAAGGCCCCCTGCACTGTACTGATAAAAAAAAATATAAATATAATAAATAAATAATCATAACATCATCATCAAAGTCTCAAGGGTCAAAGATAGAAGCTCCTCTTATCCAACAGCCATTGATGCAATCCAAGACAAATGCTTTTTTGTAGCTGTGGTAAATATGACATGTTTTTATTATTATAAATTAATCTGCTGATTATCTTGCTGAGGTTGGCAGCACTTAATTTGATATTTAATTTAATATTTGAATTATGATTTAAAAGACAAAGAAAGCTGGGCTACATGCCTGTTTAGCCATTTAACTTTAAAAATGATGTAATGATTATTTGATTTTGAGCAATGAATAATTTAAGCTGTAATCACTAGGAAATATGTATGATATCTAAATTAAACCTTACATAGGTAGTTAGGTAGCACATTTTTTTAAGTAATGGTGGCAGTATGCTCAGCAGGTTTCCTTACCACATAGTCATTTTAAGTTTGTGTAAAAGCATGTTTCAACAAAATATCCCAAATAATGACATAATTAAGTATTATTATTTTTAATTTTCCCCTTAAATATATATCAGATGGAAACATTTCCAAATATATATTTGAAATAACATTGAGCATATTAGTCAATATATAAATTGGCACAAAATTATTTACTATCCGAGTATGTATTTATTTATTTCATATTGTATAATAGTAAAAATTAAAGTCTTTGGTTCCTGAGCGCTACAATTTGCCTATTTTGCCAATAATTAATGGACAATATAGCACTTATTCAAGAGAGGGAGGGACTAACAGTTAGTCCCATTTAAATAAAGCTTACCACTATAAAAAAAAAAAAAAAATCTTACAGAAGCAAAAAGATCAGTACTCATGGAGTATACATACATTTTTTTGTTTGGAAGGAAGATAAAATATGTATTTAGGCATTTTGTATCACTGAGGAACACAAAATGAAATAAAATTCTTGCATTTCAACTTCAGGTGACCCATTCTTGCTGCTTGAAGCAGAAGCAGTCCACACAACACAGAACATCTTGTTGCTTGCTTACATAACAGGCAGAAGTCTCCATTTATATCCTGAAGGTAAATCTTAACCTAAGAGTCCCACAGCTAATCCAAGAACAGTGAGAGGGAGATGGTTAGAGGCCGGCAGAGTCACAATGACTGAAAAGAGACTTCACCAGAGACAGTTAATTTATCAATGATATATTCATAATGCAATATGCTCCATCTGTGACCAGACTTCAGAGCCAAGGACACTTATTCTCAACATAACAGGCTAAAGCTTACCACACCTGGAGGATTTCAAATCTGATATTCACTTGGTGGTGAACATCACCTGGAGATATTTAAAATGACCACTTTAACTGGCTCAGACCTGACAGGTTCAGAGAAGGACTAAGCTGAAGAAAAAAGAAGCAGAAGTTCAAACATGAATGTGATTGTGATTTTAGGCTGCACCACAAGGAGACATATGGTGCTGAGGATTCAAACAGCTCCTATAAATGTTACCTGGCAGGTCAAGGATGTCGTCAATCTGTTGGAGCCATTAAAAGACAAAAATTTCATAAGATTACGTCAAAGGTCTGATTCTTGACAACTTTTTCCTGTAACTCAAACATCTTTTCAAGTACCGCTCATCACAGATGTACAAAATGTCAGATTTCAGCTATAAACGACACTGAGTAATGAGTGGTATATTTTGAATGGACCTATTTTAGGTTTCGTGACGCACTTTCTGACCACATCTTGTGAATGTCAGAAGGATGGAACAGTTATACTCCAAAAACAGAAGGAAACGCTGGACCAGGCTCAAGCAGCTGGGACACCAGCAATGCTGATGCAAACTCATTTCCTGTCTTTTACCCAGTCACATTATTTGGTTGTAGATGATAAATTGGACTGATATGAAAATGCATCACCACACCAAAGCAGCACAGTGTTGTAAGATAACCTTAAACATTTTAACCAACAGACCAACATCAGTGTCATTCAAGTGCATTGAAGTTCAGAAGCTGTTGAAAACAAATGGGCTGGCAAACGTTCGGCAAACACCAGTGAGCTTTCTGAACTTTCTGAAGACTCTCAGCTCTTGACAGCTGTTTTTACCTCAGACTTCATACTTCATTTAGCGCTGGATGTGTGCAACTGAAAACAACACCTACACTGATGTCGAACAAAAACACATCAAAGACACAACAGAGAAACTACACTTTAGATTTGTTAGGAGCACAGAAAGCTCAAAAATATTCCACAAGACACATCTGTTAAAACATGTAACAGAAGCACAAACAGACATACAAAATTGCAATGGCCATGACCTATACACAGTAATTCTGACAGATATGAAGTGTTAAGGGACATTTTTTGGTTTCTCACTTGAGTTTTGACTCATATGGCTACAGCCTCTTTGCAATCACGTCTGATTGGCAGACATGTGATCACCACCATCGAACTGCTGTTGCAGCATGGCATAGCTTCAGGAGCACCCATGCTCACATTACGAGTACCGTGACCAGAGCTGTTCAGCGTGTTAAAGTACCTCTTTGAATATCTGGCTGCAACTTTATCTCCTGTGTTATTTGGTCTAAGGTCAGAACTGGTCCACTGCTGGTCCAACCCGTACCAGAGTCTAAGGAAACATCTCCAGCAGAAGGTTTTAGTCTGTTGCTGTCAGGCTAACACTATTACAGTGCAGTCAGTAAAGGGTTAAACCAAGTTACAAGTAAGCCAATGAAAATCTATTGGTGAAAAAGCTTTCCAAACTGAGATTAAAAGTAAAAATAATGCTGACAGTCTCAGGACACAAATATAATCCAGTCTAGCCCTACAAAAATAAATACCTTCATAATTAACAGCAACAATCAACAATTCTGATAATTGGTTGATAATTTTATAGGATAAATGTCAAATTTTCTTTCATTTTAGTTTTTAAAATCAGAGGACTTGCTGCATTAACATGTGCTGCTCTATGTCATACACAATAATAAATTAAATGTCACTGAGGTTTTTTATTGTTGGTTGGAGAAAATAAGCAAACACTTTTCTTCCCCTAATTATTTCACATTTCATAAGCTAATTCATGAATTGAAAAAAATTATTTGCAGGTCAAACTATGCCGTAATGGAGTTGTGCAGCTGCCTTAATTTTGAACGTTTCAAATCAAACCAAAGCTGAAAGAAGTGACAAAATGATCATTGGAACGGTGCTAAAAATAGTCCTCAACTTCCTCCAACACTCCTACATTTAGTTTTTATTGCAATACTATCTTTATTACTGTGCCTGTCATTTAAGTGAACATAAATATTGGTGAATGTTCCGACTGAACTGATATTCAATTTAGATACTGGCACAAGTGACAGGATTGCTTTTCTGAATGTTGAAATTTTGTTTGTTTGGGGTTTTTTGGGGGTCATTTTCCAGCACTGACTGACATAAAGTGTGGGCTTCGAACACTTTTTGAAAATGATTTCTGTGCTTGATAATGTCTGAGATCATATCTTCCTTCCTCTAAATGTTACTAAAAATTCTGTCTTTAAGAGATCTGAAGCAGCAAGTTCATCATAATTCAGCACAGACGAGCTCCCATTGTCAGCCAGAGAGCTTTGCGTGTCAAGGCGCTGCAGATATCGCAATCATGAGAGAGAGGCCATTATGAGGGAACAAATGGGAACAAGATAAAAAAAAGTGTCACTGACAACAACTGCAAGAAGGCAGCCAGATTTGCAAACCAGTCAGGATTGGGGACACAGACACACACACTCTCGCAGCAAATTGTCACTGATTGCATGAAGAGATTGCTGTTTGCTTTGCACTGAACATCTAAATGTGCATCTCACTGAAACAGCCTAGTGTAAAGACAAAGCCCGCAGAGATGGAAATGTCAATCTGTCTGATGACTAAACAACTCCCACCCGTCTCTGTGTGTGATACATATCTGCTACGCAGCATGTAAAAAAAAAATGCTGCCTTCTATCAAAAATATTATTTGCACAACAGTCAATTTTTACTTGTCTTTTAAACTCCCTCTTTCACTTTGCTTCCTTGGTGGAGTCTTCCTCTCATCTTTGCTTTCTCCAAATCACTTTTCTCGTCTGCTTCCTCTGAGAGATCTAATTCTATTCAAAAGAGCACTAGCTGCTGCCCAGACAAGCTTAACTATAGAGGATGCTGCCAGTGTGGTCAGTCTGGCCCAGAACAAACCCACAAGACACCCACACCAACAAAAATAGATCATCTGTTCAAATTTAGAGAACATTTGTAAGCATTCAGCATCTTGAAATGTTTGGTGGGAAGGTTCTAACACCAAAGGGGCTATTATCTCGACTCCACCCTTTTGTCAGCACCTCCATAGGCTTTTAGATTTCTCTTGCTCTGTAGATTTGGCTCCTTGATGTGAGAGGAGGAGCTGGACAGCCTACTTCAAGGGTCAACAAGGGTTTTTGGAAGGAACAGAGATTCAAAGACACCAAAACATTATTTTGTGTGTCTGTGTGTCATTAGTAGTTTTCTGTTTCCTCTCCTTTCCTGCATCTAAATTTTTCATTTGGGCTTGTGAAGTAAAGCGTCACCTGTCACTGTAGTATTTCTTTTTCTGCCTCTGTGTCCATTCATATCACCCTCTCACATCACCTCCTCAAGCTTCAGTTCGACTGCCCAAGAAAATTCCCAATGAAGGATTCCTGTTATTTCCCACATCAAACCACAACAAGGACATTCAACAACAATAGGCCACTGGCCAAAAAAGTAAATTTGTTCAGTGACAAGTGAACTCTTAATTCTAAAGCAACTTTAAGAAGTAGCAATCATGACTTCTGTGTTTTTAATCCCCAGTCCTACTTGAGCTCCTTGTTTGGTGGAAACCTGAAACCAACATGGTCAACTGACAAAGGTATTTACTGGAGGGTTGCAAAGTGACTATATTCCATGCAGTTTGTCTGGTTAATTATTTAGCCTGCTGTATATACCGCAATATACATCTTTACCATTTCAGTGGCTGTTAAGGTGAGTTGGATTAGTTGGTGTTATCTTTTTGTTTTGATAAAAATGGAACATCTTCAGAGCCAAGAAATTTTGAGCTCTCGCCTCTGGATCAGAGAAACTACAGCAGATCTTGGATTTAAACAACCAATCAATATGACTGAAAATAACAAAGTTGTATTTTATCAGCTGCTCCAGTTAAAAGCATGTTTGAAATGTCAGGTTCATGTTCTGTTGATTTACCACAAGTAATTTCAAGATGTCGCTGTGAAGTTCAGGGAGATCACAATCCAATTTTCAGTCTTTCAAATTTTCGGGAAATTTTAAGAAGAACTCACGTTTGTATAAAAAAAAGAGTGTACAGAGAGTACAGTTATATAAACAGATATATATAAGCAGAGTTGTGTTTTGTTATTTTAAGTTGCCGCAACACGACAATCAAGTAGAAGCTGCAAATCGTGTCTGATTATTGCTTGACAGATGACTAATGATGACTGGTAAATTGTTCCAGCACTGATCTGATGTTTTGACTCTAATCAAGTCCTGTTGTCTCTATTTCTTTTAAATTGCAATCACAACTGTGTACTGCCAGCGTGCACAATGGAGACGGAACATCGACCGAAGACATCCATTTACAGAAAAACAAACATTTCCTTTCACTTGTCACACCGTCCGTCTTCCTCCTCTCTCCGGCTCTCATCCTTTGAGTGACTGATGTGTATTTGCTGAAATGAGATATCCTGCCTCAGGACTCCTCTTTCACTTCCTGTTCTCATTCATGCTACTTTTAAAAATGTGCAGAGTGAAGACAACAAGCTCCTCAGAGGGTTCATTCAGGACGAGAAGAAGAAGCAGCAGCAGCAGCAGCAGCAGCTTGATCCGAATTAGGAATGTGGGTAAAGCTTTATCCGCTGCTAGCATCTTATCATATGGAGGATATAGTGTAAACACAACTGGTTCAGTTATCTAAATGAGTGTCGGTGATTGTTTGCACACCTTCAGTGTGTAAACTCGACTCACCTGAACTACGAGCAAAAGAAAAAAAGAGTAACAGGAAGCGGACAAACTGCGAAGGAGGGAAGAGGCACATTAACGACAACTTACCTCGCTTTTAACTCACTGTAGAAGGGCCTGTTGAAAGTCTCTTTAATAGTCCATCAGGTTGCGTCCCTGGAGAGTGAATGAGAAGAAGTAGGAGAGACGGGGCAACAGGTTGTCAGGAGCGGGACTTCCTCCGGCTGCTCTCGGTTCAAACTCAGGCAGCTTCTCGCCGAACAGCAGCCCACACTCTGCTTAGCCCCGCAGGCTGCCGGCGTGACGTCAGGCCCGCGCGTCACGTGGTCGGCCGGCGACCAATGGGGAGCGCCGTTGTCCTGGCAACAAGAACTCGGTGTCTGAATGGCGATTAAGTGTGTAAAAATGAAGACAGGAGTTTGTTTTCCAGCAAATAAAGTCACCGATAAACATGGACGTTGACATGAACCTGAGCACTGTCAGGTATGTGGGATTGAGTCTGTCTGAAAAAGCTTTATCCACCTGATAATTAATATTCAGATGTTGCCAAAGCACAATGAATATTGATATTAATTCACAATTGTAATTGTCCTGCTATTAATACAACCACCATTACTACAACAATTTGAATTATAATAATAATGATGCAGTAGATTTTATGTAGCTATCCTGTTTCTTTCTCTTTTTTTCCTCTATCCACTATACTTGTCTATCTTCCTATGGTTTTAACGGTCTGCACCTGATTTGTCTATTTTCTTTACTCTTTCGTATCCTTTTGTGTCAGGGCAGGCTTAATAAAACGTTATTTGCATCATATTTTATATTTTGAAAAGGATAAATTAAGCTTATTTTCTATCCTTTTCCAGCATCTCAGTAATTCTCAGAAGATGGATTTTATTTCTGTGGCCTATTAAGAATTTATTAGCTAGGGGTTGAAATGTGTTGCTGATAAGAACAATAAAGCAAAAACAAACAAAAGCCTTTAAAAAAGCATTTCATATCTTTCATTAAAAATATTCATTATTTGTTTGTGCAGCCCTGCACTGCATGTGATCTGACCTTAAACCTGCCCACATTCACATCTTAAATAATGTGAATTATGTAAATGTTTTTTCATGCAAATGCATTTTCCAACCCTAGTTTTCTATCCATTCTGTATGCTTTATCTGCTTTGCTGTTTTGTCCTTAATGAGATGCATCAGAAGGCCCTCTGAATGGATTCAAATGATAAACAGATGAAGACATTATTTAAAATTCTTTACTTAAAAAAATTGAATTTGCTTTGTTCTCATTTGCATTGTCACCAGTTGATATACTGCTGGAGTGACATTGTAAGAAGCTTATTAAATTCTGAGTATTATATGAATACAATGAGAAAGATTATGATGATGATGATAACCGGCATGTCTTTGCTGTGGCCCAGTACAGGTGTTCTGATGCAGGCACATTGGGAGCCATGCTTTACCTAAGATGATTAGTGGAAGTCAAAGCCATGGAGCTTATTCAGACAGTGTTCCAAGGAGCATTTTCTTAATGGCCTTATAAAGTACACTGAGAAGCCCTCCATCCTGGTGAGTCAGCAAAATCCTGACCACACTGATGGATCGGGAAACTCAGTGATTCATCACATCCAAGAAGCAAATGTAAAAGATAGGCTTTTATTTTGTGAGATAAAATTTCATGTTGCACTTCTTTTCCCAGTGCTGCAAATGTGAAATCAATTGGTTCCCCATTTTGGAATAGTTAAAGAATTTATATTGAGGCTGGATCTCCGCATCTGCATTTAATGTTGCATTGAGGATTGTGAAATGGATAAATTGTCTGCATGATGAGCATAATGTCTAAATAGAAGAATGATGAGGAATGTACCAATAACATTACATAAAATTTAAATGGAATTTTGTTATGCTTATGTAAAATAAACACATTGACTCCGATAAGCAAACACCAAACAGGGAAACATCAGCAGCAATTCTGACAAAATACAATAGTAGTGGTATGGGTCGTGCAGTGCGATGGTGAGTAAATCATTGTCATGTTGTGAGAATATGTAAAGCTTTGTCATTGACCTTTAACCTACTGACAATTTTATTATTCACTCTTAACAGATGTGAGAGCTCATCAGTGAATTTGACCCTAAGGGAAAGTCCCCAAGTACTGTGTGGAGCTAACGCTCCAACGCAACCTCTGACTAATAGGTTTGCATAACATTGATCTGACTGGCGGTCCACTGAAGAGCCATCGCTAATTCCACACCCATCCATCTATGCACACACTCCACTGAGGCCTGGCCTGCCACAGCTCAAATGCCAAGAGGCTTTGAATTGAAGAGCCACCTTCTAAATCAGCCAGCCCATGGCGCTACACGGGCTCTGTCATTAGGTAACAGCGGCTTTAGGGACGAGGTTAAGTAGTTGGTGCTAGATGGTAAGGCCACAGAGCTGCACCACACTGGACCAACAGCCTCTTCTCTCTGATTATCTGTTACCTAATAGGGCAAGGCTAACCTTCTGCTGCCCTGAACCTGCTGAGGAATGTGGCCAAAAATTTTGAGGTGACTTCAGCTCACTGGCACCCACTCCCTGGCTGAAGGTTGGGATTTATTTGAGAAAAAGCCCCTAAAAGTTACACAGAGTGATGATATTAATCTGACAATATTAACCTGTGAGACTGCATTATAACATAGTTCACTGTTCAACAACTTCTCTGTTTTACTGATTTAAGTTTTCTCGTATGACTTTGGCCAATCCAATCATCAATATGTCTAGGCAGATGTTAGTGGACACCATTGAGGAGCAGGCGATCCTCCAACAGTCAGAGAAAATGTCCAGCTCCACTGAGTCGACCTGTGACCTAACTGCACAGGGCTGTGCGTCATTAGCGGCCGACTAATGCTCTGATGGGATTACCCAGCAGGTGAATTTATTCTCAACCAGAACATGCTGAGAGTTGCGTGTTGACCCTCTTCAGAACCATTCGACAGAAGCAGGTGTCAACTGTGTGCATGTGTTTGTCATCTCTGTTTTTCTGCTCTCTGTGTGTGCAAGACATCAGCACCTGCAGGAGGGGAAATCCTCTGAACCTGCCTGGGACCAACACTGGAGCAAAAGCACTTAGGTGAAGCTGAGTCACTGAGGACATATGTCATACTTATTACAGAATCTATGATCAGTCTTAAAAAAAATGTCATGCAAAGAAAACGGGATTTTAGCACAGAGATGAAAATTTAGGCACTTTTTTCACACAAAAACAACCAGTCACATTAGGCACAACACACACATCGGCTGGGGAGCATAAACACAACGTGACACTATATCCCCCACTATAACCCCTGTGAAAGCCAATTACACATTCATTCAAATAGTTTAATTTGATTCCTCAAATTCTCTATTAGGGCCATTTTTTTTTTCAAAAGCAAGAAATTTCTCATATTTTATTTATATTCAGGAGGCTTCAGGATCCTGCAACAGGTTCGGTGTTGAAATGACTTCAGTTTAATTTTACCAGAAAGATAAAATGTACGAAAATATGTTCTACAGTATTGCAGTGGTGTGATAACTATGGATAAGAACATTTCAGTAGAACAGGAAATGAAAAGAAGACTAAAAGGTCACTCAATTTCAATATCAAGACAATTGTGTGCTCTACTTCAGTACAATTCTGTGGTACTTTTTAATTTCAATGTACTTTATACTTTTGCTCCACCACATTTCAGAGAACGATTCTTGGCTTCATTCTACCCATTATTTTTCTTGACATTGCAGTTACAACGTTTTTACACATCAAGATTTTGCATTCAAAGTTAATAAAGATTAATTCTTAAACTATGAACTGAAATGTCAAAGATTATACTACAGAACAACTAACAGAACAATTAACTACTATATTTGAGTGATTTTTAATATTGACCCAATAATAAAAAAACACAAAGAATGATAAACCTTTCCACTTGTTAATAGATTTAGTGGCTGTGGCGCTTACCTGTATCATTTCTGATTCTCTACACATCCTATTATATTATTTGTATTGGTCTATCTCTGTTAAACTAAAAGACTTAATTTCTTTTTTTACAAGAGAGTAGATATGAGACGGCACAAACACATTTATAAATGCTTCAGCCAAGTCATCAGCATTGTTTTGGAATTTTATTTTTATCTGTTCAGAGGAGGCAACATTAAAAGCCGATATACCTCGACTTCAGAGAACTCTGTGGTGCTGATAAGCTGAATCAGGACAGGTCTGTGGACTCACGTCATTAATGTATTAGAGTCGGAGCCAGAGTTTACTTAAGTACTTTTCAGACAGTGTCTCCTCTCAGCTGCACCGTGACAACATGGATCAGGTATATATCCTCACCTGTCTGCAAACATGGGACTGTGACATGCAACACAACAGCTCCTGTCATATTGAAGCATTAAGGGGTGATATCAAAAATTGGTGTAATGATGATTATATATACTAGATGAGCAACAACAACAAGGATTAAAAATGCTGTGCAATGAAGCAAAGTTATAATCGCTGCGTGTAGCAAGAGATTCAGCACTTAGTTAAAAGGCCACCTGCTGTCAAATGTGGCAGTAGATGGAACTGGAGCTTGGCTGGAAATCTGAACTGCCTTAATGGAAACTTAAAAGACTCCTGGCCAGCACAGAGAGAGTGAGAGAGAGAGAGAGAGAGAGAGAAAGGGAGATACAGTGAGCAAGAGAATTGAAGCCTCATAGCAGGAGGATGTATGTTTGTATGGGAGGAGCTGAAGCTTTGCAAAGAATAGAGGATGAAGGCTAAGAGATTTGGAGGAGCATCCAGGTGAGAGAGGGATGGGAGGAGAGAGAGATGGCAGACGCAGGTGGAGAGGAGGAGTTACAAGATGGGGGGCGGATGAGAGGAGGAGTTACAAGATGGGGGAGGATGAGAGGAGCAGGTACCTGATATGGAAGTGGAGAGATTGTGCAACAGTGAAAAGCAGGTAAGCTGCAGATCTGCAGCAGCCTCTGCACACATGGCAGACCCTGATGCTTTGGACTTGCTGCAGACACACATACATGCATAAACACAAACACACATCTACCCATAACAAACATTATTTTGCCAAAGTGCACCAAGCCTATGGATGTGGTTGCATTGCATAGGTTAAAGAGGTGACCTTCTAGTTTCAGAGTCTCACAATGCTTGTACTTATAGATCATTTGAGAGCAAAAGTCATAGAAAAGTAATCATAAGTGTCCAGATTGAATCCATACAGCTTGAATGAAAAATTGCATTCATCTGCAAAATAAACAGTTTTTAACATTCACCAAATCGCAAACAAATCTTAGACTGTTTCTGCAATTCATGCAACATGAACATAAAAAGTTACAATCCATTTTAATTCCTACATTGTAAATGTAAGCTGGTTCAGAAAGATAAATTGGTTGTTGAATGACCATAAAAGCAATTGTAATAACGTTGACTGATTAATGAGCGATGGAGTGGAGGTCAGTGAAGGTAGTCATTGAGGATTATTTAATCCTGTAATGGATTCACTTTTGTATTAATTTCAATGTGTCAGTTTGTTACTGACACCTAGTGGTTATATATTCACATGACATCATGTTTCAATGCAGACTAATCCCACAGAAGCCTGTGTTTGAGGCCTGTTCTTAAATGGAAAGCCATGGAAGAAGGAACTAGTGATGTAAATTTGGATTTTTTTTACTGGCTCAGGTTTTTAATCTCCTTCAGTAAAATGAACAAATCTTTTTTCAAGTCATTAGTTCATTTCGTGCATTAGAACCAGTGTGGCGCTGTAGCCGTCATTTGAGTAATGAATGAAAAAACATGGCTTTAAAACACTGAAGAGCAACACGGTTTGCTTGATGCTAACATCAGATAGCTCTCCTCACCAGTAATAACAGCATTGTTCATGTTACTGCTGTAACCACGTGAATAATGAACGAAAGACCCGAAGACCCGTAGTTACGAGTCGTGAACGAATCACTCATTTCTACACTGAGCCTGCGCAGTGGCCATGAGACAAGTGAATGAGAGACTCAAACCCAAAAAAACTATTTTATGAGTCGTGAACGAGTCAGCCATTCCTACACAGAGAATATGGGGCAGACAGACCCGTTTGTGAACGAATCTGAGCCTGTGGGACGCATGCGCGGACCAGTGGAAAAAAACGAATCACCCACTGAGATGACTTGTTACTCCCAAGTCATACAAAAGATTAGTTCAAAATGATCACTACAAGGAACACAGTGATATTTCCAGGCATACACAGGCACATTCATACATTTCCATAAATTACTATCATCCATTATTTCTTTAACACCAAATGTTTTCCTATTTTATGAATCACATACATATATTTATATGAATCTAGTGTAACTTGACACAGACAGAGAGACACTGACTGCAAAATGCACTAGTGGAGTGGTTTCTGACCCTTGATCCCAGACCTAGATTGCTTCCTGACTGGGTCACTGCACTTCTCTTACAGATTATAAACTACTCTCTAGTTAGCTTGGTTTACTTTGTTTAATCTTCATCTAAAGCAAATGGTGGGTCAGAATCGTCTTCCTCTGTCCTAAGTCTCAGTTTTCTACCCCAGAGTGAAGGAGCACAAGAGTGACAAGGTGAAGATTTAATTCTGATAGATTGATTTAAAAAATAATATAAAATAAAAAAGAAATGTTAATATAAATCAAATATGTTTTGGTCATTTGACGTATTTTTCTCAGTGACAACATATTTTATCATTTGATCAATATTTCAATATGATAATTTGACGTGTGGACTCCCTGCATCTAAATTCTTTTTACAATTATTAAACATAAGTAAAATTTGTTTTTTTCTCCTTCTTTTTCTGTGTTCTGTTCAGTCTGGTGTTGATTTTTTTGCAAATCAGATCATCAGTAGGTGTTTAAGAAATCTTAAATGACAATGACATCAATAAGGAAACTCTGGGGTTTGGCACGGACATCTGGGCTTCTTAAAGTGACAAAACTACACAGATCTGATTGTTACCTGCAACTTAAAAATGTATTGTGCATTTTTCAAGTCACATACTACAAACTGGATTCCTTTTAATGTACAAGCTCTTACTTTATTTTTTTAAATCTTTAATTAACTTAATACAATGTGCAGTTTTTAGAAGAAACCTAAATCAATACTTGGTGTGCCCACCTACCTTTAAAACAATGCTGGTTCTTCACTGCGGCACAGTTGTACACATGTGAAGCTATTTAGTGGGTAGATTGGCTATTTTTAACGTGATTATTATTGATGTCTGTAGTAGTAGTACTACACCATTTTTAAGAAGACTGTTATTTTGAAATCCTCCAAAGTTCCCTAAGTAGTTCTTCCTGAGTCAAGGGCCGAAGGAAATCAGAGCAAGGAATACGTTATTACTTATACTCGACCTTTACATATATCACTTATAGTATAGTTTGTTACAGTTTCTTAATATTTGTGTGTAATTAATGAGAAATTATTTGAGTAACTGTAGATATACATCCACAGCCAAATTGACCCACAAGGCAAAATTTAAATACAGAGTCCCCCTATCATCCTGCCCCATGGCCCATACTATTAATAATAATAATTAATACTAAGCTAATAGGGGCCACAGAAACAGATTTTAACTCAATCCCATCTCAGATAGATTTCTACATAATAATGCACATGTTGCCAGTGATTTGAATACTTGTTTTGGCTTTTAAGTCAATTGTAGTCAAAAAGTAAGTTGTCTGTGTTTTCTTTGCCTGTAAAGTACATTCTAATTTTTGTTTTTAAAAGTGCTCAGTAAAAAAAGTTGATTTACTTGTTTGTTACAGGTCATGGAAGGGGAAAAACCATGGGCTTTGATATTAGTGATGGGAGGGCAGGGTTGCCCCAAAAAATTCACTGATATAATAAAAGAACATTTCCAAATCATCTCCTGCAAAAACTTGTGTGCACTTGGCCATGCGTGTGTGGTGCGCCCTTCCTGAAGCTGAGTCCTCACTCCTCAGTTTACTCCCATCGCTGAAGGTGGTTGCCAGTGGGGGAGTGGGCATCGACCACCTTGATGTGCCATACATCACCAGTCTTGAGGTGAAAGTGACCAATACACCAGGTGTGGTGAGCGATGCCACTGCAGATATGGGAATGGCTCTTCTCCTGGCATTAGCACGGAAGATTGTTGAAGGTGAGGTCGAAAGTCGACTTGATCCTGAACACATGTGAAACTGTTATAGTGCAATAACAAAATCAAGTGTGTCACAAAACTAGGACAAAATACATCACTTAATATTTTTTAGGAGAAAGTCCAAGAAGAGGCAGTCAGATGAGTTTGTTACAGGGAAGCACATCCTAATTATGATTTAATGATTGAACGGTTTTGTTTATTCTCTTCATAGGTCACCAACTAGCCACTGACCCAAAGACCACTGATAATCCTCATTGGCTAATGGGAGTTGAAGTCACAGGGTCGACTCTAGGGATCATTGGAACGGGACACACTGGATACAAAATCGCTCAGAGAGGCAAAGGATTTGACATGAAGATCCTCTATCACAACAGGAACAGAAGGTGAAAGTGTGTCATAATAGTTAATTTGGTTAATTCACAATAATAATAACACTTGTATAACACAAGATTTATCACATAGAAGGAAGAATAAAAACACTTTAAGCTGAACATTCAAATAGTCCTAGACATTTCTGAATTTATTCTAGAAATGCTAAAAAAATTTTGAAAGACACTGTTAAGTATTAACAGAGGTCAACAGAGGTTATTTTAAGCACAAGCTAAACATGCTGCCTGTGTTTTTCAGAAGTGTTGAGGACCAACAGGCAGTGGGAGCAAGTTTCTGCCAGAACATAGATGACCTGCTGAAAGAGTCGGACTTTGTGATATTGGCAGTCAACCTGACCCCTGAAACCAATGGTATCATTAGCCACAGAGAGCTGTCTCTCATGAAACCAACAGCAACGCTGGTCAACATCAGCAGAGGTGGGGATAATGTAAACAAACCATAGCAATAGTTCAGGTTACTCTAAAAATAGCGGCCCTTTAGTCTGTTTTTGTTCTTTTTGTGTGTCAGGTCTGGTTGTGGACCAGGATGCTCTAGTCGAAGCTCTGAGGAGTGGAATAATTCGGGCAGCTGTATTAGATGTGACTCATCATGAACCTTTACCAAGGTACGAATAACAATAATTATACATTAACTGTTCAAAAGTCAATGTTTAGCATTTCCAGTCCAATTAAATACTCAGGGACATGATAGAGAATTTGAATTGAGGGAGAAACAGTTTTCAACTTTGTGTCAGGATCTAGATGAATTCCTACTACAGTACCGTAGTACAGTATATGAAAATTATTATTTTGCCACTACATTTGATATTTAAACTAACAAACAACTAAACAAAAACAGATTCTTTTGCTGACTTCCCATAACCCTTCTTCTGTGCAGGGATCATCCTCTACTTGGTCTTTCTAATGTGCTGATCACTCCCCATGTTGGCACAAACACCTTGCCAACAACCAGAAAGATGGTACAGATGATGGTGGACAATGCTGTGGCTGCAGTGAAGGGCGACCTGTTCCCAATGAGGTCAAGCCAAATTGACTGAAGCTGAGTGTACATGATCTGTTTGATTTTAGATATCTTGAATAGTTATCTTCAGTGTCTTTACAAAGAAAAGGATTGACTGTTTTTACCTGTTTGGTTTTACGTTATTTGAGAGAATCAAATTTTATTGAACATGTTAAAAGAAACCTCAAACACAATAAATCATACGACATAAAACAAGAAAATAAAAATAACAACAATAATAAAAAAGACAAATCAAAACAAGCAAAACAGAATTAAGTAAAAAAAAAAAGGGGGGGGGAAACCAACTAATAAACTACATAAATAGCATTGGTCATGTTCAAAAGGGGTAAGAAGAAGTTGAAATAAAACTTTGCTAGTTCCACCCCTTTATATTTTACAAAAATATTAAAAATTTTAATATGTGGATCCCTCTGATGTTTATTTTGTCTCAATTAAAACAACTCTTGGACACTGACAGGTAATTGGTGATTTATTGCTTTGTGCATAATTTGAATAATTTTATAATCAACCAGAACTTGGAATTTTAGTGTTTTTAATTTGAAGAAAAGTGAATGTGCAGGCTCTCTGTATGTGGTTTTGTTTATGATTCGAATTGCTCTTTCTTGCAGGACGAATCCTGGATATGTGTTTGTTTTGTAAGTGTTCCCCCATACTTCCACACAGTAACTGATGTATGGAAGTATGAAGGAACTGTACAATGTATATAGTGAGGCTTGATTTAATACGTATTTTACTTTAATCATTATTGCAAGTGATTTGGATATTTTGGGATTATTCTGTCTAATAAACTGGGACGATCACTGTGACATCTGATGTACGATTTCAAATGACTGTACTGTGGAAACATGATGACTTTAATGTTTAAATGTAACCTAACAATTATTATTATTGTTTCCTTTCCCTTTCCTTATTTTTATTACATATGGTCTTCTTTATGTCAGTTTAGCGTTTACCTTTACTTACCCTTATTTAGTTATGTCTGCTTGTGGACGGGGGAACTGCAGAGAAACGTGTGAGCTGAAAATCTCTACAACACAGAAAATCTTTGCGAACCTGCGCTTTGACCGCAGATATCCCTGATTAAAATCTCTCTTAAAACACAACTTAAAAGATACAACACAGCTAAAACATACATAGAAATATATACATATAGTAGTTACCAATATATATCTATATTATTCCCTCTTTTTTGTATTTTAAAAATAATATAGTCATATTTACTTCAGGCGTTTATAGGGGCTACTAAACCTGGTATATCATCAGTAATCGACGGCGAGTGGGCGTCCTAAAGGTCCTCAGCACTGGGCATGATAATAGAAGTGAAACCACCTGGAGAATAAAGTTATAGTTAGTATAAAAGTTTTGAAATCTTTCTTTGGCTCTGTGTGCCAACTACCTGAACAGCACCATGTTTATCCCCTCGGATAACTCGCCGCCATCTTTTAAAGATTTCACCCTCGTCATGGTGAGAGACACATCAGGAAGTAAATACTCTGCAACCTGTAGTCTTTCAGTTTGTACCAGTAAGAATGACAAATGTTGTATCAGTGCCGGCTTGTTAAACCCTACACTCAGTAGTTGGATGGTTAAGGGGCATATTATGACATTTAGTACCAAAAAGATTTTGTGTGGCTGAGAAAGTTTTCAGCTACCTTGCTGAAAATAACATCATGTTATAACTGTATTGTCCCTCCTGCAGTGGTTTGTCAGAAGCAGTTTTATGATCTTTGATTTTATTTTATGAGGCTACAATTATTTGATCAGTTGCATTAATTATTTGGTTTGTATAAATAAAACAATAGCAAACATGTCTTCAGTTAACTTGTTGTCTTGCCAATGGTTCAAAACTACATTCTGTTGTGTTTGTTCTCCTCCTCCAGCCAGCTGTTGCTGTCGGTAATGTGGGTCAGCTGGCGGTGGACCTCATAGTTTCAACTCTAAACATGAAACGAGTGGGCTACATACACACAGACTGTCTGATCCCGATGGCTGGCAACAACCCGTACGCCACCTGCAAAGAAGATGCTAAGGAGCTGCACACCCCTGCAGAAGGTACCCTCTTTGTATCTTCACTATTTAGCTGTTGTAAATGAATAAATGTGAAAATTTATATATATATATATATAAGAATTTGTTGTAATGTTTCACAAACAGCTTTTTGCTTCTTGTCATTTGCCTTGTAGCCACTGTGAGGTGAAATGGAATCCAGCATATTTCCAGAATCTAATCCTTGTTTTCTTTACTGTCTGTCACCCACAGTTTATACAGCGCCAGAATTGAAGTTGGCAGTTTTTCAGATCAGAGCACCGATTATTCAGGTGAAACTACAGCTTGTTGCATCAACATGAGCTTGTTCTGTGACAGTTTCTTTTTTTTTTTTTTTTTATCAAATTTTCACATTTTTGTTGTGGTCCAAAGAGTTTTGACATGAAAGACAGTAATCTGAAGAATATACCTTTACTTTTGTCAATCAACACTCATATGAACTGAGTGTTGTTTCATTTAGAGGATTATCATTTTAATTTTACAATCTTGAACTATTGTTGTAAAGTAAATCTTTGTCCTCTGTTATGTAGCTTGTATTTTCTTGATTCAGACTTGAATTGACATTGGTATGTTTACATTTATAACCTTTTGTTTAACTGCAGACAAAATCAAAAAAGTTTCGTCAGATGGTTGTGTCTTGGATCAAAGCCAGCAAATTTTCCAGGACAATAATTCTGTCCAGCAGTCATGCCTACCAGAGAGATGACCGACAGCTTGAAGGGTAATAACAAAATACTTCAGATCATCAGCGCATTTCGTTGCCTTCGGCAGAATACAGGCCAGTGCTAATATCAAAAGTGTGTGTTTGCACTGCAGCACTCCTTTACGTTTCCTGGTCACTCCGTCCCTGCTGAAGATGAGTGCAGACGCTTTGAAGGAGTTGGGCTGGAAGGAGATGGAGCGAGTGTCAGCCTTCCCAGGGCTGACAGATGCCAACACAGAGCCACGCCTCTGCATCCCTGGAGGAGGCATCACCAAAGGACTCTACCAAGACAGGTAGAAACACAGAGCTTTAAATAGAATTAAAATGGACTTGTAACTTGATGATGCATTGTCACACAATTTCAATTAATTATTTTTACCTGAACATCTTGTTAGACAGAATTGAGTTTATCCTCACACCTTACAAATCTTGATTATCTATGCTTGTATTTAAAATCTTTCTAGAGATCAGGAAAATCTCTTGCCTTTTATATTCTAGTGACAAAACAAAAACAACCTGCTAAAATGTGTTTTAAATTCAGCACACATAAATACCACTGCAACCAAACAAAAATACATTTTGATGGCAGGTTGTTATGTCGGTGTATTTGACAATGTGTGTTTGATGTTGTGTGTAGTTGTTTGGAGGGTCTTCCTCTGGCTGTGCTGCTGCTCTTCTGTTCAGAAGGCGACAACATCCCAGACGCCTTCACCCTGGCCAACCACCTCAATGACTGGCTCCATCTGTTGGACAACCCTGTAAGTTACCAGAGCAAATGAAATATACAACACTGTTGTTTTTCTTCCAATAGTTCTCAGTACAAAATGAAAAAGTACTTCTACTGACTTAAGATTTAATTTGAGGAATGCTATTTCTAAACTCCTTGTCTCCTGTTTACAATTTAAGATTCCAAGTATCTAATCAGTAGTGTCTTAATACCATTTTAGGGCCAAGAGTCAAACAAATGGAAGATCCCGACCTCTTGGAGTCTCCTTTTTGGCAGTGGTATCCCTCCAGCACTATTCTGAAAAGTCTTTAATTTTTTGTTATTTTTATCTTTTAATACACATATGGCAAGGACACAAGTTCACCTGTTCATCTCTTAATTTACTGAACTCTTGGCTGGAGTCCCATCTATTGAATGAGTTACAATGATGCTTTTGTTGTTAGATAATACTGGATGTGACTCAACCTTCTCTGGATCTATTCCTTGATAATCCCTAAAGAACCTTCCTATTTACAGCACATGACCCAAATGTGTGCTTCAATGCTGTTTCACTCTGCAGAATTTCAGTGGCTTTTTCCGATTAAAAACTTGTTCCAGAGTGAATGTATCTCTAATAACGGTTTTGTTTGTGTTACACTCACTGGACTTTGCCCCCACCCGCTTAACTGAAAGTGGATGGCCAAGTGCCATATTGTATTCCTGGTAGTCCCACCTCTTTGTACAGTAATCTGATTCTTCTCTACAACTTGTTATAACAACTTCCCTATTGACAGAGACCGCAATCATCCTCTGACCTTGTTAGTATGTGGTGTTTCCTTGCAAACAAATGATTGTTTTTCAAACAAATGTTGTAACTTTTTTTTTTTTTAAAGGAGGAATTATTAAATGCAAGCTTGAAAATGAAAATGAGATCAATTAGGGGGAGTGTAAATACCTCAAGTCCCATTCTTTCGTGGATTCTGTGTGAAATTCAAATTCTTTTATACATTTAGAAATAATTTTCAACCTCACTTTTCTTTTCTTGACGTAAATAATTGTGTAACAAGATATATTTTTATGACTAGTCATGGTGAGCAACTTACCCTTTGGTGTCTTTGTGCTCGTTGCAAAAAGTACCCTTTTTTTCTTTGGTCTAATACACTCTTCTCAGTCAGCTCTAAAACAGTATACTCCCTCAAATCTAAAATTATCACATGTTGGAGTGTTCCTGTAAGTTGCTGCATATGCAAGTTGCAGATTTGTGGTAAAGTAACTAGAAAGGGGATACAGACAGGTTGTTATGTAAACTAGATGACACCAGTTTTATTTGTAGATTACACTCACAGAGAAAAACTTAAGACAAATTATTCCAAAAGAACTCATCAAATCAGCTCTCTACTGTATTCAAATCTGTAACATTTTTTTTCTTACAAGCAAAAAAATATGTCTTTTTACACACCTTTTAAAAAGAACACTATATACATCATGAAAACATCACATGCCACTGAATTTCTCCTGGGCAATGGCAGAGTTTTTCATTAAACCAGCGCCCTATCACTGTGAAAAACTTCAAGTATTCTTTTATAAAAAATAGAACATTTTCATTTTTGTCTCTGGAAAAAGGTTTTCTAAAAATACACATATGAACACCATTACAAATTGGCAATGCATAGCCTCTACTGTCAGTCCTAATTTCATAAATGGAAAGGAGCATAACAGCAAGACAAAGCTGTAAATAATATTAGCGCAAAAATAACAACTGATGTTCTGACTCCAGAAGCAGTGCAGGTGGTGGTTGAGTTGTGGCCACGGGGGGGAGGGGTGAAGTGCTGGTGTTTGCCTTTTTTAATGTGCGCGCTTCAAAGAATGTCAAAGTGTCTCCTGTAAAGGGTTTAAAGAGGAAGATGAGATACAATAACGCTGTGAGGGAGGAGGATAGAAGAGAATGTGGGACTGAGTTAAAGGAGGGAGGTGTGCAGAGGCTGAATAATGCTGTTGGGTTGCAGCACACACAAAAATAAAACATGATAAAAGAAAAGAATAGCTGGCTATTTTGGTGGAGGTGATGAAGAGTGCTTTGGAGTTACGGAGGTGAGGAGGACAGAGCTGCTTCAGAGGAGAGAGCTGGAGTTCCCTGCCGATGTTGGCTTTGCTGCCAGGGCTGTACTCATGTGGCCTTGGCTGGAGCTGGTTAGCTGTCACTGGGTTTCATCCTGTCATAAAAAAACAAGACAAAAACAAAAAATCATTTCAAGAGAGTAAACTACAGACTTTTATCTAGCAGAATGTCAGGGAAGCTTAAAAGTGATCAAAGGAACTTGTACCACAAAATCAAATGAATGTCTTCAGGTTGGTCAAATTTACACCGAGAGTGAAAAGGTTGCTCACCTGGTAGCAGGTGCTGTGGCACAATTTAGTGTCTTGGATCACTTTGATCAACTCAACATTTTATTATTAATGTTGATACAAATACAATACAATTATTAATGAAGCCAAAACAGCAATCATGTTTAATAAGCAAGATTTCACACTCAGATGGTCTCAGTTGTGAATGTGAAATTTCCCTTTAGTTAGTGCAAAGAATTAATTTAGATTAAGTCTAATTAACTGAAATTTAGGATGACATGGAAGGGTTTTAAAGATTGCAGATAGTCAGCTAATAGTCAATAAACAAAAGATTAATCAGCAAGAATACTGAGCAGCGACTATACGTTTAGGTGAAATAGCAAACAAAAATGTTAACTATCCTGTGTGTGTCGCCGGATGAGGGCTAACTGTAGATCTGAATTGTGGGTAACCCAGCTCTTTGGCTTTATATTTATATTGTCTGCTAAAACCTGCGCACATCAACACAAATATATGTAAAATGATGATGGGATGATTATCAGAATAAAGTGTCAAGTACTTTTTTAGTTTGCAGATATTCCCTTATTTCAGCCAATAAATGTTTAATATCTGCTGCTTTTGTGAGTCTTCTGTGATATTAAAGTAATTATTTTTAGGCTCCAAACTATTGACTGTACATCACCTTTGATTACAGAAAGTTGTTGCAGGGATTATGATCACATCCTGACACTTTACTAAATTGACTAGGGGAAAAAAAAACAAACAAACAAAAAACCCCTTCATGCAAGTCCACCATGATAATATTGCAGCTCTAAATGTCTAGGTCGATAGACTAAAAGTAGCGACAAAATGCTTTCATTATTCAACAGGTCCTTCAGCCTAGTTAAATAAGAAAGTCCTCCCTACATCTGAATAATGAAACACTCAAACATTTCATTCAAACTTAGAGAAGGGCAAAACACAACCGATGCAGTTCATTCCCCACAAGACAACTGGTAACATCACCATGCTAAAGTTTTGAAGAAAAATAAGGACCTAAAAATAAAGTTCTTAAAGTTAGAAGCATAAGGAAAAACAGTGACATGCCACAAAACCTAATGTAGTCCAATTTATTTGGTGTGATGTAATTACATCTTCAACCAGGACAAGGGTTTACTCCTAACTGCTGAAGTACTTCAGGACTTACTTTATATGTGTTCTGTCAAAGGTTCCATCAGGGATTTTATATTTCTATCCTGTCTAACTTCACTAGCCGACAAAATAATTCTGCCTCTGCAGTGGTTGTGTAGTGCATGTAACTGTGTTTTCTTCAAGTTTACTCAATGACATTTGGCAGGATTGAGCAGACAAGTTACAAAACTGCCACTAAATTTGAATATATGATGATAAATTAGCACCTTGCAATATTCCAAGTCAACCTGACATTTCAGAGTTTCAACAGCCATTACCACAACTATAAACACACACACACACACGCACCACAAACACACATCATGCTCAAGTGCAGCCAAGAAGAACACACCTCCAAACCACAGGAGCCAAGCGAATTAACAAGAGAAGAACACAAATCCAAAAGAAACAAGACACAACAGACACCAAGTACACTCTGACTGACTGACAGACACACACACACACACACACACACACACACACACACCTCAATATACAAGAGAGGATGTTCTTTTTAAAAACTGTGGAAAAACTTCCTCCTCTAAATGTGCTCTTCATGGTTGTTGTTGCTGTCTCAGGAGGGGGTAAAGATACACTGCCCCCCACTGGACAGGCCAGCTCGTGTCATGTGCAGCAAATGCAGCCCAAACTGTCCGAGAAGAACCACAACAGCAGAGTAAGATCTTGTCAGAGTTGGGGCACTTTTCACCTTATTACTAGAACAACATTGATGTGTCACACAACACAGTGAAGGCTTCTCAGAAATGACTTAGTTTGCCAATTTTGAAGGAGCACAGTCATCAGAAATAAATGCTTCCTCAGGCCAAACGATCCCGCTTTTATAAGAAGATGAGGTAAATGTCAGCTCTCTAGAAGAGTGTTTAAACACGAAGTGACTACGAATGTTGAAAGAGAAAATAAGAAACAGAAAGAAAATGAAGTGAAAATGAAGGAGGTTGAGTCATACTCTGGTAAAACCTGTATTTCCTTAAATGAGATGAAGCTGAAAACAGTCAGGTTTTATCATTAACCAAAATCTCTTTCACATAAAGAGTTGTAGAGGGCACCTATGACAATAGATTACAGTGATTACTGAATACTATTAAAAAAAAAGAAAAAAAAAAAAGCGTGATGATGCATTGTATGTAGGCTATTTCAGCAAAGATATATGATCACCTTTTTCTCTTCTTCTCTGGGTCATTTGTCCGGGGCTTGCTTTGGGGTGTCTTGGCTGTGCCTGATTTGGAGATACTGTCTTCTCTGCGTCGCTTGCTGCAAAAACACAGGGAAAATAAGTATCAGCTCTGTCCATCAAGACGACGCCACTGGTAGATGTTAAAAGCTCAAATGGCATTATGAATTATTGCATTGTCATTTATTTTTCACCCATTCCAGAAACATTAACACAAGTCACAAAAAACCCTCTGGAAAATGAACATGCAACTTTTCATTACATTTTCTGTGAATGTTTTTGAGTGAAAACTGTAAAAATTAAGGTATTAAAATTAAAAAAAATGTGAATTGTGTTGAAGCCTGTAAAAATTCACCATGATTACATCTTATAATAAATATACCTTGTGGATCAATCTACTGCAACAAATTATGTTCTTTTATTGTACAACCTCAGACTCTGCTGTGTGTCCAATTATGATCAGAGGAAAAATTTCACTGAGATTCTGCCAAAGATTGCTTTTGGCTGATTATAAGCAGTGTGTCAGACAATATACTGACTGTGTTGTGCTGCCGTCTAGCTCCTGATCCTTGCAGGGGGACTGTGCAGGTACTTTGCCGTCCTGTCTGTAGTCACCTCCTTCCTCCAGCTGACCTCCCCATTGGCTGCCATTGTGTCGCTCTGTTGCGAATCTGGCTTGCTGCTGGGTTGAGGGGCGAGACTCTGATGATGGCTCCTGATCTTCCCTGGACAACTCCCGCCACTGGTTCTAAAGGGAAGTAAATAGCAAACAGAGAGGAAAGTTGTGAAAAGATGCTGTTTTTCTATCGGTGCAATGAATAAATAGAATAGAAATTTCAAAGGCAAATGTTTAAAATGTGATAGAGTCACACTTTGACTGTAAAAGTTTCCACCTTACTGTTGAGAACATTGGCTGTGGTGAGATCAAAGGGGTGTTAAAAAAGAAGAACCTCAGAATATATGAAAGAAAATTACTATGTTTTAAAAAGACAAGAGGGTGATACAGAGAGGGCGTAACATAAATGCCTATTTTGTTGTTTTATACGCAGTGTCTGGTGTCCACACTGGGTTTGAAGCACATAAAAAATGAAATAAATTTTAAAAGAAATTATTCTTATCTTAATTCTGTTAAATTTGAGCATTTAAGAAGTTGCTTTTGGCACAGACAACATTTTTGCGCTATGAATCCAAAACCTGTTTTCTAGTGCCTTCAATTATTGCAAACAAGAAATACAGAAATAAAAAAGACAGTAAAAAGTACAGATTTGTGATGTGGATACCTGTACGGAGGAGTCTCCCATAATATACTTGGCTCCTTCGTGGACAACCATGTAAGAGAAGCGTAGCTGGTCAGGGGTCTGAATGAGGCCCATGCGGTACTTCCTCATGTCTAAAAGGATGTTTTTTATGTCCACTGATGATGGGTTTTTCCTCTTGTCCATCTGTAGAGGACAGTAATAAAATAATCTTGGCTAACCAGGATGAACACACGAATATCTGGTGACGACTTTGTTGTTTCATGAATAACATTATGAGTGAGACAACAGTTAGTTGCAATGTATAGCATATTGTATATTCTTACCATTTGTGATAGCAATAAATATGACTAATCTCCAGCCATTGTGAAACTTCAATAAAAACATTAAATCAGACCTCATATGGAGAAAAGAGATAGTGCTTACCAGGACCAGACATGTGTCAACTAATGAAAACGTTCCCGAGCGTCCAATTCCCGCACTGCAGTGGACCACAGCTGGCCCATGGTCAACACTCAATGCTCTCGATTCCCGCACTTTGAAGAGGAAGTTTAGGAATGATGCTGGGGATTCTGGGACACCGAAATCAGGCCATGTTGTGTAATGAAAGTGATAAATCTCCCTCTTCTCTCCTGTCTGTAAAAACAAACAGAGGCCTCGATAGCAACTATAAAAGCTGTGTTTCTTAGCAGGGTGCCTTTTGGAGCTTTCTTGTTTTCAGATATCTTTAACATTTTAGCTAAATAATCCTCCCTAACAGTTTCAATTCAATTCATGCAATCAACCAGGCTCTGAAAACATGTTACAGCAAATAGGCATTTTCAAACCTTTTTTCCCCCATTCTAGTTTTTCTTGCTTTTACACTTATAACATTTTGTATTTAAAAAAAAAAGGTACATTTGAAAAAATTTGTAAAGTAAAGGTTACAATGAAAATCTGATTTCAAAAATTTTATTTTCAGCAAAGACACTGAATATTAAGCATCTCTATTTAAAGTACTTAAACTGTTCTGCTGCATAATCTTCACCTCATTTGCTTTTTTGGGCACCCTCACAGTTTTGGCTGTGTAGGATGGTGAAACTTGAGTGAAAGTGTGTTTAATCTGGATAAAGGTCTGAGCAAGACAAACTAAAATAGTCTTAAGGGTTAGGTTTTCAGCCTCAGGAAGCTTTGGTCTACACATGTTTACATTCTAGGTCTTGACATGATATCCTGAAACCATTTCAGTTCTCCTTTACAGCCTTTCATTGAAAATCCCCTTAGACTAAATAATGTTATGTCTTACATTAATATTTTGCAGCTCCAACACTCTGGTGGTGTAGTAAGACTTAGTGTCTTCTGATACAAGTGTGACCAAGAAACGAGTATCTCTAAAGGCCATTTCCCTGTCCTCAGCTGTGGGCCAGTACTGGGCGCACTTTTCCTGGGAAAGGAAAAAAGAAAATGAAATGTATGACAAAAAATGCAAATGATGAAGAGCAGATGCAATCTGA
This sequence comes from Remorina albescens, assembly GCA_034769265.1. NCBI lineage: Eukaryota > Metazoa > Chordata > Actinopteri > Carangiformes > Echeneidae > Remorina > Remorina albescens. The sequence continues at coordinate 14,563,018 of CM068492.1, read as the reverse complement.
AAGGTAAGTTGGCTGTGAGGTAAAGCAGCTAACAACTAAGCATAGCGACAGTTTTTCCTTCATAACTAAGACATTTCCCTGAAACATGTACTGGGCACAGATGAAGGACTTCAATATGTTCCTCTCCTGTAACACATAACTTCATGATTATGATGCCAAAGATATTGTATCACAGCCTTGTTCTTTGTATAGTTAAGTTGGATTATGCCAAAAATATTATAAACATGATCAAAAACAGCTACATTTTGAAAAAATATAGCAGATTCAATAAATAAATAAATATTTGTTTTACTTTTGCCACTTCCTTCCTGCCTTCCTCTTTTCTTCTTATTTTAATATTTTCATAATAATAAGTTCATAATATGTGGACTAGGTGCTCTTTATCTTCTATTGTCAAGAAAACAGTTAGTGAATCTCATTATCCTGTGAGATCAACTCCAGCTGCTTTGCTGAAAAAGAGAGTGAGAGATCACAGGTGCTCTACTTGACAGCACTGTAAGTGTGTCTATGAACATGTTGTAGAGTCACTGGAGTGGGCTGCATCCCAGTTTCTTACATCTGTAGTCAAAACACTGAATTCCAGCTAACCTGCTGACAGGATAGGGGGACTGCGCAATGGACTATTCAGAGAAAAAAAAAAAAAAAATCAAGTCACCCAGGGTTAACAGAACTACATTAATTATTTAACATTGTCAACAGTCTGCAAACTTTGACAAAGTGTGTGTTTGTTACTGAAGAAAAATGCTCTGTGTATGACTTATCTGTGGTCTATTTAGTATGCCTGTAATCTCTGTATGTGGGTGTGTACACATGGCAAATGGCAGATGCCAGTCAATAAGATGTCTGTGTTACATTTTGTACTTACAGAGCCTTTCTCTATCACCCTGTTGAGCATGATGACTGCCTTGGTCTTTTGCTCCCAGATCATCAGCCAAAAATGGCCACAGGTATTTCTGAGGGGGCCCTGAGGTTGATAAATACACACATGTACAATCATCATCAGAGTGAAAGGTAATTTACAAAGCAATGTGTGTGGTCTTTGTATCCCAATCTCAATTGGTTGTGCAACAAGCACAGAATGGTGTTTATTAATGTACAACAAAGACTTACAAATAAGAATACCTAAACATCAAGGCCAGTGCTTAAGGTTATGATGTGGTTAAGATAAGAAAATACTTTGTAGGTGTTAAATGTCAAACATCACCCTGGTGAATAACAACATACACACACACACACACACACACAGGCTATGTCAGAGATAATGTTAACAAGACTTTGCTTTCTTTTTCCTCTAAATTACATAATAACATAACATTTACCATGCAAAATTTCCATATGAAATATAATATATCATGTCTTGTCATGCTGAATTGGGCAAACTTTCTTCATATTCTATGCGTGATAAGCAACATAATTTGGTGAACAAGGATCTTCATGACAGTTATAACAAGGAAATGTTTTCAGTCCAAACTGATCTGCTTTTCAATCAACTAGCAGTTCTCTGTTAACAAGTAATTGACTTTTATTGGGTGAAGTGAACTGTTAGCAGAATTCATGGTGTGTGTTTAAAGTATGATACTACAGTATATAAAGCACGATAGCCTTTGGTTTATCTGCACTTGTTTTTATACCAGTTACTCGCCACATAGTCTACGTTTATTCCTAACTGTTATTACTGGAACAAAAAGCTTCAGATTTACCTGAGTCAATATGTAACTTCTCTGGGCTTCCTCCATCACTACCAGACTTGCATTGATGTAGTCATTTTCTGTGCTCTCCAGTTTGACCCGACTGTGATCGACTGTCGGAAAAGTGTAGGAGAAAAGTATTATGGGATTTACCTAAATTCAATTTAGAGATTTGCACAACTCTCGCAGTTCCAACTTGCGGCAAATGTTTACTCACATGGACTGACATCTCTGTATCTGTTTCGGTTGCGATTCTCTGGGTACTTCGCCACCTTGTAGGAGCACTCGTGAGACTGATTTCTGATTTCCTGCAGAAAATAAAGAAGTTGATCATAAACAAGAATTAGTCGATTGTATGTTTCACGCCGACAGGGACTCAATCATGTAGGAAACCAGTAACATCCTCACTAAAATGTGAGAGTCCACAATCACTATGTATGAGCACAATTGCCTTAGCTATTAGCATTACACAACTTATCGCGTGTTAATCCTGTTGTGGAAAATAAACATACACAACTGAGTATAAAAGTCAAACAACTGAACAGTTAGACGAAGTAGCTAATTACAAAAAGCTTCAACCACATGTACAAGCTTATGACACTGACTAAGCTTACGGGAACATTTGCGATATCACTTCACAAAGTGTCTAATGACAAACTTAAAAAAAACTGAAACAGGCATACAACAAAAATGAAAGACAAACAAGGTGACTGACAGCCTAGACATCTTACATTTAATGAGCTAGTCGAGCTATTAGCTTGCTAAATTAAATACGGGGTTCAAATAATATCTGTGTTAGCTTCATGTTAGCCATGCTAACATACTTACTAAGTACAGTTTCTGCCACCGGCTCTCTGAATCTATGTCTTCAAACTCCTTGTCCATTTTCACTGTGGTAATGCCAGTCTGTTCCAAACCGGGTTAGTTTAACTAGTTGTCTGGCTATCTACCTCATTACTTTATTCGGTCTAAAGAGGCTTTCGGTCAGAGAGTTAACACTTCCCTGCGTTAGCGACCTCTGGCTAATTGTTTGTTCGTTATCGCTCACAGCAGTCTACGATCCCGGGAGGTGCCGTGTGCGCATGCGCCAACAGAGGTCCGCTCAGGAGCTGTCAAACCACAACAAAGATTTTCAGCGAGCAGCCGAGATCAGCCCACCAATGCACCCAGTCTACAGTGTCACCACCTAATGACTCTATGAATGCTTCTCGTTATGTTATAAATGTACACGTTTCAAACATTTGCACTGTTTAGGGTTAGATCGGTGTTTTGGTTGTCATAGCCCAACGTTTGGCCCTAATGTTTCAGATTTGAAAAATTAGTTATTTAAACCAAGTACAGTATCTCTTCACTAAATTCATTAAATTTTCTGTTCATGAAAATATCAGACAACTTGCCCCTCCTTATTTATGTATGAGCGTTTGATACCATAGCTATTGGTTAAATTGACTGAACTTTTAAAGGTTTTCGATTAACTTCTCTATTTGAGCCAGGTTACTAAGAAACACAGATGAGAAAAGGTCTCGAGAGAGCCATTGTTTGGTTAAATTGTGAACAGGTCTGAACGTGTCTGAGACATAAAGAGACCTACGGTGATGTGATCATCCCTTTGACTGATTATCAACACACACTTCGTACAGATTGGATAACCTGAGCCCATTGAAGATTATTTTAAACTAAGTTTGAGTTAAGGAATAAATACAATTGATAAATATTAACTATTTCCAGTTGTTTGTAGTCATAAAAATGCCAAGTTATAGCATGACACACTGTGGACTAAGTTTAGCTTGATGTAGTTTCAGCTTGTGGAGGAGCCACATGATGGCAGCCTTTCCTGCATGAGATGAACAGTCGACTGCCGACGTGTCAATTCGCAGCTGCTATTGGGAAGAGAACTTCCGGTTGAACGATTTGTCTAACACACAAAAGCACAGGAAGTGATGGAGGGACAGCAGACAAATTATACAAATCATATAATTTGAATTAAAATAGATTATCCTGAAATGGCATTTGAATGCAACAAGAGCAAAGAGGGCAGATTTTCCTCCATTGTTTATGCTTCATAAGCGTCAGCAGGATTAATGAAGTGGTCCGGTCTGTATCAAAATAGTTGACTTTTACAAATAGCAGGGTTCATTTTGTTCATGCATTGCTTAAATTATTAAAGAAGTGGCCACGTTGCTGTCCATTGAAACCGGATGGATGTGTGTTTTATTTTGAAAAGAAAGCCTCTGCTAGGAGGCCGGATGTTTTGGTCTTATTGTTCTCTGACTTGACGACTACAGACAGGCTCGGTCGGGGAATGTACCCTGACTGTCCTGCGAAGTTTCCTGCGATACATTACTTACGATTTACTGGGAAATGGAAACAGTGGTGTACACGGCTGTAATGGAGTAAACGAAGAAAAACAACACTGGAAATCTAACGGTGAGCGATTAGAAGAATGATCTTTGTAAGCAGAAGTAGTCCGCGTTTGCTCAATATCACAGAGATCAGAAGTTCCTCCTGTACGGAGGCTAGCAGTTTTTAGCTTTGTTAGCATGTAAATTCTCCTCGTTCAACTTCGGTACTAAAGAAATCCCCCGTATGAAACACCAAAATGAAATTTTACGACCGTCACGGTCAAATAAGATAAAGAGTGGTTTCGATTTCACTATCCAACAAACGAGTGAACGTCATAGTTGAGCTAGTCAGTAACTCTCTGGGCGATTAAAGTTGGTCACTAGCTTCCTGCTAGCCAATTCTAATCTCGTTAGCTAACAGGCTAACACTGGATAGCCAGGTGAGAAGTGTAAACAAAGTCAGGTTTATGCTATCCCGATCCTCATCCTCAGGTGAATTATGGTGTGCCCTAACCCTCCCCCCTTCACCCCCCAATTCTTGAGGATTTTAACATTGTCGTTACAAGTCATTTCTTATAAACATCTGTGGGTTGGAGGGGGTTTATGGATTGAGGCAGTGTAATCATCAGTGTTCTCATTTGGTTAGTTCGTTTGTCTTTAAAGCCCAAAGAAGATAATGCTCTGTGGTTTATAGAACATATAGAAGCATCTATTCATTGAGTGGAACGGGACTGTGCCCATAAAACCCTATTTACTTTACCTGCATTTTACTATAAGCCATCCAATTTAGCATTTATAATTTAGATTTTAAATATGCTTCATAACACACTGCAAGGTAGTTATCAGCTATTATCAGTGGTAATCAACTGGAGAATTATAGCTCATCCTGTGGGAAAACATTACCTGGATACCTGTGAAATGACAACATAGTAAAACTGCTGTAAAATGTGATATAAACTTGTAAAAGTGTTAAATAGTATAAATCCACTCTTGGTCCACTTTTGGTCCTGGTTAACAAAGTAAGAATTTCAATAGTGCATTTCTTAAACGTAAGAATACACTGAATAGTCTCCCTACACTATCATGTGATGTCCTTGTTTCGATATCCAATAATTTACTGGTTACCATTTTTAAAGTAAGTGATCTTCATGTAATATGAAGTTAATTTTATGTCTGAGAGTGATTGTGTCATGTCCTGTTGCTGAATGTAGTTCAGTGAATGAAATTGTTCACCTGCAATGTTTCTTTTGTCACTTTATAGCATAGACAACATAAAAATATGTGTCTGAATAGATAAGATATCAATTGTGGGGCACAGTCCCTCTGTGATGACTATTGATTTTACCACTTTTACAGCATGCATGTTTAGTTAATATGAATCACTCGCAGGGCATTCTGTCAATGAGTCACAGTGCTTTTCTTCCTCCTTCTTCCCATGACCTGTTGCTCTCTGACTTATTTTTCCCTCACACTTGCTGAATGGAACAATTAAACATGTAACTTTGCAGATGCATTTTTCACTTGCAATTTGCTGGTGTTATGATGGAATCACCCTTCCAGGCCCTCACCTAATTATCTTTCAATTTCAAATGGGTTAAAAATGCTAAACTAGTGTAAGGTTGATTGACCTACATTTGGTCGGTTACCCTGAGCCCCCCTGTTTAAAGAAATACCAGTAAACTTGCTCTTTGATGTCTGCTTTTTGGATAAAGATTTCTTTGCATAATAACCAATCTAAATCTTTTATTTTAATATGTATTTAGATAATCCAGCAATCATTGCCCCTCTCTGATGTGACTGCATCATTGACTGAAAGCTATCTCTGACGCAGACACACAAGACCTATGAGCTTTGAATCAAATAAAATTGAAAAAAGAAAATCTCCTATCCTCAAAGGTGGGCGCTTATCCAGACTTTGATTAATTTTAGTCAGTTTGTCAGCATTTGGGCACAAGAGAAAATGGTTTTGGTTTTGAAATTTTACAAATTTTTCTTGTATGGGACAAAGAGGACCCTCTTACATTGTATTTGGTAACAAAGTTTTCTGACCAAAACTTTTTTTATTTTTAGGGTTAGGATTACAATCAGTACATATGAACACTTGGGCTCCAAAGGCAATGTAGTTCTAGGCTTCTTATGTGGTGTTTATATGGAGCTTATAAATAAGGCAAAACATTCAATTGTATCCACAAGTTTCTCTCTATCTCATCAAATATCCAAACAATTGGCAATCAATCAATGCATGCCTGGCTGTGATTGAACTGCGAGTCCCAGCACTGCTGGTGAATTATGAATAGCTGTTGGTGTCTTCTTCCTCCTTCATTGAAGCACAGAATAAAATGGGCTTCCATCTGCTTCCTGCTACCCCACTGTTTTGCTGTGAAAAGCTTTTAGCAGGAAAGATAGACAGTGAGGAGGTTGTCATGGTATGTAATGATTGGGGAATGCACCATAAAAAGAGTTGATGGAGTGGATTCACTAATTACCAATCACATTGTCCTTAAGTAAAATGGAATTTTATTGAACATGTGGTTTGAACCACTGGAGGGGCTGAATGATGATGAAAAATCTTAGATCTCAGTGTATGCTTTTTGTATTGGAGTTTGGCTTGGTATGTTTGCACCAAGTTAGCTCAACTGTGACGGGTGGATGGACCACTGGAATGCCTGAATGTGGGTCCTCAGCATCTCAAGGAACCCCCCCAGGACAGCCTAATCTCTTTGGTCAGGTCATTCAGCAAAATCCAATGTTGAGAAAAAGTTGCTGTCATGGAGGGGGCTCTGTTTTGGCCAGGAAAATGTTCATGTCATTAAAGCCTCTGCCTTGAAAAAACATTAACTCAGGGTTAGTAATGGCCCATAGCTGAACACATAGCTCCTTTTGCAGCTCATACCCACCGTGTGGAATATATGACAATTATTTTTGCTGTGTCTGTAGTGTTGAATAGTGAAAATACAAATGTATTGACTCTCATATTCAGTTGTATCCTTAGTCTTAATTATCCTGACATTTGAATAAAACTGTTGCCTCATCAAAATGCACCAGGCACAATGGAAAAATACCTTCCCCTGTGTGCTGTAAATCTGACTGTTTAGTAAATAGGGCTGAAAGGCATTCACTTCAGCACCTCCTCTCCCAACGCTCATCAGACATTATTATTAAGCTTTGGCTGGCAGATAATGGACTAAATAGAGATTCATTAAGGTACTGGGTTATTATGTTGCCCAACTGGCAGAAAGTTGGCCTACACCTGATAGGTAGATGGAACTAACTTTTTCCAATATGAATTAGCTTCAGAGTGATCATGCTGGAAACAACAAGAGCTTTAAAAAAGAACTATACAGTCAATGTGCTAGGTAAACAAAGTTATAAAAAAAAGGCTTTCTATAATTTGTTGTTCACTCTCTGGGCTCTTCCTTTGTCCAAAGTCATAATAATTGAGTGTATTGTCATGATCAGGAAGTTTGGCCTTGAGCTGGAATGTCACCGGAAATTAGTGTACGTGATGAACACTTTGAGCTACTCATTTCCAGACACGAAAGTTGTTCGTATGTGTGATTTCTTTGCAGGCAGGCATTTGTATTGATCCTCGCCTCTTTACTTAGATTCAAATTCCACTTTGAGAAATCGTGGGGCAGGAGTTCTTTCTTAAATACTTTTGATTACATAAATCCGACCCGGATGGACCGACAGTGGCATGCGGATTGTGGTCAGATATTGTGGATCTTTCCAAAGTCTAGCATCTTCATTGCGAGTGAGACATCAGGTGGTTCAAAGTTGTCCAAAATAGTAACTGTATATTCCGAAAAAGCCAAAGTCCAAGTCAACATACAGGAAATGCCAGAGTCAGAGTGATAGTTGTGTCAGTTTAAACTACAGGACTGTGATCTTTGCTTGAATGCCACTAAGGTGTGATGTGAATCAGTTTTCAATGACTTATTAATTTGTTGTTATTATACAGTGTGATAGGTGTAACACTTAGTTGGGAGGTCACATAGTTCAATCCTACATTCCTGTACACTGTCAAATGAAGTCATCAGATACCATTGATTGGTATCTTAGCATACTGTACTTAATGTTGCCACATAAAAGATAATTTTTCATCTCTGTACATGTCTCTTACTACAAAGGACTCAAAAACAAACTAAGGTTTGGGATTATTTGGGAAATTTCAACTAAAACATCACAGTGAATGTTGAATCCAATACATAGCTGTAATTCCTTTTGAGATTAAGCCTCGTATGATTGTGGGGTTTTGGAGGGAGGGGGGTGCTTTAAAAGACACTGATATAATTCTGTCACTCTATCTGGAGGCATTTCATGAGAAGATGTTACATATTTCGGTCAACATAAATTCATACATTTACTACTGAAATGTTTCTACTAAAAAATTTGCATTGGCAGAGGGAACAAATTTATCGCTGCCTAGTTTTATCGTGGCTACAGCCCATCTGTTTACTTAGGAAAATTAGAATTAGTATTGTTGCCACTGTGCCAATTCAGGGAAGGATGCTTCTTTTGGAGAAGTTCATGTTCTATTTATAACATGTTAGTAGTCAAGAAAAATTACATATGGTAGTTTTGAGTCTGGGTTTAAAATGCAAGTGTGAAGTCACAGACCTGTAACATAAATTGTTCCATTGCAATATGGTTATGCACCTAATTGTCTCTTTAGAAGATTACAGGCAATAGACCTGGATTCATTTTGTTTATTGCAGTGTAGCAGCCAACGTGTTATTGCCCTGTGGTCTGCAGGGCTATGCTTGTTAAAACCATTACAGCCTAAGTCACATGTTTTATTACCATATTTTTCGCCGTCTATCTTGTTAATTAGAGTGTCGCTTACCAAAAAAACCAGATCTGGTATTGACCTGTCTCTTGAGTAGAAAATCACTCATTTGAATCACAATCCAAATTACAAAGGTAATCTAAAATGCTATACAATCAGCTGATGCAAGTTCTTTCCCTTAAGAGTTGATGGAACGTCGAAACCATTTATTCAGCAGCAGTAGGCTTCCTGCCCCCGGGTCATCTCAGGAACTGGGACACCATCCCAGTGTGTGAGCTGTGGTTGCATGTGATTGCCCCCGAGCCATAAAATTTGAATATATGCATGTGTCTACGCGCACACACACACACACACACACACACACACACACACACACACACACACACACAAACACTCATGCACACACTGGCCGCAGTCACATGGAAAGTCCCACTCACTCTATGTATAGTGCAGAGGAAGGCTTTTCCAGTTTAATTACGCCTTGGGAGTGTAATTTCATGTTGACTTATGGGAAATTGCTTTTCTGTCTTGACATCTTTTCCTCTTCACATGATCAATGTTTTGACCTGGTACATTATTAAGCTTTGATGCGGAATTATTACGTTTGGAAATCACTGAAGACACAAGTTAATGCCCCCCACCCCCCAAAGATCCCAAAACTCTCATTTCCCAAAAACTGATATCCAGGGATTTGTTTTTCCTGTGGTAAAACTTCCTGTAGCATATGGTGACTTGTTTCCTCAGTAGGGGCAAAACTCTGCAAACGTTAAGCTGATTAGGTGGTTAATGTAACAGTTGCCTTCAACATAATTTTGGTGCAAGCCAGTAAAAAAATGAAAAACAAAGCCTGGACTTCATCAGCCCGTTGATCAAATAATGTCTTGCTCTATCATGGTTATTGATGGCTGCAAATCACAAAAAAAGCCATGTTTGGGCAGTTTCAGGTTTTGAAATTGTTGGGTGTATGTGGAGAGAAAACTTCAGTGAAAGTCACTAATCACCTGTCATTCAGTCCAGTCATACCACAAGGGTCACAGAACAGGCAGAAAGTAGAACTCCCTGAACAGGGACTTTTTTGCGGGTAGAACCATTTTGTCAGGACCTCGTTTAAACCTCAGTACCTCAAGTGAAAGTGCAAGTTGGGGAACTGACAAAATCTTCCCGGTCCCAACGGAAAGTCCCTGCAGTGGAAACTCACCTATTGTGGCCATAAGCTCCTGGTGATACTTGAGATGTGTCATGGAGTAATTACTCCATGACACATCTCAAGTATCACTGAAATGTCTGATGAGTCATCGCAAATCACATTGTTTCGCTTTAACCACGGCTGGTCTGTGCTGCTTAAATTTCAGATGTCCCTACTTGATTTATAAAATGTGGCTTTTAAACTTTCAGAACCAACTTTTAAAAGACATTATTCTTTACAACTTGGGGCCAACTTTTGGTAATGTCCACTTTTGCTTAAAGGAGAACTTAATGCTCTATAAATAATGAGTTCATAAAGGAAAATGTATGAAAGATAAGTTACACTGGTGCAGATGAGAAAGTTTCCTTGGCTGTATTTAATTTTAAAAGTGTGTTGCGTCTAAACTCTTTCCTCTAAAGTGACACCATTTTTTTGTGTAACAGAAACATCTTTTCTGATGACGACATTTACTGATGCAGATCTGTCAGTTTCTTCATTGCCAGTTTTGCCTCAGTGCAACAAATTAATGTTTCTGGTTATAGCAATATTTGCTTTGAGCTAATGTTTATGGCTATAATTTGAGTGCTCCAACTATATTGTGTCTTTTAGTAGCTGCTACTTCTGACCTCATTGGGTCTCAGAAGTCGTCCTGAGATTATATCACCTATCAGTTGGTCATATTTGTTCTGTAATGCTACAGCTTGAAATAAAAAGATGAAGAATTTAAATGTTTTACACAACTCTACATAATTAACAATTTAGTTAATTATGAACTTCAAATCTGACCTTTTTAGAGGTAATAGCACAAGATTTTTACAGATCTGCATTTTATGTTGCTCCTGTTATTGTCTTATGATCAAGATCATGGTAATAAACCATGATAAAGTCAGAGCCCAAAATTAGACCCAGTTATTCACAATTCAGGAGCACTGATTGAAATTTAAAGGTTTTTTTTTTCGTACCCCAAAGAAAACAATTGTCACAAACATAAAGACACAACATAAACAAAGGCGAAATCATCAACCAGAGTTGTCTCTGCAGCAGGATAGACACACATCCATGACTACCCTCCCAAGTGAGTTACGGGTGCATTTAGAGTTGGCAACTTGTGATCAAATACTCCAAATGCATTTCTGTTGTAGTTATTAGTATTGATATATAACCCATATAACCACATACAATCCAGAACCCAGACTGATCTGGCCTTTGGCTATGAAAACCTTTTTCCCCTATAAATCCCCTCCAACACCAAAATAGTCAAAGCAAAAGTTAACTGCTGCCTGCATGTTGTCCTGAGGAGAGAAAAACTGCAGCCGGTCAGACTCAGGTTTGTAGGCTATAAGACTAAACATTTGTACTTTTCAGGATTGCCGCCCTGGTTGAGATCTGTAATGAGCTTGTTTATTAGTCACCTCTTGGCTTCCCCTGCAATATTCCTGAAACTAGTCCCTAATGACAAACAAACAAAATCTCTCACACACACAGTTCTTGGGAAAATCTTGCTTTGTCCTCCATGTTGCTTATTTGGTGTTATGCTGAAGGTTTTGGTAAGGTGCATCGGGAACCACAGCTCCAAGGACACATAGTTTAAACATAGCGTGAAGTTAAACTGAAGGTGGATACAGTTTCTTAACTAAGGCACCATTTGCAGTTGTTTGAAGAAGTTGGAACAACATTTGAATGGAAATAATCAACCGACAGGGGGAATTGTGTTCTTGGTCAAAATTACAACATATACTGGAAAAAACATGCTTTCTAAATCCTCTTAACCTGGGATTCAGTGCATCTTGCTGACCATCCTGTTTTCAAATTAGAGATGATTTTAACAATGTTAAGACATAAATAAACATCGCGTGTCACCATGTCAGATGAGAACTTATCACATAATTACACATAAAATTATAACTTGATCTGGCCATCTGGTTTTACAAATCCAATGTACTTTCTACTGACCCACAAAAAATCAGTTCAAGTCTTTATCTTCAATACAAAAGCTTTGGATTGAAGATTCATGATCAGTTCAAGTTGTCATTGGGCCAGCATGTTTGACTTTTGTTTTCAAATCTGGCTGCTGTTAAAAGGATGATGCCGTTTTTTCCACCATCTGTTAGGATTTAAAATTTTAAAGACCTTTCCACTGTGCAGTTGATGTATTGGCTATAGAGAGTAGTCATTTGTTCTGCTGAACCGTTCACCTAATATATACACTGACATTGAGCTTGCTGACATGCAAACAGAGATACAGAGTGCAAGCTCTCATTTTATTCAGCTCTTGCCATCAGTCAGTCTCTTAAAAAAATCAGGTCAGAACTGAGTTGTTTACCCAAAACATGTAAATTCATCAGCTGGGTTGGCATCTGTGAACTCCATGGATGCCTACACAGAACCATGCCCAGGAGCAGAAAATTTGCTTCTCATTACCTAAAGGTCTTTGGCGTGGATCTGCATCTGCAGGACAGAATTGTGACAATCTGTATATAAACTCACAAACTGGCCTCACTGATGATTAGTTGCCACAAACTTGTTCACATTCAGTTGTGAACATGTGGAAGCACTTTGGGGAAGGTGCAGTGGCTCTCAACTCACATTGACACAGCTGTGGCCACATCTGAGTTCTAGGGTGGGAAAACACATTGTTTTGCCTTCACTTGACTAATACACTCTCTAGGGAATGACTGCAGTCATTTATGTGAGTACACTAACTTGTATACACACATTCCAGAAGAAATTTCTGCAGTTAGCCAGAAATGATCACACAGACTCACACCTTACTGGGATTATTTTGTCCAGTCTTCACTGTCATCCCAGCAGTTGATCATAAGGAACAGAACACTCCATCTTTCCCCCAAATGCGTCTGTTTCTGAGCAGTACATTAAAAATGTATCCATTCAGCTGTGTTTCAGCAACTTATTTTCTCTTATTTTTCTGTCTTTCTCAGGTCAGTGTCCTCCATCTGCACATCTGCACATCTGCACCTCAACCTCAACAGAAGCTCTTCAGCACTGTGATTTAAACCTGGGACAGACCCAGCCACTGACACCAAGACCTCCTATACCAGCTTTAAACCACTATGTCCTAGCGAACAGCAGCCCAGCTCCCCTCCCTGACCACCCTGTCCTTCAGCCTGCCCCCTTCTCTACCCCTCCGCTGTCACCCGATGTGGTGATTTCTGGCAGTAACCCCAGCAGCGCCCCCTCTGGCGTGATGAGCAGCTTGCACCAGCAACATCATGGCAGCACAGGCTCAGAGCGAGATCTTCACTCTGCTGCCTCCTCGGTCAGCCTTCCTTCAGTTAGAAAGACCCCCAAGAAGAGGCGCCTGTCCCTCCACTCCCTTTTTGTGCGACGGCAACGGCCTGACCGTGACCCCAAGCGCAAGTCCAGGACCTTCCAGGCTGGAGCTGGAGTGGACGGCATTGTCAGCACTGAGATTGTGCAGTCAGAGGCCTTCAATGATAAAACTTCTTCCCACTCTGCACCGGGTGTAACATCAACTTCATCAGTGCTAGGGTCTTCATCCGAGCTGCTTGAGTGCCCTCTGTGCCTACTTCGCCATTCGCGCGATCACTTCCCAGACATCATGACCTGTCACCACCGCTCATGTGCCGACTGCCTGCGACAGTATCTGCGTATCGAGATATCAGAGTCTCGTGTCAACATCAGCTGCCCCGAGTGTTCAGAGCGATTCAATCCCCATGACATTCGGATAATTCTGGGAGATGTGAACCTGATGGAGAAGTATGAGGAATTCATGCTGAGGAGGTGGCTGGTGGCTGAACCTGACTGCCGCTGGTGTCCTGCCCCAGACTGCGGGTAAGAAGCATGGTGGAGGGATTATACAGGCTACTCACCAGGACCACTTGCTCTCTCTATAAAAATCCCAAACCCCAGTCAAAGTGAAAGCTTTGATCCTTTTCATCGTCAGGAGATGAGGGCAACTTGATTGCTTTAAAAGGCTTTTAGCCTACTTGACATGTAGCACAAACCATTTGCAGTAAGCTTATAAAAATTTTGTGACTATATTTAAGGTAGTTTGCCATAAAAAGCTCAGGCCAGTGAAATTATTTCCACGTAGACTGCGACCATTAACGTTTCAAAGTATCTTTGACATTTTTCAAGATGTGCTTGATGTTCTCCTCGTCTGATGTAACCAATACACAAGTCCCAAAATAACATGAAGCAACGACATCAAGGAAACTCAGAGGCTGTAATCTGGCCTTTTGAAGTTCACCCTAGTTTCGGCATTGATGCCCAGGATATAAATAGCTCATAGCGGTAAAGGACCTGTTTATTCTGTCAGCCTAATGAGTCAGCCGAAAAAAGATGTGACCAGCAAGTGAAGGATGAGGCCTGTTGTCATCGGAGTATGTCTGTCATTTTGCAAAGCACATAATGGGCACAGGATAAAACACTTATATCATTAAATACAGGAGCATAAATAGCATAAAGAAAAAATTATTTATGTTATTGATCTGTGAGAGAGTTAAATAAACTAATATTTTTGCCATGTATAATTTTAAATCACATTTATTGGTATTCATCTCGTATAATTAAACTGATTAAAAATAATCAATGAATAATCAAAAATAACAACAAATATAATTAAAATAAGAAGCATTTTGAGTAAAGCTACTAGTGATTTGTCTCAATCATCATCATCAACATATTGTATCTACAGTCAAACACTTTGAAACTTGACAGTTTAATTAAGTAAACAAAAGTCACCCAAAGTAAATAAAAACTAATGAATAGGAGATTGTGGCCTGGTAGAACATTAGCTCAAGGTCTGACGAGGCTTCCCAAAATTGGCTGTTGAATCTTTGATGCTTCAGCGAGATTTTGTTTTTGTGCTTTCCCTCTTTCATATGGAGTTGACGGTCTAGGTGAGAGTCAGGTCAGGGTCTTAAATGTTTGCCACAGTTTTCTCACAGTGGCCTGAAATGAGGCTATTACAGTTTCTCTGCTCAGTAGGTCACACTGGTCCTCATGCTGCTTGATGTACTTTTTTGGCCACGAATGCCACTGTACACGCGGTGTGCTTGTGCTGCTCATCTGCACTGGCAGCAGACTGTAATTTTTTTTAAAGGTGCTGACTGGGCTGTGTTTTTAAGAATCCTGTTTAATGTCTTTATAGAGTTGGTCCAGTAGCCACATCAACATCATTCAGTTATCGCCTCTGGTCCAGTTTTGAGTGATGGCTGAATTGGGCACTGGTTTTACTCTTTACTCTCTCATGGCTTTGTTTCATCAACACTGCTGACCCTGTCTGTGAGAATAATGGCTCTTTCATGAGCTTGTTTCAGCTCTTCTTGCTCCATTCCTTCAAACAGCCCTGGCTCACTGCCACCACCTCTGCTGGTTAATGCTCTATCTGTTGATTGTTTTGTGAACGCACTTGAAGGTCACTGGGCTTTGTTGGTCATCAAAGCAGTTAAAGTTGTTACCTCCAAGAATCCTCTGCATGAAGAGAGAAATCAGTCTTGGCTTTGCTGTGGTGATGTCTATAGATTTTATATTCTTGGGTTGGTATATTGACACAACTTCTACACCATTTGTCATCAGCTTGCTTCACCAAAGTGGTAGTGGAGACTGTCTGGAAACTGTTTATACTCATTGTTTTTTAGGTATATGTATGTTTCACACATTCAACCCCCGGCTGGACTGTAAAATATGTCAGTTAGTGTGGGCTGTGTCAAATTCAGATCTTATAACAGTATTCCTTCATCATGCAGTGATTCATTTTTGCTTCCTCCACTGGACACCAGAAAACATGAAAACCACCCAAAAATATAATTGGTCGTCATGTAATTGAAGCCTTATAGTCACTTGAACCTCACTTTTGTATTGGAATTGAAGGTTTTTCATCAAATTAACCTCTTCCTGACAAAGATCCCTTCTGTTTGAAACCAGTCAAAGTTGTAACATAATTGTGCAAAATTTCTGGTTTAGATTTATGTGCAACTGAGCAGCTTTGTTAGATTTTACAGCATGAATTGGCATTTTTGGCATTTGATGTTCTTTTAAAAGTGCTTTTGGTTTGATGTTATTTGATTGATGAATTTATGATGCATTGAATAATGTCTGGGCCAAGCCATTCAGGTTTACTCTAATTTTATGTTATTCTGTCATTTGACCCAAGGAAAGTAATTACTGGTTCATGTTTTTTAAAATATACTCAGCACGGCCATTGCTGACGTTGTGTTGAGGAGATCTTTTACATAACTACCAGTTTTGTCTGTTGGTTGCCTGGTATCAGCTGATGTTAGTGTGTCTGTTTGATTAAATTCTTATCTCACTTCACCTAAAATCCTTACCCAGTTAACCGCTGTGTGTGTGTGTCTCTGTCTGTGTTTGGATGAGCCAACAGCTGTGGTGTCTAAAGCAGCTGATGCCATAATTTTTGCTTACTTGGCGTAAATAATTTTTGGGGAATTTGTGCTGAGCTGAATAAGCAGCTCTGTCTTGCTGTAGGCTTTGCTCTTCAGAATTACACTTGCGAATGTAGATTTAGTGGATTTTATAGCATGTGAGCGGATGATTTGGACTCTCACACTGGGCTTTCATGCTTTTGCACACAAAGATCTCCCTCTACAATGCCAGTACTGATTGTTAGTTGATCTGTGAGTCTGTCAGTGTTTGTTTTTCCTCATTGCTGTGTCTAATGTTACCATGATAACCCTGCTATGGTTATCAAAATTAATTATTAATTGCCTCATCATTCATGTAAAGGGGATTCAAGCAGGTTTGTGAGTCAGCAAGTCAGCAAGGAACGAAATGGTTGCTCCCACAGTTTGTCTAGTTTTATTAGATCTAAGTGCTCAGAATCAAACCGCTTTTGGAGATGCCCCCTGTTCCGCTGGATGATTTTTAAAAATAGCTTTTAAACCGGTTGTAATAATTGATGAGGGAGGCCATGGTCACATGTAATTGTGTGGAACTGATTGTCCCTTCATTGATTTATTGTAACAGAGCTCATTGGTGGAGTCATCATGGAAAGTCAGCTCACCTCTGTGTTTATGTAACAAACACATGCTGCTAAAGAAATTTTGTATTTAAGCACAAGAGATTTCCCCAGAAATTTCCCCCAGGGTTTTTCATTCTCTTGCACTGTTTCTGTACTTTCTATTTTAGCTGTGCTGACGTCTAGTGTTCTGCTGAGCTACTGCACCTGTGATCTCTTACTAGCAACTATAGCATCATCTTATTGGCTGTATTTCTGTATTTCCCTCTTAGTTACGCGGTCATTGCATTTGGCTGTGCCAGCTGCCCAAAGATTACCTGTGGCCGTGAGGGCTGTGGGACAGAGTTCTGCTACCACTGCAAACAGCTGTGGCATCCCAACCAGACATGTGACAATGCACGGCAACAAAGGGCCCAGAACCTCCAGCTGAGGAGTTTCAGGTCCTCATCCCTCAGCTACAGCCAAGAGAGTGGAGCTGCAGGTAACAGGCAAATGCACAGACTAACCTGACTAGTTTTCTGGTATTTACACACACACAAAAAAAGGAATTACACATATCTGTACCTTCAGCCATAAGCTATTTTTATCCTCATTGTTCTGTGCAGATGGTTTCACATTTCATAATGTACACTGTAAAAATACTGCATGTCCAAAATTTCTTTTGCTTAACCTCACTTAACCTCCTCTAGGTGATGACATCAAGCCATGTCCTCGTTGTGCTGCCTACATCATCAAGATGAATGATGGGAGCTGTAACCACATGACCTGTGCTGTTTGTGGCTGTGAGTTTTGCTGGTTGTGCATGAAGGAGATCTCTGACCTGCACTATTTAAGGTGAGAGAAAATGCACAGTTTATTCAAAACTGCTTCTCTGCACTTGTTAGTCAGTACAGTTGTTCTTTATCAATTCAGCTTTCTTAGGTATTGATGAGTGTGGAAGTGTATGATTGACTGATTCCTTTCACCAGCCCTTTCTAAAGCTTTCAACTGTAAAATGTGTAGTTATAATTCTAAATAAATACTTTGTTCTTGGGTGCCATTTTGCTTCAACAGCACAATAACAACTCTGTGTGTGCTTATTTTGTGTGTTAGTTGTTGAAATGTGACACATCTTTTACTAATCAACAAGTTAACTCGTACTATGTTTTTTTTTTCAGAGGATTATTGAAACCATAATTGCCAATCTGAGCTTAACCTGACAAATCTTCTCTTCCCCTCTCTCATTCCCTCCCAGTCCGTCAGGCTGCACTTTCTGGGGAAAGAAGCCCTGGAGCAGAAAGAAGAAGATTCTCTGGCAGCTTGGCACTTTGGTGGGAGCACCTGTGGGTATCGCCCTTATCGCTGGCATCGCCGTTCCCGCCATGATCATTGGCATTCCAGTCTATGTAGGCAGAAAGGTGAGAGTTGTTGATATGAAAATGCTCCAACATCAAAAAATTTGTCGATGTGTCATAGATAAATGCCATAATCCTGCACTGCTTGTTTGTAAACTGAACATCAGCAAGGATTAAATAATTCCAACAGCAGAACACAAAAAAGCTTTTATAGTAATAAAAATAAGTTTTCCCCCTCAGATCCATAACCGCTATGAGGGCAAGGACATCTCCAAGCACAAAAGGAACTTGGTGATAGCTGGTGGTGTCACACTGTCTGTGATTGTATCGCCTGTGGTTGCTGCAGTCACCGTGGGTAAGAGATAAGTGTTTTTCTCGCCATTCCCTCTCGGCTTTCTGCTGCCACCATCTGTTTTTCATCTACACTTTAATAGTTTATAAATATTTTCTCTGTGGGCCAGTAGCAGAAAGTGATTACTGTATACAAACATCATCTGCATCTTTACAGCATTTGAGAAATATGAAGAAATATGTTACATACTAATTTTATAGTTTACAACTAAACCACAATAAAACGTGAAATAAAATGTGTGCTCACATTGTGTTGTGTAGGCATCGGTGTTCCCATCATGCTGGCGTATGTCTATGGTGTTGTCCCGATCTCACTGTGTCGGAGCGGTGGCTGTGGAGTGTCAGCCGGAAATGGCAAGGGGGTGCGAATTGAGTTTGATGATGAAAATGAAAACATAGGCAGCGGGGCTGCAGCCACAGGTAAGTGTCTGAGCCACTGAGTGACTGATCAGATGAAGCATGAAAATGACAAGAGGCAAAAGAATGGGGCAAATAAGTTTGATACATATCAGGCGAATGAGAACACAAAGAGATGTCATGAAATTTAATTCTGGGAAGTTTTATTATTATTATATACGACATCCCATCCATCCTCGTTTATGTATGTGTTCACTCTCATACATTTTCCAAGTCTGTTTTTGCGAGTAGAAGTTACACCTGTGTCCGTCAGCACCCTTTGTTTGTACATACAGATTATTCATAGCCTGAGAAATGCCAAAACACTTGATGGCAGAGGGAGAAAAGGATTTGAGCTGTGTGACATGAATGCCGTGTGTCTGGTTTCTCCTGTCGGTCTGCATTTGTCACTGTCAGATTGACAGCTGTGTGAGGTTGTACTCGCATTTTTTCCAGGGGTGGCTGAAAGAAAGGGATTGTATTTCTCACAGCTTCTGACATTACTGAGTGATAATTATGAATCCACATAACAGCAGCTTTTACCTTCCCAGGAAGATAAGGTGTAAGACTGGATGACACTTATTCACACCTTGGAATTTATCAACCTGTTGTTTCATTAAACATCTTAAAGCCTGCAAAAGTCAGTGAAGTTATAGATAAAAAATTTTAAGAATAAATTCAGTTCTCCAGTGCCTCCTTTCTGCTTTAACAAGCAGTCACTTTTTGTGACTACATTACACAGCCTTTTATCTTGAGGACATCTGTTCCACTGACAGACCCAATCCTCTGTAAACTTGATAAATTGACAAAATGACACATTTTTCCTTCAAATCTTTTCTTCAGACACGACCTCGGTGGCAGAGACACGGCTCAACAATCCCAGCATCGGCGACGGAGCAAGCGTCGGTGGTCTGACAGGCCTGAGCCTCAGCGTCAGTGGCAGTCACATGGAGCGCTGTGGCATGAGCTCCACTCAGCGGGACAACATGAGCGACAACGCCAGCACCATAGCTCTCGCTGGGACGAGCATCAGTGGAAGTCTGTCTGGCAGCTGCTACAACAGGTAGTGGACTGGGCCTGTGTCACTTATCACCAAAACTATTCTGATTGAATAATCAACATGGATACTGCACAAACATAGTTAAATCATTTCAACAAGATAGTGGAGCCTTTTTATGAATTATCCAAACAAACATGCAGCAACTCATTTGGTCATTAATTGTTTATTACAGGATGGAAGTGCAAGCTGACGTCCAGAAAGAGCGCTGCAGTCTGAGCGGCGAGTCAGCCACTGTCAGTCTTGGAACAATCAGTGACAACGCAAGCACAAAAGCCATGGCAGGATCCATCCTCAATGCCTATATGCCTCTGGAAAGGTCAGAAACCAACACATTTTCACCCTGCTTCATGGTTGAAACACAAAAATTTGTCTCATGCATACATTGTTGTTGTGTGTGTGTGTGTGTGTGTGTGTGTGTATTTTTTACGATTTGTGATTTATTTAAATGTGCATATAGATACATCTGGATCCACAAGATATTTTTTTTTTTTTTTGCAGAGACAATAGTCTGGAAGTTCAGGCAGATGTGGAGTCCAAACAGGAGAAGGTGAGACACTGCAGTGCCAGCAGCAGCCTAGATGAAGTGAGCTGTAGCAGTAGCATTGCTGGCCTCAAAGGAGCTACCGGAGGCACATGCCCATGCTCGTGCCCCTCCACCTGCTGCTGTACTCAGCACGACAACCAGTGCTGCCCTTCGTCTCCCTGGTCAAAGGAGCCATCTACTTCAGGGGGCAAAAAAAGCAAAGGAAAGCTCTGGAAAAGAGCTCGCGGCAGCAAGGGGGAAACAAAAATTACTGGAGCACAGGGAGATATGGATGCTCAGCTCCTGGAGCAGCGGAGCACTAACTCCTCGGAGTCAGATTCTCCATCCCTGAGTGGCAGCCTGCCCTCTGTGGCTGACTCGCATTGTAGCCACTTCTCATCAGAGCTCAGTTGTTCAGACCCTGAAACCTCAAGACCAGCTCACGGTGCCTGCTCCGCCCCGATGGATGCCCACGCTCACTATCCTGCGGCTGCCTTCAATGACATCACCATAACACCCATGCCTGAGGTAGAGAACGACCGTCTGGAGCATTATCCATCTCAGAGTTCCCATGCAGCCTTCACCCACCACCTGCTGCTGTCCGCATCTCCACCTGCTTCACCAAAAGAGGGAAGCAGCGCAGCATTCCTGTATATCAGTGAGGATACTGTTGGCGATGTTGTCAATGTGGAGCCAGAGGAGGGTGAGAGCATGAAAGAGACCACCATCAACACTGCTGTACAGCCTGTTAGCCCGGCAAGGAAACGCTGTATACAAACAGACATCTAGAGCCACCACTCTTCACTCTTTCTGCGTTTGGCTTTGTCACCACTGCTAGCTCAATTAGCCTTATCACCTAATTTCTCTCTTGAGCAAAGCAGTCAATTCATCTTCCAAAGCTTGTGGTCAAGTTCAAGGTGACATTACAGTTTGGTTCTCTGTGGAGGGAGGAAAAATATGTGAAGTCAGTCTGTACAGGTGCAGAGAGCGTTGAGGTCTAAGCTGGAGAGGGATTTGAGTCTAAGCAGGAGCACAGTACAGTACAGTCAAAGGCAACAGTTTGGTTCTGCCATTCAGTGGCAGGACAAGAAGGCGAGTGAAGCTGGAACAACAAGAAGGTAGAGCTGAGTGTTTGTGAACATGTGAAAAGCAGGATGTCAGAGTGCTGAGATACTACAGAAGGTTGTTAATCTGGCCGTTTTTTAGATCACCTGGAAAGTCTGACATTTTAAATCACCCCTAAATGGGTTTTTTTAGATCCAAGCCTTTTCCTGATGCTCAGAAAAAGCAGAGCTGATAAAGCTGGACGCAAGCGAGTAAAATGTCTTTTCTATTGTAAATCGAGCTGCTATTATAAAGCATCACCATGTTTCCTTCATCGCAACTGCAAAAATCTGGTTTCTTCAGGGTTTGCATGTATCAGGGAGGAAGATGTCATCACTGTGGTCCACCATTGTGCCACCACTTCATTCTGTGACATCCTACTGGTGAGAAACTCCCCAGCTTAAGGATTGTCAAACCTTTTGTTGAGCGTCTAAACATAAGCGGGACCAGTCCACAAAGTAACAGATTTTATTTTTCCATAATCATATATATAAAAAGTGATTATAATTGCTTTTGTTTAAATGTGACCCTTTGTTTTTGTGCTATGTGTTTACTTATTTTTATTTTCCATTTTGGGAAAGTTAGTTTTAATGTTGAAGCCCTGTGTTGGGTCCAAACCTTTTAGTATAATTGGGTGAGAATTGTGTTGAAAAACACTGATACTGCCCTTCTTCCTGCTCAGTTATTGTACATTAAAATTGCCATTTTGCTTAAAAGTCTTCACGAGCCCACGTCTACAGTACTAGTATTTGTTTGTGCTTGCACCAGTGCAGAAAAAAAGTTTTAAATATATCATGGAATTATGATTGCCATTTTGAGAAAAGGGAATTTTGTGTTTTTCCCTGTAAGATGAGAGATTGAATTTGTAGCATTTAAGAAAATCTATAGGGCTTGTTTTAGTAATCAGCCACTAAAACTGGAAAGCCATACAAAACAAAATTTGCAATAAAAAAAATTAACAGTTATTTAAATATACTACAGTAGCAAATGTGTCCAATCAAGGAGACACAAAAACTTTCTCTCAAAAATAAGTGTGTTGTGCGATGAGGGTCTCCTCAGGTGTATTGGAGCACACACGTCTTTAATTGGTTCATATTCAGTTGTGAAACTACACTATGTTTCATGGTTGATTCTTAAATCCTTTTAAATGATTGATGCAAATAATTTTATATTTGTTGGACCCACGGTGCCTTCTGGGGAAAAATCCTTTGTATTATTGGTATTTTTAATTTCATTTTAATGTTCCGCATTCTGTGCGTCTTCAAATGATAAACATAAAAGTCATAAGAAAATGAATAATTTTGGCCTCTGGAAATGCTTGAAATGCATGAAAGCTGATGCTAAATACTTGGCCTCCTTGTAGCTTCTTTAGCCAACCAAAGACTGCGCTCAGGCCACTTTGTTTTGGCTACAACACTCAACAGTACTGTTAATGGAGTTCGATGGTTCCTTGAAATCTACTTTGAAACACGTCAAGAGTTCAGTCCATTAAGTTGAAAAATTGCTTCTGCAGATAAGTCCTGGCAATACAACTTTGTATTCAACCTAATTAGGGGGAACTAATTGCGACCAAAATGGCAGTTTGGTCATTTTTAGGATTAAGAATTTAGAAAACATATCCCTGAAGTAGCCAAAGTCTCAAAGTTGGTAAAGTTTATGCACAGTTGGTAGGTTTGTCAGCCACTGCTGGCAATAAAACCCATCTTATCCAAAGCAATCAGCCTCATGAGTGTCTGAGTGCAGTTATACTGTGCCTTGTGTTCAGCATCTGCAGTGAATTTTCAGCCTGACCACAGATTGCTCTGTCATCTCAGACAGCCGAGCTCAGCAAGAGCTGTCTGACAGTGAAAAGGCGGTCATTACCAGAGCAGCAGTTTGTGATTAATGAGAAAGTTTTAATGCAACAAGCTACAGGATATTCCCAAATTGTTTATGGTCCTAGTGTTGAATTCCTATGAGTTTTATATTATTATTTGAAGACTAGTGCCAGGTCTATTTTTTTAACTTGGCCAGAAATAATGTATGCTATTTGAAAAAGTATATATTTCCTAATTATTTGCTTTATAATGTGCATGTATATGCATATCCTTAAACAATAAAATTCTCAATCAAGATTGGTTGTCTGTATATTTTGACATACATTTTTTTTGTTGTTGTCTTTATTTCGATTCAAGCCAACAAGAACCATCAAGAGAGTCAAATCTCTGCAGTAAAGTGCTGTGAAGGCGCAGAAAGGGCACACTGAAGCATTCATATTTCACTTTATTTCCACTTGCATTTTAACTATTTACATACAGTCCATGCTCTTACATTCCAAGAAGCATGACAAACATTGTCTGGAACAATTAAGCCTCATATCAAGTGTTTTCATTTCGATGAGATTTTATGCTTTTATTTTGACAGCACAAAAAAAGCAAGAAAAGGAGATTAACCAACCGTATAAGAAACAAGGCCTGTGGCACATTGTGCTATACAAAGATTCACACGTTTGTTTGTGCTGCAGAGCTAATGGGACATTTAAAAAAAGAGGACATTTTAACAATGTGCTCATCCACACCTGTTTTTAATCCTAGTGAATTAGCTGCTATGCTAACAAGCTGCAATCAGGTAAAATTAGTGAAAACGTCTGACTTAAGTGAAACAGAACTGTGAACTTGAGTTTGTTAAAATCATGGTTGTATGTTCAACAATTTGATTATTGGTCATTTTGACCTGTCTGAGGCATTATGGTCACTACATAGAGAGTAATCCATATGTGGGAGGTGAAGAAAAGAGCTAATTGACCTTCAGGACATAATTCATCTTAAATGATATGAAGTCAGATTTATTCAGAAATGTGATTTTTGTGGTTCCTGTCCTATCAATTCATTTTATTGACCTGACATCTCAAATTATTTTTGTTAAAGCGGAATCTGTCACTTCCTGCCACTGGACAGAGCAGACAGACTTTTGGATTTTATTTTTATTTGGTCTGTGAGAGTTTCTACAAACATGTCAAATAACAATTAATTGTTCACTGTTGCAGTTCAGACAGTGCAGAGTACATTAATTGAAAGAGATGCAGAAGTTTTGCCAAACTTAAATTCTGCAAATCTACACAAAGACACATCCAGACTGAACCTGAGACCCACAGTGAGTCTTACTGTACATCATTAAGTGACCTTTAACCCTAAATTCAATACCTGAATAT
Source organism: Remorina albescens (assembly GCA_034769265.1). Classification (NCBI taxonomy): domain Eukaryota; kingdom Metazoa; phylum Chordata; class Actinopteri; order Carangiformes; family Echeneidae; genus Remorina; species Remorina albescens. Next base: position 14,538,094 of record CM068492.1, on the reverse strand, counting down.
TCGTCTAAATCCAGTAAAGCAACAACCTTATGATTAACAAGGACTTCAGAGCTGAGATCATAATTAATTTTTTTAATAATAGTAATTATTTCTTAAATACCAGTGATGTTACGGCATCTCACTTCAGTCTGGAGGTCTAAAGGACAGATCTGGTGGAGTTCATCAAACTAAAACAGCCTTTTAAAACAGCAGCATCACAGTTTAGCTGTGGAAAGTGTTTTTCTCCCACACTATATAATAATGAGGATGGTTTATAAGAAGTTGTTGGCAGCAGATGTACTAACGAGTAAAAACACAGACATTTGTCTTATATATTAGCTGCAATAGGTGGAAACCCTGGAAACATGGAGAATGTACCAGATAATGACCTATTGATCTTTTTTTTTTTAGCCTTTCTGGGCCTTCTTTAGCTCATCCTATAATAGCTCAGTGCATCAATTTGGAACTGAACACTACATTTTTAAAATAAAGTAAGATTTTTAATTGGCATATTTCATCCTATCCAGTAGAAATCTCAATAAGGCACACATTACACAATCTTTTCCTTCCCAGTTTTACTTCAACAAGTAACAGTGCTCGGCAGCCTGGTACATGGATCTGCATGTACAGTATATTACATCAGAATGTGAATGATTTATATTGCAAGCAGGTCAAGTACCTTGACATTAGCCTTTTTAAACAAAGCTGCCCATTATGTAAGGTTGTGCGCTCAGGACTTATGGTGTGGTTTGCTCACATTGCAGATGGTGCAGAGCTCAAAAGCTGGTCGTCCAAGGAGCCCGTCCTCGGAGTTAATGCCAGTCTTACTTACTCACTCAAGCTGATGGCTTAATAAATCTTTTTTCCTCAAGAACTACTGAGGTAAAGTATGAGTCCATACCTGTTTCCTTCCTCCATGTTTATCAATCCACAAAGAGCCATCAAACCTGTAAAAAAAAATCAGCATGTAGTTTCAATTTATGTTTAGTGAATGTGAAATAAGATAATGTCCAGAGTGAGTTACAATGACATAAACTTGAGAATTCCCCAACCAGCAACATTAAAACCAGCCAGCAGCAAAGACATGCAAATTATAGCTATAGTTAGCGTGCATGTGTGTGTGTTTGGCAGATAAATCTTACCCTTGGTGTGTGTGTGCTGTTGTCCATTAGGCTCTGTCTAAGCAAGCTTGTCACCACCTCAAGTTCCTGTTCAGCCTCACGAACATTTGGGTCCAGCTGGAGGACTTCCTGGAGGTCACTGCTGGCTGACAGATAGTCCTGGATTTGAGGTCATATGGAGACACAAACACACACACATATAGAAGATGCAAATAAAGGGATAATTAGATACACAAATCCTTCTTATTCAACATCTTAAGAGAAAAAAGAAAAAGAAAAACAGGCAGCGTGTTTACCTTTAAACCCTTATAAGCCAGGGCTCGTCTGTAGAAGGCTTTCTTGTTGGCCGGCTCCAGCTGCAGAGCAGCATCACAGTCCTGTTTGGACTCTTTAAAGCGACTCAGTTTCAGGAGGCAAATGGCCCTGGAACAAAGTAAGGCAGAGTGAAAAAGCCAAAGACGGCAGGATTATGCTACTGCTAATGACAACAAGGACTATTAATCTTTTATTGTGTAAGGAGTTCTCCCAAAGCAAGAGAAAATAAATCTCTTTCTGCAGTGACATTATTTCTGTCTCTTTCTTAAACAATTTATTTCAATCGTTATATTTTCCTAAAATATCATTATCATTCTTGAGTAAATGGATGTTATCACATAATCGAGCCTTAGAACAGATTTGAAATCATTTTATATATTTTTCAGACCAGACCAGATCTGTTTTGATACATATTATAACACTTGATCTGGTAAAATCCAGTTCAAAGATGAATTCTGGTATTAAGACACCTTTAACTGTCAAACTCTCATACATCTTTGTTTTATTCATATGCTTCTCCATTATTAATGCCCCTCTCTGCGCACTCATCAGTTTGTTTGTTTGTAGCCGTACACTGAAATTTGGAAAACCTAGATGACCAGATTCATGTTTGTAAGCCAATTATAGTCTATGTTGTAAAACCATAAGATCATTTTTAATTCACACTACACTTTGGGAAAATGTGATCTGGAGACTCCTAAACTTTGGTTTCAGTTTTACAGCTGCTTTTTTGCTTCAAGGCAGAGCTGCTCTTGTCCTTAGCTGCTGCACAACTTAGTATCATTAAGCTTGGTAGCATCTGACATATGAAGTGCCTTCTTAAAAATGTAAGACAAACGCTATTGGAGACAGGTTTTTCTGGCTCCGTCTGTGTGCCTCTAAAGCACACTGTGTTTATTTTAAAGTTTGATTCAGGGATGAATAAACAGAGAAATCAAACAGACCTACTTTGTGAGCATGTGTGGCTTCATGTTGCACACTAGGTTTGTTTCATGCATACCTGTTTGTGTAGATAGCACATTCATCTGGTTTTAAGATGAGACATTCGCTGTACTTCTCCAGGGCCTCCTGGAAGCGGCCCTCCTTGACCAGATCATTGCCTTTCTGTTTCAGCAGAGTAAACTGGGCCTCTTTCCTTCTGGCTGTTGATAGAAAAATCAATACTGAAGCAGGTAAAGGTTAATATAACATATAATGTTACCACTGTTAAGAAAATAGTGAACATCATTTTGATTTATCAAAACAAGCGGCATTATGACTAAATTGGAGTTGATGAAGAATTCACTTTGTTCATTACAGGTTATGGATATGTTACATACGTCAGGGAAAACTGTATTGAATGTATTTCTGTTCAGCACAAAAGATTTTCAGGAGTGATGAACGGATCCATCAGTCTATCAGCAGCAGTCTGAAGTGGCCAGAGGGGATCAGTGAACTCCTGCTTACTGAGCTCTCTGCTGTGCTGAGAAAGCCACTATGTCTAACACACACACACACCTGAATACATCCATAGACTTTTCGATACGTATATAGGCACAAACTCACACAGCCACACACACACACACACACACACACACACACACATACACATACACATACACATATAATCCTGATGTGGCATTTAGCAGAGGACCCAAGTGCTGATATACAGTCTGTATTATTTAACCTGTGACACAAGGCAGCTGAGCTAACATCCTCTCTCACTCATCTGTCTGTTGGTAATGCATTCCACTGTGATATAAACCCCGTTATGACTAAGATACGTATCTTTAAGACAATAAGTTGTTCACTAAGACACGAGTTTCAGTTCACTGTCTACAGCACATGCTAAATGTGGAAACAACTCAAAAGCCACACCCAAAAAGGAAAAAATGTGTCTATCACGGTCAGTCTTTGTGTAGTTTGCCTGTTTATAGACAATAAAACCACACACAGAACACAAGTGGGATGTTAGGGAAGAAAGAACTCAGCTGTTTCGACAATAAGAAGCAAGACGGGTTGCAAGCATCGAGAGAGCCATAAGATTTTCAATTTCAATATCAGCAGCAGCTCTACCACAGTGGACTTCTTAATTATCTCCAGCTATTTAAAGCACCACCCTCTGTGGTAAATGAACCCGGATCCAGCTTTCATGTAATTCCACAAACATCAAGAAACATTTAGAATTTTAGTATGAGTTAATTTTTTTATTTTTTTAAACAGGTTATGCTTTGGTAGTAAGCAGGATTGACATGTCAGCACTGTACTTGACATAAGATATGATGTGATGTGATCTGAAAAATTTAATTATGTTTTAGGCATTCAAAGTCACTTCAATATATTAAAAATACCTACATTCATTTAAAAATTTTACTCAGATTTTTTCCTTTTTCATCTCTTCATCACGTTCACTTTTGTGATTAATCCATTTGTTTTCTAAAAACTTTAGTTCAGCATCCCTCCTTCAAAAGACATGATACTGCTTCATTTGGACCAATGGATGTACAGAGGGGAGAGTGTCAGTAAAGTGACACTGTGAGAGTGAGAGTGTCCATCTGAGGAAGTGCATCATCTGTGCTTCTTACTGAAAACACAATTTTCCAGACTGAATCTCAGCGTCTTCAAGAAGAATGAGGGCTTCAACTTGTTGTAAGTGTTTAACACTTTAATAGGAGTTGAACGTCTAATATCTCACTCTAAATAGACAGCATTTAATATAAGATAACTGCAATTCTGACTGTCTCCCCAGCAACAGCAGTGTGCTATTCTGAGATTAGCTCTGTTTATCTGCTATAGTCATTAGGTGTTGATGTATATATGTGCCCATACACTCTGTGACCTGCATTTTATCGGTGTAAAATTGAAATCCTGTGTTTGTAAATACAAAATTAAGCCATTTATTTATTGTTTTACAGCTGTATGCTACACTGCATAGATAGATTCAAATAGATTTGATATGATAGTATCAAAGTATGATACAGGTGGAGTCTTCTGGTTTGTGTGAGCAGGAGCAGCCTACGGGAAATCTGACCTGGATTGTTCCATTACAGCAGAACTACACTGTGTAGATCTCATTCCCCTCTGCATTATTGATTAATAGTCCTTCCAGAAACACACACACACACACACACACACACACACACAAACACACACATACATCTCTCAGCAAGAGTGCTTTTACCAAGTTCCTGACTGCCTTCTGCACTGCTGCCTTATGTTTACACTGAGAACTCATACATCAGGGGTATAACTTCAAATTTTTGGCAACCACAGTTATGTAAGAAGACTTGTTTAGAAATTATCTGAATTACTGAATGAAATTATGTAGTCCAGGTATGAAGAAACATTAACACACATGTCAAAACAAGAGAATGCCAAACCATTTAATCAGTTATGTGTGTGATTGCTATACCTGTGTACGGTGTGTGATGTATGTGAGCTTGTGAATAATTTAGGCAGAAACTAGGAGGCTGGGCAACCTTAACACTGTTTATATTTAAAATGCATGCCTCTGTTGTTCACACAAGAAGAAGTGATGTCACTCACCTTCCTCCTGTGCAGCTCTGGCAGCTCGGGCCTGGGCCTGCTTGATGCTGATTGGTTTTTGTCTGTGTTGCTCCTGGACAGACAGAGGGACAACAGGGATCTCTGGAAGCCTGTCCCGCCACTCGGGCCCATCCTGCTCGATCAACATCTTGGTGATCCTGACAGACGACACAGATTCATGGGACACATGATGAGTTATTTGAATAAACAGAGTCAGTCAAGATAATAAGGTTTTCAAGGATAAACTGTGGTGTCAAAATGATCCACACAGCATATGACATCTTATGTTTAAATATTTCACTCAATATAAATATTATATCACTTAGTAAATTAAATTGCAGTACAAACACATACAGAATGTGACAATATCACATGATTTTAATAAACACTGAAACTGCAATTCCTTGATAACTTCCGTTGTTTCTAAAAGTTACCACAGCCACATGACAGCAGCTGTAGTCTCTAATGTTGAGCTAAGCTGAGCTGACCTGTGGACACTGTCATGAGCCGCCTGCACTCCAGTGTCAATCTGCAGGACAGTTTTATAATCCACGTAGGCCTTTCTGTAGCGCTCTAGTGACTCATAGGCCAAAGCTCTGCGCAGCAGGGGCTTCAAGGAATAGGGTTGCAGCTCCAGAGCCCTAATAGGATCAGAGAGACGTAGAGACAGAGGATCAAACTCTACACTCGCACATGGTGTCACAGGAGTAAGTGGGCTGATCAGAAGCCCTCTATTCAAAAACACATAAAGGAGTATTTGTTTCAGACAGAGATCCTGAACCAACTATGAAAACCAAACCCCATGTATCCATAACTTCTGTTCCACAGACAATCTCTATTTATAAGTCCATAAAAGATTTTGTGGAAAAGCTGAGTAGTAGCCAAAGACCTTATGGTCTAACTAAAAAAGTGTATATGCCCTTTCTGCAGGCAGAATGACTCCCTTCTGTCTGCTTTGGGTGCAGTCAGGGAGAGTTTAACATTTATAAAATAACATAAGTTACAGCAGTAACAGTACATTCACTTGGAGACCAAAGGAATACCAGCGAACACAACCTTATTGACCAATAAAGAAACTATCTGGTGATTTCACTTTGGTCAATGTGATTTGGGACCACAACTTATCAGACTTCCATAGCCACCTCTTCAAAGCTATTAACACAACACAACCAAATCTCTGACCTAACATTGTGGGTATTGTAGGTCTAAAAAAGACATTGTAAATCAGTACACATCAGTGGAGTCTTTTAAATCTGACAAAATCTACGCATAGACTGCAAAGACGACAGACGTTTGTGCTCACATATCTGACACTGATTACGTACGTGGTGCAGTCCTGTATGCAGTCTGTGCTGTTCCCATCCTTCAGGTAACAGGCAGCTCTGTTGGAGTAGAGAATACACAGGTCTTCTGGGTTGTCAATGCCTGCAGGGGAACAACCATAACTGATCTGAAAGAGCCATCATCTATGAGATCAGTCTAAAACAGAATCGATACAATAGGTTTGCTCTTGTGAAAATAAGATGAGATGCTCAGCACTTTGGACTGAGTACTATGGACCAAAGAGAAGGCAAGACAACAGTCATCACACTGTCCAGAGATGCTGAGGGGGGCCAGTGGCAGACAGACAAATGGATGTTGTGAGTCCCTGGTAGAGAAATTTTCTCCTCAGTGCAGTCTCTCCTGAGCCTCCAGTGCAGTTTCACGACCTTTTAGCAGAGCATCAGTCAGTACTCACCACTTCACTGCCCCTGAACTACTGTCAGCCTCTTCCGGCAATTCTACACCTGTGATGTCTGTACAACATTATATAAAGATGTGATGATTCAATGCTTCCTTTTGGTAAGTCTGTTATGATAATAAGTCTACTCTAATCTTTTTAAGTCCATCTCCACTGCAGCAGAAAAAGCGATGACTGTTGCCAGCGTTGAATAAAAATTGGCTGAGTGCTCCTAAAGTTGGAGCATGACATTCAATCTTACCTAAAAGGCCCACTCACCACCCCATGACTTCAGCCTATGGTCTGTTGTACTGCCTTTTACCAACACTGCATTTACGAATAAACAACGACGCCTCATATGATACTGAATGTTTGGGTAAAAAGTAAAATTACCAGCTCTTCACAGGTCACATGTCTGAAAAGTAGCATGGATTCATGATGGATTTCATTTATAATGTAGGATAGAAAGCATGGGCATGAAAATTGGGTGGAGTAAATTATGCAGCATAGCAAATGCTTAATGCATTCATAACTGATTTGTGAGACTTTGGATTATGGAGCCAAATGACACTCGACATTTATCTGATTCCGTCACAAGAGCCAATTCACAGATGTTAGAAGCAGCTTTTTGTTTGTCACTGTGCTGCCCATCTGTTTTTATTTCTACTTCCCTAGCTCGCTTCTCAAGATTTGCCTTCATTAAAAATTCAGCTAAATTACATTTTTTAACAATAACAGGTAAGAATAAAGTATGACATTAGGGTAACATAAAATATGCACCAGGAAAGTTTAATAATTACTCCAGGAATGAGCTATTTTGGTAACTGAATGATCATTTTTTAAGCAAAAGAAAGGTGCCACAATATGGTTGTAAATTCAATGTTTTGGTTGTGGCCTTAATCCAACTAAACAAGAATTATAAATGTGTCATTTCAGGCTTTAAGAATTATTTCAATATTTTGTTAACCAATTGATTATGAAAATAAAAAAAAATTTAAATTGAGAAAACTTACGTTGATATAAGCAGTATTTAAGCTTTTTGGTGGCAGTGCATATAGTTTAAGTCAGGTTTTACAGCAGCATTTCTATTACCATTCCTGATAGAAAAATGATATTTTGTTGCATAAATCTGCCATCAACAGACTTGTATTTCTTTCAATGAAATTGTTTCTGACGTGAGCGCTCTGGGAAAATAAACAAAACAGTTCATGTTTTCCCCACCTGCTTCAGCACATCCATCAATGGCCTGGGTATACTTCTCCAAGGAATCTCCAAACTGGCCATGCTTGAAAAGATGGTTTCCCTCATTCTTGAGCCTTGCAAGGTGAGGAGGAAGGGCCCCAGCAGGGGCATCCAGGTAACTTGTGTCCGGCTTAGGGCTGCCTTGCATCTCTTGACCACCTGCAGGGCTGTTTTCTCTTTGTGTACCATTGGCCACCTCCTTCTTTGAATCTCCCTGAGTGTGTGATTTTTTTATGCTGCCTCCACTCCAGCCTCTCCTCCCGCTTCCTGATGTGGCCTGATCTGGTTTGGTTCCTCCTCCTCCACTGCCTGAGGGTTTCTCCTGTGTGTTCCCCATAGCTGCACTCCCTCTGCAGTGTGTCCAAACTCTCCCTGCTTCCCTGCTTCTCCCTCTCTGATCCGAAGCTACATCTGTGCTTGGCTGGGGATTTCTGATAAACACACCCCCTGGATGAGGTGTCATACGTGATGTCACAGAGGGGGGAAGTGCCTCAGCAATGCAGTGCTGCGGTGGGACAGGTCTGATGGGAGAGCTTCAACTCACACTTCACAGCAAATTATTAAAGAGAGAGAGAGAGCAAGTCTTAGTGTCCATTTTTCTTTCATTAGAAATATTGTTTTTCAACAAGACATTTGAACAGTGAACCATTTGACAAAGGGTGCTCTTCCTACTATGAAAAGTCAAACTGTTAATATATTATTCACAGCTAGTGTCTCTACTGGTTGCCTGGCAACTGCTGCCAAAAACTTCTCCGACACCTATACTGCCTTGTCCTCTTCCAACACATAATCCCAAATGAAAGATGAGTTGGCCTTTTTTTTCAAATTCAACTGAAGATATAGTATAGTAATGATTATTGAGGGAGAAGATAGAGTATAGTGTTAGAGAGCTGTTATTTACTAATGAGTCATATATAGGGGGTTATTTGTTTAGCTTTGGACAGAGTTAGGGGAGCAGTTTCAACCCAGTTTGAGCCCTCATGCTAAGCTGTCTACTGGTTGAAGCATTATATTTACATAATAGGAGCCAGAGTGGAAGCAAACATAGCACCTAATTAATTAATCACTGTTGGTACAGATTACACCGATATATCTTACTATATGGTGACCTTTGTCAGCCATGTGACCCTTACAACATAACAGCACCAACTTCACGTGAAATCTTTCAGAGATGTTTCTCTTATTTAGTCTTAGTCCAAATGACCAAAAGTAGAATGAACACCTCTCTTAAACATTTTCAACACAAACTGAATATGTAATTTATGTTCATTAAAAGGAAAGGTCAAATTCAAATTAAGAAATATTCTAGTTAAGCATTACTTCCAATTGATTTACAATCAACATAATGCATTTTTCTTGTTATTTGTAATGCTATGTATTCTTGTTTTCACATGGAATGTGGAAAAAAAATCATCTATTTTATTAGGTCATGTAGCAAATTAATGTTTAAAATGATAATAATAATAAAGAACAGAAAGTAAAGGGAAATGTACCAATGAGAGATTAGTCTTTAAAAAGAAAAATGTCCTCAATTTCTGTTCTTATATTCATAATTGAGATACTATAATGACTAATTCAATGAAAACAGTGAGGTCAGTACAAATTGTGTTTTTAATAAACCAAAACTGTCATCACTCGCAATTCAAAGAAGAAAACTAAATAACAGCACTGTTTCTGTGGACATGAAGAAGGCGGGCTTTGACCATAAGTCAGAAACCTGGAGTCTGATCTGAAAGTCTATTTATTTACATGCTCATATACTATAAAAATAGCACACATGACAATCATAACAGCTGCACTCCTCTTCTTCATCTGGCATCAAAAACAACCACTGAAATCAAATGGTCAAGGAAAAGTTAAATTGTATTTACTCCAAATCTGTGTGCTTGTTGAAAACTTTACACAATTGTTCTGTTTAATGAAATCTCATATATTATAGTCATCAGATATAGTAAAGGATACATCTCTTTGTTCTCTTCTTGTACATGATTCTGTAGCCGCACTCTCTGCATCTGATTGGATCACGAGCCTTAATTTCATTTTCAGTGTGGCACTCTGCAAGTAAAACACAAATCACTAAACAAAAATGCTCTTGAATAAAAATGGACACTATTAGTTATTCATGTTGAGTTATTTGACAGTCAATGCAAAAAGTTTGTGCGAGTAGCTATTAATTCTATATGATTTTTTTTCAAATAAAAATGTCAAACAATAATGATTTCAGCTTCTAAATTGTGACTGCTTTCTGTAAAGTAATTGATAAATCATTTAATAAAATGAATAATTATATAGTAAAATAGACGGTAGTTACAGCCTTATATGTAATTAATAAGTTCATGCAAAAGTTTTGTTTTTTGGATGTTTGTTGGGGGTTACTTTACATGCCTGGTAGAATTCAGTGGATGTATGTGTGAAACATATATTACATTGGTCTTTTCTAGAGGGTGGTGACTTCTTCTCCTTTTAATTTACATTGTCAGATTAACAAATGTCATTGTTGACTATATAAATATGTCACAAAACAGTTCAATAAACTACCTACATACTCTAATCTAAAGACATTTAAACAATGAAAGGGCTATTTAGTTCATTCACATTTGCTAACGTCACCAAAATGTCAAAAATAAAATCTCATGTAACTCATGTAATAGTATTAGCATTCTGTCTGGGACTGGTGATTCATTTATACTTCAGATCTAGTTAATAATTTCATAATATAAGGTACCATAAATGTTGAAACTAAAGTAATAGTCATAGCAATAACAGTAATAATAGATTCATTGAATTAGGTAGCATTGTTAGCCTAATGCCGAAGTGGCTGTGACATGAACACAAATAAAAGTAGAAAAGCACCTCCACATATGTAGATCATGGGCTGCTGCTTGGGTGGTTGGAGATCTTTCTGTGTATCCATTTCGATCTTTAAGGAGAATGAAAGAGAGAGAGGTCTAAACATCATCCACATCTGCATCATGATAGTATGCTAACATAGAAAACAGCATGGTGTTTCCAACATGATTAGCCAAAACCGTCATCATTGGAGGACACAGTGAACCACAAAAAGTCTTTGAATAGCCCAAAATGTAATATGTGTATATCAAGCATTAATTATACGGAAGAGATTGTTATGAAAAAGAAAGCTTACCGTTTTAATACACCAAATGTTAGCTGTTTACCTCTCCTTTCATCTCACACGGATACAACTCCGCACATGCGCACTGCCGTCCTGTATGACCTCAAAGCAAAGAAGACTCTGATTGGTCAGAAGATATTTTGAGCTATTTGCCTTACTTTTTCTTTTATGCCTCGCGAGGTCATAACAAATATATGAATTCGTGTATTTTAGGTTACTTTACAGTTTTTGAGTTTGTAGAGACGGAAGTTGTGTGTTTTTTCTTGCACTCCGGCCCTCCACGGGGCGCTGTGGTAAAGTCGAAGCCGCAGACGGGCCGTCATCTGACGGACACTCAGCTGGCCCTCCACTAGTTTTTGACAACAACGACTCCGCCGACAATGTTCACATCGTGACTGCTGGCCCCAAAACTGATACAACTTCCTATTAGTCCGCTGCCTTTTTTTTATTTGAAGCTGTACATTATGGAGCCGTCTGCGCCCAAAAGGTTGGTTGGACACCCGGCTGGTTTTAAACGTTGATCCATGCCGAGCTAAAGGCTAACGTCGACGGTGGCTGCAGTTTAGCGAGTTAGCTCATGCTAATTTCGTTAGCTTTACAGGTTTTCTCTCAAACTTTCCATCCAGTCAGGACGAGTTAAGGAATGAAAAGATCGTCGTTGATCAAAATCCCAGGCACTGTGTTGAAACCGCCTGCCTTAATTTCAAGCCCTTCTCGTCATTGGGTCATCATAAGAGTTCCCTTAAGGAGCACTTTGACATGTGATATCATTTGGTCATGAAATGCTAATTAATTGTGCGTGAAATGAAACAATTTTACACCTCCCTGCTAAGCGTTTATTTGATTAGTCTTAGTGCCAGGTTTTCTCTGGTGATCTAAACTAAAGACCGCTGGAGTTGATTTCACTAAAGAGGAAATAAGAGCTGGGTGATTTAGCGTCATTATCATGATATTTCTGCTTCTTTGAGGTCTTGTGAGTAACATTAAAGCTACGACTGCAGACCACCATCAGCAGGAGTAAATCTATCAATGATCTTTTTGATCATTGGTAAACCCTTATGTGTTCATGTCCCCAGTCTGACCTCTCAAGATACTTTTTTGGGGGGTTTCACCACAAGTAATACAACTAGATGCAATATGTCATAGTCTTATTTCAATAAAAATTAAGCAATTAATCAATCAGGTAATCTACAATTTTATGTGTAATGTAATTGTGAGTGAGTGTAATTGAAGACTTATTTAAGAAGTTTACCCTAGTAAAATTCATAATTCTTTTTTGTTCTTTAGTATTTTCTAAATTTGTAAACTGAATATCCTCTGGTTTTTATTTGTTAGACAACGTCCTTAAATCTGTCAACTTGTCAACTATGAATTCCTATTTACTAATCATTTTCAATTCTTCTATGTTAGAGATTTTTTCTTTTCTTTTTTGTTTAGCTTGAGTTACACAGTTATACTGATTCTACAAATGGTTTGTTTAATTTTGCAGCAAGCTGAAAAAGCTGAGTGAGGACAGTCTAACCAAACAACCAGAAGAAGTGTTTGATGTTCTCGAGAAACTCGGTGAAGGGTAAGAAGTTTTTGTTTTTCTTTTTTTCATGACCAAATGTAATTTCTGCAACTGTTCCTTTGACTGAAAATATTTTAAGTTAGAAACAACAGTCTACTCTTTTGGAGATGGACCTCTGTTCTTATAATACATTATGCGGTTAACATATTAAAAAATAAAATTCACTCCCAACATACTGTTTCTGTGTTAAGTTCCTATGGCAGCGTGTTCAAAGCCATCCATAAGGAGTCGGGCCAGGTGGTGGCCATAAAGCAGGTACCTGTGGAGTCTGATCTGCAGGAGATCATCAAGGAGATTTCCATCATGCAGCAATGTGACAGGTGGGATGAAAATACAATTTCCCCCATCTCCAATATGTACAGAAAACATTAAAACTCCTAATCCTTAAACTCTGTATTAGTTCATACAGTTCACTGTAGCCTAAGTCAAGAAGCATTTTCTCACTTCTGCTCTTTTTCTTTGAAGTGAAACTTCTTCTTCTCCTTTGATAACAATGACATTTTGCATTTCCTTGTAGCCCTTATGTAGTGAAGTACTATGGCAGCTACTTCAAGAACACAGACCTATGGATTGTCATGGAGTACTGCGGAGCTGGGTCTGTCTCTGACATCATCAGGCTTCGCAACAAGACGGTGGGTATTTATAGATGGTTACAACTTTGTGCGTGGCCAGCTATACATTTTGGTGGTTCCCCGCGGGTAAATTTTCTGTCACATATTTTTTGACAGAGCAGATAAAAAAAAATGTACACATCCCAGACTCGTGCACTTTACTAACAAATAGCATTAATGCCTGTATAAAAAATACAACAATTCATACTTGGTCTTGCTTAGGTTCTTGTATCTTCATTCAGTCTTGGATCTCACCCCAATGTTTTCTTTTTCTTTCCCACCTCAGCTGACAGAGGATGAGATTGCCACCATCCTTAAGTCCACATTGAAAGGTCTTGAATACCTCCACTTCATGAGAAAGATCCATCGGGACATCAAGGCAGGAAACATCCTCCTCAACACCGAGGGGCATGCCAAACTGGCAGATTTTGGAGTGGCTGGACAACTAACGGTAACATTGCAATTCATGTTTGAGTACTGGTGACAACAAAGTGAATGCCTTTACCGATTCTCCTCGTGGAATATTCAACCTTTTGCTGATTTTGTGAATCCATATGAATGGATTTAAAACAGTATTTTTTCTCTGAAGGACACCATGGCAAAGAGAAACACTGTGATCGGTACTCCATTCTGGATGGCCCCAGAGGTAATCCAGGAGATTGGTTACAACTGTGTGGCTGACATCTGGTCCCTTGGCATCACTTCTATAGAGATGGCTGAAGGAAAACCTCCCTACGCTGACATCCATCCCATGAGAGTGAGTGGAAACATGTAGGGTTGCAAACCCTGCTACTGTGCACTATACAAGGTCTCTGACCCTGTATTGTATTCTCCCTGTGTTCTTCAGGCTATCTTCATGATCCCCACCAACCCCCCTCCAACATTCAGAAAGCCTGAGCTTTGGTCAGATGAATTCACAGACTTTGTTAAGAAGTGTTTGGTCAAGAATCCAGAGCAAAGAGCGACCGCTACCCAACTTCTACAGGTGGGAAGAAGGAGAGATACAAACACACTTACGCACATCTTAAAAAAAGATATAAATGTATAAGAGCAGAATATACATGTGTAGGAGTATACACTTAGAGACTTATTGCTATAGAAATAAATAAAATATAAAAAAGATACATCAATATAATGATCCGTTGATTTGATTTGCCTCACAGTGGTGAAATACAGTGTATCCAACATTCTTTGTTTTGTTATTAAACATCCAGCACCCATTCATCAGCCAGGCCAAGCCGGTCACTATTTTGAGAGACCTGATAACTGAAGCAATGGAGATGAAGGCCAAAAGGCAGCAGGAGCAGCAGAGAGAGCTGGAGGAAGAAGATGACAACTCTGTATGTATAATGAGACGTTCCTGTTAAAGCACACAGCTGTATTTCAGGGCTAAGTGTCTCATCATCTGTTGTCTGCCAGGAGGAGGAGACTGAGGTGGACTCTCACACTATGGTAAAGTCTGGCTCAGAGGGCGCTGGAACCATGCGAGCCACCAGCACCATGAGTGATGGAGCACAGACCATGATTGAACACAGCAGCACCATGTTGGAATCAGACCTTGGCACTATGGTCATCAACAGTGATGATGAGGAGGAGGAAGAAGATCAGGGATCCATGAGGAGTGAGCACATGTGTTGTTAAGCAAATTGTAGAGAATAAAGTGATTGTAGCACATGAAAGACTAGAAAAGAGAGATATTTTTTAACAGTAATCACACAAACGCTGCTTTATTTATAGAGACGCACAGACCCTGTAGCAGTCACTGTGTTCAAAAAATCTTGTGACTGAAAGGAAAATGTTAGAGAGGAGCATGATCCAACATGTGATGTTCATAACATATCAGAAGGGGATAACTGGTAATATAATCCCAACTATGAGGAATGTCCCTTTAAATCATGTAAGGAAATCATATACGTCTAACTTTCTCCATGTCTGATAAATGAATGAAATTAGAATAAGTATGTGTATTTTAACAAGTTGGAACATAACCTTCTTCCCCTTCCACAGGGCACGCAACCCCCCAGCAGCCAATACGTCCATCCTTTATGGACTATTTTGACAAGCAGGACTCTAACAAGGCAGCCCAGCAGCAGGAAAACTACAACCACAATCAGCCGCAGGAGCAGCCCGGATACCACATCCAGTCCAAAAACGTCTTCCCCGACAACTGGAAGGTGCCTCAGGACGGAGACTTTGACTTTGTAAGTAACAAAGTCAATCGTAATGAAATGGTTAGTCATGGTGGAAATAATTACACTTTAGTCCCTCGGTGGTTAAAAATATCAAAGCAGAAGACACTAAACATTACTCATCTCTTTCCCATCACCGTGTGTCTGTGTTCGTCTTTGTGTGCTGTTACTCAGTTGAAGAACTTAGACTTTGAGGAGCTACAGATGCGCCTGAGTGCCTTGGATCCTATGATGGAGAGAGAGATTGAGGAGCTCAGACAGCGCTACACTGCCAAGAGGCAGCCCATCCTGGATGCAATGGATGCGAAGAAAAGAAGACAACAGAACTTCTAAGTAATCCTCCCTGTAGCTTTCAAGCCCTTGCCTGGGTTTCAAAGCCACCATTACCACAAAACCTATTTCCTAATGACTCAGAGGAACTAAAACAAGCTTATTATGAAACCCAACTGCTGTTCTGGCTGACTGTAAACTGGCCTTTGACTGAAGAGAGATGCTTCTTTTCCTGGGTGAACACGATTTTGGCTCTTGCTATCCCAAATTTCACACCTTGTTTATTAACATCTTAAATTGTAAATTTGTTTTCACCAATACCTGTAAAGTTTCTTTTTCAGAAAAATTGCTCAAGACTGTGGCCAAAGAGAGAACCGAGCTTTGATTATACATCAGAAAGTTGCAAAATTCACGTCCTCTTCCAAATGAAATTCCTCTCACAAAATAAAAATCCCTTGGAATCACCATCAAAACATAAGGAAGGATCTACCATGACATCCAGGCCAGCAAGTCATCATTTCTTAAAGCAGCCATGTGGTCAATGGCAAGTTGTCTCTTTTTTCTTGGACATTTTAGTTTCACTGTAAATATAATATAGAGCCTAGTTTGGAAATACCTGCAACAAAAAGCTGTGGAGGTTCGTCCATGACCAAAGACAATCAAGGGGATGTAGATTTAGTTGAGAATGCCTTAAAAATATTTGAGACCTGGTTTTCAAAATAAGTAATGTAATAGAACATCCAAGTCATTGGAGGGTTAAATCCCTCCACTTGGAGCTCAGATGGACCGGGGGAAGCTGAAAGGGTTTGTCAGAGTGGACAGAAGAGAAATCACTTGGATGGTAAAGAGTGGATCCCTGCATGTTTTCAATTGTTCGTGGACCAGAAAAGTCTCCGCTCATTTCACTCGTCTTTGTTGTCATTTATTTGACCTATTGTTTCCAAATGTGTTCGGGGTTTCTTTATCCTTCCAACGTACTGTCCAGCTCTGGCACAATGCATCTTAGTGCCTCATAACACACTCACCCACTCCTGAGCCACTTTTACCCTAAATACCAGTGCTGTCACAGAAATTCATTCCCAGATGGAAAGTAATCAGTTATTTCCATACAAGCAAAACATTCCTAAAAACCTTATGCCTATTATTTACATTTTTCTGTGGTCTTAAAAAAAACCCAGTTTGACTTCCTAAAAAATTTTAACTGGGTGTTGAGCTGTAATAATTCAGAGCACAGTGAAGACAGTAGCTAGAGATGACTTTCCATCTTAACTGTGCATGGCTGTTCACTTTAGGATTTAACAGGCCTAAGTGATTGACTGACACTATTTAAGTAAAGAAAAGCTTCTGCTGCAGCCACACAGTCTCAGTCTCAGATTATAGATTATAATTTTGTACTGCATTAACATCGCTACACTTTATTTTCCTCCATCTTATACACACACGCAAACATCTATAATGAGTGTTGTTGCTTTTCATTCCCTAACATTTAGAGGGTGTGACATTGTTAATGAAGAAATAGAAATGTACCGTTTCTTCACGCTCTGTGGATTTTGAGTCATGACCATTTTTAACAGCTCATAACTGTATTTGCACACAACTGTTCAGCACACTGATGGTCTGTGGTGTGAAAGTGCTCCTTTATGAAAGCAAAGGCTGGAAGTTTTTTTTTGTTTGTTTGTTTTTGTGTTTGTTTTTTTTCCGAGGTGCGCTGTGGCGAAGTTAATTTATGACAGTGCCAGTGTATGAAATGGTCAGTAGGTCTCAAGTAACTGTAGCACAGAAATGCTAATGATATTGTTCCAATGGGGTTAGAAACTTAATATAGAGCACTGACTGGTTTATGTTTTTAACTGTAACAAATCTGATCATGTTATATCTGTCAATCTTTAAAAAAAAAATCACTCATCAAAATGCTTATTTATCTTCCTTTTTATTAGATTTTTCACCACTGTTCAATATTTACATCAGTCTCAGAGCTAAGAATCTAGTTTGGACTTTACTTCATCGTTTCGAATGTTGAATTGATGACCCCTAAGAATAAGCCAATGAAATACAGCATGTGTTGTCTTTATGAAAGGAAACAAACTTCTCATGTTTTGGCAGTAAATTTATTTTTGTGTGGATCTGCCACATGCTAATGCGACCCTTTGAATGACTCCAGGCTGCCCTTATACTGAATACATGTGTAGTATGTCTGCAGTTTGCTGTTACACAATGAATGTTATTATCTTGACAGTGTGGTTCAGCCCATAGTCATGACATTTTATGGATACATAGACCTGTTACACTATTTTACTATGTGTGTCATATGATGGACAATGTGGCCAAAATGAACTGACATTTTAAACAGGAATCAAAATTTCAATCAGCATTATGTAAACATTGGAATGATCATGTTTGTTTGTTTCATTTTTCTAGGTGAAGATGAACCTTAAAAAAGTCATTAACATTTATGCCATGAATTGTTTTCATAAATTAAGTATACACACAAGCATTCACACTCTATTTAATGCTTCAACTTCTTTATTTTAAATATAGAAGCTGATCTGGCTGTTAATATTTTTGCCCCTAATCAAATATATTTGGCTTGATTTCTGTGTATGTGGGACTAAGCATGTTTCTAAATCAGTTTGCTCTGTAGTGGATTGCTCTTATATTAGCTGCACAGGTAAGAGTATTGTGAATAAGGAGGGGTGATTGTCTCCAGCTTTTAATAAAAACTGTTTGCTCTGTACAATTTTTAAAATACCCAGCTTGAAATACGATGTTGTCCAGAATCGGCCATACTATGTAAAGCTATCTGAGACCACATTTTGATATTATAGCTATATGCTTTTGTCTTCATTTTATTTCTGATATATAATGACTCTGGGGTTTTGGGTGGAATGTGAGCATTCATGTTTGAACCACTTAATTTATTATCTTTGTAATACTTTATGAAGTTTTAAAAACGTGCAAGAAATAATAAAAGTTACTTATAGTTAACCTCAACAGCAGTGGGAAGCCTTTGGCCTTTTTTCTGATTTCAAACATGCGGACTTGAACCTCACAGTTGGTGTTTTATCGCCGTAAAAAAAACGTCATGTGCGATAACACCTGTTGTACCGTAACTCTCCTACTACGAGCGCCACTATTCCACTCTGCAATGCCGAAGGAGCGCCTCCAAACATGCAGTGTGCTCTTGTTGGGAAGAAGTTACGGTAGACTTCGGGGCAACAACTTGGCCTTTTATTTCCTGAAGTTGTTGCACAAGAGTTGGACGGTCAGTCTGCGCTGGAGAGAAGTCTGAGGAACGTGAATAAAGTCAGGAAAACATGGCTGCGCTGCACAGAAAGATCATCAACACCTCATCGGCCCCGGCTGCCATCGGCCCGTACAGGTGAGACGCGTTTAAGGGCGAAATCAGGCATCGGAATCTATTTATAGCGACACGTGGTTCCCACAAGTTAGTGCAGAAAACGAATGAGTGACAATTACAAACACACACACACAGATTATATTGACTAGGGGCGGGTCTTTGTGTTCAATGAACTCACCTGCTTCACTGGACCCCATAAAAAGTTCAATACTGAGCAGACCAGAAGAAGAAAGATCAACCTCTGATCTGTAAAACTCAGAAAGGCCGGAGAAGAAATGTCAGAGATCCGCCGTCAGTGTCCTTATACACCCAAAGCCCCGGTCAGACAGGGGATCTACAGGTGAGCATCAGGGAGCTGGCAGTCACAGCAGCTTCAACCACACACATGTTTAGACAACATTAGTTACTTTTTCCTTTGGATCATTTCATTACATCCCGTTTCTTTGGTCGACAATGATGAAATCATCCTAATCCAAAATCTTCCTAATTTAGTGTTTTGGGTTTTTTTTGGACTTTGAATGAAGCAGATTTAGGGGTGTTCCTGCGCGGACCAATCAGCTGTCAGGGGTCGGAGTTAGTTTAGCAGTAATGGACTCTGCTCATGGTCTCATTTATTTTCAAGGACAAAAACAACCAAACAAGTAAAAAAACAAAAGGCATTCATTTAACTTTCACAGCTTTTTGGCATAATGTTGAATTGTTGATTTATCATCGGTGTCTGTGTTCGGTGTTTGTTCTTCTCTTTAGGTATAATAAACAAATACACGTAGCTGGGATTTTGGTTTAAGGTTAGGATTGATAATAGATTGAATACACTACTACGCCATTAAAATATTTCAGATGGTATAACAGTAATAAATAACACAGGTAATAAAGCAGTAAGAGGCTAAATGGGTAACGCACATTAAATTTAATCACTGAATATCTTATCAAGTGGTTACATCACATTAACTGTGTGTGTGTGTGTGTGTGTGTGTGTGTGTCTTTCCTCAGTCAGTCAGTGGTAGTGGACAGAACCATGTACATCTCGGGTCAGCTGGGACTGGATGTGGCCTCTGGGCAGCTGGTGGATGGAGGAGTCCAGGCCCAGGCCAAACAGGTGAAGCTCACAGAAGCTGCTGATGCTGTTGAAGATGATGATGGTTGACTATTTTTTGGGTGGGAGAACATTTACTCTACAGTAATATCTACTAGATGGGATGGCTATTAGAATAAACCAGAGCGACTGTTCTTTTGACGACCCTGTTTCACTAAATAATCAAATTTAAAATATACAATTCTCTTAAGTTGTCATGGAAGTAGAATTAAAGTTAGCATCATGTAATGGTGCATTTTTGTTTTGTCATCTCCACTGATCTATCCTCTTACAGGCTCTCATCAATATGGGTGAGATTCTAAAAGCTGCTGGCTGCGACTATACCAATGGTGAGATCTGACTCAGTCAGACAGTTCACAACCTCACTTGCTGCTCATATGTTGTGTGTGTGTGTGTGTGTGTGTGTGTGTGTGTGAGAGAGAGAGAGAGAGAGAGAGGGAGAACAACTAACGAGAATAAGCTCTTGTCTTTCAGTGGTGAAGACAACTGTGCTGCTCGCTGATATTAATGACTTTAACAGCGTCAATGAAGTCTACAAGACATGTAAGTAAACATGTAAAGACTTCACTGCTTCCATATTGATTTACACAGTGAGTGACATTGAATGAAAGCAGAATCTAATGATAAAGAATAGAAGTGCAATAATTTGTTGTTCTAATGGAGTTGGTAAAAAAGTGCTGTATGTCCTTTATGCTATAACCTGTTAAATGTCTAAAAGTGGCCACATGGGGGCAGCTGTTAAACAGGACAGAACTGCTATCAAGTCACCTTTAATGAATAGCTTTTATTTGTTGTTGCTCTTTTTTCCTTTACATTCCTCCTTAGTCAGTGTTTTATTGTGGAAGTTGGGCTGTGACATGGTGGTGGCTCTTTCAGAAGAGGAAGTGTAATGTAGGAAGTAGTCAGGCTGTCTAGAGAGCTGCAGTGAAGCGTTCAGTGTCTCCATCAGTGTTGATGAATAGTTGACAGTCCTCCCATAACTTGAATTATCACAAGTCTAAATTCGCTTGCTGTTATTGCAGATTATGTTTACAATTTATCAGCCAATTATGTGCTTTTAATGTCATTATTCAATTAATTGAATAAAAGGTAAAAAAAAATATTTAATTTACTAAACAATGCATCATAAAACTAAAAGCAACAAAAAAGCACTCAATCTGAACATTCTTTTTTCTTGTTTTGACTTCAACTGATGATTATTTTTTTATTTTAAAATGGCATTTATTCCAACTGCTACATGTATCCATATCATATTCCATCTGACACTACATTTGATCCCTGCTTTAAAATTTAAAGTTTCCATTTCATGATTGTTTTGAATTACAGGCGGCCAGTTTTAATCTCAAGATCTGTAAGTATCTTGAGTGTTCAGCCTCAAAATGAAACGAAACCTGGTTCACGATTTACAAACATCTTCCACTTGTGTAAAAGTCTCTAATCCGTCCAGGGACTTGCTCCAGCCTCCGATGTTTTGCGGTCGTGAGGAGACACAGAGGCTTATATTTCACGGACATCTCTCAGAAACAGTCTGCTGGCAGGTTTGGCAGCTGCCTGACAGACAAGCACGCTTTGCTCGTACTTTGCTGTATGAGAGCAGCTTCCTCAGTCTGGGCATTTCCTCCAGGATCACAACAGACAGGTGTAATGGAAGCTGCAGTGCCCACTGAGCTGTAAAAGGACACTTGCTGTGCAGGCACACAGGTGTAACCAAACCTCTCCCAGCAAGCTTTGCTGTGCACACCGTTGCCTCTGGTACAGAGGATTAAAAGATTAAGTTTATGCAACTGTTCTTGTCTGATATAAAACAATAATATATGAACAATAATAATAGGCCACCAATATAAACAACATGTGGTTTCCTAAAAAGTTATGCTTTACTTGTGTGTTCTCCTTCAACCGACTCTGAAATTTGTCAAGCCAACCAATGAAAGGTGGACTTCAGGGACTTTTAATTAAAACGACAAACACTTAATTTAGCAGCCAGATGGACTTTTTCAGTCTTTGCTGGCATCAATCTAGCTCTTATTTACAGTTTCCAAACTATAAAAAAGCTTTTCAGTCTAATTTTCCCAAAATGTACTTTTGTTTTTTCTAGTTTTCAGCTGTAACTTTCCTGCCAGAGCTGCCTACCAAGTTGCTGCTCTCCCCAGAGTAAGTACAGACAAAAAAAGCACTATATTGAAACTGCAGCAGCTGGTGCTTGGCCAACATATGGTTCATCCATACACATGGGCTGGTGGATGGAGCATGGTGGCTAAGTGCATGCTCAGTCATTCCTGTCATATATTTTCCATCATCCATGTTGAGATAAAAGTTGTGCATGTCCATGTTTCACTTGTTTATCTTTCTCCACGTCCTCAGTGTTTCTATGTTTTCTCCTTTTTCCCTTTTCCCTTCAGGGTGGACTGGTGGAAATCGAGGCGGTTGCTGTCCTTGGCCCTCTCTCAGACTCCTGACTAGCTGGCCACATCACAAACAAGTTATAGTCTCACAAACAAGCAGCTGTTCAGTTGTAATGTGGAGGGCTTAGTGTTATTCCAGATGGCACTTGAAAGACCAAACCTGTGTCCATCATTTTTCTGTGTTATGTTTAAGTATAAATCCTCTGTTCACTGTAGCTGGTTGACTGCACTGCTGAAATATTTTGTATTATAGCACTGGAACAGCCATCGACCTTAACAGTAACTACCGAGACACACTGAACAAACCAGTTAGTGGCTAAAGATAATTTCAGATTACAATCATCATATTATTTCTCAATTTCTACGGTTCTTGGTGCTGTTTCTGGTTTGATGACTCATCTTGTGTTTCTCCTTCTCCAGCAAACAAACTAGGACACATTTGATATACACTTTAAAAACCCAGATCATGGAGTCATTACTCATCATTGAACTTGCTTTAAGACATTAAATAAACTACACATGTCATTTTTACAGTGGCCCTTTTTAATTTTTCTAATAGGTTTTTCTTCCAGGGAGAAATCATGACACATCAGAAAAAAGCACACTCACACATTTACTCTTATCTCATTGGTACTTGTAAGGAAGTCATTGTTTTTTTTAAATTAGTCCTCAGTAAACTTGCAATGGACCAGCTCTTCATTTTCATTACAAACATGGTTGTATAATCAAAGCCAGTGATCCAAAAACAATATAATCATAAATCAAAAATGCTTTGGCTTTGGTTTCCTTAGAACTATGGTTTTGTAGAAACAACAGAGTGGATTTGGGTTAAAATTTCGAATTTAAGATTAAATACATCTGCTATTTAAAATTTCTCTCCATGTAATAAATAGAAGTGTGATTAGTAATTTAAGATATTTTGAAATGATTGCTTCCTCCAAAATTAAAAACACCCACTAAGTGCTGTAGAGGTCAGTGGCCATGCAGGCGTACACGGTCATGAGGGGAAGAAGGCACAGTGATGACTGAGGATCCCTGACTGAAAGTGGTTATCACAGAGTCTGCATCTTGGCAACAATGTAGTGTTTGTTTCACACACGCATGCACACACTCACACATACTTTCACTCATGCATACAAACAAGATCAGACACTTCCAGTTAATCTGTGCAGTCATTCATGTTCCACATCACTCGCTGGGAGCTGGAGACAAAGAGAGAACCATATTAGTATTTCACTGATACTGTTGAGTGTGACAATGTGGAAACTCCAGCTGAGCTCACCTGGTGGCTCCTCTGCTTTGGGCTCTTCAGCTGCTGTGGCCTCTGCTTTTTCTGTTTTGGAAGAAAGGTAAAAAGATTTGTATATGTGGAGAATGAACATGGTCAGGTTTAATCTCCAGCTTGAAGCCAAACTTGTCTGTTGTCATCTTGGTACTGTCTGCTGTCAGTGATGCCATAAAATGCTTTTACAAATGACAAAAAAGAATTTAATTTTGTCATATTAAAACAATGTGAATTAAGTTATTTTAAGAAAATTCTGTCCCCATTGAACAGAACAAGCAGTGTTGTACTGGAACTTGTGGTTCTTGGTGGGTGACATCGCAGAAAAAGTAAAGACTTGTAAGTTTAACTTCCAGTTTTCCTTACAAGGCTCGTGACTGCAGATTACTCTGAAAAGGCCACACCATTCCCTGACCACTAACAGGTCC
This sequence comes from Remorina albescens, assembly GCA_034769265.1. Lineage (NCBI taxonomy): Eukaryota > Metazoa > Chordata > Actinopteri > Carangiformes > Echeneidae > Remorina > Remorina albescens. The sequence continues at coordinate 14,513,853 of CM068492.1, read as the reverse complement.
AAGAGTGTTTGAACTCTCTTGTCCGCTCTGTTAATGCGACACTCGATCCTCTGTTCTCATTGGCTGTAAAATGGAAGCAGGGAGACTCAGCGGGCATGACATCATTCATCACCTGTGGCAGCCCCTGCATGTGTTGGCATGCTCTAGTTTCTCTGTGGACTCCAATTGCAAATTAATGAGACCACGGTGACAAGTGCTCACAGCACAAACACACACACACTGCACAGACAATCCAAACAGGTCTGTGGTCTGGCTTGATCTGAGGGTGGGTCATGTTGAAAACCAAATAAGAGGTCAAATCAAGGAGTCCTGATTATAGAATAAGAATAAATTAGGTCAACTGTTAAACAATTGTTATTTCATTCTGACATAAAAATGTTATAAGATTTTGAACTATCAACAAATGTTTTGGTTTTGTTTGTAACTTAACAAAACTTAGAATCTGATTCTTTGCCAACTGGCAAATGACACCAGTATCACTAATAAGGACGTTGTAGTCTCCTGTTTATGGAGCATACACTCTACCAACGACACCACCCAAGCCCCAAATACATATTTATAGTACATATGTACACAACCAGATTTTTAGACAATACTCAATGAAAGTACAAAAAAATACAACAATATTTATAATCTGATGAAATTTTATAAATTAATTGTAACCTACATGATTTTTTGACTTTGTTCCTTTAATATTATCTAATAATTAGATGTGTGACTTATAAACACATTCCTGTGGCCACCCCGGTGTGTTCATTAAAAGTCAGGCCTGTGTGTTGTTGGATACTGCCTGGTTACCACCATTGCAGAGGGACTGGCCAGGGTGTAGGGAAAGATGGAGGGGACATTATGAACCTGGATGCCGAGGCAGCCCATGTTCATTGGGTCACTGCGTGGGAGGCGGAGCAGTGCTCAGGTTACTGCTGTTAAATGGAGACAATAAGTGTTCGTTTTGTCCCTCATTTTTCTCATGTGACAACAGCTTTTAAGGGACAATTTCATTGAAGGTGACTGAAATTGTCAAGAGAAAAATATCCAAACCTTAAAAGCATTGAAAGAATCCACAGTGAAGCTGGCTCACACAGTTCAATAACAGCACGGTAACAGCAGTATTTAACAGGGCACATAAGCCTGCACACAGTATGGAGCTCCATCCCTATCAACTTTATAACTTTGTGAATTGTTCAGTCAGTCAGAGTGCTGGGGAGATAAATCATGATGTAAAGGACAAGTGTCATTTGCATTGAAAATTAGACTAAATGAAAAGGTGCTTGGACCCTCGCAAAATTTGGAGCAGTTTATTAACCAAAGACACAATAAGACTCAGTGACTTTCGCAAAACTTAAGATGATTTTCTGTAGTGCCAATCCATTAAAATATATAATCCTTCAAATTTCACAGTGAAGTGGCTCTTTATGGGATTAGAAGGAGTTTGGGATTGAAATCTTCCCGTCCAGGCTTGATTTTGGGATTAACCACGTGGGATGGACATTGTTTTGTCTTTTTACTCCAACCTACCTTGCTCTGGAGCTTCAGCTGCAGGCTCCGAGGAGGATTCTGCTCCCTCAGCTGCGCTGTCTTTCCCCGCTGCCTCCGCTTCTGCAGGCTGAGGCTCCTCCCCTGCTGGAGGAGCTGCAGCAGTGCTGTCTGCAGATGCGGCAGCTGCAACAGGTTCATCTGCAGGTTTAGCATCACCGGCGTCAGCAGGTGTTTGGTCTGGAAGAGTTTCGCTGTCCTCGGCTGCTTTGTCAGTTTCACTGGCCGCCCCTGTCAGTGAGACAGTTTAAGCATCATTGCAGCAGATGATCTGAACTTCTAAAAAGACAAAACTAACATTTAGTGTCCAACTAGTTTGAATTTATTGTTCTGCAAAAGGCTTCAGGGAAATCAACACAATCTGCAGCACGTCTGTTTTCGCATGTTTCAGTACATGTAAATAAAGTGCATCAGTTACAGACAATACTGTTGCTCTTTAAGGTTGAGGAGGCAAAAGTATTATGTACAGCAAAATAAAGGTGAGAAATAAAACCACATTTATAGCACCCACGAAGGAGAGTTCATTTCTTAAGGTTGTGGTAAGTTCTCATGTTAGACACTGGCCCTTTATAGTGTGACAGCAGGTCACATTAATGTTTCTATTCAGCTATGGGTACTATGTACCTCAAGAATATTGTTTTGTATGCTTTTGGTAAAAACTCACATACATTTCTTAGCTGATGTTACAAGAAAATGTTCAAGAAAAATGTCCTACTTTACATTATTGTGATGCTTGACATCAACAACTAGACTTTCGTCATTTAATCTGACAGAGTTGAGAGCATTGGATGTCCTCTTAGGTTGTTGATGTTTGTGTGCGAGCGACAGAGTTGATCCAAAACCAAAGTCTGCATACTTTTATATTTTGGATTCCATGGAAAAGTTAAAACATATTTCTACTAGACAGGTACTTTCTGAATTGCTGCAAAGCATAAAGGACGTCCACTGACTTACTGGCCAACAAAGAGTAAATGATTATTGACATTGTTAATGACCAAGAACAGCGTCATAGCTCTTCAAACTGGTTGATGTGTGTGTAGTGACCATATATAACTTCCTTGGAGAACTTTTTTTCTTCAGGGATTTGAATTGCAAATATTCCATGGATCATCAGTCTTGACCATCAACTTTCTGTGTTTTCAAAGTTGCTTCAAGCACAGCGGTTAAACAAAGTGCTGCTTGAAATAGAGATGGTGTCATTGAGGAACTGAGACATCAGCAGTTTCCATCGTTTAACACTGTTTATCAGAGCTGTCAGTAGTTTTAAGTGATTATGACACAAATACTTTTTGTGTTGTAGTTGTGACAAATAATTAAGAAAAGAAGGCTTCAAATGCATAAACATTTTTCGGGGAATGACGAGTAACATCAAGGAAAGGAAATGAGCCACATGCAAAAATAAGAAAAGGCCCTGAAAAATTTCCATTTGACCTCTAAGATGATGTTCAGAGTCACTGGGCTGATAAAGCTCTGACATGATACTTCTGCTTGATTCAAACTTGAGCACATTTAAACTGTCACAGTATTTGAGCCTGCTAAACTCGATAGGCCTACATTATTCTGTCTCTGTGTGTTTTAAGGAAACAGTAAGCCTGAATATCTCTTTATGGAGTGAACAACAAGCATTAGACCAAGTGACACTGGCTCAGAGGCGGTCCCTCTTTGTGAATCTTTAACCCCTGTTACTTTAATTATTGCTTGAAGTATCCAGTAATGTTTGTGCTGGCAAAACTGCAAAATTGCAAAGTCAAGCTTTCTGCAGTCAGTCAGACAGACAGACAGACAGACAGAGAGACATTTGTCCTGCACATATTGTTTTAGTTCCAAGTCTTCTTAAGACTGCTAAATGCAAACACAGCATCCGGTTGTGTGAGTTTGCACAACAGCCTGGGCTGTCTCTGACCCACTACAACACAGGAGTGTCCAAAGTGGCTTCTCCATTTCCAAATGAAACTGTAGACTGACACCAAATCTGTTTCGATGCCACTGTCTCTGTCTCTCAGGGAGGACAGAGCCAGAAGCCACTGTTAAATAATGACAATAAACTTTCCCATCCTGTCACAGTGAAGCTCTGGTAAAAATATAGAAACCAGATACTGTATCCAGAGAAATACATGGGCGTGCATTTGCATGCACATTGTGGTATCCTTATCCAAACAGTTCTCTCCATGATATAACTACATAGATAATGCAACTCTCTATGGAGACAACTCCACCCTAACCCAAACCCTTTCCACCAGCATATCAAAAGGTAATTCATATTATCTACTAAAATAAAAACACCTAACTAGAGTGAGATGTTAAGGCCATTAACATCTCTCTATGAAGCCAAGTACAGAGATAATTTCACACTTAAAATATACAGAATTTTATATGAAAACTGAAAAAAATAGAGTGTATAGAAAGTGTAGGTGCACGTAAAGCACATATGTTATTTTCTTTTTTCACACATTATATAACATCTCTGCTTCACCTGTAGTGCTGGCTCCGTTGCTGTCCTCGGTTTTAGCACTTGGCCGAATCGTGTCTACCGCTGAAGTTTGGGAACTGGTGGAGCATCCCATCCTGTCCGGAGCTCATAGAGGACTGGATGGTCAGGTTCAGGGTGGAGAGGTGAGGCTGCTTCTGCACCAATGACGTCGTGCATAGATATCGTCTCAGCAAGTGGAGGAAAGCAAGAGGCTGAAAAGTTTGCAGAGAGAAACCCCTGGAGGAGAAAGAAAAGGACGGACTGGTCGTCAGATTCCCGTGCGTAATTGCGCACCGCGACACTTCCTCTGGTTTACGCACTCCTTGTGCAGCTGCAGGTTTCTGAATAGAGCCGAACACGAAATGTGGGCCCCTGTTGTGTACTGTAACTTAGGCAGTTTCCAGGAGGCTGCCACAGAAATACATTATTCAGTCAGTGTGCAGCGGCCACCTCTCGGGGCGGGGAAAGCCAGACTACAAACTAGGCTGGAGTGCCAAAGTGCCATTAAGGAAACACCTCAATCCAGAATGAACCTACTCGGGTGCTGTAGAACTACCATCCAATAAAAATACGTCTTTACAAGTAAGAATCCTGCATTAATAATTTCTCCTAAGCAGAAAAATATACCAAAACATCATCAAATGGGTCAAATTAAAAGGGAGCTGTAGTTATAATAAATTAAAATAATATCCATAAAATTAAAGGTAGTCTTTCAGATGGTCACAAAAAGAACTATCTCTAAAACACATAATCAATTTATAAAGCGCTATCATATATCAAACTACCCAACGGTGACAGTAATAAAATAAGAAGCAGCCTTCTTTGTATTTGAATAAAGTTTTGAATGCAGGACTTTTCCTTGCAGGCTCATGGAGTACTTTTTACATTAATTTTATATGGCTGTAGAACCTCCACACCTTTTTAGGATTCATTTACCTTAAACTGCACAGAATGTGTGTCCTGTCTTTGAAATAGGTGGATTGTAAATAGATTAATTTGTGTATTGATTATTTTAAAAAAGATCTATAAACCATTTACAGTGAGTGTTCTGCTTCTGCGCATGTCTTCAGAAAAGATAGCCGCGCAATGCACCATGGGCCTTCCTTTCTCTCCGAGGCCATATTGGGGACATCTCATAGTAAGAACAGCTCCGAGTTTTCTTAAGTAAAAACCACCGTTTTCACGACATTTTCATATTTTATTTCTATCCAGACCTTAACGAAAGTCTTCTCCACCCTCCTGTCGCTCGCAGGTTGGCCTGTCTGGACTAAATCGCAAACATGGTGGCAGCAAAGAAGACGGTGAGTGCGGCGGGGTCGGGCCGGGGCGCACGCCGCTTCACGTGGACGAGTGTGTCTGTCAGGGCCTGCTAACTACTACCGCTGCTGCCCTGATCAGCTTACCATCAGCCCTTAACATGTCGAGGGAACCCTTGAATTAATTTGGCCGTAAAGATTTTGAGACACGTGTGTCCACCGTCTCTCTCTTTATTGATGTTTATTCGCCTGTTTATCTGACAACGGCTAACTGGCTAATGCTAAGTTCGGCTAAACCCATCAAACGTTAAAGTAGCAACTTCGGACGAAACGTCATCAACACGCTGCTTACCACATTACGATCCTAATTTATCAAATGTCTTACTGTCTCTTAATTTTTACTGTGCTGCCTTTGGGGTTTACTGGCTTTATGTCAGCAGGATCACGGTGAAGTGGTGATAGTTAGCTTCGCAGCTCGTGTGCCGTCACTGACAGTAGAAATGTGCGTCTGTTTGTGCAGAAAAAGTCCATGGAGTCCATTAACTCCCGTCTCCAGCTGGTGATGAAGAGTGGAAAATACGTCCTGGGATACAAACAGTCCCAGAAGATGATCCGTCAGGGAAAAGCCAAGCTGGTCATCCTGGCCAACAACTGCCCTGCCCTCAGGTAGGATGATAGACTTTCTAATTGTGATGGTGAAATGTTTGTGCACATCTGTTTATCAAATCAGGCCTTCATGCTCGTACAAGGTCAGAAGTACACGAATTTGTTAATTGTTCCATGTTTGCTAACAGGAAAGTTAACAAAACAAATGTTAAACATCAATTCAAAGACCAAGAGAATCCTGATGTGACTACACATGCCCCTGCCTTTGTTTCTGTAGTGGTCAGATGTAAAGCAGAGGATGTTATTTAAGATTTAAAAGTTTTCAACAGTGATATGTGTTAATGATTTTGTGTTATGTTGTTTAACTTGCCTGCTAGTGTGTTTTAGTCGAATATCACACAAATGCAAGGAAAGCTTTTAAAGTCGTCTGACAAAACTGTGGCTTTGTAAAGATTTCAGATATTTATCAGGTGTTTTAAGCATTTTAAAATCATCAGTTTGTAAATTGATTGCACCCAGATTATTGAAATTATGTTGATACAAATTAACTACGATGATTCCAAGTTTGTGGTCATCAATTCTTAGTAGTGCGGTTTGTCTGCACCTATTTGAAGCATTTGTTACATTGTACTGTTTGTTTTTTTCTCAGATTAACTTTGACTAATATTTCATCTGTTTTATATTTCCATTTCTTCTTGCTTTTTATAGGAAATCTGAGATTGAGTACTATGCCATGCTGGCCAAGACTGGTGTCCACCACTACAGTGGAAACAACATTGAGCTTGGCACAGCCTGTGGTAAATACTACAGGGTGTGCACACTGGCAATCATTGACCCTGGTGAGTATCTGCTGCAACATCAGACAGACTAATAGGATTCTGATACAGGTTTCTGCCGGTCCCTGTCTGGTGGCAAAATGAATGGAAATTAGCTTGGATTCTGGTCTCAGTGAGCCTGTTTGACACCAGTGAACAATACAATAGCAAACTGTTTTCAGGCAAACTTCAATGTTGCAATAGTTCATCTACGTATTTATCAATTAGGTCATTTCATCCAGAAGTATTATCTATTAGTACAGTTCTTACACACATTCAGCACAAGTAATGTAATTTTAGCTTCTCTGTGCCTGTTTAGTGCATTTTTTTTATTTTTTTTTTGTTGAGAAGCTCCATTGAATAGTAGACAGATATTTGATGGCTAGATGCAATTTGGAAAATAATATTCATGCATTAATGTTAATGGTTCAAAGCAACTAACCTTAATATCAAAGCGTCCTTTTACAGTCAACCTCAGTAAGTGAGACCAAAAATTATTTGACTTGGCCATGATCTTTTCCTTTTTTTTTTTCCCCCTTTTTCTACACGGTTGGGATCATTGCTTACATTTAGGTCTATTAAAACTTTCAAACATAAACGTTATTTCCTGAGACTTTGTTTCCTATGCGAATTTTTGCGCCTGTTGGACCTGCTGACGTAAGTGGTCCACATCAGGACTAGTGGTTCGCTAGATGAAAGCCAGTTGGAGTGCTCAGCTGAGCTGACTGTGCTTTCTGGCCAGTTCATGAATGCTCCATTGGTAACATTTACCCTTGGAATGTCAACATTTGTTATTTTAGGGGGTAGTAAACAGTTTGTGTCTGGGATATGGATGTGTATGAACTGGATGTGATGAGTTTTTGATTTCATTTTACTGACTTTGTTCATCTTTTTCTCCTCAGGCGATTCTGACATCATCAGGAGCATGCCAGACCAGCAGCAGCAGGCTCAGTAGAGCTGTTCCCCCACCCCGTTGTTATAAATAAAGATGGAGTTAACAGACCATGCTGCTGCTGTTCATTTCTGATCACTATAAAGTGCCTCTCCATACACGGTGATAGTCCTGTGAATGTCCACCAGGGAGCAGCAGTATGCTCTATCTCAGATGTTATCCCCTAACCCCCTGTGTTCTGTGGTTTATATGAGGGATTTCCTCATATCTCTGCAGTTGTTTAGATCATAAAGCTGTCCCAAGAGAACACAATGATAGAAACCAAATTTAAATAGTGCTTTGCTTTCTTCACAGACTTGTGTAACGGCATGGTGACCGGATTATCAGTTTCTGTGTAAACCATCATGATCCTCCCAACTTGCTGATTATCACATTGATGTCAAAATGACGTAACTGCAGATATTTCAGAATGTTTTTTTTCTCACTTACATAAACCTTGGGAATGACTGCTGTATTAGCGGCTGCTTGTTGGCTGTAATCGAATAAGGACACTCCTTTGAGACGTATGAAAGGTTTTACAGGGTGATGGCAGCTTCTGATGTCCTCACTCATATCCAGTTTTTAATAAATTATAAAAGAAATAATTTGTCCTGAAATATTTCCAAAAGAATAAGGAGCCAGCTCTGAAAGCAAAATATTAAGATTTTTTATTTAGATGTTTGAAACTATATTAAACCCTGATCAATCCAACAAGTTAAACTGGACCAGTAACTGGTTAAGAGACACAGCTTGAATATAGAAAAAATAAAGACTACACTGCTCAAAAAAAAAATAAAGGGAACACTTAAACAACACAATGTAACTCCAAGTCAGTCACACTTCTGTGAAACCAAACTGTCCACTTAGGAAGCAACACTGATTGACAATCAATTTCACATGCTGTTGTGCAAATGGAATAGACAACAGGTGGAAATTATAGGCAATTAGCAAGACACCCCCAATAAAGGAGTGGTTCTGCAGGTGGTGACCACAGACCACATCTCAGTTCCTATTCTTTCTGGCTGATGTTTTGGTCACTTTTGAATGCTGGCAGTGCTTTCACTCTAGTGGTAACATGAGATGGAGTCTACAAACCACAAAAGTGGCTCAGGTAGTGCAGCTCATCCAGGATGGCACATCAATGCGAGCTGTGGCAAGAAGGTTTGCTGTGTCTGTCAGCGTAGTGTCCAGAGCATGGAGGCGCTACCAGGAGACAGGCCAGTACATCAGGAGACATGGAGGAGGCCGGGAGGGCAAGAACCCAGCAGTAGAACCGCTACCTCCGCCTTTGTGCAAGGAGGAACAGGAGGAGCGCTGCCAGAGCCCTGCTAAATGACCTCCAGCAGGCCACAAATGTGCATGTGTCTGCTCAAACAGTCAGAAACAGTCTCCATGAGGGCCCGACGTCCACAGGTGGGGGTTGTGCTTACAGCCCGACACCGTGCAGGACGTTTGGCATTTGCCAGAGAACACCAAGATTGGCAAATTCGCCACTGGCGCCCTGTGCTCTTCACAGATGAAAGCAGGTTCACACTGAGCACATGTGACAGACGTGACAGAGTCAGGAGATGCCGTGGAGAACGTTCTGCTGCCCGCAACATCCTCCAGCATGACCGGTTTGGCAGTTGGTCAGTAATGGTGTGGGGTGGTATTTCTTTGGGGGGCCGCACAGCCCTCCATGTGCTCGCCAGAGGTAGCCTAACTGCCATTAGGTACCAAGATGAGATCCTCAGACCCATTGTGAGACCATATGCTGGTGCGGTTGGCCCTGGGTTCCTCCTAATGCAAGACAATGCTAGACCTCATGTGGCTGGAGTGTGTCAGCAGTTCCTGCAAGACGAAGGTATTGATGCTATGGACTGGCCCGCCCGTTCACCAGACCTGAATCCAATTGAGCACATCTGGGACATCATGTCTCGCTCCATCCACCAACATCACGTTGCACTACAGACTGTCCAGGAGTTGGCGGATGCCCTCAGGAGACCATCCGCCACCTCATCAGGAGCATGCCCAGGTGTTGTAGGGAGGTCATATGGGCACGTGGAGGCCACACACACTACTGAGCCTCATTTTGACTTGTTTTAAGGACATTACATCAAAGTTGGATCAGCCGTGTGTGTGTGTGTGTTTTCCCCACTTTAATTTTGAGTGTGACTCCAAATCCAGACCTCCATGGGTTAATAAAATTGATTTCCATTGATGGTGTTTTTTTTTTTTTTTTTTTTTTTTTTTTTTTTTTAATTTAAGTGTTGTCAGCACATTCAAATATGTAAAAAAACAAAGTATTTAATAAGAATATTTCATTCATTCAGATCTAGGATGTGTTATTTTAGTGTTCCCCTTTATTTATTTATTTATTTTTTTTATTTATTTTTTTGAGCAGTGTAGTTTATTAGGGCCTGGAATAATGTGAAGGGCCACTGCTCCTGACATGAGCACTTGTGATTTGGTCAACCTTCAAGCAGAACCAAGTAAGAAGCTTTTGAGTGGGACATCTGTTGACAAAGTGTAGCGCCAATGGTAAAAAGAGACCACTAAATTTACATGTTAACATCATTCTACCTGCCATGTTTGATTTGACTAAATTCTGAGAAAATAACAACAATGTCATAGTGATATCATGAAGGTCCTCTCAGCCCAGGTTTGCAAACATTGTTTTTGACATGAAGCTTCTCCACGCTCGAGGTATGGCGTCTTAAGAACGCTGGTATAATCGGAACGGGAGGGGCCAAAGCACCCATCGACGGACTTGGCCCAGTTTCCACCTGCTACTTCCTTAATGTACGATTCAGATGAACCTACCTTATGAAGCGCCTTATCAAGTTGCATGATGGGTAATGTATCAATTTCTTTTTTCTTTGTCTGTCTCTTGTCACACAAAGGATCAAAAATACTGGGTATAATTTGGTGTTGATTTGCCAGAATGTTATCAGTATAATGTGAGAACCAACCAACAAGTCACTGAAAGATTAAAATTTATAATTTTGCAAGGTTTGATATTACAACTAATCCCACAGATGTCCCAATCTCATTCACTCTTTCAGGCATAGGTTTGCTGCTCTACAGGGCGCATGGATCTACCCAGTGACAGACGTATAAGCCGTCCATCATCCACAGAGTGGTTTGGCCCAGTTTTTCCACTCGCTGCTTCCCTAAGCCTTTTTCTTAATTTCCAATTAAATCGAATGAAATCATCCCAGATGATCTGTTTCACGTGCAGCAGATGCCCAGCTCCGAATGAGGACGATATCTAAAGATGTGACAGAATAACATCTGAATCATGACTGTAAGTATGAACCATCAACAACACAGCAGACATAAAGCCAAAGAGAATAATTCCAGCCACAGCTCTTTCCATTTCTGGGCGAAATTTTTTTTTTTTTAATGTTGAACATTTCTCATCACAAAGTGATAATGATATTAGTTATACCTCAGTGGACATTGACCATTTGCCACACAATTCAATCCTCCTGTCTTTCACAAATATTTCCTGTCTCTGAAGCTGATGTCATCGTACATCCCTCTCTGTTCCCAGTAAAACATTTCAGCCAGAAAGTGGTGATTTTCCTCCCCTGCCCTGTCCCAGTGGCAGAAAGTAGGTGAGCATGTCTGTCTGGTAGCCTACTGTCCAACCCAAGGTAATGCCAGCCTCCATTTTGAGACAGGCGGGTAAATCCTTGCTGATCTGCCAACTTGTTCATCCAGACTGGGCTGAAGGGGGAGGGGGGTGCAATGAATCACTGAGGACAGCAGGATGCACGCATGTTGCCATGACATGTAGAAGTAACAGTCATACTGCTAAAACTTCACCATCTGATTTAACTATGACTAGTTTCATACTGATTTAGGATGAATTTCTTGGCACTGAATTGATCCAGTCAACTCCTGCTGAGCGTCCATGCTCAATTTTGGGGGGGGAAAAAAAAAAAAAAAGGTTTAGTGTGGTGTTTCCCAAGATGAGAGTTCCTCTATTTGAAGACCGAAAAAGAAATAAATGTACAGTTTGGTCGTATAATTTACATTACTTGGGAGAATGCCAACAGACACTGTGACAGAACAACATTTATTTACTGAATCGCCTTATAAACTAAATAACTGTATTAAAGCCACATAAATCCTGCCCATGTCTAAAAAGGTGAGCTTTAATCATTTTTTTTTTTAATATCAGGTCTTGCATGTTTTGTTTTGATCAATCCTCATTTTTGTTTTATTGTTATATCCTCGAGCTTCCTTAGTTATTAACATTCATTTTGATTTGTCATGACAAACAATTTGAACCATCAAAACACTACTATTGATCAAACATTAAACATTCGTGGTGAAGCAAAATGAAAAGTTTAAGGAAATTTAACTTTAACTTGTAACTCATGTTTATCCTGATGATTTTTTGCTTTAAATGCGTCATGCTGTATCAAGATGACAATGAAAGCTCTAAAACAAAAATAAAAAAGAAATCCAGCAGGAGACATCGGTTGATTTTGCTTTTTATTATTCAGAATTGGAGACAGGAGCTCATGCAGATCCAACAAGAAGACGTGTGTGAATGGAAAAGTGATGGAGAAGAACAGTTCTGAGTCATTCTAGTACAGGTATGAGCTTTTTCCCCCTCAAGCCCGCTGCAGTTTTTCAGTCACATCACATGATGGAAATGCTGATTTGTTATGTTTTTGCAAGCTTGTAACATCCAGACATGGCAGCTGATCATATTGGAATCAGTTGACTTCAGCATAGCTTGGTAAAGACGAAAAAACACATCGTTTTGCAGCGAGCTCACGTTGACTTTAAAGTGCAATTTTAGCTTTGTTGGATTTGCAGTAGCAGTGGTCATAATTCACACAAGGACAATGATGACGGGGTCACAAAGGGCTACATTATCAACGACAGTATTAGTGTCAAATGGAATACTACTACATGGTAAATATGTATTTCCAGGTCTAACAAATTGTTGACTGCACTATTGCATAGTCTGTAACAGATTATTTATTTGTTGTTGATAACAAAGACTACTTGGGAATTACTGGAAAGATTAGCATTATTATTTGTTCCATTATTATGCCTACTAATGCTCAACTCATTGCCTAAGTAGTTATAGGCAAAAGACAAGCATTTGCACTGTATAACTAGCATCATATACTGTTTATTGATTTTGTGCTAATATGCAATGCTTCAAAATCCCTTTCCATCATAAATGTCAAAAACATCACCAGCACAGGAAATATCTTGACATGATATCACTGCATGTGCAAAAAAAGAACGTCACTACATATAAAGGACCTAGAGGTTACATCATAATGTCACACATAGTGCGCAGGCAAGCAGACACTCACAGACATACACACACACACTCATACTGTCCCTGCATGTACAGCAGCACGTCACGCTGTCTTTATAGGAAAATGCCCTCAGTCCAGCTAAGTTAGCTCAACTCAAAAGATCAGATTATGCACTATAATCTATGTAAAAAAAAAAACCCAAAACAATAAAGACACAGTCGATGCTGTTGCATGTGCAACTTGACAGGGAAACAAGACAGACGTGTCAATTGAAACATTCACTCATCAATGTTTACATGTTGGATTTTTTTTTTTTTTTTGTGTATTGCCTTTTTGGATGTTGATCTGGAGTGTATGCATGTGTGAAGCATTTTCATGTGTAAGTACTTCAGCACATCACATTAATGTGAGTCTTTTATGATCAGCTCAAGAAAAAGGGGAAGGCCGGCGAACTGGAATAGACTGTTGCTGAAATCATTGGGTGAACAAGGTTTTCACTGGCAGTCAACAGGTTACGGGTTTACAGACAGAATGTTAAATTGATACAAAAGGAAGACATTGCTTCTTTTGGTCAGGGAGCCTTCTTTGATACAATTTCCTGCAGGACGAGCTAGTACACGGATGATAATTTATCACAAGAAGACAGCCTTTCACTATTCACTTCTTTTTCTCTCAGTTTTTACTGTTATACAAAAAAGTCATACAAAAATACCCCAACATTACATTCAAAGAAGGAAATTTGTCAATTTCTGAAAAAGGTGCTCTTGCATAAATGATCACATTTGTTGCTTTCTTTTCTCTCTCTCTCTCTCTCTCTCTTTCTCTAGCCCTCTTCAGGTAGTTTGTTTCTAGACAAAGACCAGGAGGGAGATTCACAGTACTGGGGGTTAACAGTTGGTGGCCAAACTGGTGGATGCACGTTTCATTCAAAGAAAAAGTGCAAATTAAGTCGGGACAGAGTGTTCAGGGGGTGCAAGACTTTAGATGCTGCCAGGGGACAGCAGCTGCCAAGAGGGAGCAGTCTTAAAAGTTGCTGTGATATTGTCCTGCGAGGAGGACAGCGGAGACGAAAGGGGAGGAGAATACATGGCAGGAATCCAAGCTTAAACCAGCATCTAAGACATTGTTTTTCCTTGGTTTCTAAAAATGCTCCAGCCAGCGTCATGGTTGTGCTGTAGGAGAGGGATGTGGTAGGGGGTTGGAGGGGTTGGAGGGGGTGTTTGGGATACAGGGTCTGGCAGTGAGGATGTCTCTCATGCCTCCATGTACTGAGGAGGCGGCTCCTTGGGTGGGATGGCGATGGCTTCCTCGTACGGTGGCAGCAGAACCTGAACGGAAAACCAACAGGAGGCTCAGTCCAAACTCAAAGCTCAAACACACGTTTTTAAAAGACTTCCATGGTTTCAAAACATAACATTTTGTAATGTTAAATAATCAGCTCATAGATCCACTTCCAGGCTTTTCTGAGATTTAAATGACATGATAGCACCTTCTTCAGATGTGTGGTGCTTTAAGTGTTTAACTTCAGTTACGTTTTTTCCTCATATAAAATGGCTTTTCATGTCTCATACTAGCAAACTTCAGGCAGAAATTGCTGTGTTCGTGAAATTATTCTTACTAACGTGCCTACCCCGTCTATGCTGCTGTTCCATGACATCTGAATTACGTTTCAGGAGTTATTTCTTGGGGTCAAAGAGGTTGCTGGTAAGCAAAAGTTACGCAGCCTTGTTAAGCTGAGTCCAAAATAAGTGCTGTGTTTAGTCATTCCCTAATCCCTCTGTAAGAAACACAGGAGTTCATCTACAGTGAGAGTGGTTTACAATATCAACATGGGCACAACTTTTTTCATTCTACTGTGGGAATTTAAAAGGAAACCATGTTGTGCGGACATTTCAGGACAGGAAGTCATTTAAGTCACAAACCTTAGTCAGTCTTGCATGTTTCCCCCTGATTACTCACTGAACTTTATCTCGATAAAAACATATTAGCTGGAAGGACAACGTCCACACGCAAACATATATCCCTCTGCTGTACAGGCCGGACTGCCATCTCTTTACCAGAAGTCTTTCTTTGTAAATGGTGTTATAAAACCAGCTTTCCAGCTAATACAGTGAGAGAGCAAAAGCGAGAGAGAGAATATTCTCTGAGGGGATGGAATTGTGAAACAGCCAGAGCAACACATCACAGGGAGGATTTGAAATGAAGCGGACAAGCAGACTATTATGTAACATGTCCAGAAGAGGACGGGGGGACGGACAAAGATATATAGAGGGGGGAGAGGAAAGAGAGAGAGAGAGAAGACCCTTGTGCATTTTAATGGCATTTATATAAAAGCGGGGCAGATAAGCAGCTGGGTACTTGATGTTTGAAGCTGTAAAAAGCCATTTAGACTCACAGCTGGCTTATCTAATAGTAAAAATAGATGGAGCACTCTATTCAATCTCCACTGTGGTGGGGAGAGGAAACGCAATGATAAAACCATATTGCCACTACTAAGGCCAATATGAAAGCTGTTTAACCATTTTAAGGCATGGATATTAGTCCCCTGATACTTCTCATTAATATTCACCCAGTTTATTCTGCAGCCTTCACTCTGACTCTCTTGCTAGAGCTTTTTGTTTCATTTTGTTTTATCTTTAAATGTGTCTCTTTTTTCTCCTGATTAATGAGAATTAACTGTTTATTTTGGAGTATACATTTATAAATATATTTATGTATTTACAAGGTAGTTTGACTGTTTTATTTTGCTTATTTTTTTCACTCTGTAATTTAATGGATATAGATCCTATTATGCAAGTTAAAACAGGGTTTTAGTGCCAAATTTTATTTCTTAAATAATTCATCAATCTTCAATTCAAATTCATACGAAAGCCAATTCTGACTCATTATTTATGGGGCAACAAAACTCATAGGAAGCAGTAGAAGGTTATCAAATTGGTAAGAACAAATATTGTGGAACCAATAAAAGGAAAAAAAAAAAAGATTAAATAAATAATACACATTCATCTTTACACTTTTCATTTCATTTCCTATCAAACTCAATTTCTTTATTATTAATCCCCCCAAATATTTGTTTGATAGATTCATAAAGATTTCCATATTCCTACATTTAATTTTAAAGATCTAATATTGTCTTGCTCACAGCAGACACACAGAGGGGAGTGTTACAGTGACTGGTGAACACTAAATGGATTTTTAAAATATATATTTAGTCCTGTAGTCCTGATGGCCACACAGTGAAAGCTCCATGACTGGAGAGGTCAGAGCTGACATTCAGTTCACATCATTTATATTAGTGACAAAATCTGACTACTTATCAATAAGACCTGGCGTTTTACTCTCCCTGTATCACAGCACTGAAGTCTAAATTTAGATTATTTTGGTTGTTTCTTGTTTTGAACAGTAACCAGGCTGGTTTGCAGTGTGTTGTTATGACCCGATCTTTGTGACAATGGTAGCAACAACTTTTTAAATTTTCTGCCTTAGTGTTTCTGTTTTCGATTTAATCGCTAAACTTCATAAATTTGTCCAGCTTTGTTATATCCAATCTTCACAGATCTGTCTTTATAATAATTAGGTATTTTTCTAAACAAATTTTGCTTTCTTTATCATCATATCTGCAGTGGACACACTGGCACATGTTGAATGTTGAATATTTTTCAACGGCCTTCCGACAAACAAGACATCAGACTCTGCTGAATAAGCTCATTCCTCTAGACTGTGTTTTATAAGGTGGAAAAAGTCACCAGTGAACCAACGTCACGACAGCGCAAGGACAAAGTGACGGACAGATGAAGTGCTATGTACCGAGACGATAACAGGTGTGAAACAGATTAATGTCTTATGTATCAGTGTGGAGGATTACAGACCGACAAATGGAAACCATGACTATGCTAAAGCCTCTCAGAAGCTTCCAGAGTCAGTACCGAGGGATGGACAACGGCGGCACCAACCCGCTGACCAATCACACATCAGGATAACCTACGGGACCTACTGCACTGCGAACAACACCACCAACGTCACCTCACCGACTCTCACACAACTAATACAAACTATATGGGGACAATACTGAGATATTTAAGTGGCCCAACAGAGGAACCTGAATCCTAGACATTTTTACCTAACTATATCCACTGCAGTATATCTATTCTAACAATGTCTATGACACACTAAGAAGAAATGAAGTTGTATTTGTAATACATCTACTTAAGTGATATGTGTAGGATTTTAATGTTTCGACAGTTGATTGGTAGGAATTTAATAACATCTGCTTTAGCATGATTGATTAAAATACTACACATAACATCTTCACCTCATCATGTATGTTGAGACTGAGATGATAACTATTTTATTGACTCAGTAGTAGAACCACAGTAACCTGAACCTCGGTAGTTTGAAAGTTATTTGTTTACTGATTATTTTTCTAATTTTGAAAAAGTCAATAGTATTTCATCTCCTCATCTGTGAGAAAACATTAGACATTATAAGATATTTCTCACTGGAGATATTATTTTCCACACTGAATAGAAAATCTTCATGCTTTCAAGTAGGTTTAGGTTAATGAGGATTTTTTTTCCAAGAGCTTAGAAACGAAACGTTTCATTTTTATCCTAAATTGCTGCACTAAAACAGTTCCAGATACATAAAAATTATTATGTGCATTACAACACCTAGACTCCTTACCTTGGACATTAAGAGGTATCAACTCATTGAACTGCAAGTAACATGAAAGAGTAAATATAGTCTATATTATAGCATAGCTCAGAAAAACCCTCAGATTTGAGCTTAACATTTGATACAAGTGCTACATATACTGATGACAATGACTCTTGAAAACCTTTACCTCCAATAAACTGAGAGCTCATCATCTAAAACCATTAAAAAAAAACTATGTTGGTCGAATGTAATTATATTATGATATGAGGGAGGGGGGATTTTCAGGATGTCCTTGAGGTAAAGAACGTGGAGGATATGAGGACTCACCGTTGTGTCATTGGTGGTGACATAAACCAGGACCTCTGTGGTGCCTCTGCCACTCACATATCTGTAGCAATTCCACACACAGCCAATCAGGTAGGCCTGTCATCGTGAAAACAAAGAACACACAGTGACCTTTAGCAACATTGCCTCCACTTTTCATTATTACTGATGCTGCTGGATATGATCTCATCCATTTATCAAGGTTAGGGATGATAACAGCAACAATGCGTCATATAAATATTTCATAAAGACTGCAAGACAGGTAAGGACACAATTCAAATAAAGCTGTGAAAGAGTGAAGTCAACTTATTGTACACACAAATGTATCTTTAAATTATAACCCATTATGTTGACGTTATTACATTTAACAATACCAGGGAGCCAATTCAACTTGTTAATTTGATGAAATAACAAAGCATAAGTAGAGCAGAGTAAAATACCATTTTGGTTGTACTGCAAAGTCTGAATTTGACTATTCTATCCTTTTACATTCTTATTGATGTCAAGCTGTCTCTTTTTAGTATCTGAGCCTCTATCTATTGTCCCATTTGTATCTGTCTGTAGCTGTAGCTGTCATTAATGCCAAATGCAGTCAAGTAGAGGATGTTGGCTTCTGCAGGAACTTTAGCAGGTGCTTCCTCTGTGCTGAAAGCTGGATGGGTCCTTGAGGTTTCAGATTTGGCTCTTTTCCAGTGGACTGACTCAACTATCATCACTATAAAGAACAGTAGCCAATATAATTTATCTGCAGCCCATCAATAAAAAAGGGACTCTACAAATCCTAAAATGATATTCTTTGAGCAAGATCACATTTGTAGTAGATATTTAACTCGAGGTATAAGAACTCAAAGAACCTCGCATACTCAGTAAAGCGAAAAAGCTCTCCATCTGAGTTGTGTCATGTGTAACTCCAGTGTGTCTTCCACTGGCTGCTTGCTATCATAAAACCCTATTTCTGGCATTGGATATCTGCCGAGAACATTTCCAATCTGAGTTTAAAGGAAAAACAACTTGATGTGATTGTACACATGACTGCAACTTCATATTCCATCTCGTTCCAGAGCCCCAGAGCATAGATGTGCCTGGAGAATCATCCATGCATTAAGGGGGGATGAGCTGGACAGGAGTTGGTTTCCTGTTGTCCCTGATCCGCTGTTTTCTAACTGCTTGATAATCTTGTGAAGAAGATAATGGAAACATTCACAGTGACAAATTCACTATTAATGCCATGTGGTATGCCATGCTGCTATACTGTTATGCAATTTGCATAGTGCGAAACTTAATTGCTTTAATCAATTTGTAATATGATGAGTACATTGATAAAGAGGACTAGATCAAAGCTTTCAGCCATTTATATGTAACTTCTAGCTGAATGATAAATCAGAAAGTTAGAAACTCATTTACGTCTCTGCCTGCTGTTGAATGAAAGTAATAGAGAAGTCAGCCTATGGTGGAAAAGCCTCATCTCACACTCACATGGTAATTATGATGGAAAATAGCCAAGGTTTGTCCAAACAGCTACATACGTACTTGTAGAAAAAGGTTATTAATTGTGACTGACAGGTTGGTTAATCTAGCAACAAAGAGCTGCATTGAAACACTGCTGCTTTTCCGAAAATAAGAGCGACAACCAATGATGTAACTTCATCAGTTTATCAGTCAGTGGCATTGAGAATTATCAGGCTGATCCCTGAGTTATGGCCCAGCCAAAAAGCCAGTTTTACAGGGATCTCTAACCATGACTTTTCCATGCATCTGTGCAGTTGTAGATATTGTTCTGATGGATATTGAGAATTGTTTAAGCTTGGCAAGCTTGGAGAATCTGCAGTGATTCAAAGTCTCTATAGACTTACCTTGAAAGACAGGATGCAGCCAATGAAGAGGAGGACCGCAAAAACTAGGCACACGTTGTTGGTGGACATGATGTCCTCTTTGTAAGGGAATGTCCCCGGCTGAAGGAAGGAAGAGAGGTAGCGGCAAGAAGTGAGGAGACATGTTAAGACAGAAAGTAACAAAGTGAGCTGTTTCAAATCAGTCTGACAAAACTTGAACTCCAAGTCCTAAACTAGCAGAGTTTAAAATGGACATAGAATCTAAAGAACTCCAATCTGTTGTCATGTCTTCACCTTTTTCATTGCTTCTTTTTCAGCAAAAGCTGAAACACTAACTTATGATTCTGCTTTATTGTTAAAAATTATCAACATTTGAGTTCATGTTTAGGACTATGCATGAAAATATTTAGTTTTTCCATTAAGAAGAGATGACACCTAAAATCTAACAATAAGTCATACAAGTACGTAATAGTCCTCACCAGCTGCTGGAGGTAGTCCTGCACTGTGTTAGGATAAACCACCACACTGATGGCTACCAGTGTGTTAAGGGCAAAATCAAAGATTTGGTAACAGAAGAAGGGAATGATCCACGCAGCATGTTGCTTCAGAGGAGAGATTGAAAAAAGATTACAAACATAGGGAAGTACTTCAGTTCACAATTCTTTTACTGATTTAGGCTATCAATTTTATTTTTTTAATAAACATTTATCTTTTCTATGGTTTATTTACCTTGTAAGCACCATATGTCGCCATTCCACATATAAGAATCATGAGTAGGGATATTGCGGTGGCTATGCAGATATCTACAGAGAGAAAACACAGGCAAATTATTATGTGAAAGCAAATAACCTAATTTAGCAGTTAAATAGCAACAAAAAATATGCAATTTCACTGGAATCCTGAATGCACTGACGTAATCCAAAAGTCTTGATGGAAACTTGGATTTATAAACAAAGCACCTTGAGTCACCTTGCTATTTAAAGCACCCAATCTGCCTTGGACAAGACATGCTAAATTTGACTACATTTTCCCACCCATCTCACATTCACATTGCAGCTGTGAAAACTGAGTGATCAGCCACTTGTGCTCCTCATAGCAATAAACAAAGACTTGAAATTAGAACATGCAGCGTTGGGTATAAACAATCCGGGCTAATTAAGTACTAAGCATTGTGAACTTTAGATTAGACACAGTGCTTGCTCAAATATCTGAGTTTTATTTTTAGCATATCTCTGTGTATGATCACAGTGATGTTGGTACTATAGACATCTGCCTTTTACAAAATCAAGACAGCAGCTCCTCTCCATTAAGATTTCACAATCTTTGACTGGTACAAGCAAAAGCGCTATCTGAGGGGGAGTCAGTCAAGATGGCCGTTTTAATCCGGCAGAGAATTAGAGCAGTCGTTTTTAATCAGAGTAGCCAGTGACAGGGTCTGTGACTTTCCAGAGGTGACTGTGATGTTGATAGCTGCTGGAGGGGAAGCACTGAAAATACACATGTACTCTGATTTGGTCTCAATGGGGCTGAGTCTACTCAGCCATGTCTGTGCTCAGAGCAGTATTCTGAGTGCTGGGCAGAAAGGAGAGGTAATTTCATAGATGCAGAAACATATGGGGTTTTGTGGACATGCTGCTGATTTTAATGAGCTCTATCTGGCAGAGCTTGGAAGTGAATCCAAAGAATATTGTTGCTGAGATTTTAAACATGACAATAATAATATCGTAGATTCTAGTTTATGTAACATATAAGTACAGCCTCAGTGTTAACTGTTCATAGCCATCTTTCATTTCAAGCTTTTTTAACTCTTTATAAATCTCTCTGTAGATGTTTTAACTTGTCGGAGTGTTTAACCAAAATCAAAATAAATATTAAATAAATGTGAAATGAGTAGTTGTCATCTATGAATCTAGGGCACTGAGATTAAAGCATTGTAGTATTTGCAAATACTGGTCACGTTTGTCAGCCATATTTTGTCCTGGAAACAAATGAACGCACTAAAGGCAACATCAACGCAGTAGTTTTGGCCTCCCCCCTCCCCCAGCAACACATAATGTAGATGTTTCTGCCATTTCTCCAATATAATCTGTATTTATGTACCATACAAAGAAAGAATTTTAGGAACAACGATCAACTATTCAATTACATTTTAGAAATCATGCACGAACAGGAGCACTGACAGGGAAGGCAAATGGTTGAACACAACTGAGACAAATCTGTGATACCAGGAGGGCAGTTTATATCGGACATAATATTGACGGGATTGGCTTTACTCACTTGCATCGTCCATGACATCAATGTCAGTTCCCAGCTCAGAGCTGGTAAGGTGGTAACGGTACTGAATTGGGTCATTGAGAGCGGACAACAAGATGAGTAGGACCACTGCATTGATGAGCTGTGGAGAAATTAAACATTAGATTTATATTATGTTTCACAATGGGGTTACCTACTTTTACATCCTCTTCCCTTCAGTTCAATCATTATTCTTCCTATCCAAAAACTGAATTTGTATCTATGACAAGGGTTGAATGGCTACATCAACAACAAATGGCTTTGCTATTAAAAGACAACATAAAGGCCCATAGGATAAGAAAAGAGGCACACCTGTCATATAAGTGCAGTTTAAGTAATCATGTCTGGGTTTCTTTTTTCTTATGTGGCACAGACATAACTCACATTAAAAAGTAACTAAAGGGGGGATGACAACTAAGAAACCTTACTGGACTTAGTTACTATTTGCAGTATGACACAGGGAACCTGTTGACATAGATCTACAGGAAAAAAACAGTCATCTACCATCATTATATGGTGATTCAGGACACAGCTAGTGATTACTTCTGTGCACCTGTCATTCGGTCTGTTTATTTGCTTTAAAGAGCTACAGAGTTTAATCTGTAAAATGAAAATAAGTACAGGCCAGGGGGACAATAATATGACTTACATTTGACTTCAAATCATATTAAAAGGAGAAAACCGCTGTAATATTGTGATGTGTAACATTGAAGAGGAGACAAAGAGTTGATCGGTGCATATATCCAACCAGCATCATCAGAAATAGATGACTCAGTCCTGTATATCACTGACCTCAGGTCAAAATATTTTATTTATAGAGGTATTTGCTGCTCTATTTCACAACACACTCTTGATCAGTAGTAGGGTCAAAAAGAAAAGGGGGACTAACACTTACTAAAGGTCAGGGATTTACCAGGCTTACTGAACTATGTTTAAAACTTAAGGTTATCCTTTGGGTAAAAACAGAAGCAAACCCTATATTTAACCCCAAATGTAGGACAGATCAAATGGGATGGGCTGCTAAGGTTTTCATTTCAACACGACCAAAAGTGCAGCTAAGAGGGAAAGTAAACAGATGGGCATACACCGTGAAAATGTTTTATTAAACCTTTAGATCTGATTATAAAATAACTGAAGAGCCTTCACAGAGGCATTGACATGGTGAGCAATAAGCAGAAAATGTAGTTTCTATGTTATTTCGATCTATAACCGAGAACACCTTGAAAATGGAAAATCAAAAATGAGGCTAAAAACAAACAGCAGCTAGCTAATTTTTTTTTTTTTACTGTCAACCTCATAGACACTTGCCTATTAATAACAGATTTAATCGTATTTTTCGCCTTATTTGTGGGTATTCAGCCTGACACTGGATGATGAATCGCACTCACCATGTACCATATTCCCAGGATAATGGTGCCGGTCCGGACGTGGCAGCAGAGGCAGCAGCTCGTCGAGTACCACCGGTCCCACGGCGAAATCATCGTTTTCTCCTTCGCTGAAATTCAAGCTATTTCATGAAAACAAACAAAAATAAATTATCCTTCGAGTCTGCAAGGAAGAAAATAGAGAGGGGATAAACAGGGGTCCTCCGCGCTAGGACGGCTGCATCCAGCGTGTGTTTGAGCCGATGCTCGCCCGCTTCGGCAAAGTGGCCCGCCAGCGGCCAGAGGACCGTTAATCCAGCTCATCCCGGAGTCACGTGACCACCGGAGGAGCTGGACCGGGCTCCGGGGGCCGGATGGTGCTGCATGTTAAAGGCCTCACCGCGGCAACAAAAACATGCTGGCTTTCAACTGATGCTCGCTGTCTTTGTTGGACGAGCTTTTTAAAGTTAAATTCCTGAGGCACAGTTTCTTCTCACAGGGGGCATTTGCTCATTTGCTATACAACACAGTTTAAGTATTTCCTCAACATTGTTGAGCAACTAACTTGAAAACTGTAATCACTTATTCATTACTCATTCTCACCTATTGTATGCGATCATTTTTTATTGTGCCTTTTTCCCATATACATATATAAATTAATGCCATTTTGCCCTATTTATCTTCTAAAATTTTGTTCTTTGTGTATTTATCATTTATGTCTCATTGTTTCCTTTTGTGAATGATATGTATGTGAGCAACAGACTAATGAATTTCCCCTTGGATCATTAAAGTATCTATCTAGCTTATACGTTGCACGCTGAAAGAGTAATTACTGTTTACTTAGCAGCAAAAGTAATGTCTTATGTCATTACTTATCTGCCTTTGAACAATTCTAGCATCCAGACATCACATTATGTATTTAACACATAAAGACACTGCAAAAAAGTAAAAACAAAACAAACAAAAAACAAGACCCACAAGAGTCAGCAATGAGGATGCCAACAGTCATGTGAAACCTAATTTGTGCTCCAATGTAAATTCCTCTACATTCATTTGTACAAATGTACAGACGGAAAACATGGGGTGATGTTACATCAAGCATAGGAATAAATTACACTGCACAGAGAGATGAGGGTGCAAGGAGTTAATAAGGACCTCAGCCCCCCCACCCCAGACTAATCAGGCTGTGCTCCAATGCAGCTGTTTGAAGCCTTTTTATGAAGCAAGTCACAGCCTCTTAAAGGCAGTTCCACCCAATCATTAAAAGACAATATGGCTAATTCATTTTTTACTATAGTCGATCCAAGTCACAGCATTTCTTTTATTTGAAAAAAAGTTTTAAAACTAAATCAAATGGCTGAAGACAGATCTGTTTTATTGGAATCTTAGAAGAAGAGACTTTCTCTGTGTCTAAACACACATCCTAGACAAAGCCTGACAGATGGGGCAGTGACAACAGCTCTAAGCTCTGCGTGAAGATCACACCACCATCACATTAGGGGATTTTCCTCCTCTGCCATGACTTAATAATGACCAGACTTCTACCTCTTGAAAAACAGGAATGCAATTTGAACAAAAGACCTCCAACTGATTTTTCTACCATTAAAGATTTTCCATACACGCACTAAAGTGAGTATTTTCATTGTTAACATGTTGATGTAATTGTGTAAATATAAATAGGGCTCTGACATAATACCAGAAGTACAAAGCCTTATAATCTCAGCCTACAGGCCTGTTGAAAAACAATTCATCCCATGGCCAGGGTTTGGGTTCACAGATATATCAGTTTAGCTGTATAATGTTGCGAGATTCTACTGATTTGTTTCAGGGTGTGGGATTATTTGAATTTCAGACACAGTGACTTTAAATAGACATAAAAAAAAGAAAAACCCACAGCATTAGCAAGTGATTTTCATAGCTGGACTTTCAGCAACGAGAGTGCCATCCATTAAATGGTGACCTTGTTAATATGTCTGCCTTTCATGCACACAAAGAAAGAGAATAACCACAACAATCCACCAGCTGGTGAAAAAAAGAAAAAAAAGTGATCCCAATGAAATGAAGGTGAATGGGTGGTGAGCCAGAGTTTGTAAAAGATTAAAAGATGGTAAATCCAAAACAAACTGAGAAATAAAGGATTGAGAAAGAGAGAGGAAGTGAAGGAGGTCAGGCTCTGTAAGCATGCCACGCGACTGCCTCACCACATTGACTGGGGCAGTGGTTTGCCCTCAGGAAGGTCACTGCCACCAGAGTCTATCTCAGCCCTGCACACACAGACTGCACCACAGTAGCATAGAGTGAATTCAGTTGTATTAATCAATGATTTAGGATTAGTTTGAAAGAAAATGTTAAAGCCATTGGACAGGGAGAAAAGACCTTTTACAGTATAATCACATCATACCTCTGTTGGTTATGGGGAAATCTTCTGTGAGAATATACCTATGATGAATACTTTAAGGTTGGTTAGACATTAAAAAACAATTCAACAAACAATAAAGTATGACAATCATAGTTTAAAAAGTTTCTCATTGAGCCAAAATTGCAACCCTTATAACCATGTAATATCAAGCACTTATTTATTTTTCATCTTTAACAAACAGATTTGGAAATATAATTTGTATTTCCTCAATAAACAAAATCATTCACAAAAACGATTTCCTAGAGACACATATATAAATACATTGATTGAATCATTTGAATCATCAGTAAAAATTAAACAGAAAAATGGTGCCTGAAGCCACAGCAACATATTTAGTTCTATCAAGTCTACCAACAATTATGTACCATCGTCAGCTGATCAACACATTTATGCACTAAGGCGCTATGCCTACCAGCAAGACTCCTGTTAATGTCCACTAAATTGGATGACCACAAAAGCTGCAATCCCCCCCCCCGCAAAAAAAACAAAAAAAACAAAAACAAAACAAAAAAACAACAACAAAAAAACAAAAACATTACTATATGTACATTGAGTGGTACTCCAGGACCAAGTACTAACAGTTAAAGCAAGAGATCATTCATTTTATTTCATGTACACAAGTACTATTATCAAAGTCATGCAAGATGAAATTTATTCTGACATCAAAACTTTCAATTAGATGGAAACTATAAAAAAGGGTGGCAATGCTATGCATCTACAAGTTAAGGCAATGGAATTTAATTCCTTTTAAATACATGTAATTGTGTGTGTGTGTGTGTGTGTCGAAAACAAGTTTTATGTGGAATTAAAGCTGCTCCATATCATATCTCTCTGTAGGTTTTCATTCTCACTTTGAATCAAAAAACATTGACTCCCTTCTTACTGTAGATCTGGGAGGTTGGGTACAAAACCCCAAAAAAATACATATTTCACATTCTGCAAAAAAGGTAGTTAAAAAAAAAAACAAACAAAAAAACAAACAAAACAATTGATTGACATAAAAATCAATACAGCCTTTTGCACAGTGCAATCACAGAACTGGAAAAAGCCCTTAGAATCTGTACATATGGCATGGCTTTTTCTAGCACAAAAACCAGAAAAAAACATCTTTAAAAGTTCATCAAGAGTGCAGAAGGGTCCATTAAATCTCTTAGCGCTTAAATCAGATAAAGACAGACAAGATCAGAATGATTAAATGTAAAAGGACAATACTTAATAGTGCCAATGTATCCCACCCCATCTTTCTTATTACAGTGCCTCCTGGTGGTTCAGTTAGTCTCCTCTCCACATTACAGTCCTGGGTTCAATTACTTGTCTAAAATATCCAAGCTTCAAATTCAATGGTTTCGCAACAAATTACAGATAAAAATGCAGAAACACTGCTGTGTATTGTTTCACCATTTTTACTAACATGGGAATTCATCCTGTCCACAGCTTCCAATCCTCAAAAAGGAGCATTTACAGACTATGTAGTCTAAAGACAAAAAGCTGTGTTCAAAGGATAGATTTTAGGGAATATTACTTTAAAAGTAAAGTCTTTCTATGGTATATCTAAACTGTAAGTGTTAGAGCAACTCTTGATCATATCGGTTATTTAAAAATACATTTGTAGGGGGCCAACACTTCAAAGAAAAATGGTTATGACACAGTGTATATGCTGTATATTGCAATGCTCTCTAAAGTCTAAAACTCCAGCAGAATGAGAGTCAACAAACCTTTTCCTGGCAGTCACATACAAGTTTATTACCTCTGTTCAGGTAACAAACTTATATGCCACCACCATGACGTTCCCCGCTGTCACGTGTCATCTCATCTGTCTCGCAATCAGTTACTTAGCTGAAGTCTCATATTAGATTTTGTTGTACTTTACAAAGCATTGGTGCACAAACATAGGGGTCTCCTGTCTCTTAGCTGCTCTATGATGTTGAATGAACAGGAGAGATGAAATAATAAAAATCCATATCATTTTTTTGAAATGGACCTTTGAAACAAGCACCGGCGTGAAGCTTGCTCCAACACAGTTCACTGATATATGGTTAGCTGTGTGACAAACAAAACAAAGTGCAATATTTTATGGAGTAAAAATGCATGAATACACTGTAACTAATTTTTTTCCTGAAAAATCCAAATAAAGAAAAACTATTAATGTGTGCTTTTGATTAAAAATAATAAGGAACACTCTTGATGGCACTGAAAAATAATTACATAAGCATGTACCTTCAATACAAGTCCACCTGTCCTGAAACTCCACTCTGGTTGCAGTGTAGCAAATAGTGCAAATTAGTTAAGTTTCAGTCCACAGGACCACATTTCATCACTATATTTAGTCAAGCAGGTGATATTCACTGCTTGCTTTACTTTTGTTTCGGTAACTGATTCATGTATTTCAGAAAGAAACTCTGTACCTAGTAATTATTGCATGTGACACATTTGACAATCATTTGCATATTCTGTACTTTAACCTGCAGTGTGACTTCATGTTTCTCTTCGGACTTTTTTCTTCTGGGAGGTTTTTGGAGGGTCCACAATCGGCTCAGATTTCTCTGAAAACAGATTAAAATGTTTGGAATCAGCTCTAAGTACAAACATTTTCAATAAATAAATGTGTAGAAAAGTAGAAAATTTGAAAAAGGAGTTATGAATAGTTATTACTCTACAGTTGGAACATTACTTTCCTCTCTGTCACTTTTTTAAATCAGCGTTAGTAAACAGTTTCGGAAGCAGAACTGTTGAGACCTACTCTGAGAGGAGGATATGTTGAGATTCTGCTTTTTGGAGGCCATCAGTGGAAGCTCTGGGGGTTTGGATGCTGCATCGACCAGAGGTGCTGTGCTCACCACCTATAATTAAATGGATGCAGTGACATTAACAAAACAGGGAAAATGCAGACAGTACAACAGTTTTACAGTCTTGTGCAATGTGCAAGGCATGTTTTCTATTTTTCTGAAAGCTTAATGTTTTGCCTCCTTACCTGAGCTTCAGATGCAGCCTCCTCATCTGTTTTCTTCTTCTTTTTCCTCTTCTTCTTGGATTTGGCTGCTCCCCCAGAGGGATCTACAGCAGTGTCCTTCTCATCCTCTGAAACCTGCCATAAAAACAGAATATTCAAATGATTATACTTGAAAACTACCAAAAACAACATTTTTATAAGAGACCACCGCTACAGTAAAATCAATGAGGAGATGCTTTAAGGATTAAAACTCAAAAGACATAATTGTTAAAGCCTATTCATAAAAATATGTCAAAAAGACAGTATGCAGGTCCTGAAGATTGAGCTGCACCTTGTTGACCACTGGCTGTTCCTTCAATGGTAGGACTGGCGCCACCAACACAGGTGGCTCTTCATAGTTTCCCCAGTGCTCTACTGGGGCATTCCAGTCAGAGCTGGGATCAGCTGCAGCCATCCCATCTGAAATATTTATGTACAAAACATGGAGGTTAAGATACAGATAGACCCTGACTGCTGCTCATTTGTTTTTGAACAAGCAGCATTAACTTAGGAGGTTATGGTATTTGGGATGGGTTACTCAAACACTTACTGATTCCAGACCATTCACCGTCATCTGTGCGGCTCGTCCACTGTTGCTCAACTGAACTTGAAATTGGGTCTATGGGGCAAAAAGGGACAAAACCTGTAGCTGCTAATAACTGAAAATACACACAAAAAATTAAATAAAATTGATGAGGTGTTAAAAACTGTCAGTTAAACAAAACAAACCTGAGGTGTTCATTCTCCGTATGGAAAATGACGCATGGTTGATTTCAGTCTTTATCCGACCATCAATGCCACTCCATGCTGCAGGTGGAAGTACACACAAACACTGATTTAATGGGAATACATTTCTGGGAGCATTTTACAAGTGAAAACACCTCCCCAGACATCAAAACTAAATGAATCATAATCAACGTGAAATCCTAATTTGATTTAAACAACCCTTCTTAAACTTAAATTTGTTTAGCATTTATATTTAGGGTGTCTTTGTTGGTATTATCTATCAATGGTTTCACTCTATGCTAACGGAACCATTTAGAAAATCGTGAGCTCAAGTTATCACAATGCATCATAACTTCCACTTCTTATCAAGATTCCTTTTTCCTGCAACACCAGTTCAACCCAGCAGATGGCTCAGTCTTCTATATTATCTCAGGAAAATTAAAATAAAGAATCTTATCGCAATCCCCACTCCCCCGCCCAATTTCTGCAGTCCAGATGTCAATATTTCATTGCAGCCAAGTAGCATGTTTTGACTTAGTAACTGAATAGTGAAGTAGCTCTTCAGATACAATAGGTAATTTATACTAAAAGCTTTAATCTCACTGCCAAACTTCCAATACAGAAAGAACTGTCACTATTCAGCCACCAGAGAATAGAAAGGACAATGACTACCACCTGGTCTGGTTATAACTACTCCCAAACATCTTTAAAGCTTTACTTCAATGCATCATTAAGTCATTGTCCCACTTCAAAACTTCTTGTGTTATACTGTGATCTTAAGCTTGTTGCTTTCTTTACTCTTGTAGAAAGGTCAGTACTACCTTGTGTCTCCTGTGTCCAGCACTGAGGCTCAGCTGGGACCCTGTAATGTGGAGCTGTGGGCATGTTGCTCCACTTACGTCCCTCCATGGCACCCATTTGACCTGGGAGTTTCATGGAAATATCAGTCCATCCTACACCATTGACTGAAGGCTCCTCTCTCCAGCTAGAGGACACTTAAGTAGCAGACACAGGGAAAGACAAAAAGTCAGCTATCAAAAAGTCCAGTAGTTTCTATCTCACTCAAATTTAGATCAAAGTTTACGGTTCTATAACCAATGTCACAAAATAATTACTTTAAGACTTTAACAAATCTTTATTCAGCAAAATAAAAAAACGACGAGGGGCAAGGGGAATTATTAGAAGAATTAAGCAGGTCAAACTAAAAATTTTTAGCTATGTCTCTACTAACTCCACTGGCAGCATCTACCTTTCCAGATGCTCTTGAAGGCAGTGACTCTTAAAGTAAAACTCAAATAAGATGATTTTTTTTTTGAGTAAACAATATGCAGCATGGCACTAAAAAAAAGTCTACGATCTAAAAATGATTATGAGAAAGAGTGTTTGGGGACCTTAATTAAAATTAAATTTTTATCACTTTTAATGACAGGCCCACATTTTTAGTTACTATTCCTTGTGTATGACACAAAATCCATATATTCTAACATCAGTGAGTCCTTGCTTGATCAATACCATGGCTTCCCCTGTTCTTCTTGGTGTTGGTAGGTGCTGTGGGTACAGGTGCTTTCAGATGGGTTTTGGGGGCCTCCAAACCTCCAGAGCTACCTGAGTCCTCAGGGCCCTTGTCCTTCCTGCGCTGCTGCCTCTTCTCTCGGTTACTGACTTTGGTCTCCCATGCACCTGGTGGGCAAATGGTTGAGAAAAAACCCCCAATAGATTATGTGTTTCGGTGTGTGCAAGTTAATGATAAATATGTACATATATTATATATCAGATGATGCAATTCTCTTTGGTTGATTATTTCCCCAACAGTTATGTCTCACCGTCATCATTTTCCTTTGCATCATTTGAAACCACATGCTGGACTGGTTTCACAGATTCTGTCTTGGGTTTTTTCTTGTTCTTTTTTACCTGCACCGGTGCCTGTACCCCATGAGTCTGTAGACGGAGAGAAATAAAAGTTACACTTAAGTGAAGGAAAGGGTTATAAATAGAGCATATACTAATGACTGTGAGGGAAATTTTCTCCTGTCCACTTGATGAGTTACTGACTCATGGTCAGAGGTCACTGTGAGGCCTAGGTATTGATGCCACAGCTACCGTACTAAGATTTAAGATTTCTTTATAATTTCTCACGCACTTGTGTACATAAAAAACGAAATATTGTTCACCCCATCTCATACAGTATCACAGAGACACTTCAAAGACAATTTAAAAACCACATACACACACGCACAAAAACCTAAAATTCTAAAAATTTAAACACAAGAACACTAAAATGTGTACCGAAATTTTTGTCCATCAGCAGCACAGTGTGTTTAAACTGCTATGAGAGTGCAGTTGAGGTCAATTGTAGAAGCACATTTTAAGATCAGTCAATTAGTGTGCATATAAGGGTTGGGATGGTAGGGCATGACTGGGGGGCACAGTTCATTCAAGATCCTGACTGCCTGTGGGAGAAAACTTTTTTACTAAAACTTATAGAGCTTGAGACACTCAGGTAGCTCCAGTTTTCTGACACAGCTGTGGTTTTCTGCTGATACTACTGGACCCAGGGCTGATAAAAACAGGCTTTGGATGGTCACTAACAAGTGGCTTGGTGTTCTCAGAATCAGTACTTTTGTGGATATGATCATGTTTCCTTGTTTAGGGTTAATAAACCAACAGTGTGGTCACACATCCCTCTCCAACAGTGTCTCCCTCTTCTTGGGATCCACAATTATCTCGAGTATACGACACTATCCTCTGAGGCTTCTACTTCAGATTTGAGGTGACATTGCACATAAACACTGTGTTGATGAATCCTCCTTTCTCCTTGATGCTTTAAACTTGAATAATCTTCCTCAGCCTAAAACATCCTGGACTCCATCACTCTTTCTTCACATCTTTTGATAAGAACAATGCCAATAATATAATTTTTTTGCGCGGTGAAGCTTTGCCATACTGGAAAATATGAGAAGGTGTGACACCAGGGCTTCATTAGTATCTCCCAGATGATGAAACTGCAACCCTAAATCTTATCATGCCTGGGCATAACTTAGACATAAACCAAACTTTTTCAGATGTCTTGTTGACCATCGACCACCAACACTTCATGGAACTCTTTATTTTGGTAGCAAAAACTCAATCATACCTTCTCACTTTTGATCGGTTGGGACACCTTGGAAACTACTGGAGCTACTTTAACTTCCTCCTGAGCTACAGCAACTGGTTGCCCATTGGACTGAGTCTTCTAGGAGAGAAAGACAGAAGACAAACAGCACAATGATGATGAAACCAATAATAAAAAACCCTACACAAGGTGAGATGCTGGGGTTGTTGTGTGTTTTTTTTTTTTAATATTGGGTGGTTTTTTACCCAGCAAGACAAGTAACTTTATTTAAAACTTTAAAATATATTTAACGTATAAATTTCCTCACATGCTATCAAATGAAAATACAATATTATAATAATAGTAAAATAACTACATTTCTTCAAGTGTATAAATAACACAAAGGCAAGGAATTTTAAAACGCAGCCATTTGTCCAGTGACCACGCAGATTTAACATCCCATTATTATAGTATAGTATTATCTTTGTATACATTTAAAAGTGCCCAGTAGCTTATCTCTGGTGTCTGGAACATAAACTTGTTAATTTAACATTTGTACACATTCATCTTGATAGACAAGCACTTTGATCCCAGGTAGCCTACCTGGGGGGCTAAAACTTAAAGTCTTTTGCGTGATATTAAAGTCAACTGTATACTTGATAAACGTGTCTTTAAAGGGGAAGTCAAAGATCATTTTAAAAGATTCATTTGTTGATGGTTAGCCTCGCAGTGGTTGGTGATAATGGATAAATTCCCACTAAAGGATGAATCCCATTTTGTTCGCCGATTAGTAGAAACGTGGCAGGTTTACTTTATCAACTGCTTATTAATCGGAGCTTCCTATTACTCCATTTTGTTTGGACAAGTTTACCTCAATTAGCATTAAGTGGCTCATCAGTTTGCATCGTTATCTAAAAACATGTCACGGTGATTCATTCATGTTTTATTTTGTGACATTTTCAGACAGTAGTCTGATAGTTTCAGCTGTTGTTGTCCTTTGATATTTTAGTTTAGTGTTTTTAAATTAAGCTAACTGTGGCGCCAATGACAACTCAGCGTGTTTTAGTCAACCAAGTTAGCAAGCTAACTAGCGTAAATATTGAATTTGGTGTCTCTTTCTGTGAAAAAGAAAAAATAAATCAGTGCAGTGGGGACAAATGGTGAAATTGATCTAATGACTGATCGCTTTAGTTGTTTGTGGGCACCGCTGAACAGATGCACTCATTGTGCCGGAGCCATCGGGACTCGGCCGCCTGCGGTACCTTTTCCGCCGTTTTCTTCTTGTTTCTCTTCTTCGGCTCCTCCGGCTTGGTGGATTTAGCCGAGCTGGCCTTGGCAGGCTCACCGCCACCGTGGCTGACCGGGGAACCCCGCTTCTTCCCGGCCAGCAGACCGCCACAGACCGCGGCCCAGGAGAGCCCGAGCAGCAGCAGCAGAAGACCCACCGCGGCCGTGGACAGGACGACCCAGGACGGATACAGCTCGGGCTTCAGCCCAAAATCCAGGCCGAACCGAGCCCGGGCGTATTCCTGCCCCGAAGACAGGAGCTCCTTCAAAGCGCCGGAAAGCAGCTCGGCTTTGTCTAACGCGAAAGCCTTCAAGTCCCCGGCCATCTTTCAAAATTGCGAAAACACCACCTAGCTGTTAGCTATCATTGCCTGCGTCCGTATGCTAACGGAGGAGTGGCTAACCTATCCGGTCTGTGTCAGTAAATCTCAGTAAAATTACTATTGGCAGGAAATTCACTTCTATACTGTCTCATACTGCTCGTTTGGGATTTCACAATATGACACAGATTCAGGATCAGGGGAATACCTAAATAATATATTTCAACCATATTTCTACTTAAATCAGCAACATTAGAAAAAACAAAGATGGTGAATGGGCAGATGATTCCTCCCAAAAATAATGACAACAAATAAATGACTTTCATTTTACAAAATATTTAATCGTAACTTTAAAATGGTAAAACGTTGAAACAGTACCCCCATAGAAGAATCACCCAGACCTGCGATTCTTACTGCAGAGGAGGTGACAAGACGAAGAGTTGTTTTTAAGTGTCAACTAGTGTAATAACTTCCTTATCTTTTTAACATCAGTCCTTATTGTTATTGAACTAAAACGCGTCTTTTGTATGCCTGTCATACCTTGGAAGAAAAAGTCCATCTGCTTGTTAATGTTCAGCTTATGTCAAGTTGCAAAATATAGTGGCTGCCAATCAACCCCAAGTTTTGCTTTTCACTCTACAGCCAAATGTAGCTTTAACCCATTAAGTCGTAGTTTTTTATACTTAATACAAACAAATAAAATAAAATAAAATAAAATAAATAGGTTGGATGTAAAAAGTATGTAATAGAACCCAGTCTCCCATTCAGAAGTCTGCATCTAGTGTGAATGCACAGTCCATCGTGTTTGTCATAACTCCAAATCTCTGATACTCTGACACTCGTTTCTCAAAGAAGTTGGTTTTCCCCTCAAGTGAAATGGACTCCATGAAGTCGAATGGATTCTCCACGTGGTAAACCTTGAAAAAATAAATAAATAAAAAATTCACATTTTTACAAGCAGCCAACCAAAAATCATCAAATAAAATGTGAATTTTATGGAATACAATCTATACAAGGAACACGGCTTTAACAGCAAGCTTCAGGGAATATCTATCAGAATATAAAGAAAAAAAAAAAAGAAATTTGACCACTTGGCGTACACTTGATAAAATTTTTTAAACAGAATTACCTTAGCTTGCCCAAGGTCAGTGAGAAGATGGTCAGCCACAAACTCAATGTACTGTTTCATCAGAGGACAGTTGATTCCAATGAGATCGACTCGGAGGGCCTCTGTCAAAAACTCCTGAAATGCCAAACAGATTGTTTGTAACTTAAAGAAATGTTATCTCCTATCAAGATTTTGGTATCGTCCTAATTGTAATGTAAAGTCAAAAGAGGACAAACTGCCAAACAAGACTGGATATGCTATATCCTAAAATTTGTAACGTGAGAGTTTGGATTCAGCGTAAATCCTCCAACAGCAACTGACCTGCTCAATGCTAACAGCTTTGGTGATGATGTCCTTCACTCTGTCCTCTGATGGCTTTTTCACCAGGTAGCTGTACAACAGGCAGGCGAAGTTACAGTGCAGGCCCTAGGAGACACATCAATATACATAGTTCCTATTGAAACAGGAAAGAGCAATTGCCTTAAGAGCACTATGGTAACCCTGACAATTTTTTTAAGTAAAAAATTTTATGGAAAAGCTGAAAAAGCCAACGTTACATTGCAGGAGTAGTAAAATACAGTTTTAGTAACCTCTGCAAGTAGTTGGGTGACCTTATGTAACAGTAAAAATCTGCCAAACCTCAATACAGCCGTGTCACACAAAATCATTAGAGATAATAGCAAGGTAAAATGTCCATATTTTATTGCATGTACTGGGAGATTATTGTAGTTTTTTATATTTTTACAGATTTTTTCAGTATTTGAACATATTACAACATTTGTCTTTTAGCTTGTAAATTTCTCTCACCTCGTCCCGGCTGATCAGCTCATTGGAATAAGTAAGCCCAGGCATTAGACCTCTCTTCTTGAGCCAATAAATGGCAGCGAATGAGCCAGAGAAGAAGATTCCCTCAACAGCTGCAAAAGCCACAAGTCGCTCCCCTGAGGCCAAAAGTAAACACCAAAACTACTGTTAAACAACAAGAATAGGAAGCTCTTCCTCATAAGAGTTGTTCATTATATGTATTCAACAATAAAATTATCTTTATGTTGCATCTTCCTTACCAAATTTGGCTTTGCTATCATTTATCCACTCTAGGGCCCAGTCTGCTTTTCGTTTCACACAAGGCATGGTCTGAATAGCGTTGAACAAAAAGTCCCTGGAACACATACAATTGGGTCAAAAAAATATTTCCTTTGTTCACACTACTAATTCAAAAAATAAATAACAAAATCAATTCCAGAGGAAAATATGCACACCATGCTTTTTTTTTTAAATGTTAAACAAAATTAAAGGATAAATAAAATGGAGGATAAAATGTGCAGATTGTAGAATGCTAAAACATGAAGTCCATATAATTTCACAGAGATTTTAATTCCTATGTGAATGCATGAACCTGATAAACAGAGTACAGTTTAACTGTCTGCATTGTTTGTAGGTACATCAAAGCTGCTGCAGCTGGGGATCCAACAGAAGTCACCACAAGGAGTTGTATACTTTTCCTGTGATAAACAGTTGCAGGTGCAGTTTGTTTGCAATATTCAGAAAAATTTGTCATCTTTGGTGAATTTGTCTGTTTCTGGTTATGCAACTTGCTCGAAAGGGAACCAAACCATATTTTTACCATCTAGCTTTTACAATCGGCAACAATTATTGATTCTGACCTGGTGGAGTGTTAGACCACAAGACATCAGCCAACGGTGCTTTGCACTGCATTGGCACCAGAATGCATTTTATACATCCCAGAAAAATACAACAAATATTTCATAATTCAAAAACCTTTACTTGAAACTTGCTTGAATGTAAAATTCAGACACCACCACTAAGCCACCAGCAGAAATGACCAAACTAATAAGCAACTGACCTTTCCTTCAGGTCTCTAATATAGGTGTTGATAAGCATGCTATACATCTCTGAGTGAACAGTCTCTATGAGGATCTGGAAGCTGTAGAAGGCGCGTGCTTCTGGAAGCTGCACCTCCTGGCTGAACCTCTGCACCTGTTAGATGAAACCCATACATATGTCACCATTGCACTTTATGGCATGCAAAAATATTATTTCAGTTCCAAAATGTACACTAGATCTGACTTCATTTATCCTTTATGATGAAAATTCTAAGTGATCATGGAAGAAAACCACACTGATCCCATTGGGTTCTATCTTTATTTGGCTGCCAATACATTTAACTGTCATACTCTGAACCCATGAGCACCTGTAGTGGATACATGAAAAAATGTTGCATCTTCTGCCCTATTTAACGCTATACAAACCACATAGCAGCTGAGTGACATTCAACTGACAACTCTTACCAAGTTCTCATTGACAATACCATCACTAGCAGCAAAGAAGGCGAGGACATGGGAGATGAAATGTTTCTCTTCATGTTTCAAACTGTCCCAGTGCACCAGATCTTTGGATAGATCAACCTGAAGGACACAAAATAAACCAAAAAATCTGTCTGTTATACATTGTACTATTTATCCCAATGATGAAAAGTGGTGGTAGATATTGAATGTATCTTTGTATATTGTGGGAGGTGGAAAATCTACCTGAAAAGACAATTACTCAATAATGGAAAGGGATTTTTTTTTTTTTTTTTTTTTTTGTGATCAACCTATGAGTCAATCACAAATAACAAGTACCAAAACTCACCTCCTCTACAGTCCAGAAGGATGCCTGTGCCTGTTTGTACATCTTCCAGATGTCAGGATACTGGATGGGAAAGATGACAAACCGCTTGGGGTTTTCTTGGAGCAGAGGCTCATTCTCTGTGTCTGAATCCGTTTTGCATCCCAGATCTTTATCTTTATCTTTGATCGCATTCTCTGTGTTTGAATCCGTTTTGCATCCCGGATCTTTATCTTTGATCCCATTCTACAAAGAGTCGGAGCCAAGTAAGTAAACAGTGCGATGGAAAGCACACTGCCACCACAACAGCAAATACACGCACATTTTCGCCCCATTTAGTTTTGTACTCCTGTCCTTTGAACTATGCTTCAATAAACACGACCTAGTATTGACAGTAAACCTGTCAATAGTGGGCGATTTTTAACGAATGCTTTTGTTACAAAAGATGCTAACGCGCTTGCGTATTTATAACCTGGTAACAACTTCCAAAAAAAGCAATGTCAATTTCACGTAAATTATTACATTTCGGGATTTTTTTTACATAATTCTTAGCAGGCAATTATCTTGTCGCCTTAAACCGGTTTTAATGTTTAAATGCCAGCAGGGTCGACGGTTGTCTTACCTCGACGTCCCCTTCCCCTTAGCTAACATCAGCAGTGAAGGCTAAATGTTGTGTTGTATAAAACATAAACCTGACAGACGATGAGCTAAAGCATAACATGAGCAATCACACCAAAGAGATCATGTGATTTGTGACAGCTCTTTCAATTACATCCCCCAAATCGGACATTAAAATGCTCGTTGCCTTTTACTTGGGTCGCCCTCGTGTGATTTAAATGCTATGGCTGCCCGTTAAAACTGCTTACCGACTGTCGGTGATCCGGCTCACGACTTATATCAATTAGGTCCATCTCCTAATGGTCCAGAGGACATTTGTCTCCTCTTGGTCCTGCTCGGTGCCCTGACCAGCCGTGAAAGTCACCGAGGCTTCGCTGCTTCGACCATTTAGAGAGCGTCAGGAAGCCATCGACAGGGATACTGCGCCTCTAGTGCGCATGCTCAGGAAAAGCGGTTTACAAAACAGCTTGGTCTTGAATTACAAAACCTTCAACTGACAAAGATCCTCCAACTCTACTGTAACACGCTAACTGCGCTGTTGATGCTTGCTATGGGGAAAATAGGTTTGTCAGGATAACGTAAGGCAAACGCCACAACTTCAGATTAATAAATTCATTTATTGGACAGGAATGTAATTTGACAGTTTGCTTACAGGTGTATTGTAAACACTGATGAGTTTTGCATAGAATGCCTTGTATTTTCAATGACTTTCAATGTGTGAAAAGCAGAAAATCCTGTTTTTTCACACTGGGATGTTATGTATTCCCAACCGGAACACGTCGTTTGTGCAGGCCCACGCACAGTTTAGGTTCTTCAGCATAAACACTTGATGGAAGGCCATTGGTGGATCATCATCGACCTGTTGCAGAAAATGTTCAATGTGACAACAATGTTAACTATGGCACAAATGTTTTTGACAAATATAACATGAAGCATTACATTTTTCCTTTTCACACACTGTTTATAAAACAGAGACAACACAGGATGATTTATAAATGTAGCTTGACCCAGGTAGAATTTCCAATAATTGTTTACATAAATATTGTGCCACTTTAACTCACTTTTTCGCAATTCTAGGGAGTCAAAACTTCAATCACGTGACCGTGCCTTTCAGCTGCTTGGAAGATTTCAGACAGTAGTGTCATAGCTTTAAAGGCTTATCTGATAATGTGAGTTCAGTTGATTTGTATTTCAAGACCTCCAAATTCAGTGCCACTGTTAAAATCACGGGCAAAATCTTAACAAATAAGCCAGGATGTCACAAAAAAACAAACGTGTATCACTTCCCTGAGATCAATTTCTAAATATCTGAACATGCCATGTTCATCTGTTGGTATGCAAGTATAAACCCCATGGGAATCATGAGGCATGTTCTGCCTTCTTAATATGAACTTTGGTGTAAAAGTGCAAAAAGCATTGAAATTTTTGCACCTGTTTCACCACAAAGCCCTGACTTCAAAATCCAAGTGAGAAGGTGTCTCCAAACAAGGAAAACTGACCAATTTACACCAATACTGCCAGCAAACATGGAACAATATTCCAGCAATTTATTGTGAGAAGCTACCCAAAATATTTGACCCATATTAAACTATTTCAAAGCAAAGCTCCCAAATACTAAAAAAGTACATGCAAACTTCTGACACGTTGGGAATATGTGAACATTTCTGAAAAAACAAAAAACAAACAAACAAAATAAAACAAAAGAAGTGGTCCTAACCTTCCTAAGACAGGCAATTTTTTTTTTAAAATTTAGCTGTATGTATTCTTATGACTTCAACTGTGTAGCTCTGATTGTGGTGCAGACCCAGGCTTATAAACCAACATTGAATAGCTTACCTGTAACTGTCCAAAGACCATGATGAGGACACAACTATCTATTGTGGGTTGGAAATCTTGTTCTGTTATAATGTGCTTAATGCGCTTGAATGGCAGGTTCTGTGGATTGGAAAAAGTATTGTTTAACAATATTGTGATTCATGTAACTTAGAAAGACACCAAAAGGAGACACTTACTGCTAGTTTGCCTGTAATGGCTTCTCTTCCTTGAAAAGGTGATCCTTCCCATGTCAAACAAGCATCAGTGGACTAAGGAAAAAAGTTAGACATAAGATACCCGTACATGTCTTTTTAAACATTGAATCATAGCATTTAAAGGGTTGGATTTAGTTAGATGCAATCTGGTTTGTGGCAAATGGCAGTTATACTGAGGCATAATTTAACTGAAAAGGAGAGAATAATTGAATGGGAAGCAAACGTACATAGAGGTTACCCAAGGCCACTCTGTTGGTGTTGTCAAATTGGTTGTAATATTCTTGGACAAAACCCTCTCCAATCTTTTGCCATATTTCTTTCTCACAGGCCATGTGTGAAGCTTTGGATCTGAAAGAGAGAAGAGTCTTGTCATGAGGTGTCAGTCAGGGACTTCATGTTGATGAACATATTGTCTAATGGTTTGTATAGCTGGGGCAGGGAAGTACTGACACTGAGTCAGAACAATCAAATGCAGCTACACACAAATACCCCCAAAGCCAATCAATACCAATATTTATATGAAACAACAGCCAGGATGGTTACAGCAAGAGGTAAGTGCCACGTCCCACCAGGACGCTGAAAAGCTCCACAGTTAAGGCCACTGAACCCAGGGCTCCCATTTTAAGGCTCACCCCTGAACGCAGCACGACATCATCCTCTACTGGTGGCACTTATACACTTTAACACTTAGATCTCCACTCACTGCAGGCCACCAAGAACCGAACACTACTTATTTGTCCTAACAAGATCTGAGGTTGTCTTTCCAGTTTCTCCATCACCGTTACTCATATGTAGCAGATAGATAACTAAAATTTAAGACTCACTTTATTTCGAAATGACAAATCACATGCAGATTTTTTTCCTCCCACAGGAAGTGCCACAGCTCGGTGTACTATTTGATTTTTCTGAGTTTGTGATCATAAACTGATTAAACGACTAACACAGCCAGACGGACTACATCATCTTTGTCTTTGGAAAACTACACTGGGGAGCTTTAAGTTTCCTGATAGTGAATTAAGAAAACAATCGGCGGATTGATTAATAATGAAAACTGCGAACATCGAAATGTGTTTTCGTTTTTACTTTCAGTACTTTAGTGTAACCCAAATTTTACCAATGTATTTGAATGAAAATATGAGTTCGGTACCGATTACACAGGCTGACTCAGGCTCTCCGGGCCGTGCTGAGTCGTTCAACTCTGTTCAGCGCCGGTGGCCATAAATTAACCACAAACCTAACTTCAGGCTAACTTTGCTGCCAGCAACGATTGGCTTTGACTCGGCATTGTCTTCTTAATTTTCAATTTTACCCGACTGATGGACAAATTAACATCTTTAGAAAACATTCCCTTAAAAAAGAAAGCTTATGTTACCGTGTTGAAAGTTTTATCTTACTTTATCAAGCAGCAGAGCAGCCAGCGTGGAGACACATTCACTCATACAGAGGTTGATGGTGTTCCCGCTTCCTCAGAGTTGACTACATTTTGACGTCACTTGCAAGCTAGCCAATAAGGACCCACGACTCACCCCAGAATGTGTGCCCTGAGTTTGGGCTATCAGGAACTTTCGTACCACATCCATGATAAATGTCCCATTAGAGACACAGGTTGGATCAGGCGATTAAAACATAAACGTAGAGATATTAAGTTGCCTGAATAACCAAACTCTTTAATTATCAATATATTTTTAATCTTGATAAACTAGTGGCAGCCTTTGTATATAGTCTATGTGATTAGCTGAAAACATTATGACAAGACTGAGAGATTATTAATAAAGATACACTGAACAACTTGTCTCAAATACATCTTTATTTTTTATTTTAAAAATGGTACCCAAAATGAACCTCTAAGTGAAAGATCCTTATTTCTAACTATTTTGACAAATAATGAATCAACATCAAACCAAAGCTCCAACTGGTACTCATTAAACCTTGGTGAAAGGTAAGGGGCACATGATTTCTCCAACTACTCAGTCAATCACAGCTTCATCACTGAGTCAAACTTTGATTCACCTGTTAGGCGGACTTAAAATGAAATGAACAAAACCTGTCAATAGTGTGCTTTTTGTTTTATTATTATGTTTTTAATATAAAAAAGGTGCCATTAAAGATGTAGCCCCACATCAACTGGGCAGCTGTTACCCAAAAGCCAGTAATGCCAGTGTAGCAATAAAGATAATATTTTGAAATGGAAGACATTAAATGCTTCAATAGATCAATATTGATCCGGGAGAGTGACGACATATTAGAAACACAGATTAATTCATAACAGCGTGCAGGTTTTTAGAAATGCCAGTTATAGGAATGTAATTTATAATGTAATTTTTTTTATATATATATAAAAAAAAAAATCGCTGGGTTAATTCTTTGTGTAATACATCTTAAGATCTTTACAACTCCTCATTTTGTACCTTCTTAACATTGGGATGACTTTGTCCTCCTGACTTGTCACATTCAACAACTTATATTGTTTCCTCATTATTATTGAAAACAAGACTGACAGCAATACAACCCCCTTTAGGCACTTTTAAAATCATTTTGCTACAGTTCAGTGCTTGATGCTGCCAGGAGAATGATACTCAAAAATGTGAGTGTCTTCAAAAACTTGGCTTCCAGTGACTTGTTCAGAAAGGCTACTATTGCTTTGTTGAGGCTGCTGTACCAATAGATCCTCCTGCAATGGATGGCAGTAAAAGTTGTCTCTATAATTTCACCCAAACAGGCCTCTGAGGTTAGAACCAAGTTATGTTAAGATAAATGTTCTAGCGTGTCACTGTTCTGCCTGTGATGTGAAATAGTCATCTGTCCGAAACACACTGGGGATCTCATGACGCTGATGTGGTGCTGGTCTTCTTGGGCTGGCTGGTTTCTGTTGAAGAACAGACACAGATTCATCTTAATTGACTACATCCTGGAGCAAACTGGGAACAATCTTATACACGTTAACTAATAAATAGTTTCAGATATGTTCAGGTCACTGGTAGAAAAGATCATTTCACAAGTTACTGTATCTGTCAGTATCAAGATGAAGGCACATAAAATTAAAAGGTATTATCAATGAAAAGTGACAATGTATGCCGATGACTTCACAAGCACATAAAGGAACTCTTACATTTAAGAAGCTAGGGACACTTCGAAGGATCTTCTTGAAAGCACCTGGCAATGTTCCTAACTCTCCCTCTGCCTGTGTGACTTGCTCCTCCATGGCACTGACATTGGCTCCAACCATCTT
Source organism: Remorina albescens (assembly GCA_034769265.1). Taxonomy (NCBI): domain Eukaryota; kingdom Metazoa; phylum Chordata; class Actinopteri; order Carangiformes; family Echeneidae; genus Remorina; species Remorina albescens. The sequence goes on along the minus strand of CM068492.1, from coordinate 14,470,053 downwards.
TACAAAGGCCTGTGGACATCCACACATAACATGGCAACAAGCTGATAAAATGGCAAAATTATTTTACATTTTATAAATATAACACTTCCACAACAACAATCAAGTGTTTGTTATTGTAACTAAAAAGGCCCTTTACACAAGGAATGGAAATGGAACAAATAACTAATTTTATACCCCTATTAAAATGCAGGCTTATGATGGATACATTTATATCTTGGTTAGTTCACTTCTGTTTAAATCAGCTAGTCACTGTCTGTGAAACAATATTAGCACTGGCATAACACACTACGCTCCAAGAACATTGTATACTTTCAATTTTGATAGTAGAAAATAGGAAGTTTCCAAACCAGTAAAAACTAGTTCAAGGTAGCTTTTACACTTTATCATCTTAGATGAGGACACATGCTCACTGACAAACCCTTCTTTCTATATCCGATCACAGTATAGGTTTAATGTTTAATTTATCTAACAATGCTTATTAGAGTAGTTTGCAGTTGGCTTTGGTAAAGGATCCCATCATTGGTTTAAGGGTGTATTACAAAAGGGCTGTATTTTAAGTTAAAATGAATGACTGAATGAAATGAATTTACCTCTAACTTGTCAATTCTTCCGTATAACTGTCTCATTTCACCAGACTTCTGCTGGATCTGAGGTAGGTTTTCATTCACTATCTGGGAAGTATCATTACGGATCTGGAGACAAAACATGAAAGAGTGTGAAAAAAAAACAAAAAACAAAAACAAAAAACAGACACAGTGCCCTCAATAAGTCTTCATAATAACACACAATCTTTCACTGTTTCATATCTTTAACTGACTTACCATATCCAGCATTCCAACAAACTCATCCACTCTGGTCAGCATTTCTTCCAAGCTCTTTTCCAAACATAAGATCTAGAAGACGAATCATTGAAAGAGAGCAATGCAAAGTATTACATGCATACAAAAAATGTGAAAGATCAAATTGCTAATTACACATTAAATTAAATGAAATTAGTTTAAGCTGGACTCAGTAAAATGCCTGTAAATTCTGACAGCAAGGATCACATGGGCAAAACACTGGGGCCTTTGTCTTCCTACAAAGCCATCATGCTCAGCCAGTTAATATCAGCTCAGGAGAGAGCAGGTTGGTCAGTTGACCATTATACTGTCAGTACCAACAAACATAAACAAATGTCTACATAGGCTTAAACAAGGGCCATTTTATGGAGTTGATCAAGTCTGTGGACTCAGACTGTCTATTTGTGCTATGTTAAGTTGTTATTTTCTTTTATAAATACTATAGTCAGAAAAAGAAGTTTAGTGGCAAGTACCATGAACTGATTTCGAATGTATTGGGAAAGAAATTTGACAAAATATGTACTTGTTGACTTCAACAAGTATTTATGACTTCACTTGGACTTGAGCTGACTTGGAATGACTTTATATAGAGAGGATGAAGAAGGACTTTATAACAGTCAGTTTGCAGTTCACTTTACTGTATTACTATACAATACTTTTACTACAGTACTATCAACCTGATGTCCCCCACTGTAAAACAGTAAGAACAAAGGACGAAATCTTACACAGGCTTGGTCCTTAATAAAGGAAAGGAATCATGCAAAGTGTTTGTCTTAACAAATAAAGACCTGTTTACCTGTTTACAGGACACACAAGCCATTTTCCTTTAACTACTACAAATTTTATTTTAGTGTAATAAATATAGTTAATACTACACCCCAACCATTTATTATTGTCACTCTAAGCAGATAGGGAACTCACAATCATGCACTTTCAACGAACTGATGAGAAATATTTAAGTACAGACTCCTGCATGGTGTGCCCTATTCGTATCAAATGTTTGGTTAATGATATGGCTGTGCTTTTAATTTAAGTAATAATTAATTGTAAATGTTAGTAAATTAGAAGTTCAGAGGGGTTAATTAGCCATCTGCAATAAAAACTCATCATGTCTGCAGTTGTACATTGACACAAGCACTTTCTATTTTCAAACGTCCTGCAACTTTCCCGGAAGATCCACAATCTGGCAACCCAAAACTGATTCTTGTGAATGTTTTGCCACTGATCTATACAGCATTAGGGAATCAATCGTTGACCATTAACGTTTCCGTTCATGACAGCTCACAGAAGCATTGGTGGTCTTCACAGAAAGTAACAGCTCATGCGGCTAACCCTAACGCAGCTAGTTATGGTGACAGGAAAAACTCAGCAGCGGCACCGACCTCTTCTCCGGCTGTCGCCCTGATGTAGTTGGAGTAGCTGAGGGCAGTGTGTCTCAGGAGCTCGTCGTCCTGCTCCGGGTCGTGCTGGTCGGTCGTCCTGGACTCCGCCGCCTCGTTGAGGCTCGGGCTTTGGGCGATAACGTTAGCTGCCGCGCCGAAGCTGGGGCTCTGCGACACGGTGCCGCTGCTGAGGAGCTCGCTGACCATGGACAGGCTGCTGGCGCTCTGCGACACGATGCCGCTGTCTCTGCTGATCTCCGCGCTGGACTCCTCCAGCGGAGACAGCAGGCCCACCCGGTCCATATGTTGATGGTCCATGTCCCCCTCCGTCTCTCTGATCTCCTGCAGTGTTTTGCCTTCTCAACTGACTGGCAGGTCACGTGTGGAGTGCGGACGACGGTGGCCCGCGAAGGTCCAAACTACTGCGGAGCGAGCCAAACCGATCGAAGCTGAACATGAATTCAAAAGCGTAAACACAAACGAAATATCCAGTTAAAATCTTTTGCATATTCCAGCCGATCACAAGCAACTTTAACCTTTTAGAGAAAAAGAAGCTCAAGGGAGCATTCGCTGTAGTTAGTTTCAAATGTATTTCTTCCAAACAATGCTACCTGAAAATGTTTAATAGATCTGAGAAAACAATGAAATGTAAACTATAAGAGCTGAAGAGATAATGAGAATCTCTCATGGAAATGACTTTGATCGCAAAGGTGGATGAAAAGCTCTGTAATGAGGGGTTGAACATTTTTTTAATTGCAGTGTAGACTTCTTATTCTCTGATACACATGCAAAACTAGAAAAAAGTAGACATGCTTATGAACCATTAAATAAACCACAGAAAGGTAATCATACACATCGCAATAGCATGCTGTAAGAAATTAACACAAAGCAATGTCGTGAAGGAAACCCTCTATTACCATTTATTATTGTGTGTCAAAAGACATACCACAAATAACTAATAATCTGTAAACTTTTTTTTCTAAAACAGGAGAGGTACAAATTGATGGCGATGTGTCTGATAGTAAAGAAAGTTGTTTCGTTTTAAAATCAAAAAGGCATTTTTACACTTACGTCTCAAAACTATTTATGACACTTGCAGAATTAATGGGTGAAATATTAATTATGAATGACAAATCGGAAAATTGAGTGACACTGCCGTTCGTAGCTTGTATTACACATATCATGACATGCTGTCATTGTAATCTTGGCCAGCAGATGGCAGCCAGAATTACTGCAGAGCAATGGACTTTGTGGTCTGAGATAAAAGCAAACATGGCCAGGAAAACGAAAAACTATAAAAATCTACCACAAATTTGTCAGCAGTCTATACTTGAATCCCAGAAATTACCATATGAGTAGCACTTATCAAGTTTTCTAGTTCACTTGCAGGTTGCCATATGATTGAGAGTTAATGTTATGTCACTAATAACGATTTTGTGACTTTCAGGATTTGGGGTCTCCAAGTGAAGCCACAATCTGCTGCTCGGTAGTGCATACTACAATTAAAACAGAGCAGCTGGGTGTCAGTGATCTCTCAGTTGTATGAGGTGTTCAGCATGCTGAATAAACAAAGCAGACACACATTCATTAGCAGAGAGGTGAAAGGGGTTTGTTTCTGCTGGTGGGCCTCTGACCCAGGACAATGCTGCATTTCTTCTGTACGTCCAGGTCAGATATACTGGCTGTATCCAACAATCAGAGGATGATAAAGACTTCAAGGCTTCAAATACTTGTCTTCAGCCTGTGATGTCTAGCACAAATAATTTTGTGTTTAAACTTGACTTTTGCGTCTTATCCACTTTCATTTAACCTGATTACTGCTTCCAAATGACATGGGTCTGCATTAAGTGGCCGATTTGCATGTTCGTAATTGAAGTTGCAATAAAACAAACAACTATATTTGTGCTTTTAAGTGGTGTTAAACATTTTTTCCTGTAGAATATTCAGATTGTAATCAATAAGTGTGGTTATTTCTAGTTCACTTTAGGTACTGAGATGAAAATATCTCTAGAGTTTTGCTTTAGCTGCTGAGGGGTAATAGCACAGTCGCTCAATTCCCAAAAACCAAAGTCACACCCCTTCTGACATATTTCATGGTTATGCATTCCTGGTCTCCAGATGCTGCTGCTGGTGGAGACATGTCAGTCTCTGCTTTAGTTAGTTGTTCTGTTGACTGTTGAGTCTCCAGAAGAGCTTCTGACTTTATATCCTGGAATCTATGGCATTTAAATTGCACAACACAATCCAATATAAGCTAAACCAAAAAATTAAATCTCCCATTTGATAAATTGTGAGAGAATAATTTATTGGTACAGATACACGGATTTGATCACAATCATCAATGCATAAAATAACTATAAAAAAAAAAAAAAATCATACTCTACACAGCATTTATCAGAATATAAGAAATATAGATTTACTCTTTAAAAACATCCAAAAGCAACCCCAAGTTGGCCCCAGTAATAAGATGAGAGGATCTTAATAAAAGTGGTCACTAACCAAAGATATCAGCTGTAGGCACATTCAGAACTCTAGGATACAGTGGACTCACCTAAAAACAGTTATTGTTCTGATGTTTATTACATACATACATACATACATACAAATCCTTTTGTGTAAGACAAAGACAACTTTAAAAGTACAAGACATATTTACAATGCATTTTCCTTGTTTCTTGGCTTGCAACTTCCTGTTATCAATTATGTAGTAAAAAAAAAAAATGGAGGTTACAAAATTAGTATCTGCCAAAGATCACTTGCGCTCATATGTATCCAGCCTGCTGTTCCAGTTAAAATCTCCGAGCAGTTCGGGATGTTTATGTCTCTGAGTGTGTGTTTATAAGTATTATAGGGTAATGACGGTGCCATCCTCCTCCACCCCTCCCCTCGGCAGTGCAAGGCTGTGTCGTGGGTCCGTTTTCAGGGAGCTGAGGATTTTGTGGAGACTGCCATTGCTGTGGCGGAGGGCTGGGTTGCTACTGTGATGTGGAGGCTGTACATGATGGTGACTATGCTGGGACTGTTGGTGCAGGTTGTGCTGAAGGTTCAGGTCTCTGTGGAGCTGGTAGCTGAGGCTGCTGTGTTGTTGCTGGTGGTGGTGGTGGTGGTGGTGATGGTGGGACCCTCCATTTAGGCTTGGCTGGGTGTGGAAGGAGGCAGTGGAGACTACCGATGAAGGACGTGTGGGGGGACTGGGGGGTGCTGCTGGGCCTGAAACTGTTGATGGTGTCTGCTGGTGTGTGCGAGACACACTAGATGCGAGGGAAGCATTCGATCTTTGAGATGGCCGCTTGAGGCTGCTTTCAATGACAATATCCGTCTCTTCGTCACTCTCCAGCTCGTCTTGGTACCCATGTGCTCCAGAGGACGCCACCCCCACTGAGGCCACTGACAAAGTTGGGTAACCAGTTGATCCACTGCTATCAGATGACTGGCCTGAGCTGCCTGAGATCCTGCTGCTGCGGACCACGTTATTGCGCTGGTTCACTGGCTTGACTGTCACGATCAAGTTGTGGCTGTTGGCAATCATCATGTCTGTTACCTGATCCAATGACTTTCCAGTCACTTCAATGCCGTTCACCTCCAGGACCTCATCATTAACTGCAAGCAATCCAGTGCTTTCCGCCAACCCTCCAGGCACCAGCCGGGATATGAAGATACCAGGAACCTTTTCCAGTCCGTGTGGTGTCACCCGCACACTTGTTCCATCTCGGATGTAAAAACCCAAGGGTTTATCTGAGCCATGACGATACAGTCGGACACGACGGTGAGACTCAGGTAGGATGTCCACATCAATGATCGAGGAGACGGGACGGAAGTCCTGGGGCATGCCAATGCGGATGTGTGGCCTCTTGCGGTTGACATCGTTGTTGCGCAGGGCAACCACAGCCTTCTTCTTGCGTGTTATTGTGTTGATGCCAAAGTTAGCATAGTCTGCCTCTTCTGCAAATAAATAAAAGGAGACAGAAACAGAAAGCAATGAGTGCCCAAGTTTCCATGCTAGAACTTCAAAACCTGCACATATGAACACACCTTTAAATCAAACCACCTGCTCACAGGCTTTTTAAACTATACACAGATGTGCTTGAAAAGATTTTTCAAGCTAAAGACCTGCTAATAATTTATATAGATTTCATTCAACATGAGACATTAACATAGTTTTTATTGCTAAAATCATAAACAAAACTTGAGTGCCTTCTGTTTCAAGAACTTAACTGTGTCCCCTTTAGAATGATGAGTCCAGCTATGTATGAAAAATGACATGTTAGCATGTCAACTCTTTTCACACGCTGCTCCTACTGAGACACCCTGTGTGTGCATGTTTGGATAAAATGCTGAGTGTGCAGAGCATTCCTGTCTGTGCTGACGGAGGTGACCCGCCCCTCTGCTACCAGACAGCAGCTGGAGGGATACAAAGGCACGTACACGTCAAACAGAATACTGATTGTACTTTCAACAAAAAAGGTCTTTGGTGCTGCTGTAGCTTAACCTGAAATTGAACTCAAAGGAGGACAAGACAATACATTGTGGAGAGAATGAGCTGCGAATGAAGATGTGTGTGGTAATCTCAGTTAAAGCGTGATGTTTCCAACCAGAGATTTAGAACATTCAGTCAAACAATGAAAACCTTAATAGAGGGCTCTCCATCACCCTCTCAGGACAGCAACATATCTGCTGACAAACAGGCTTATGCTCTTGTTTAGATAAAATAAAAGGAGGGAAAATTGAGGCTTATCAAGAGGGGAATGAAATAAGGTGAAATAAGGTGTTACACAAACATTGACTAAAATGTTTATCGAATTGTGGATTTGGGAAAAGTACCAGTGACGTGTGTGCTCCTGAATGGGGGGGGGGGAACAAAAACACTTGATAGCTCACTAATCTTCCATTCTCAGGCAGACAGGAAATCTGGACACAGCAAAGCCTGATGTGACAGGAAGTGCGGGTCCCCTGGCGGGAGCATCAGCCCCCATGCTTCCATTGCAACAGTACTGAGTCATATTTGCCCTACTGTGTGGGACACCTGCTTCATAAAATCATTATATATCAAGGGAGGTATGTGTCTACGGGCGAGTACATTTTGATTTCTGGTCCCATCTTCAAATTCCACTGTGGAGAGAGAGAGAAAGATGAAACAAAAATGGAGTCTCTGAGAAGAGCCAGCTGGCCAGTCTTCCCTCTGCCCTCAGAGGAGTGAGAATGTCTGCCATACAGCTCCCTATGCAGTGCTGACTCATTCATATATGTTGTCTTCCCCATCACCTCCCTCTTGCTCACCCTGTGCAGAATGTTGACTGAGCAGGAGCATTCTTTCTTACAGCTTTAGATGGAATTAACCTGGGGAGATATTGTGCGCAACCACAGTACACATGGGGAACTAGCAATGACTAAGTTAAGTAAAATGAGGAAAATTGCAAAAATAAGAATGGTTAATGAATGTTAGTGAAGTAGGTGATTGATTGAGGTCTCTGGCACAGCAAAATAATTATACTGTCAAGTACTCACTGACTCAAGCCAAACTGATGTCCCAACAACATGTAATTCTGATAAAGAAATAGCTTAGAAAATTCCTCTCGTCAGCTTTTGCTGCTTTAAAACAAATGTACTTTTGGCAAAAGAGTCTGCTTATCAACGAACTCATTGTATAGTGCATGGTATCCTTGGTTTTTCTAAGCATGTTGTGGCAGAAGCTGATTTGATTGAATCCAGACAAAACTTTTGCTGCAGCACTGGAATTTCAGCCACAAGTGCAAGCCTCCCTGATGGGAACCATATTTCACCATGGAGGTGAAAGTCTCATTACAGGTCTATGGTGCAACATCCTCCTCCTTCCATACCCACGCCTCAGTCTGAAACCATCGGCAGCACACATCCCACCACATTACTTGCATTTTCAGTAGAACAGATGATCTTTTAGTCAGAAATCCTATGGATACAACTATAATTAGAATACGCTTTCTGTGTGTAATCTCCCTGAGCTGTTTTGCAAAATCCCATAAAAAGCCCATGCTGCAGTATTTCGTTTGAAGAAATTGACAAACACAAAGACATGAAATGGTGCATTGGATACACCCTAGAGCAAAAGTTGAACAGACAAAAGCTTTGGTTAAATATGGATTAAACGCAGATACAATTGTTACAATCCAGGAAATTTGATTTTAACAGAATCTACATGCAAATTCTTCCTTAGTGATATTCAGAATTGTTATATATATATATACACACACACACACACACACACACACATATGTATACACACTTTGCTAAAAGTCAATTAAAGTCCATTGATGTTTTGATATTATAGAGGGATATGCGGAGACTCATCTACATATCACATAACATCATGCAATGTCACATAGCTTGTGGAAGAATGTGAGTGTGAGCCATGTAGGAAACAACAACAGCCTGAGGTGGAGCAGGATTTCTGCAAACTGCCGTTCACCTTCAGAGAACTGATAACATTTTGTGTTTAAACAAAGTGGACACACTACACATATTACCTTTAACGACTATAGAGTTAAACATTTGGTGAATCAAACAGTCAAAAGACAAAAATTAATTAGCAACTTAATAATCAACTGATCATGTAAATTAGCCACCAAAACCAACTATAATTAAAGGCAGACTGCTGATGTCATCACAATTTTTTCCTAACAAGTAGAACCTAACTCACCGTATATATTACCTTGGTCAGTAAAACCATCATTGGATTACAGTACTTGATTATGCCAAATAAATGAAAATGTTGAATCATAAAACCAGGCTGTGGCAAACTTTGTCTGTATGTCAGGAGGGCTGACCAATATTCTATTGGTCTATTCTAGACCAATACATGAATCAACATGGAAAGGGTTTTGGGAAGTTACATATTATGATCTCTCATGCACATCTTGTTTTATTCCATAATGCAAGAAAATTCCTCTTTTGCAAATGAAACCAAATCTAATCTCATGAGGGTCAATAATTATACAAAGATGCACGCGCACAGACACACACACACACACACACACACACACACACAGCCTGTGGTGCATTGGTAGACTAAGTGAGCTTGTTCCAGTCAATCACACAAAGGTTATCGTAACATTTCCTGACAACCCTAATCCCTGCTACACTGATGCATTATGGGTAAGCCAATGTGAACCCGTTGATCAAAGCCTGTCGGGTCACTGGCAGGCATCTGCAGGCTCAACAGCACCTCAGAACAAAAGCCTATCAGAAAATCCTGGTGTTTCAATTAGCCGTTTCTCATTTTTTCCACCATTTTATCTTCTATCAAATGCTATTTACTGATTTGTGTGTAGAGTATAAAACATAATTTTATGTGATAGAAAATCCATGAGCACCTACTAAGCATAGTGTACATCACACCAGCTGTTAGCATTTACACTAAACCTCAGTTTGTTCTAAACTTAAGGTCAGGGAATTCCACTAAAAATCCAGCTAACAGAGAGGCTAAACGCTGACAGGGGCGGAAAAATGTTCATTCACTTAAATAACATTTAACATCTGTGGTAAAGAGTATCAGTGAGGGTAATGTGAGAGCTCTGACACAGCTCAGTGGATAAAGAGAGAATGTCAGAAATTGACAGTGGGATTTCAACATTACCATGTTTTCCAAACTAAAGACTAAACCCCATGACACCAGAAAGCACCACCGAACGTGGCTCCACCCCATAACCCATGTCAGGTCGGGGGGAAAGAGGTCGGAGGTGAAAAGACGGCTTCTGGGTGACTTTTACATTCTAGTCCCAGCTGAAGTCTGCAGTTACGTGTGTCTGGTGTGTGTGTGTGTGTGTGTGTGTGTGTGTGTGTGTGTGTGTGTGCTTGACACTCAAGGAATGTGGGGGTTAATGTAGTTGGAGATATCTCCCAACAGGTTTAAGACTTCCATATACTCAAAGGACAGGCAAGGGCTGCTGTGAACTAAAGTAACTGGCCGATTAAAGTTTAGTTAAAAACAGTTGTGTGATATGATATATAATTGGCATATTGCAATTTTTCTTCCAAGCTTTTATTTAAGACAGAATTTAGTATGGCTATTATCTGCTGGACAATATTTTAACTAGCTTGGAAACATAAGCACAGTTTTTGTGCAATACTGGTGCATTTAGAGAAAAGTGGCCTCTTTGTGATTCTTGGTTGCTGTTGAATACCCCATGCTGTTACAAAACAAAGAAAAAAATGGAAAAATAGTCTTTGTTCCACTGAAGCCCACCTCTAGTTAACCAAAGGCCCTTTAAAGTCCTACTGCTTTCCACATTTTCCCATAAAAAGGCAAGAACCTAAAGAGTTTTATGATCAGCCATTAAGGCCACTGCACACTTGTTCCTGGCACGTCTTCTTACATTCACTGCTGCCTCGATCCAACAGCAAACACAGCCTGAAAAGATGACAGAAATGAACCACAACAGAAATATACTTCCATCTTTACAACGCTCCTCAAGTCAATTTTTAATGCTTGATTTAATGTGTGATGTAATGTGTGTAATACAACAACAGTAGCAGAACATTTATCAATGGGGTATTTGAATAGTGTGCGTGCATGTGTGTGTGTGTGTGTGTGTGTGTGTGTGTGTGTGTGTGTATTCCGCAGGCTTAATGGCTTAACATAAGTGAATGTGCCACATCACAGCCACAAAACGACTGGTATGACTAATAAGCGGCACCATAATAACACAGACGTTCAGACTAATGGTGTTTGAAGAGCCGTTTGGGGCCAGCTTCATGTGTGATATTTCACACATGGCTTTGTGAAAGTTTGAACAAGATGTTAAATATTTTTGGTATATCTGTACCGGCAGAGGGGTCAACACAAGGAGAGGCACAAAATGACAAACCAGAAATTATGTTAATATGTCACTAATGTCTCTGTTGCAAAAATAGCAATTAATATAGAATATTGAAAAAGCTCCACATATGCATCCCCATTAAAGCATCTGCAAAAAATATTTAAAAAAGAACAAACAATAAAACATAATTATCTATTAAAAGTGGCAACTAAAAAGTGTACAAGTTTATTTACAATCTAAGAGCTATATAGTCAATCAATGAGAAGGCCGGTAAACTGAAGTTTGTGTGGAGGTCTTGTTATTATGTGCATGTGAGATTTGGGGTAGAGGCAACAACATCAAGATGGACTAACAGATTTAGCAGTGGACCCTCAGGGGTGTGGGCCCTCTGGTAATGATATTTTTACCCCGTGATTTGACCCAGACATTAGCAGTCCAGCTGAGCAACTCCACAAACACACAATCCTTTCAGACTGTTTTACAGAAACAGCTACTACTGTTCTGACATCAGGCCACGCAAAGAGCTCCACAGTTGAGCACTGAGATATAGGAAGGATGCATGAAATTCTGAATTTCATGCCATACACTAGATTTAGCATCTTGAGCACAGAACAGCATTCTGCACTATGCACTTCCAAATTTGTGATACATTACTACATCCTTCCTGTCTGACTGTTGAGTAGAAAGCACAGATTTCCAAAAATACTGAATAATTTCTGAAAGGTATTAAGTATTAAACTTAATATGTGGTTCTTCTACCATCTTCTTCATCTGTTGCTGTGCAAAAAGGGCATTAAAAACAGACATTTTGTAGTTTTATTCATCAGTCAAACTGCAGCCTACAACCTCTGGCCTGTTGCTATGTCTACACCATATCCAGCTACAGTCCAATCTATGCAAGTGACATTCCTGCTCCCCAGCAACACCCCACTCACCCCTGCAGCCCCCATCATGGTCTTCGGCCAAGCGTGACAAAGTGGTCAGTGACAGGAGAGACCATAATGACGGGAGAGAGGCAGAAACGAGGTACAGAGAGAGAGAGAGTAGTGAATAATGCTGGACCCTGCTGCCTTTTGCATTAGGTCACAAGCAGTGGGCTTCATTGCTGGGCCCCACAGATAGACACACAGACACACACAGACACACACACACACAGAGCTGCTAAGTCCTCACTTTCAAATCCATCAGGAATACAGCATAAAGTAGAATGGGAATGAACAGCACATGACAGAACAGAGCCATGCAGGACAAGGCCGGGCATCCCAGTACAGAGCTGTACAGTTGGCATAAGTGTCCGCTGAATTTTTTTTCCCTTCACTGACATTTGCATTTCTTTTGCTCCTGTTTGCATTATAAAAGACATAATCTAATGAAATGCACAAGGCTTTGTGCTGCTTTCGCCTCATAGCGTGGGGCTCAGAGCTGGTCGGTTTTCATGACTCTGCAGTGGTTTCATCCAAGAAATCCAAATACAGAAAAATGAGCTGCACAGCATTTTTTTACAACTCTTTCCCATGTAACAGAACTGCAATAAAAAAGGCATTTTCTTCTAATACTGCTCGGTTTGCAGTTGCCAGGTCAAGTTTTCGCTTTTGTAAAAATAAAACGCATGTCGAGACCGTTCCAATGAGACGGACACACAAACGTATTGAATGAACCAAAACAATCAGTATTCTTGGACGTCTCCTCTCCTTCCCCGTTGGAGACAGTCGGGAAGTCTATCTGTGTGTTTAGAGGCTGACTGCTGCCAAGACGTTAAGCTTACACTGACATGGAAAAAGAATCCAGACAGAATAAAGAAGAACTTTTTTTTTTTTTAAACATGCAAACATATTTTGCATTCTTGGAGGGATGGTTGAGGCAGGACTTGGGTGGAAATTTGGAGAAGCTTGATAAATGTACAAGGTTATAATAGGCAGCTGCTCTGAAGGTCTGTTAAGGATCATTCTGGAAGTTTTGAGGATCTTGTGCATTTTTTGATATGTTAGGTGCATAAAAAAGAAAAGACTGTGTCAGAAGGGGTGAAAAATAACTGACTACATTCAGTCATGTGCTGCACTTAAGCAAAACCTAAAATGGTATTTGCACCTTATTTGAGCATTTATGCTAATTTAGACTTGTATATCACAATATATTGTACATTTGTGTTCCCTACATTTAGCTGATAGTTTGAGAAGAAAGAGGCCATTCTAGGTAATTTAAAATTTCATTCACATTTTCTTGTAGTACCTGTTTACCTTTACCAAAATGCAATTTTCAATGCAGGACGTTTTACACCCCTTTCCATAGGAGTGAACAGAAGCACAACAGCCTTCACTTTTACATGAACTGTGGACCTGCTAATTCCAGAAAGAGCTGGTAGGAAAAAGAGTTTAGAGTCATTATTAGCATTAAGACTCTTAACAGGTTCCGCAGATCAACAATTATGTAGTCTCCATTTGTTTTTGCGTCGGGTACATGAAAAAAAAAAAAAAAAAACCCCAGAGGAAACCCTGGGATTATCAGAAAAGAGTAAGGCGATAGTGAACTATATGCAAAAGAATCAGACAAATCTCTAATGCACAAACCGTATATGTGCTGGGGATCAATTTGCATGTGCTCCCTCTATTTTTTCACTACCAGCGCTCATTTCAGTTATTGTGGCACACGGGCTGAGCTGCACATCTGGGACAAGTTAAATAGAGCTGCCTTGTCTGCTCCATTCTGGCTTGGTCTGTGTAGTGGGAAGAGTCACAGGTTTAAGGTTCACTACAGGTATCACTGCACCCCCATGACACACACACACACACACACACACACACACACACACTGAGAGAGAGAGAGAGAGGACCTCACACAGCACCAGCAACTTTATTCACACATGCAGATTTTGGGTCATATCACATGGGGAACAGAGGTTAAGACCAAGAGAAGACTATTTAAAGAAGAAGGGAGTAGGAGAGTGCATGTGTGTACATAAGGAGATTAACGTGTGTGTGTGTGTGTGTGTGTGTGTGTGTGGGGTTGGGGGGGGGGGGGGGGGGGGGGGGGTTGACGTACAACAGAGGAGATCAGGGTGAAACATCAAAGAGGGAGAAAGAGGAGGGCGATGGAGAAAACAGGTCTTGCATTCCTCCAAGGGGAGCAATCTAGACTCCATCAAGTGCCCCCCTGCCTATAAGAAAAAAAAAAAAAAAAAAAAAAGCGGGTGGGGGTTCAAACCTTCCTGCCTCAACCTCCCTCTCCCTCTGCTCCTACCAGTGCTGCTTCTAGTTTTAATCCAGCTGCCTCACTACTGATGTTTCCAACCAAGAAAACACATGATGTTGATTTAAGTTCCACAAAGTCTCCACCACCATCTGGCCCACAGGTACCCAGGCTGCCTTGCTTACTACCTCTGCACAGATATAAATAAATGTCTCTGCAGAATACAAAGTTAATGGAAATCTCTGAAAAAACAAAGAACATTTCTGAGCCATAAACCGGGGACAGATTTTTCATTTCAAAGAGTACAAAGAGGACTGAGACTCAAGTGTAAGCGTTAAAAAACACACAGTCCGACCATATGAGAAAAAATACAGGCATTCTGGCAAAGACATGAGAGGAGAAATAGATTCTGGCAATCTAGTGATGACAGCAGTCACAGCAGCAGACTTGGACTAAAGTCCTTGCCACCTGTCTGTTCCTCTGTTTGTGTGAGAGTCCAAGTGAGTGATTTAAGTGGGTACATGTGAGAGAAGACAGACAATAACAGACAGAAGAACTCTGAATGCCCTTAAAACTAGGAAGATGCATACAATACCTGCTCTATATGACTATGAGATGGACATTCAGAAAATACCATACAGTAGCATAATATGAATTGCTCTATGAACTCTTAACTCCTCTCCAACACTCACACAGGCCCAGGAGCCGTCAGCCTCTTTAACCACTGTGTTTAATGAGCCCTGGGCTGTAAAGACTTGCCCTCAGTTGTATTTGCTTCACAATGTTTAATGAAGAGAGCAAAATTTATGACTCCAGTGTGAATATTATTCATGTGGGTCCACTTCAGGAACGAAAGAAAGGGAGCATGGTTCATTTGAGATTGCTTGTTGAGATAGTTTTATAAGAAAATGAATAAAGCCATTTAAGGTTTGGAGTTGTGCTGAAATGATTCATGTTATATAAGCAGCTGCAAAAACGCTAAGAATAATAAACCCATATACAAAGAGGATGCAGTGATTGTGTGATGAATCTAAAGTTTTACAATAGTGTGCATTACTATTCATGTGCAAAGCATACATTTTTTGACTTTATGGGCTTTCTGGTTTTCTTGTGTCATTCAGCTACCCAACTCTTCTGCTACCTAGAGGGCTTCACCTGCCTGCTGGATCAGCACCTGCAGCAGCATTATGTGAAATCAAATATCTAACAGAAAATAATGATGATATCCAAGTAAAGTGATATTCCAAATGTAATTTCTATACTTCAAAAACTAATGTACAAAAATGACAAAAGATGAAGGTTGTATTTGAGTTAATTTAATAAATACAATAAAAAAATACTAAGTTACTATCTTAAAGTATG
Organism: Remorina albescens; assembly: GCA_034769265.1. Taxonomy (NCBI): domain Eukaryota; kingdom Metazoa; phylum Chordata; class Actinopteri; order Carangiformes; family Echeneidae; genus Remorina; species Remorina albescens. Next base: position 14,454,493 of record CM068492.1, on the reverse strand, counting down.
GATTTGAATCCATACTTTAAGATAGTAACATTAATCTTTTATGCTGCTAATTTCTAAAAATATTTCTCCTGTGGTGATCTTGACATATCATTGAAGCTAATGTTCGAATCCACTCAGGTGGACACAGAAGTGCAACTTGTGACATTAAACGATGACCCCACTTGATCACACCAGCTATAGTCAAGTCCAGGGTTTGGATTCATTTCCTTTTCTACTGCCCTTGTTTGCTATCTTTTTCATCCTGATTGTCTGTGTCAAGGATCTGAGCTGAGTCACTTTCTAACCCTTTATCAGCTGCAGGTGAAAGACAACAAGCAGACTAGGAGGATTATAGTGTCTCTAGCTCTCTCACTGACTCTCGCACATAGACAACCACACTGCAGAGACCAAGAATTGCTGCAGGATGTAACATTCAAGCAGGCAGGTAAGGAAATGAGACAATCAATAAAGAGGACCGATTCAGAAAATGCCCAATTTCCCTCTGTAAACAGGTGAAAAGAGAAACAAATCATCATGTGGCCTGTGAGCCAATTTTAGTTTTGTTTGTGCTAAATTGTTGGTTTAAGGGGGAACTAAGAGAGAGCGAACGAGACTGAGAAAGGGGCTAGACCGTCTTCACAGAAGAGGTCGTGCTGAGAAGGTCTTACATCAGCCCACAGGAAAAGTGATCCTTTGTTATGAAGCTGCCTCTGGAGACATTCAGCTCATTCACACCATGGGGAAGAAAAATAACCCTCACGATACAACTTGACTTTAGAGTGGCCAGAGAAAATATTGTCTCTGAATGCGAGCAGACAAAGAGAAATAAAGTCACATACACACGTTGTCTAATAAGAAACTCCGGCACTCAAATGTACATTATTATGCAACAAATCATCGTGATAGTCTTGGCTGAATAAGGGCTTCTTGGCCAATTTGGTTGTTCGGCCAGTTTAATGTTACCATTCTTCATCCTTTGAAGGGGATCCAGCCGGTGATTTGCGCTGGTATGTGATGGACCCTGCAGTCACTACAGGCTCATTCACTGCCCTCTATTCAGTCATAACCAAGGGTCAACGAAAAGCCCCTTTCCGGCCTTCAGGTGAGGGCCCCCCATTCCCTGACTGTGATTGGGCAAACCCTTTGCAAGCTTGAGCAGGCTACAGCCCCAACCCCCCCTGCACCTGAAAGCACCAACACCCTCTCTTACACAACCACACAGCATAACAGAAGACTTCCTGTGTATGGTGACACAGATCCTTGGTTCTTCCTGCCGCTGCTTTTCTGCACTGACTCCATTTGTGGTTTACTTCATCTCATCCCTACAGCCATATCACTAATATCTCCCCTCTCCAACACATACCACCCCCCCCTCCACACACACACACACACACACACATATCAAAACCATCAGCGGGAGAATTTCCACATGAGCTGTCAGTATCCATTGTTTCAACAAGTCTCTGGGACACAATTCATATCAGCACAAGAGTCAGGGCTCATTCCTCCCCTCCTCCATTCTTTTCCTTCCTCTCTCATCCTGAACTGCTGAGTTGGCCTGATTCAACCACCAATGTGAGTGGGGGGTGGGTGGGAGAAGGGACAGCGTCTTCTCATGTTGTGTTTGTCTACTTCTGCCAGACATTTTTGAGTCAGTTCAGGAGTTTGTAGGACAAATATTTCACTGAACATGAAGGTTTTAGGTAAAAACATTATTTATGACAGTTCATTAATGAATATACTAGTGCAGCATCCATTTCAAACAGGCAGACAAGTCCACCTTTATGAGACTATGCCTAAAAGCTATGCAGTAGGGGGCATTTTTGTAATAAAAATCAGTGTTACTCACTTTAAGGCCTCTTCTCACATCAATTACTGGAGACAAGGACGCAGTGACGTCAAGATAACCTTGCCCAATTTCCTTTGGCATAAGCACATGGAGCTGATCATGAGTCACAGACGTTTTAATAAAGAATCCGATAAACAGCTAAGGAGCAAAGTGTAGCTCTGAATCATTCACCTGATCACTTAAGACCGACTGGCTCTCTAGTAAAACAGTATCCAATATCCAGAGATCAAATTTTTACTGCAGAAAATCTTCCAAGATGTATTAATTTAGCTATAGACAAATCACAAATGAGACACATACTTTATATCCATTCAGTGATTTACTTTGAAGTTAAATCAAATGGCTCATTGCCAGGTCTGGTGATTTGTAATAGCCAATCATAAACACTTTTGGCTTTAGTATAGCCAATCAAAGCTGTCCAATGCATGTTATGGCTGAAGAATTGTCAGGCTGGTGAGGGGCATGACAGCTTGGCTCTTTGTTTTAGCCTCATGACCTATATATGGCTATACTTTTAGCTGGCTGTAATTGTTCTTTTAATTCGCTGACCCCCCTGCTCCACGCACAAACACCCTGACCCACACAAACACTGCCATCCAGTTGCATTATTTCCTCATAAATCAAGTGGGCCATAAAGGTCTTAGCTACCATTAAGTGGAGGTTAGAAAAAGAAGCAATGTTTAAATTAATCAATTTCAGAAAACATAATAAATAACTCTAAAATGCAGCACACTTTTTTGAAAAAAAAGGAAGAAAGAAAGAAAGAAAAACAAAATGGTCTCAGATTTCAACAGTATAGCTTGGCCACATGGGAATACCAGAGGAGTAAACAACCCCAAAGAAACAGTTAACTCCCTCTCAGCAGAAACGATCAGACCCTTTCAACAGAAATAACATCCAACATTTACTATATGGGTTTTGAGACATGATCATTCCCTTTTAATGCTAAAGGCATATTCCATCAGTTCAATGGAAAAATTGCATGCAAGGACTTTAGTCAATGCCGGGAAAAAATCCTGAGATGCACAAAAAAAATCAAAGAACAAAAACATGCACACTGAAAGGCAAAATCAAGAGTTCATACAATACTCTCGTACACAGTAAGAACCATGTTTACACAACTTCATCAAATTTAATTCTCGATGGTTGTCCCACATGGACTGTGAACTTCTGACCAGGGTCATTATATAGAGAAAATAAGTTACTTTACGTGCTACAAGGATGAGCACAAGGCTGGTTTCAGGGGAATTATGTATGTATATATACACATATTAAGTATGTGTGTGTTCTTTCAATGTACAGTATTTATGGCATATGAGCCCGCCATGTGCAGCAGCAGAGGGAAGCACAACAGACTCTACTCATTTCAAAGCAAAGCGGGACGTTCAGTGCTTTACTTTAATTATAAACTACGGGGAATGACAGATTTACTTATTAACTAAATCTTAGGGGCGATACCTGCAGTTAGTACGAGTTTGTTTTTGCAGCCAAGACACAGCTAATCTACAATGAGCTGGGTGGCTTTAATCCTTGCCAGTGGTGAGTGCGTTTGCTGCAGATGAGCTGCCGAGAAGCAGAGTCAGTCCCTCCTTTGTAATTATGGACTCCCAAAATAACCCTTTGCCGAGGCAATGCCAGGTGGATGTTGTGCTAGCTAACTTTCAGGGCTCAACTTGCTGGTGCAAGAAAGTTGTATGTTGTGAATGAGGCCAGAAAAGAAAGGGATGTGGTGCCATTGTTTGGAAGATACAAATTCATTCAAATATGTGGTTTGTAAATAATCCAAAGCTTTTAAAATGTGATTTCCAAAGAAAAACCAAGAGGAAAATAGATCTTAAATCCCTGATGAATTTCAAACTGCAACCTAATACAGGAGGAGATGGCACGGAGGCTCTTCTCAAGCTTATATTTCCTCAAAGGACACAAATACCTCATTCAAACTTGTATTCATAACACGATGATATGTGAATTAGTGAGTTTTCAGACGCAGGATCAGAGCGTGCCTGGCCTTGTCCTTCAGTAGAGCTGTAATTAAACAGGAACTGCAGTGAGCAGTCCCACAGCGAGCCGTCTCTGCACAAACCAGCGACTCCTCCCTCAAAAACCCACTAACACCCACCCAGCGTCCATATTCCTCGTTCCCACTAACCCCAAATCTTCACCCTCTTCCCTCACTTAGCTCGTGGCTCGGTTCTAAACTTGGCCTGGGAATTTTCCACTGCATTCTCCTATTCAACCAGGCTCAGTATTGTCTCAGTTCTGCCTGAAGGAAAAACCAATCCTTCATTGTTCATGACGATAAAATCTGTGATGTTTATTGCATTATATAAAAGGTATCTTCTGTGTTTGTTGACTGCTCAATGACTTCCTCTATTTCAATTCTGTTCAATTACAACAGAACTGAAGCAGACTAACATGGAGGTGGAAAGATTAAGTAGCAACTGTGACAAAACGAGGTCTGCTGGTTTGTATTCTGTTACGATAACTGCATCACCATATAATAAAACTGATGAGTGGCCTTCAAAAGGCAAAAACCTAAAAGAAACCTAAAAGAAAACATGCCGTTGTGCTTTGACAACATGGGGTGACAAGAAAAACCCATGTTAAAAGCAACTGTTGAACATTTTGTGATGCATTTAGTCGCTTTGTAGTTTACAGAAATTAGAAGATTGAATGAGACTGAAATCAATCTGAAGTTTCAGCCAACAATCAGATGCTTTAAATTAGCATTAAAACTGGATACAGCTATTGTTTGAAGGTAACAAACCCCACAATGCAGAACCTCTAATTTGTTTAATGTACACATGCTAGTTGTTCATGCTATCTGGCCAGTATTGCTCTCCTCTCAGAAGAAACATGTTGGAAGATTTTTCTGGCATTACATCAACACAGCTTTACTGTTAAACATGAGAATAATATACGAACATGCATTTTCTGTTGTATAGAATCTACACTGCAGCTTCATTAAGTCCAAAAGAGGCCCTGCACATCAGTCTCATGACGACATTCACTCAAAGACATAAACAAAGACCTAAATCCATACACAGTTGGAAATTCTAAGCCACACATTTCATAGGAGCTCATTCCACATTCAAGCCAGGAAAGAAATAAGATAATAAGGCAGTGAAATATTTCAAGCTTAACTTCTCTTTGAAGGTTCATGTAGCTGAGGAGTGGCTGTAGTGGTGGTGGCAGCTTAGGAAGTTGTTTGTTTGTCCCTGAAGGACTGGCTATATTCATCCAGCATACAATTTACAGAGGCTGTGTCTCTGCAGGATGAGGTCAATTTCAACCCAGCCACCGAATTTCTGAGAGTCATAATAGAAAGTGTATGAAGATATTAAAGCATTTTTTGAATTGAGAGCAGCTGTCTGTATTGTTCATTTTTACCAATATGGAGACTTGCAAATCGGCTGCATCCTTCAGGAAATTTGCACGTCAAACACTGGAGAAAACATTTAAGCAGCCCTGTCTTCTCCTACACTGTCTGGAAACTTCTTTGTGGGGGGGCGGGGGAGTCAGTTCAAAGCTGGGGTCGTAAACCAAAATGAAAGCAGGGGCTTAGGAAACACAAACACCAATATAGTTTTGCCAAACACAACATCCTTCACAAGTTTAATTAAAACACAGGAGCTCCCCTGCCAGGCCTCAGGGACAGAGAAAAGGACTCAACATGTGTGTCTGTTTGTGGCACACATGAACAAGCCATTATGTGTGTTTGTGAACTGAATCACATTATGGTAACTGCACCACAGCAGTAATTTACTCTCACTGTAACAAAGCATATCTGTGTTGAGGATGCACACATAAGCACAAAGGAGATGTAATGGAACTCAGTGTGTGTGTATCTAGCTGCATGTTTAGTATGGGTGTGGATTTGTGTGTTTGTGCTCAGTCATGCACATGCTTATCCCCTTTTTTTCGTGCCAGCTCTCGTGATTTATAGCATCATCCAAGCTGGTTCGCAGTGTCCTCACAGTCAGAGGCACAAAAGGGAGGAAGCTCCCCATCAGATGGGACTGCCGCTGCTCGCTCCTGCTCCTGGCATCTCCATCACACTTTAACTGTGGCTGGCATTGTCTGAAGACATGCAGGCCACACACAGGTTTTATGGAAAAGCCCACACACTACCTAAAAGGCTTTGTAGCACAGAAACCTTTCCCCCGTTGAGACAGGGATAAATTTACTACACTGACTAGGCCCTGAACACCTTACTTGCCTGACTTGAGGCATTTTCAAAGGTGCTGTAGTTTCCCGTGCTGCTGCCCACTGAATGTAACACAGATGTGTCATCAAAGTGTCTGTCTAACTCTTATAAAAAGTCCTAATAAAAGGCTTTTTGTCTGTGACATTTGCTTGTGGCACCTCTGCTCATTTGGGCTTCCCCTCTTCCCCAGAAAATTCCTGATTTCCGTTGGCTCAGATTGCAACAGGAGGATAAGAGCCAGACCACTGGATAGAGGTGGACTGAACCTGCCCACTCCTCCCTCCTTCCTCTTGTCTCTGAGCCCGTCTGTCTTTCTTACTGTCAGGCTGACTCCCCACTGTCTGCCGTGGTTTTCTCTCCCTTGCCCTTGACAACTGAGTAATGCATGGACTCTAATGTGAAAAGAATGAAGATCAGTCCATGCAGATACCTATAACATTCTTGAATTCAGACCAAGATGTTCAGATGGATGGGTTGCAGGGTTTTGTTGGAGTCTCTCTGAGAGGAAATATAGTCTGTCCTCAGGAAAAGGGAAAGCACAGAGGGGTGGAGATGTAACAAAGAAAACAAAAGCACGAAAAAGAAAAAAAAAAGATGGGGTTTGACAAAACAGCTGCTGTCTCTTACAAGGAGCAGTAGGTATCGTATAGGCTTGTTGCATCATGGCCATGCCTTTAATTAAAACCAGCTTCATGGTCGCACAGCTTCAGGCCACTCTCTTGTATCAGGCACAAAGGTAATGGAAGCCTCAGAATAAAAGACCAAATTCAAACTCACTCTTAATGTCTGAGTAAAGAGAGTCACAAAAGCGCATGAACGCAATGGAATGAGGCAGTACCTTCACAGGACCAAAATAGATCTGCTGGAATGAGGAAGAAGATGCTGCTCATCGTGGTATTTTGTTGTGAGGCTAGAATGCAAATTATTAAGCCAAACAGCATCCACAAAGCAAATGGACAAAGAAGACGGAAGAGAAAAAGCAGCAGACTGGATTGAATAAAGTCAGATACCAATACCAAATAAAGAGATCTTTTTAATCCACTGTCTGAGAACTAAATCAGCTTTGGGAGATCTGGTTGAGATAAAGAGCCAATGCTAATTACAGAAGTGACTCTTTTTCTTGCTTACATGGATCAAATAGTGTGTGTGTGTGAGAGTTACCACTAGTGAGCCCAGGCATGTTGACACATCTGCTGCACAATCCCATCCAGTGAACAGGGCCAGGTGGATAAAAACAAACAAATAAACAAACAAACAAACACACACACACACACACGCACGCACGCACGCACCTACACGAGCACGCACCCACAAGCACAAACACACACCTCCACGTGGATTCCTGCAGTTGGCCAGTAAACTATGACACAGGCCTAGAGAGAAAAAGGGATTGTAGGTATAAAATGCACAATGGCCGCTCTTCGGAAGTTTGTATCTTCTAAACATTAAATTCTTTTTACATGTAGACTGAAAGAATAAAGAAAAAAGACTTGGGTTGATAATTAACCATCACAACACAGGTGTAGATGGGAAAAATAGAGATTTTATGAAACCTGCCTAACGTAACAAAGTCTCAACAGATACAATTGTTGAAAAAAAGTTCAGCACTAAAACACAAATTCCACTTTCAAGAAGCTGGAATAACATGAAAACTGAAAGAAAAAAAAGATGTCTGCTTAAAACCTTCTTGTTTTATGGGAGGAAATTGGGTTTTAGAAAAAAAACCAAAACAAAACAAAACACACACAATCCCAAAGTAAACGGAGTCCAGCAAAAATCAGACATCCAGACAAAAAAAAAAAAAAAAAAAAGGAAAGAAACAAACCCACCAAAGTTCTTCTCCATTTCAACTTTTGGACTGTGGCCGTTTCAGGCAGTATCTTTTTCATGCACTTTGTCCTATTTCATCTGTTTTAAGTGTCTGACTATTCCCAATTTTAACAATATATGACAGTATGAAAATTAAAAACCAAATCTATGCAATCCTGCGGCCAAATTCTTAGCGGGTTGAGTGTGGCTGATGGTCTCACACAACTCCTAGCCAAAATGACTCCATACCTAAAAAAGGTCATGTCAGGTCAGGCCTGGCTATGGTCAAGCTTTTGTCCAACATACATATCCTCTCACATCTAACAGCCCAAAATAAGTTAAACCCACAACAACCCTTATTATAAAAAGGTAGTTTTTCCCATATGCTGATGAATTTTTAGCCCCTTCTTCTTTGATTTGCGCATGTGATTTTCTTACTTAGGAATTAAGAGTAAAATCTGGATGTTCACAATTTCCAGGGAACACAAAAACCTTCTTAATGTGAAAACAAATACTCTGAAACCATTAAGGAACTTTACAGCTCATGCATTCATATTCCTGTTGTGCTCCTTTAATAGTTTTGAGATTAAATGACACCTTTCTATTCACAGCCTGTCAGGCATTGCTTTGTTAAAGCAATGCCTGACAGGCTAAACAGCACATTTAAGGTTTAACTGCACAAAAAAAGAAAAAGCAGCAGAGCCAAGTTTGGAAAGTGTTGACAGTCAAGGCAGCCATAATAACGTTCGCACATCTTTGATCTCCAAGCAACTGTGCTGTCCAAGTTGTTGAGAAACAAGCAGTGGCCTGGATGTCTGCACTTTTTTAGCTGCTGTTGCTTTCTGGGTTTGGGGTTTTTTTTGGGTTTTTTTTTGCTCTGGTGCCACATCTCTCCTTCGTCTGGCTGCTGTTGATTTCCAATTCTGCAGTTTTCACAGGTGTGGACAGCACACCAGTAAACCTCTGCACTCAGCGTGTTAGATATGAAGCCACCCAAGGCTCAGCCTTGGCCCACATCGCCTAGCTCTATTTATTTAAACTTTTAGCCCTTTGCCAGACAAGGGTCTCTTCGTTTTGTTCAAAGTTTAGTCTGTGTGCAGGCCACTGGCACTGTCTACAAAAACAACTTCATTTTCCCCCCTAAAACTGAACTGCAAAAGCAGGCCAGTATTTTGCTTGGATGAGGACCATTTTCTGTTAAACCATTAGTGTAATTACACATAAAACCTGAATTAAATCTAAGACACATACCCTATTTGAAGCCTAATTGTTCTCAACTGCAAACAGACTATCATTAAGATGACTGTGGTTATGTTGTTGCAGTGTGAGAAGGTTTCCTAAGTGTCTACATTGTGTCAAAGTTTTCAAGTTATAAAAGCCTTAAAAGCAAAAATCATTATAAGACTCAATTCAAAGCTCTAAAAACTGATTCATGGGAGTAGATGACAGATATTCTGTCCACTGTTTTACTACTTACTGGGATCATTCAACATAATTGTTTTCTTTTATAAGGAGAAATGTGGAAATCCATGAGCCCAGTTCCTTTTTGAATCAACTTGGCTTGAAATAAGAATGTAGACAGCGTTCCCTCTGCTGCTTATTGCCATCTTAATTTGCATATTTCTGCACAAAAGCCACAACACGAATGAACAGTTAGTACTCTCAGTAGTTTCCCCTGATAAACTTACTATAAACTCGTCACAACATCAGACAACTTAGATAATATATTCAACATGGCTGTGAGCAGAACAGGACCAACTGCCAACTGCAACTTTGGAAACGCATTTAGCAGGAAGCAGGAAACTAATAGTTTGATAAAGATTTTACACTTGAATCATTTTCTCTGCATGACAAACTCGCAGAAATCTGAGGAGCTGAAACGGCCACATGACTGCCAATGCAACATCTATCATCAGCTGTCCACACATGACTAAACTACTACAATCACACCCACAGATGTGATCAGACAAGGAGTCCACCTCCACATACAGAGCCGATTCATTCACTCCTCTTTCACCACAAACCTTTTGACGCTCCCCATTTCTTCCCATCACTTGTCCAACCCTCCCCCACCCAAGTGGTGTTAAGCATGAGAAATGTTCAAGTGTCCCACTAGGAAACTACCCTGTGTGATGTTGGCTACCCTCCCCCTCTTGCTACAAACTGAGATGTCTCACCACCACAGGTTTTCACATAATAATACAGTAGAGCTGAGCTTACAGGAGGATGATACGGAGTGTTGCTCCAAAGTGCAGGGGTTTAGAGTTTATTTGTTTGAAACAGGTGGAAGGCTTAAGTCAAAGTAATGCGACAAAACTTATCCTTCAATGGAGATTTTACTCCATAAAAATGATGCAACACAACCTGAGGTCGTGACGTGCATGGTCCATCTGAAGATGTACAATGCAAAAACCGTCTCTTATAGTTGTTTATTAAACTGCCATTCGATCATTGTGTCATTATGTACAAACTTTGTACATCCTCAAACATTCCTTCACGATTGGAAAGCCCAAAGTCAGTTTTCTCTCAAACTAATCTCTCTATCATTATGTTCCAAACAGATGCCTGTGGCTAAAAAAATTGCACATATTAGTTTTGCATTGCTGACAGTAACGATTGCCATGTAGCTGCAAAATTGTAGACTTCTCTCACTGACACAGTGAAGTAACTTTAAAAACCATGGAAAACCAGGCTACACCTTTATGTACGCTGTTATCAGGTAACTTTAAAGTGTGTGGAATCAATTTCAGTTCTTTTAACAAGCACAAAACAGCTTTTTGTGAAGTAGGAAAATTAGCCCCAATGTCTCCAAACATGTCTGTGTAGAGGCAACCACAAGAAGACTGATAACTAGAAAACACAAAAGGAGACAAAAGTATTGCAGTCAGGTGGAAAGTTCAACAATGCCTCTCACTGCTGTTTTGGAACAACTCTGCTCTTATGCATTTTAAATATAAATGCAACTTGAATTAGTTCCAGGCTGTCGTATTGCTCGGCGAAGGTGCAGGAAATACAGACAATCTCTCCCTTCCTGAGTTACAGGAATAATGGCCTCATGTGTTTTGTAGCATGTAATGATGTCACAGAGAGGTTTACTCTTGATCATCTGGATATAGAACGTTTCTTACATTTGTGTTAAATTAGCAGGTTATGGCCAAAAACGTTACCTTGACCCACCAAATTCTAGTCTGTTCATCCATGTGCCGAAGTAAATGTTTGTACCAGATGTGATTGATTTCCCTCAATGGGTCTTGAAATATCACATTCAAGATCTTTTGAGAGGTTTGACATCTGCTATCTACTCAATTTATCCTCAAATCCAAGTGGACTGTTGTGGAAATCTTGAAGAAATTCCCTTAATGGGTTACTAAGACATTGCATTCATGAGAGTGGTAGAGAAGGACAAAACCTGTTGTCATACTTACTTGCAGACTAAACAAAGAAAAACAACAACACAGAAGATGAGTTTAGTGTAAACATCTGTGCTCAAAAGCTGTTTCTAGGAATAAACCACAGAAGCCAAAACATCTATTCTGTAGGAGGTCATCATGAGATAAGCTGTTGTTCTTGCCCTCGGGGAGAAACATCAGTTGTCATCGACAGGATTATCACTGTGTTGCCACATAACTGCTGCATGTGCTCAAGTGATCTAACCAACAATGGCAATGTAAACCTGGAAGGGGGTTGTCAGGTAGATAAAAGACACACACACAAACATACATTGATAGCTATTGGGTGAAAGTACAGACACCTGTCCTGTGCAGCTGAACCACAGCTTTGATATAACTTCTCACTTGTATTCAAACTTGGAGACCCCTCCTCTCCAAAGTTCTCCCATCCTGTTTCTTCTTCAATCTTTAAAAATGTTCTATCCAGTAACTTGTGAGGGATTTTGTTCTATTTGGCTGCCAAAGTTTAAACAAAGGCACATTTTATACATTATAACAAATTTTTGGTCCCATTGAGGTGTTTTCATTTATTTCTTTTAAATGGAGGACGAAAGACATGAAAGCAGTTTTTTGAGCTGTCTGGTGTCTTTTTTTCTACTTGTACTCTTGTACAGTGAACTTAAAGTTATACAGAAGGCCCCTGTGAAGAATGAAGGGTGCGTCACTGTGTTTCTAAATGTGTGAAACCTTTTCTTTCATCCGGGTGGTCTGGCGACGTCTGACATGGTGACAACAACGGCTCACTCACTGATGACCTGCGCTAACAGGCTGGTACTGACTGCTACCATCATTATCACACAGAAAGACACTTTCTCGTGCATTTACCACACCGGGTTTGTGGACAGCTCATCTGAGACATGAGGTACTCACAGACACATATCTCTTTGTCTAGCAGCAAACAATAGACTGCAGTGAGGCCTTAAAGATGCTCATATGCCTCAGCATCAGTCACAACAGTAGACATTCCCCTAAACCACATCACCATGTCAATGTTGTGTTTACACCACAACAACATTAAATAAGCTCCTTCTTAAGAGCAGCCAGATCTGTCCGACAATAATCCCCCAGTTGCGTTGGGGTTTTATGGCATTTCTCCTGTGTAAGGTATTCTGGAGCAGGGCAGAAAGTGAAAATTGGATATGGAGAGAATGTGGCAAAGGTCATAAGAAAAATATATTTGTTACCAATCCCATGTCATCATCCAGAGACATACTAGTATATCAACAGCTGGCTTTTTGAGACACTATCTACAAGTCTTAGGAATAAATCATGATGCAAATTGTGCTATAATATAGCAGGCAGGACAACTCTCTTTTGTTTCTAAATTTGATTGATAGTTATAAAGAAATTAGACTATCCTGAAAATGTGGCTGATACAAGTCTTTGGCAAATGTCTTTTCAGCAACGCACAATAAGCTAATTGAGCTCCAGTCATAGGAACGCTCAAGACAGTGAAACACACAATAGAGAAGTCTGGTGGGCCTTGTTTAATACTAAAACTCTATTTCACACTAGATTTTGCAATTTCCAACAGGATAATTCACTGCAGCGTGGTTTGCACAACCATTTAAACAGCACTCTGGAGTGTACATGTTCAGCACACCAAGGCGCGACGGGCATTCCACGATGGATTGAGGGTATGAATAGTTGTGAATAGTGATAGATTCATTTGTATGCTCAATGGCTGGCTGACTGGCAATGAAGACCCACTCCACAGTTGGGATCAATGAGACAGAGGGGTAGACTAGGACCATTCAGTGTACCGTGGTGTTGTCTTTGAAAAATACACACTCACGCACACACAAACGGAGAGCGCTCAGTAAGGAGTCTCTCTTTTCATACAGGTCTTTTGTCTCTCTGTAATGTCTGGTATGTCGGGATACAGACTGCTCAATGACCTGATTTCTATGGGGCTGCCGAGGCACCGGCTTGTGTGTGTGTGTGTGTGTGGGTGTCTGTGTTCATCTGCCTGCAAGCCCTTCCTCTGGATAAAACTCAGGACTTAGACAGGCAGACGGACACAGACTGAGCTGATTCAGCCAATAAGAGTGCAGGAAACGGAGATAAACACAGAAAGCCTTGCATGAAGTAAACAAAAAGGCCTTGAGTTCCCATAGTGGGAAGAAAAACATAATTGGATGAGGAAATATTCGAATCGGCACAATAATTGCAGGCCAAGATGCAGTTAATGCAATAGATGATTGTTTTGGTACTATCCACCAGCTGCAGGATATTTAAAAATCCAGATCCATGCATTGTTTGACTTTGCACAGACTTTGCACTGAACATTTTTATACTCAGCAACCTTGATTCCTTTTATGTAATAAAAATTAAAAAAAAGACACCATTTTGTTGAAAAAACTTTTCAGGCAACCTACCTTGTCTCTGTATGAAGATTCTGAGCAGAGGATGAGCTGTTGACACCGCCTTGCAAAAGTTGTCGTCGTTGTTGATCGGCAGCAGGTCTCCGTGGACATCGGCGTAGCCAATCATCACCTCCATATTGGCAATGCGATGAATGTGCAGGATAAGTTTGTAGAACTCCTCAAACTTGCCAGGCTTGACCCGGTCCACTGAGAACCGGCGGAACTCGGCTCCATACTGAAGAGATAAGGAGATGAAAAGACAAGAGGGGGGCATTAGTGGGTATGACAGCCAAACAGGAAGAGGAAACTTGAATATCCCACCTCATACCATTTGACGGGCACGCACAAAACAAAAAGGGTGGAAGTTTGCCAGGTTGTTTCACAGCTGTGGTCGTGACCTTTTGTAAAGTATGATGCAGGGAAAACTGCTTCTGCCAACATTCATGTTAAACAGCAGAAAAATATATTGACAGCACAGCAAAAGCTTATTCAACAACATGAACCAAAATAAAGCCTCTGGATATGAAAGACTTCTAAATCAGGGCATTTTATAGCTATGATGAACATCTCATCTAAAAATCTTCTGCTAACACCATCAAAACACCTTTCATCATCAAATGGAACATAATCTTTTTGCCAAGAGTTAGATGAGAAGATCAGTCTTACTTTCATGTGTGCAATGCAACTGAGTGAAGCAGCTGCCCCGTTTACATCAGCACAAATACTGGACTCAGAGGGGTGACAGCCTGTCTGACTTTGTCCCAACTAAGGTGACAAAATCCTCAATTAACATTAAAATATCTTATTAGAAAGTGAACTACATTTCCCAAACAGTCACATAACTGAGTGGGACTGTTAAGACGGAAGATTAGATGTATCGGGAATCTTGGTGGCTCTTCCACCTCAGCTAAATGAATTCCTAGGGGAAAGCCTGCTGCTGTGTGCCACACAGCAAGATGACACTATTGATAAAAATGAAATTACACCTCATTTGTAAATTTAACCACAACAAGTCCAGGAAAGATGGAGTGGGCATTGTACAATGGAACAATACAGGTAGATGAGGAAGCTTTCTTAGCATAAATAAATAACATTGGCAGGCAGCTCTGCCTCCCACCCATCATTTAGACACAAGAGTGCACGCCTGAACAACTGTGCCACAGGTTTCCCTGCCAAGATCACCGAACCACCATTGAGAGCCACAGCTGAGGGTCACGGTGGGGTCATGGGGTAAGTCAAAGACGAGCGTGAATGTGAAAGGGGAGAGATACGACCGTGGAACGACAACTGAAAAATGGACAGTTCAGTAAACCACACAAATGCACCGCTGCTGCAGCGCCGGTGTCTGAATCACAGTGGTAATTTGTAAACTAAAGATGCTGCTTGCTACTGTAATCATCAGCTCACAGAGGAGGGAAGCTGACAGCAGAGGAGAGTGGAGGGATGATCTTGGGGGAGCTGGGGGGCAGAAAAGTGCTGACAGAATAGCCGAAGAGAGAAGCAGTGCAACTGACTGGGAGGAGAGAAGAAGAGTGGGGGATACATTAAGCAGCTCTGTAATTAGAAAGATGACATATGAATTCAAGAGGGGGCATGTTTGGAATTGGGGGGGGGGGGGGGGTGCATGGGGGTGTGTAGTTACTGTAGGCAATGGAGTCACATACTGTACTGCACTTCATGTAAACCCGGGTTGGCTTTATTTTAAATATGTGGCAGGCAACTTGGATCGCACCTTATAAAACTCAACCTACATTAGAAGAGAACACAAGAAGACAAAACAGGTTTGGCAGACTTCAGCCTGTGTACTTAACATTTCAGAAAGTGGAAGCTACCCGTGAATGAAGTGCCACCAACAAAGTAGGATTTCACTGTGCTATATTCAATCAAATAATTATACATCCGTATATCAGTAAACTCAGTCATCTGAATCTGAACGCTTTCTTCCCACTTCACATAGCAATCAGTCTGAACAGTCTGTTTTCATCAAGCAGAAGTTGGCCCGAAGGTACAAACAAGTCTGAACCCGGGGAAATTAATCACAAGCGTCAAAACTAAATCCAAATCTAAGAATACATCACTACAAATGTGACATCACCTGTCCTGCTGGCCAATCAGAGGAAAGTGATGTCAACAGGTTGAAACATGTTGGGAGGCTCTGAACTCTGTGGAGAAAATGGAAGATAACTGACATCTGTCGTTCAGAGGCCTTTGCTTAGTCCTTGCGTAATGCACCGTGTCAGTGACTTCTGAAAAAACACTCGCATAGCTTGTCTTTTTAGAGGAAAAACATCAGTAGGCACTCTGTCTGTGCTAAGAGCCCGAACAAGTGAGTGAAAACAGCTCTTGGCTGAGGCTCCAGGTCAGGCAGCCAGACACCTCCAGTGTTATCTCTGATAAGATTAATCATGGAACAGTTTCCCCTCAGAAAACAAAATGTCAACCAGCGAGAACCAGTCATCCAGCAGGCGCTGGACTCAAACAGGCTGACGACAGATCTGAGTATTTAGCATAACTACTGTTTAGTTCTTCTTTTAAGTTTTCTATGTAGCTGATATGTGACAAACTTTGAGCTTTAGAGAATACAGACATAGCACATGTCATCATTTATCTTACCTATGGATTAACTGATAAACCTGTTTATCTATTGAAAGTAATAAATAAAAAAGGGTAAAAAGAATTTTCTCCAGCTTCTTAAAATATCTTGTTGATGAATTAATAAATATGAATAAAATAATAAAAATAAAAGCAAAAACTCCAAAGATATACAGCTTAGAATTATATATGACTAGAAAATGGAAAATATAAACTTTTAAGCAGCCAGAACTGCTTATCAAATAATTACTGTCGAATTTTCTGGCAAACAACGAATCCACCAGCTAATTGTGCTCTAATGTGAATCTGGTGTTTTCACAAGTTTGAAACAGCCATCAGCTAATCACCTGAAAGAATCAGAAAGTAAGAAGAACTGAGATCAAGGTGAATGTCAAATATGTATAAAAAAAATAACTTTACACATGATTAATGTGGGGAAAAACTGTTTACTCAAACCGAATCCCTCACTGAGGATGAAAAAAGGATATATTGTATGATGGTGAGTCAGCCCTTCAGTGGGTGATGTGATGAGGCTGTTAAACCTGCCCTTCCTCAAAGAAGACCTTCAGGGCTTGTGAGTCCCAGTTGATGCAAACAACCTCCAGCTCCCAGGTGACCACTCCTGTCTCTGAGGCGCAAACAGTGAAACTGACCCTGCCTCAGAACAGACACCCTGATGACTGATCATTGATGCGTCATCTTCCATGACTTATTAAAAGTGATTGTTTTTTTTTTAATGTTGATCATGTGTGATCGTCCTGAATGGGGCCTGGCTGCCTACCATCACCAACCACCTGTGTATCCGTTATCCCTCTCACAGCACTCCCAGGTCACCGCTCCACCACCCCACTGAAACCACACATCCAAAACTAAAAGTGACTCTTGCAACACTTGTTCATCTCCATCTGGCATGTCGTGCGACTCAGGAGCTCACCCATCCACACATATGCAGGCACATTTATGTGTAAATGAATACAGATACAGATACCAATGCATGTTGTCATCACATACACACACAAACACGGATCAAGAGAGAACTTTCAGAGGCTGTGGTAAAATATTTAAACCATTGTTATTCCATAGCAAGGATTGGATACACTTGTCTGCTATGATTGACGCTGTTAGTTTGAACTGCAGACATTTAGATCAACTAAACATCCACATCCTTAATGTGATCCAAGTTGTCTGCTCAAATTGTGTATAAAGCGGTGGTCTCGATTACATAAACCTGATTTACTTGCTGGTTAACTTGATTTATGCAGCCCTTTCACTGTCAGTCTCACAAACTACCCCAAACAACGTGTAGGCTGAAACTATGCAGAGCAAAACCCGCAACTGAATGCAACTATTGTTACAAACGCGTCACATTCATCAGATAAAACGTTGTTATTTTAACAATCAGCGGGAGCTGAGGTTTTGATTTTTAACGATGTCAAACCAGTCCCCCCCCCCCCCAGCAGCTTCGTGACAGAGGGAGAGAGCTCAGATCAGCACAATCTGCGCTCTGTCGGAAGTAAGGAGAAAAATAATCAACGCAAATTACACAAACATCCACAAAACGCTGCGTTCACGTCCCGTTTCGACCCACAGGGACTAGCTGGGTCGCTCCAGGGGGATAAAACGTGTCGTTAGTGGCGGACAAGTTTGTCGGAGGAGCTCCAGCTCCGGGACGGGACGACCATGTGAACTCGGTATTTTCTGCCCCAAATTCCCGTTCGGAGCCTGAAGCACCTCCACCCTCCACACTCACCTTGCTTTTTACCTCCACGGCGTTACAGTCCACGTTTCGGAGAGGCTGCGACTTATTAAAGCTCCGATTCATTTTTTTTTTTTGGACGACTGCAGTTAAAAAAAGACTATTAAAAATAAATAAATAAATCAGAAAAATTAAAAAGAAAAAAATATATATACGTATGACGCGCCTTTGCCCACAGAAAGAGGGGCTCTGATCCCGGTTTCTGCTTTAAAATCCTTCTGCTCCGACTCGTTGTGGAGAAGTTTGTTGTTTCGGTTCGTTTCAGCTCATGAACTTCATCAATGTGCTCGACTGAAGACTTTACTGAAGAATAAGAGCTGAGCGACTCGCTGCGTTGACTTTAGAGAGTGAGTTAAGTTTTGAAATGACATCAGCCCTCCTGAAAAAAAAGGGCTCCTTTGCTGCATTTAAGTGTTGCTCGTAATGCCCGGCTTCCCTCCTATGAGATAACTAATGTGCGTATTAAAGAGACAGCACGGGAGGGAAAACAACAACAACAACAACAACAACAACAACAAAAAGCATTATTAAGCATTTATACAGATGTGACCTTTTACACAGCTGAAAATTAGTGTTTCTCACCAGTAAACGGAATAAATGAAGCACATCCTTTATAAATCAGCCATGTTTCTTTAATCGTCTTTTGGTGAATCTGGAGCACAGATAGTAAAATGACTCACAATTTTAATGCAGGTTTATTAGTCAGTAATACCTAAGAAGTACATTTTATATACTTGTTTGGCGACTTTAATGATTAAATTTACAATTTCCGACAGCACGTAAAAGTAACATCACGCACAGTAGTCCTCCGGTGCACCAGAGGACGCATTTCTACACGTACAGCGAGCAGCCAGCAGGCACTGACAGGTGAAGTGAAACACATTATCTTTTCTCAGCAGGCAGCAGTTGAACAGTCTGTTCCTAAAAAATAGTATAATATATACATATATATATATATATAAACGGCAAGAAACCTAAAACCCGCAATTTCCCATTCAGCTAGAAATGAATCTCAGTGTTACTAATAACATATAATTGCCTGCTATGCATGTTTGAATCATTGTGATGTAATGAAAGCAGCTATTCATGTTACTATAATCATTACAGACTATTACAAAGACTAAGTGCATATATGGATTTATATGTGGATTTATGCAATTTGCTATTGTTGAGTCTTTGTGACTTTACTGTGCTGCATTTATTTTCTTCATGACTACATCTGATCCAGATGTCGCTGAAATATTACTTGTTGATGTCAGAACACAGATTCCTACTGAGGCCTACTGATATTTCTCACCATTTCAGCCTCTGTAACCAACCCACAGTGTAAAGCTCTGTGATGATGATAATCTGACTGCTGTCCTGCTTTACTACATTCCTGGGCCCCTGAAACTGCAGACACACAACAGCTGCAGATTTCAATACCCCCCACGAACTGCAACTAATGCTTGTTTACTCACTGCAGGGATGACTGGTTACAAACACACTAGGTGCAGTATTGGAGGTTTAATTGTGGCTATACCAGTGTTTCTGGTTTGATTTAATGCAATGTTTGTTAACATGTCCGTGTTGTGGGTCCAGTAATAGCATTTTGTTATCTTTATTAGGACTGCATTTCATCTCGCTCAACAGAAATTAGGTTTAAATATACTGTTGTTTCTCATATTTCTTATAGTTTTTATAGTGTCTCTTGTGGTGAACATCGGTTTTTCCGCCTTCTAATGAATAGACCGGAGATGAACTGATACATAATTCATTAACAAAGTTTGTCTTCATTTATTAAAGTTATTATCGCTCTCTAGTATGAAGGCCTTATCAGTTGCTAATTGCTTCGATATAAGGTCATCATTTAGGATACGTGGTGGTGTCAGTGATTTGGGATAACTGGGAATGAAGAATTAATATTTCATAAAGTGTGAAGCAAAGTAAGTGTAATGGTAGTTAATAAAAATTTGGTAAAAAAGCTTATAGCGCCAACTTTGGGTCTGTATGTAGTTTTGCATATATCTTCCAAGAGTCAAATAATATATGACATTTTTTTTCTATTCATATTTTCTTATTGAAAAATACACACTTCAGTGTATAATCAGTATTACTCTGCTTGGTTTAACTTGGTCAGCCTCCTAACTACAGGAGCCCTCTGAGGAGAACATGAGAAAGGCTTTCTGTACCTGCTCTGTATTTGTACCCAGGAAACACTAGTGACATTATTGCAGGGAAAACATATAAACATTTAATTTAGCTGTCATACCATCAGATAAAATCCAACATTCATGAACAAAAATCACACCAGAGCTGACTGTAAATTCAAAACTCCAGCCAGTAGTGCACAATCAGAATCAGCTAGTAGCCATACCTAATTAGATCTGGATGAACAAGCCCAGACAGGCATTCATTCAGTGTGACTGTAAATCTTTTGTAATTGTTTTAAAGCATGAAACAAGAGACTACAGCTGTGGCTCCAGTCTTATATATCGCTCTGCAACGATAACAGGACTGTTGGTAACATACAGTACATGGGGGAGAGGGAGAAGCAACCATAAAGTAAAAAAAACAAAACAATATCTGTGTTTCCCCTCATTATACACACAAGAGGCATGCAAATACATGTAAGACGGCTCATGCCAGAATTAAACCTAACAAAGTCCTGAAATATGCGACCAGCAGAGGTCAGCATCTGCCCACACAAAGCTTATACTGGCACTTTCCATGTGCCCAGCTTTGTCAGACCTAGAGAGCGCTGACACAGCAATTACAGCCCATGTGTCTAAATTTGTTGAAATTATATGTGGAGTGAAACATACAGAGGTATGTGTACAAGATTAATACACTGTATATAATCTCCCTATAGTACATCATGCGACATGGACTTTTATTCCAAAATACACAAATTCAGTTAGAAAAAAAGATCCTTCAAAAATTATGAAAACAAAGTATGAGATTAAGTGAATACAAG
This sequence comes from Remorina albescens, assembly GCA_034769265.1. Taxonomy (NCBI): domain Eukaryota; kingdom Metazoa; phylum Chordata; class Actinopteri; order Carangiformes; family Echeneidae; genus Remorina; species Remorina albescens. Next base: position 14,433,530 of record CM068492.1, on the reverse strand, counting down.
ATCACTGCTTCTGTCAGAAAAGGCAGGAAAAGACGAGGAAAAAGCCAAGAAGGGAGAAAAGAAATAAAGAATTGACAGAAAACGTTGAAAAAAGGTTGTCATCAAATAAATCAGAGGGCAAAAAGAGAAGTGAAAGATAGGATAAATGTCAAAAGAAGAGAGTAAGTAGAAAAGGATGGTAAATAAGAGAGCTTAAGTGAGTCATTGCATTGAGACAGGTTCCCATACCCCTGGTGAGGAGGAGGTGTGTGTTGAGGAGCACTGCAGTCATTTTATACTCGGATCTCACAGCACTGTGTGGTTTTAATCCAGCTCCATATGTCGGAATTCAGGTGGTCCTGTGGTAGAAATGTGAGAGGAGAAGATTACAGAGAGATGAAGAGATACTTGTGGTAATCCATCCTCTGTGCAGAGACACAGAAACATCAGGAGCTGGTTATAGCCGGTATTCAGACGGCAACAATGCCAGCCTAAAGTTGGCCAGACCGACAGAGAGGCCCAGATTCAACCCTCCGCTCTGTTCTGCTCCACTCACTCTCTGATTAAAGACAAAGGAGGACGCACACACACACACACACACACACACACACACACACACTAATACTGCCTTCATATGCATCTTCTGGTGATCTCAGCATTCAGATCATATTGAACAGACACTGTAGTTGTGTTTTAACATAAACAGAGCTGCAGATTTTCCCCCTGATCACACTGAGTCATGACACACCATTGGAGTCTCCAACCATGCCCCCCGACTCCTCTACACAGAGAACAAAATGAAATGCAGGCACATCGCAAGTTATGAAATGGAAAAGTGATTTTTTTTTTCTTTTTCCATCACTTTGGCTTCCTCTCCTGCTGTGTAACGAGTATATATGTCTCACTGTTAGACGGAGAGAGGGAGTAGGAAGAAAAAAGAGAGGCAGAAGAGGATGGTGAGAGTCTGTGTGGAGGAGGCAGAAAGAGAGGCAGTGAAATGAACACATCCAGCATTGTTGGCAGAAGCTTTCTGCAAGATTGTCACCTCTGTTACGGAGCAACTTGAGTAAGTAGTGCCGGCCACATATATCTTAGATTCAAAAGAATCTATATATATATTTACATTTAATAGTGCTGGTTATTCTATTCTAGTACAGCCGGACCTTAGTACAGAAAAAGAAGCATTGGCTCACACCACAGATGTCCGTTTCCAGTTTCTTACAATTCTTCACACAACTAGATTTAGTCAGCAGAATCTATTTTTGTTTTCAAAAGGTGCTTGAAGAGCTACCTCCTCATTCATTTAATATTCATTTGCTCTGTCCTACAAAAGAGAAATTTCAATACACTTTTGACTTTTCATGCACCTGCAACCTTGTGGCACTTGAATTTGAGAGATGTGGTACCATCGTGGCCTCTCCTTGTTCGGCACTGGCTTGGCTCATATCAATTTGTTCCATGTTTAGCGCACAAAAAAAATCTCCCAAATGAAAATAGAAATATTAACATAGAAAGAAGAAAAATGTGGCTCAACACATGTGATGCCGTGATACAGTGCTTTAAATCTTATTTTAATGTGAAGGATTCTTTTTTGACCTTTACAGAAAAGCTTTCTTGCCCCACTATCCAAAAGTAGTGTGCCCCAAGACTCAATATTAGGGCCGAGTGCGACATTATTTGCAAATACGTAATAAAACCAACTAAATTTTTAAAATTTGCTATATTCATTTAAGCCATACCATCGTCTGCCTGAATAGATGACATGCTTGAACTTCTGAGCTATTATGAACCACTTGCCCAACCAGAGGTCCTCTGACAATGGCCCCCAGGCTGCTGCAACAACTCCACTACTTTGAAACACCTTTTCAAAGAAACTCTGCATGGTACTTCTGTGTCAACCCCGTCTCAAGACATATCTCTCCAGGAATGCTCTTTAATACGTGTATACCCTCCACGTTCACCTCTTCACATCACTCTTCCTTTGTGCGTTTCTACCATTGTCTTTTGAGGTGCTGAGATTTTTGGAGGGGGGTCTCCTTATCTCCATTAGAGCATTAACACACATATATTAAAGCATACACACATATAAAGAAACATGCCAAAATGCAGATATCCTCATGATGGACCTGCAACCTGAATGTACAACTATCATGCTGATAACAAACAAAAAATGTGCACAGGGACATACACTTGGCTGTGAAATCTTTATTGCATTTACCTGGACTTATTTTCAAGCACGCACCCCCATGTTTCACACGACGCCACCTCTCACACCACATTGCCACCTGCTTAGTTTCGATTCCATAGACATCTCCTCTCGTTCACAATGTGTGATTTGTGTAGTCTTTTGATGTGTAAAGTGACAAAGAGCTGCAGCTTGGTCTGGACTTTGATATAGTTTCTGGAGTCAGCAAAGCCTACAGGCCAATGAAAGGAATGAGCCTTTGAGAGATTTTGTCCAAACACTTAGACAAGGTAGTGAGAAAATCTACCTTACCATTGTTAGCAAGTTTTTTTCTTGGAACCTAGTTTTCTGTAGAAAGGATATAAAGAATAGTAGTCTGCCTAATCAGCAACCGCTCCATCTGATTCCCTGTTGATGCACAAACACTGTCCTCCTTCGCCTCCCGTGACACTGTGCAATGTGGTTCATTTCTTCTCCCTCCAGTATGAAAACATCAGCCATCTGGTCTAGGGGTGATAGGTCAAATCTCAGGCTGGTAATGAGGATGGCGTCGCTAGGGGGATGTAGGAGGGGTGGGAGAATGTGTGTGTATGTGTGTTTCTGTCTGCCTGGCTGAGCATGTCTGCTTCCTGAGTGAGCATTAAACATTAACGAGTGTGCTCTGTGAGTCTGGAGAGAGGACAGGGGTAGTGAACAGAGGAAAAGAGACAGTGCATGGGCAAAGTCACTTCAGAGAGACAAGAACAAGGAGAGAAAAATGTGCAAGTTGATACATCAATGTGCCTACATATAGGCAATATTACATTCATTATAGAGCATATTCATTATATTGCACTATTTACTGGATTGTTTTGAGTTGTGGGTGTTTAGTGTCCTGACAGCCGAAAGCTAAAAGCTGTTTTTAAGTCTGTTGTTCCTGCTTTTGAGGCTCCTGTACATCTTTCCAGAGGGCAGCAGGCTGAGCAGGTGGTGTCCAGGGTGGAGGTGGTCGCTGGTGATCCTTTCTGCTATGGAGAGGCATCGGGAGCTGGTAATGTCTTCCAGGGAGGGCAGAGAGCAGCACCTGATCACCCTCTGCAGTTTTTTCTCTCAGCTGCTGTGCAGCCAGCATACAGAGACAGTGATGGAATATGCCAGCACACTCTCGATGGTGGAGCAGTACAAGGTGACCAGCAGCTTCTCCTCCAGTTTGTTCCTTCTGAGTGTTCTCAGGGGGCGGAGTCTCTGCTGGGCCTTCTTCATCACTGCTGATGTGGGTGCCGACCAGGAGAGGCCCTCAGAGATGTGGGTTCCTAGGAATTTGAAGGAGGTAACTCTCTCCACACAGTCTCCAGTGATGAAGAGGGGATCAGGTTCAGCTTTCTGTCTCCTGAAATCCAGGACTACCTCCTCTGTTTTTTTGGTGTTAAGAGACAGGTTGTTTTTTATACACGACTCTGCCACCCGCTGCGCCTCGTCCCTAAAGGCTGATTCATTGCCTCTGGTGAATAAAGATGGACCGCTTGTGGATACAGTCTTCCTTTTCAGTCACTCTCTGCTCGAAAAGCTCTCCCTCTTGTTTATTGACTCAGCCTTCCAACTTTCAGTACATCAATAGCTCTGGTCGATGACAAAGAAAAAAGGCAAAGAGGCTGCTGCTGTCACAGACGTGTGTGTGTGTATGAATGTGACTGCAACTTTTCCCTCCACCCAAGCCATTTTACACAACACAGCCAATAATTTCTTTCAGTTGTTTTCCATCATGAGTGTATAATTTCCTCTGCATTTTTACTGGTGGTAACTTTAACATGCAGGTCAATAAAGGATAGGGTGTTAGATAATAGTAATGGGTCTTATTTGGCACCACCGCTACCTAATTGGGTGGAGATCACAATGGTCCAGTAGTGAGACTCACCGGTGGAGTCAAGTACAGTGAGGTCACAAATAAACTCCCTTTTATGATCTTTAGAGACTATTCCTGGATATGTGTGTGTGTGCTGGTGTAGTTGCCATGGAGATGCAAAAATAATGAAATACCCACCTACCAAAGCAGTAATGTTTTAGTTTCTGTCCCGGACTCAAAAGTAATATAATCATATAGCTCTAATACATGTAAATTATATTACATGTGTTAGCACAAATGGTGATACAGGATGTACAAGTAGGAGCTCTCAGAAAGTGAAGCCACTAGTTGTGTTATAATAATGGAAAACTAACTCATACAAAATAGAAAAAAAGAATCTAAACAATGTGCAATCACTGGAAATGTATACCGTACCATGCAGTAAATGATAGCCTATATATAGACGCGCTACAGGTCAACGACCATACGACCATCTTCGGCTGCTCTGGGAACAGAAGTCTGAAGTTCACAGGTCACATCAAGTGCTTTCTGCAAAATCATCATCATTCCAGGATACTTAAATGGATTTTCAAAAGGCTAAATTAACTATGTGTCTTCAAAACATTGATTTCCCATGAATTGATTTTTCAACCTTTTAGAAGGAATTTTTTCACATCACCCAGTTGTTACCCAAACTGTATGACAGTTTCCTCATCCTGTAAAATAACAAAATAATATTGGGACAACATTTGCCTAGCCAAGTCATCCAATCTAAATGTGGATCACAGGAAATGATCATGCCCCCAAAACGCCTATTAGTCTTGACATAATCTTAATGAAACAGCAGTTTCACGATTACCATGATGTTGCGTAGCAGGAAAAGTGACTGAATGTATTAAATGTATATTTCTTTTCACTATTTCAGCACAGGTTCTCACGCCAAAAGTTACATAAATGACACTCACCACTGGATGTTACAATTTCAAATGGAGTGCAATTAATCCGACTGTATGTCAAGCTCTGCTAAATGACCTATGTGGAACCAAATAGTATAGATTTCTATAGTTAAAGCTTTATCTTCTTCACAAAGATCCGGTATGCAAATACAGTTATAGAAATTTAGATGTTAGCTGTAGACATTTCTCTGACACAGAAGAGTAGCAGTGAGTCAGAGACACATTAGTTTAATGTTTGGCCTTCCATGTCCCTTTGGTATGTTTAGGTTCAACATATCAGAGAGGAGAGGGGCTGGAGTGAAACATTAGTGTGCATGATGTGTGTACTGTATTGATTATTTATCGCTTAAAAGTGCAAGCATGAATCTTTTACTCGTGGGAAAACTGGGCAGAGTTTTTTACTTCTGTGCCTTCGAGGTTGGATATGTACAATTTGTCTTTCTGGATACTTGGGACAGCCAGGGGAAATTAAAGATATAATTCACAACATATTCACACATGATGTGGTTGGACTCTCAGCCTGGAGGACACAGTCTAGTCTGGTGAATGATTTCTGCCTTTAGACAAACTTCTCATTTTCTCTGATTTTGTGTGTTTGTGCGTGTGTTAGTGAGAGAGAAAGAGAAAGAGAGCGTGGGCGAGAGAGATTGCACATTAATATCCAGAAAACAATCATGTCTCTAACTCAGCTGGTTGTTTCAGCTACAACTTGCACAATTATCAAAATCATCAACTACTGTTATGTAATACAGGCTGCTGTTTAGGTGGATTCAGACTCTGGTACAGGTGGCTACAGGGCATTATGGGGTGTTGTTTAAACTCACTGTCATTTAGCCTTTAAATTTCAAAAAGGGATGATGCTCTTGCAGTATCTGCAGGCCACTAACTCTACAGCATGTAGACCGGTCCTGCTTTACAGACTCAAGGGGGCGCTGAATGTCATGAGTAGGCCAGAATGATAGTAGGATGGGAACATGCGTTGCACTAGTGATAAAGGGCTCAGTGGAGTGTTGCTCATGCTCTCCGTCCTCAGGAAAAAAACTGCTGTGTGCCTTGATCCACCATGTCCCTGACTGGAGCTGGCTGGTTCCATCCATCCTTTTCTCTTTGGCTCAGATCTGTAGTAAGCATTTGTGTTATTTGCAAGTCATCATCTAACTACTTTGGCCTGATTTAACCTTATTTCCAGAATGATAAAACTCTACCTCTGGATATTTTTGTTTGAGTTTTCAATTAATTTGCTGTTTTCTTTTCTGCAAATTAACATGTCAAAGCAATCATTTAAAAAACGCCCCCCCCAAAAAGCTTTCCCAAAACTATTATAAAGCGCTTCACAAAAAGATGAGAATAAAAATGTTGCTACAAGAATAAACAACGCAGAATATCTGTATACAAAAGAAAATGAGTTGCCTGACAGAGAAATATAAATGTGTGTGCTACAGTGTGAAAATTCATCATGCATAGGTGCTTTTTAATTGAAAACATGCCAAAAGAGTCTGGTTTGTCCGCAGTTTGAAACAGCGTGAAACAAGTTTGCAGTATTTCTACTTGGTGGAAAGATCCCAACATGTGGACAGAGACAGTCTGATGCAGACACTGTGTCTCGGTCTGTCCTCCTCCCTACACCAGCAGTAAAGAGTGTTTATGTGAGCTGCCTGCAGCGTGACTGTGTCCCACACGGCTCCTTGATTGAAAGAAAACAACATCAATCTAGCACAGGCCCCAAGGCCTTTAAATAACTGGCAGGCTATTTAGATCAGAGATCCCTTTTCCTCCCTGCTGCTGCTGCTGCTGCTGACTTTGGACATACACATACTGTGACAAACACGAGCACACACATTTCATTTGCCCACACGTACATGAATCTATATGTGAATATAGAGACAAACAGATCTGTCTCTCTCCGCTACTCCTTCTGCATTTATACCTCTATCGGCCCTCATCATCTTCTCCTCCAGTCCCTCCTCCACACAGTTCCCCCATTCCCAAGTGTATTGTGGTCATTTTCATTCATCGGCCTCATGATGGTAAAGTGTCAAGGTTAGAGTGTGCCATTTCTCACATACACACACACACACACACACACACAGAGACCTACACACACATGCATGAATACAAGAATTAGTCAAGCGTGCATATTCCTTCTTCTCCCTTTCTTTGCCTCTCTCGCTCCTCTGCAACCCCTTCTCTTTGTTGGCAGGGGCCGATGGTGTGTGTCTGTGTGTGTGTGTGGTGAGGAGTTGCAGAGGGGTTATGTAGGCTTGGCTTTAACTGGGTTTGTTTTGCTTATATGCATATATTTCATCCACAACAACTCCCTGAGCAATCAGCTTTTTAAAATTTTACTTAATGTTTCATATATTTTTTAGACAAACTGACCCCCCCCCCCCCCCCCCCCCCCCCCCTCCACAAAGTACTTTCCCCAACAAATTGATGAAAGCTAATTTTTGAGACTGGACCCTTATTTGTGAGTTTACTGTAAAGGTTTTTGATTCCACATATGGGTGAATGCACCACTTTGGAAATGATTAATTCACACCATAAAAACCATTGTAAGCATGAACACTATGTTAAGTGTGTGGCAGTAGGAAGGCTTACAGTTAATGCTTGAATATTTCCTTATCTTTCAATGACCCCTTAATAAAATAAAGGGGCCGTGGGGGGACAACACCACTTTCACTTCCCCCTAAATATCAAATTTTTTCCTCCTGTTCCATATCCAATAAATCCTCCCCTAAAACTCCCCCAACCCTCTTAGAAAGACCCACCCCTCTAACCCCAGTGAGGCCGCTCTCTCCAACCCTAAAGCAGTGGCCCCTGAGAACAGAGGTAACCCCCCCCCCTCCTCATTCCCTTCACCTCATTCCTCCTCCTCTCTTTTTCTGCTGGTTTGCCAGTGGGCTGCTTTCAGGACATTTTACTTGGCAATATGAAACTCAGGGCACACTTTGAAGATTCTGTGTGAAAAAAAAGGCAATGCGAAGATGAAGATCAATTTCTTGGTTTAGGGGAACATCTGCGCATGCTCTGGCTGATGGTTGACACTTTGCCCAGCAACCAAAGTGCAGATCCAACTCTCTTTTCAGGCTCAAAATAGAGGAAATAATCACAGAAACATGAACACAAAATAGTGAATTTGAATTATGGCGATTTTGCTAACAAACTAACGAACAACAACAACAAGAACAACAAAAAGAATAAATAACAGCTGAAAGGAAAATGAATCAATTAAACATTAAATCAGTGTCACAATTTGGTGTCCTTCACAAAATCAAAGATCTGATCAGTGACTTGCATCATTTAAATCTACATTTTCTCCAGTTATTGAGTTTTCCTTGAGAATTTCAAGTCTGGTCCTTTTTTTTCAGACAGCTGACATGTTTACTGTATGTTCATATATTGTTGGAGTAGAGACTGTGTAGGAGGGAAAAGAGAGTGTGGAAGAGACAAGTAGAGAAGGAAGGAGAACTGCCGTTGGGGTTGTGTTTGTGTGTAAGCATGCCTGTTGTTTTCTTCGTTGTCGTGCAATTAATAGTCATACCAAAAAGAGGAAAAAGGGGATTGGCCCAAATATTACAACACAAGTTAAAAAAAAACATTACAATGAGGTCCAAGTAATTGTGGTTTCATTTAAAGATATTTTCACCAGTTCAGCAAAGTGGCAAATAGAAGAAAAGTAAAGTAGTTTTGAGCTGAAGACAGAAGCTTATTCCCACTTAATGTGTTTCTAACCATTTAGCAACTTATCAATCTGCAACCCCCTCACTCCCTCCCACCCTGCCCCCCTCCCTCCCACCCACTCACTGCAGATGTAGAGATGGATGAGGCTTCGTTGTGCATCTCTGTCACCCAGTGAGGCCGTCTACTGGGTCACCTGGTAAAACAGCCCATATGGTAAGAGGTTTTGATAACCCCCACACACCCACCCATTGACACACACGCCCACACACACACACGCGCACGCACACGCACACGCACACGCACACGCACCCACCCACACACACACACACACACACACACACACTTGCATACATGCATGTGCATGGATATATGTGGCTAGTGAAGGGGAGAGGCTGCAGACTCTGCAGAAAATGCCTCCTCCTTTTCCTCTCTCTTTTTAAATGAAACATGATGCAGACCAGTCCCCACCTTCTCCTCCTCCTACACACATACAACACACACTTGTGAGGTGTCAGTGGTTGAAGACCGACAGGGCTGGTCTGGTTAGGATTAGTGAACATGGCCTTACCTTCCTTGTCTGACTATTTTTCTTCCACACCTGTTCCAGCACTGATTTGTACACAGTAGCACGCTCAATACTCAGCTATTGTATTTCCTTTGAACCCCCATTTTATTTCACGTGTGGATATTTTGTGGCAGCAGATACACAACAGGGATTCGGAGCGTTAGAATTTAACACTTATCTACTGCTGAGAAGTTACAGGAGCTCGGTGAGAACAATATGTGCCCTTCAAAGGTCGCCACAGGCTGAATTTCTGCCACAGGCCTGCAGGAAACAATCTCCATTGTTATAAAGGTTTCCCTCCTGAAAGGCTGTGGGGGTACACTACCTCATAAAAGAGACTGTTAATGTTCTCTGACCTGGGGTGGGATTATTATTTTGACAATATCTTGGCACACAAGGAGGATTCGGCAGAGTGCATGGCCCGCCTGGCTGGATCATTCAGTACAGGTTGGACAAGGTGCAATCGAAACACAGATGTGCAATCAGCTATCAAAAGAAAGCTAACTAGGTGTTTTGGCTGAGCTTGTGACAAACCACATGAGTGATGGAACGATGGAAATGAAACAAAGGAAATATGTACAAAGGCAGCCTGACGGTTTTGCACTTGCACACATATAAATAACTACAGAATGCGTACATGCTTGGAATCCCACAGACAACGGTTTTCTCAAGTTACTTGTGTCTGACTCCACGTTTGTTATGAAGGTATTTACTGAAAGAAGTTCTTCTGAGGTTTAGAGCTGACACAGGCTTTTAAGTCTTATGTGCACACAGGCCTGTCTAGAAAAAAGGCATAATGTGAAACAACAATGTGGGAAAAAAAACGAAATGCATTAGTTATGAAATTATGAAAATAAAATCCAGAAAGATTCCTGAAGAAAGGTTGTTTGTAGAGCTCAACTTCCAGAGAATTATTATTGGCTGTACAGCCTGCAGCTTAACTGATAGCTCACAGTGTCGACTGGCTGGAAAACGCACTGTACTGTACCTGCTTGGCACCAAATGTGAGGCTGACATAATTAGTGACTTGTTGGCAGTGATGGGAATAACGTTGTAAAATAAACTGCATTACTCACTTCCAAACATGATCTCTTTTAGTAATCTAACTAATTACTGTTTCCATTTTTACCATGCTGTTACCAGCTAAAGAGGAGCTGTGAACTTAGTTTTTTTTTTTTTTATGCAATAGTTACTTTCCCTGGTTACTAGTTACTTTTATAATGCCGCAATCAATTACTGGTAACTGAGTTAGTTAGTTACTAACTAGTAACTTGTTACTCTTTTAAAGCAACACGTCCAACGCTGCTTGTTGCTGAACATACTGGGGCATTCAGCAGCTAAAGGCTGAGTGTATGTGGGAGTCATCAGTTGGCCAGATACTTGGCTCCAAATGAAAAGTAACACTGTTCTGTAACTACAAAATCAGCGCACGTGTTTCTTTTTTTCTTGACAAAAAAATCTTTGCAATTAATTTTGCAGTGACATTTCATGGTGCACCTTTAAAGCAGTGCGAAAGATGAAATAGTATGAGTGATCCATTAAGCTTGACACAGTTCATTTGTAACCTTGATGCTGTTTCTTTTCCAAAGTCTTGCACTGGTAAACAAACAATTTCAGCCGTAATTAAAGATGAAAAAAATGTTAATCTGATAGCTCCGCATTTGAAGAAAGTTATGCATATCTTCTTTTTTTGGGGCATTCTTATAATGGGGACAAAACCTGGTTAAAACCAAAAGAAGAATGTGCATAACTTGTGTTAGATGCCCTGTTTTTAATCATTTAACGGTTCAGAATGAACTTTAAGCTTATACTGATCAGTAGTTAAATAGTCACTTAACTCCTAAAACTGTAAAGGCCTATCAAGCAAATTTAGCAATGGTTCTCAAATTTAAATTTTTATCCATTTATTTTTAATCTTATTTCTTCCTTTATACTGGTGTATTTTGTAGCGTTCCTTTTGTTACATTTTCTGAATTTAATACATTATTAAACATTAAACCATGAGATTGAAAAGATTTCTACATACACACAACAGGAAAGAGAAATATATAATCAGTCAGTAAGCCATAATTTCAGACTTAGAAAGTTGCAAATTTCTGTGCATTTTTGCACCAGTCTATATCTGTATTTATACATTTGCATGTTTGTGTGCGTCTGCACCTTAACTCAGTATCTATTCACATGCATCTTTGTGTGGCTTCTGGTGCATCTCGCCCCATATACGCATTTTCACACATACTCTCGAGGTGGCCCTGAGGAAGTGGTTTAAAGCTTTCTGGTTTCGCATGTCTTATTCAATGTGTGTGTGCGTGTGTCTGTGTGTGTATGACATGGGTTAAAAGAGGCCCAGCTTAAGGTATAAAACACAAACGCGGTCACTTCTTCCTTTGTCTCTCTCTTCTCTTCTCTTTCTCACCCCACTTCTCAGTCTTTCCCTCCCGTCCCATCTCCTTTCTCCATCTCTCTCCCCCAGTGGCACAGTGATGGATGGCAGACTGCAGGGGTGAAGGTGGAAGAGTGTGTGATCAACAGCCAGGCCTCTGCGTGCCTCCGTGTGTGTGTGAGTGCTCTGCAGGAATGGTGTGTGCGCAGGTAAGCAGTGTGTGGTATGAAACCTGTAATGATGAAATGAGTCACTAATCACAGTGATTAGAGCGTTGATTAGGGGGAGGCAGCAACTGGTCTGGGATGGAGCCATTTCCAGACGCAAGCACATATATGAACAAAAGCACAAAGACAGAAACACACAAGGTCTACCCACTGCAGTGCACACGCATTGGTTAAATATGCACACAAGTGTAGTTCCTCCAAAGATTTAACAATTTAGACACACACAAGCACACGCACACACACACACACACACACACACACATTCACACACACTTGCATAAAATTAATTCATTGAGCTCATTTAATGGTCTGTGGGCTTTATGCTCTCATGTGTCACCATCACTTACAATGGAAATAAAACCTGAGCACATTACACTTCAATTAGCCGTTTAATACGTCCCATGAAACGACTCCTATTTCAACTGGTGTATGATAACAGTTTGAAAAGTGATATAGGATTTTATGGGCTATCCTCAGTAAATCTATATGTTAACGGGGGCTAAGGTGGCTGGTCTAAATGTGATGAAATTGAGCAGCGATGATTTCACTTTAGGGGGAAGTCACTCCAATGAAGAATCACTAGTTATCTCAAACAGATTAAGTGTTGGTGAACTTGAGTAACTCATCATCAGGCCAAGTATACGATGGAACTACTCTTGGAGTCAAATACAAGAGAGGATATTTTGTCTGCATTCATATAAAAGCTTTTATTTTTTATTGAGGAAGCATGAAAGATTTAGGCCCTGACATATATATTAGAGAGTCCCAGAAATTGTGTAACTAAAACTAAATGATAAAAAAATCTGTCGGATTAATAGCCGTGAAAGTAATCTTTATAATTAAATGTACTCAATAAATAAACATTATAACGATTTATTGTAAGTTGTAAGAATTAAAAAAGTTTTAGAAGGTAGAATAAAAATTTTCAATCAAATTCTTAAAAGAGATACCAGAGTATTGTGAATGACACTCGTAAAGTAGATTTCCACTTGCAATCTACGAAGTAATTGTGTTATGTATGTGGATTCTAAATATAGATTGTGTTGTTGTGAAATTCTCTTTTGTGTACTTATTACATTCTTGCACACATCTCTCTTGAAAATAAGACTCCCTGTTTAAATGAAGGATAAAGTGAATTAATGTCAACATTTACGCTGCCTGTATTAGCTACAACATAAAGAACTTCTTGGACTTGGATAAGCAGTAAAGCAGGACTGCCTCGAGGACCTTTGCAGATAACGCCTCTGGACCTCTACTGAAATAAAAGCAGGAGAGTATAAAGCTTACATAAGTCTCATGTTCTTCTAGCCTTCACAGAAGGCTTCCCAGCAGTTCTTGATTTTCATATGTTACAAATGTATATTGGTTCATGAACTCTTTTGGGATCCCTTTGTCACCTTTTCCACTGTTAGACATGTTTTTAAGACAACTTGTAAAATACATTTAAACACCTTCATCTTCCGCAGGCTGCACCTCACATCCTGTGTGTTTGTGTGCATGCCTGTGTGTGTGTGTGTATGTGATCACACAGGAGAATATATGTCAAACCGCTGCGGTGTCTTACCCACACCTCGAACACACATGTTTCTTTGCAGATGCACAAACACACACACACACACACACACACGTTTGTGCACAAGATGCACAGTGATTGTGCAGCCATGTAAGCGGCATGCAAAACAGACCGGGCCACCAGCAACACTGCGATGAGGCCTCACTGCTCAACAAGGCACAAACACTCCTTTAAAATGCCAAGCACAAAATAAGCAGCTATGAAGATGCATGCCTCTGCCAAAACATCGACTCTGGTTCGCTCGCTGCTTGTTGCACCGATGTCTGGATCTTAGAAGCCAAACAAATGAGAACCACGTCCTAAAAAAAGTGTGATTTGCTCAACAATAATAACTGTAACTTTACATCTGTTTGAAAACCAGCATCCAGCACAATTTCTCATCACTGTGTGTATATATGCGGGTTTGTGTGTTAAAACTTGATTTTACATTTGTGCATGTCTCTGCTGGTGATTTGTCACGCACCTACAAGCCTTTATGTATATCTGTATGAACTCCCTGTGGCGTGTATGCTGCACTAAACACAACAGCTGTGAGAAAACTGTGATCAATCAATGATTGACCGCAGGCTATATTTACTAACATCTCCATCTTGGTGTAAGGTTCTAGCGCACATTCTCGTTCTCAAGCACATACAGACACACATACACACACACAAAACTAGAAGCGAGAGTAAGTAGGAGAGTGAAAGTGAGAGCAAATAGCCTGATTATCTGACCATCTCACTCTATAATCAGTCAACCTTCTGTAAATCAGCTCCGTGGTTTCTGTTTCCGATACCAACTTGAATTAGAACATTTTGCACACATTTTGTTTCTGCCACAAGGAAATTCACACTGTAGCCAGTAGTCAATACGTTGTGTCACTCCAGTGACTCCCACACAATTATCTTGTTATCAGTACTTCTGCAAATTAATTTGTTTTAGATAGTAAAGTTAGATTGTAGTCCTTTAATTTGACACATGTGGCAGAAATGAGTCAGTGTTGCAAATCAAAACAAAGATCACACTTATAGTTTGCAAACACAGAAAAATTGAAAACATATACTTGTTTTTTTTTTTTTTTGTGATTAGCCATGTTTCGAAGTGAAGCGGGACAGATGGGCCTAATCTGAGGATCTTGTTTTTCTGTACTAAATTTTACCCACACAGACAAAGAAACTGTTGCATACAGACATAAATATCACACACACACACACGAAGGCACAGAAATTCACATATATGGGCACAGAAGGGATCCAACACCAGAGGCAAACCTGCCATGCTGTCCCACGCTTGAATGGCATCAGATGGATTATGAGCATACCTCAGATATACCTGCAGGTAGCAAAGGAATCCACTTTGGGACAGACTGTCAAGCGTAAAGTTTTATTTTACTCATTAATGAAAATACGCTGCTAATGCATCCATCTTGGATCCCGTGCAGCGCTGCAAGCAAGTAGCATCTCAGACGATAGCTATCTGCAAAGGCTGAGCAAAACAATTCAGCACTCGTACTTCCCGTGGAAAACAAAGATAAGAATGAGGCCTTGTGCAGGCTGATACAGCAAGCACTGCAGTGTTGGCCCTGGACTCTGTTTAGAGCTATAGATATATTTAAACATAAGAAAGCTGCCAGGACAGAAGATTCCTAACATGTGCATACATGTTTCCATGCTTTCAGAGCTGAATGAATTGAGAGTCAGTGAAACATCCTGCAGTAACAGGCATAAGGTTTTCTAACGTAACAGTGGACCCTGTTGAGGAACTCCTACAGGACTGATTCCACTGCTTTTACATGCTGTTTGCGTGAATAAACATTGAGCACATCTGCATATCAAATGATTCTCATCATGCCAGTGAGCGTCTGCTGCCTTGAGCAATGCTTGTTGAAATGTTCATTCCACAAATTGTCAAGCAGTCAAACTCATGGAAACAATGACATGAAAATTTGCTTTACTTTCTCTTTAAAATTCTCTTCATATAAAATATGTCAGTATCTTAAATGTTGACTCACTGACACCTTTTCTGGTCACACCTCCTCCCTTTGGCCTCCTGTCTTTTTGCTCTCAGTAAGATGTTGGATAGCTCAGCGAGATCAGCCACTCAGCATACAATGAAGACTGGATAAAGTCACCTCAATACAACCATTCCAACACATGAGCATGGTGTTATCCACCACAGTGTCGCTGGCATTAAGCCAACAAGCAACAAATTCATAACATTGTAAGAAAAATTTTGCTACATCATCTGATCTAGTTGATGAAAACCGGAATGTCGGCCAAACATTATGTGTCTTTCACATGATTTACACCTTGAGGAGAAGAAAGTCAAGCTGGAGCCGGCTTAGGGTTCTCCCACCCCTAAAATCTACACCAGTATTGGCTCTGGTCCCTGGTTGGACTGGAAAAGAAATTCAGCTTTGGATCTATCCACAGGGACCAGACCATATGAATGACAGACACAGAGAGAGGGCCCATAAAGAACCTATTGGAGCTGGTAAAAACTTCATGGATGGGAAGTTGGCAGATAGTCCCACATGCTGTTGATTTTTTTTAATTTTTTTTTTCCCTTTTCACTGAAGGAAATTCTGGAAAGTCACTTTCACCTGTGACATCTCATGTGTGTGCTGTCCCTGTCTTTATCAATGCGAGGCAAGCCGATGGTTTAACAGGGAAGGGGTCACATGCACTGACATGCACATGTGGCCAGCTAGATACCAAAAGAACAGAGAAGCTGAGGAAGTGGTCTAATATCTTTACAGAGAGTATTGTTATTTGTTTCAGTACCTTACATAGAAACGCTGCTTCTTTAATTTTACTGTTAATAAAATTAACAAGCTTCCTAATTGAGAATAACATGCTGAACTGGCCATTTTGAACTCCATAGGGCGAGGGAGCAGACGTTTACTGCAGCTGCTCACTGTGCTTGTCCTTCAGAGTCCTACAGACATTTACCAGCTCACTGCCATCCCTCCAACACTGACTATTTTCCTCAGGATTTATGTCCTGTCATTGCCAAACATAAAAAGTTTAAAATGATGGATACTGAAGTGTATTACCTATGCTGCACTTGTCAAATGTGATCTTACCGCCCTGTATTTGTTGATGAAAGACTGTCGCTGGCTCGGGGAAGAAAATCTAATTCCTGCTCAAATTGAGGAGACTGTCAGAGCAAAGCGGAGCTGACACAGTCACAGGAAAAGCCCATCAGATCCACTTCATGGCAGAGAGAGCCAGATATGTTTGCCCATTTAACAAATATGACAGCCCCAAATGTAAACATCAGGATATATATGGCTATCACTTTGTATGTTTTGGTAAATGCACAAACACACAGTTTTTCAATTTACAAGATTACCTAAAAAAATCTGGAATAAATGTTAAAGTAGAGTGCTTGAACTTTTAGATAAGTATTTCCAAGTTTGAAAGACTGAAATCTAATGCTGCACACACACACACACACACACACACACAGCCACAGACAGGCGGGCAATTACAACTAACCTTCCCTGATAGCACATGCTACGTGCAATTATTCAATTTGCTTGGGCTGCAGATTACAAAAGATCTGAAGTGTGCGGCCGAATCTGCCACTATGCCCTTCAGAGAAAGACGGAGATGGATTCTTATTCTGCTGCCGTAAAATTATTAAATCTTTATAAATACCATGAACTGAATGCAACATGAATAATTATATAAAATACAAAATCTTTTCTACTGGCATGTTACGATAAAAGACCTGTGTAAACATTTTAATGAGCAGCTGCAGAAACTGCGGCGACTGAGAATAAGAAAAGACTGCATGTAACAGGACCAGCTTCCTGCTGATCGTTGTGAAATATGTCTATGTACTACATACAACAAACACACACATGCAGCCACATGCAAGAAAATTTTGAATGTTATACAGACTGTACGTGTGAATATAGAGGGGCCTGTGACAGATGTGTTTGGGTTTGCAGTATAATCAGCAACAGGAAGACGAAACAAAAAAAATCCTGTCTGACATGTTTTTACAATTTCAGACTTCTGTTGGTTTCCTTAGACCATACAACGCTCTCTCCCCAGGCTTGAAAACATTCATACTTTTCCCCTGTTTTGGTTTCAGTGGTCAGGTTTGAACTTGATATCCCGTTGCTTGTGAACTCCTTTTTTTTCTTGGCTTGGTTGAGTTTAACGTTGCCAGTCGGCCAGTACAACTTATTTCATTCGTAGAAACGTGGTCGTATAAATAAGCTTTGCGCTGCATTAGTCTAATAGTCAATTCAACCGTGGATTATGGTTAATATGAAAAAATGTCTCTTGATCAAAATTTTCCTGCTGTCATTTTTCACCTCAAAGAAACCACAAAAAAAATCCAAAATTGTCAAGGCCTCCTTTTACAGGTAAAGTTTTTGGTGATTATTTAGCGTTTTCTAAAATTTCCAAGCAAAAGAAGGAATACGAGAGATCTGATCCACCTTAAAGAGTCTTCAGGAATGTGTCTGTAATCCTGCAGCTCTTATCTGTGCTGCGTCAACCTTCCAAATCGAATGCTTCATGTTATCTGATCTTTCATGTGTCACATGTGTGCTATGCGTCTTTTCTACACATCACCTTGTGCTAACAGTTTATTTTTCTTTTTTATTACCAGCAGTCCTTAATTAATATGTGTTCACAAATTTGGCTGTTTCAAAAATTCAAACCAGAGCTGCTTGTCTTGTAAGTCACTTCCTCTTTCTGCTTAACCTTAGCGTTGACCACAGTGCCACACGCACAAGTTGAGAAAATCTAATTACACAAACACAGCATATTTTAATATCAACATGCCAGTTTTGATAGTATGTTTCCTCATTTTGCTTCCTCCTAACAGTGTCACCTGTGACTGCCTTGCAGATCACATTTGTGCCACCTGTGCTTTGCAGTGTCATTTCTCTAACACAATGTCACCTTTGTCACCAAGGTTACAATCTGCATCGTCCCACTGTCAACCCCAAACGCTCCCTTGAAGACACCTTTGTGTCACCTGTTAGTCTGACACGTCTGTGGCACAGCTTGGTGTCTCATGTTACCGTGGAAAGAAGGAGACAAGATGGAAAAGTCCTTCCCTCTTCCTTTTGTTTCTCCGCGCCTCGCTAGACTCTGTCCTCGGCACCCCCCACTGTGTCCATCTGTTCATCTCTCAGTGGAACAGGGTGAGGAGGAGGTGAGACATGCACACGCAAGCACACAAATACTTACATGGGCTGTAAACACGTACTCTCTGCTGGCATGCACGCACACAAACTGTGCGTACACGCACTGACAAAGAGGCGGCAGCAGAAATCTGTGTTACCTTGTTATTACAAAATCAAGGAAAAGTTTCAGTGCTTGTAAAAACTAATGGTCTGGTTTATTGTCATTTTACAATCAATTTGGAATCTACTGTTTTATTTTATCACCGTGTGATTTAAAGTTTTTGTACATCCACAGAAAAACAAGTTCTTTTGTCTATGACTGATGACACCATTTGACAACTACATGGTCTGTTTGCTTTCCCCCCATTTGTTAATGTAAACTAAACTTTTACATTTGTGTTCACACTGTAAACTCACTTTGAGAAGCTCACTTTTTCATTTAAGATCCTTAGGTCATTTATGCAAGTTAAATATTACTTTCCTGGCAAGTTATGAATTAACAAGGCTGACATACTTAAACGGTAACCTTAAGTTGGTGACATATCTGTCACAAAACTGCTCTTTGAACTTTGATTAAATCATCTAACATTGGGGACATATCAGACTGGCAACAGTATGTGATAAACAGTCAAATATTTAACATTTATTTTAGGACCACTATGCTCTGGGCCTTTCACAGTAAACTAAATGTGCTTTATGTACATTTTTGTTCACCGTTTGTTCAGCTGTTTACTTTCCGGTCTCAAACAAACTTCAGTACCTCACTCACAGTTTCTAGTGATAGAAAGCAACGCTAATATTAATTCTTGATTTGCTTCTGTTTCTGCTACTTCTTATTCAGCGTCTTTTTGAAGTTAGCATGCTAACCAGCTAGCTCTGGTATGGTGTTGTAACCTATTGTATTGTAAATGCAACAATGGCTGAAGCTCTGGGTGAGCGACCATCACCACCACTCAGAGAGCACTGACACATAGACCCTTTACAATATAAAACCTGTGTGTTGTGTCTTTTATGAAACAGACATTCAGATGGTTATTGTAAGTGATGATGTACCATTGGATGGATTTAGTAACATCACGTTGGTGGGAATTTTCCCCCTGAGAATCATGTTGCCACGGTGATAAGGCCACGCCCTTTGCACTCTGGCCCCTGCCCTTTGCTACCCCTGAGGGGGGGCATGTGCTGCCAGCACAGCAAAAAAGGACCCCCCGCTCTAAGTGTCAAGAGAGATCCCCCGATGAACATGGATGGTGCTGAGAGTGTGTGTACTATCCTGCATTAATTTTAGATTGCGTGTGTGTGCGCGCATGTGTGTGTGTGAGTATGTGTATACCGTGTCTGCTTTCCTATTAATATGTGTGTGTGTGAGTGTGTGTGTGTGTGTGTGTGTGTGTGTGTGTGTGTGTGTGTGTGCTTGAACACACATGACTGCAAATGCACACAATAAGAAAGGGAAGGAAAATGCAAATATTTGATCAATTGACAGCTGCTTTAATCTGTGAGCCAGCAGCCAGGCAGCAGAGGAACACTTCCTTTGTACAATGAGATTCTCATTTCCTTTGCACACAATTGTTTTTCCTCTGTCAGGCAGGGCCAGGCGTCACAGAGACTCTACTGCTCTACTTACAGCATATATTGTGGCTAATTTGAGCATAAATCACAGAAAATACAGCGTTAACATTATTCTTTAAGGCAGAGAGTGAGATATTTTATATTACACTCATGAATACCATCATGGTTGATAAGGACACTGTCACTCTGAGAAACTTCGGTCATATCAAAGACAAATTCTGTACTTCCAGTCTCCGTCACCGTTAAATAACATAATACTCAAAGTAGACAATATATATAATTTAACTAGACTGATTTTGTTCTCATATTAGGCAGTTTTTCACTAACAATAAAACTTGGTATCCTCTTATTGTTGAGACTTCACAGACATTTCCACAACCATATTATTGTGAGCCAAACAGACCACAATCTGGGATCATTTAGATTTACTGTTATTTGCCATTTAAAATGGTGCAATTTCCTAATTAAAGCAGTTTTAGTAGAACCAAAACATGACTTTATGTTTCTTTCTATTCAAACAGCCATCACTTTCCCGTTTAATTTGTGCTTCCTTCAATTCGCAGCACATGCACATTTCAACAAGCTCCAATTTACTTCATTTGTAACTTTTCAACAAAATTTTACAAGGAAGACATTAAAAGGAAAGACGAGCAAAAAGGAAAAAAAACAACAATCCACAGTACGTATAGAATAAAAATGATCAAATAAACTGACAGAAAATAAATGGAAAACAAAGGAAAACATAAAAGAGGTCTGTTAAAACTTCTAGCATGAGTTACTCTGTTGAATTTCTTGGATGGATGCTGAAACATTCTTTTTTGATTTGACCACATAATCACTGAATTTCATGTTTTGAAGATGATTGTGTTGGCCAGCCAAATATAAATTGGAGTTGGGATTGAAGGATTTTTTAAACAAAAAGAAGAAATGAAAAATCAAATACAAATGATTCCTTTTATGCTCTCCATTCTTTTTCTCAGTTATCTTCATCCGCTTAAATACTTCCAATCTCATTACATTACATTACATTTTTGAAGTGCAGTCTTCAATATTTGACCATGCCAAAGGTATTTACGGCCTCTGCAGTGTTCCTGCAGAAAAGCTAATCTGGGTGACTGAACAGGAGAAATACAGGAATATTTCACCCTGGAAATTAAGCAATACAGAATAAAAAATGCATAATGATCCGTAACAGTCTGCCGACCAGATCTATTTTATCGTCTTTGTAAGTTTGTTTTCCTTCCATCTTGTACTATATATATGCTTGTGCATGTGCAGCAGATTCCAAAAAAAAAAAAAAAAAAAAAAAAAATTGATGAGGGGGACAGTATTGCTCACATGTGTTAGTATTTGTTATTTTGTTTGGCTGCCCATAACCAATCATGGGACGCCCTTAATTTTGTTGTCAAACACACATGCTAGTGGAGCCTCCATGTGCACATAATGATCACACACCCCTCCACTGCTCTTGCTATGGCACTAGCTGGAAGTGCGTGTATAATAAGTGTGAAAAATCTCATTAATGCAGTGCGGCTGCAGCTAAGTCTCTTGTATTGTCACTTTTCTCCAGGGCCCCTGAGCGTGCGCTAGCTAACTAGCATCATTGCCATGGAGACCCTGGCAGCTATGCCTCCCCTCTCATCCTCAGCACTTACACCCTTACACTGTGTACACCCACCCACACACACACACACACACACACACACACACACACACACACAGGGAGGGAGGCAAACACACCTTCACTCTCTTCCCCCTTCCCTGCCTCTCTCTCCCTTTTTGTCCTTTGACAAAGCTTGACAAACTGTATGTGACTTGGAGGGCTTAGCGCTGGGGAATTGTCAGAGTTCCCCCTCTCCGTTTCGCTCACAGTTCAAACTCTAAATAAGCAGCCATATTGATTTTTAATGATGCCAGCCAATGGAAGACCCTCTCTGCTCTTGGACATGGAAAGAAAGAAGTTCAGAGAAATGGTGGCGCTGGGTCACTTTGTTGCTTTTGGTTCATCTGGGAAGTTGAAACAACCACGAAAATGATTTAGAATCATTTTTGAAAAAATGTTTTCAGAGATTCTCACACTGTAGAAAATGAACTCACAGGTCAAATGTGCAACTAGGTAATCCTGACCTGTAGTCACGTTTTACTGTCAGGTGACCTGTACTGGCTGTAGTAATTATAAAAGCAGGCTTATGTTTATGAACTTAACCATGACAATAAAGGAGAACCTTATGCAAGTAGATTTCTTCCTTACTCTAACTGAGCTGTGGAGATAACCTAACTGGGAGCATTCAGTCGACCTGTGTGTGAATTATTGTGATCATAACACGTCTGCTCTGCCTCCTGCTGTATCAGCAGACGCTCCTATGGGTCACACCAGGGGATAGGGATGAACAACTGGTGGTCGACTTTTCTGACAAATGGTTCTCTGCACTTCACAGTTATTTAAGTTACATGTGCAAACATACAGAGATCAGCACCTGGGGCAGCATGACAATTGCTGAAATATGAGCCTGCATCGTCTTAAACTCAAAGCACATGCACTAGCTGCCCTTTGGTCACACAGCTTCCAGTTTACTTTTTTTTAATTTTTTTTTATTTTTTTTTTAGAAAAAGACAAAGCAAATATACACTCTTTAGTCTCTGCAGTATTTAGAAAAAAATCTCCCTCTGACTCTTTTTTAATGGAGAACTGACAGATCAACTTGTGATCTGATTCCTTTCCATACAGATATCTAACAACTATAGGTACAAAAATGTTTCTTTAAAGGTTAGATCCAACACTAATACAGTCTATTACATCACATCAAATGCCCGAACATCTTGTCATAATTTCCATTATATGTTTTGCTGAGTCAAGATGCAGCTAAAATCCAACATGTTATCGACTTGCTTCATATAGAAACTTCTGCTGTTCTTAAGACATAGCTGGCTACGCATGTGGAGGGGATTTCATAGATCAAAGTGTCACTGCAGCTAATTAATCTATATCAATGTTAATTAATCAACTTAACCTCAGGCTTTACAGACAACCCCTAATCAGTGTGTGTGTATGTGTGTGGTTGCATGCCTCTGCAGCCTGGTACAGGGGTTTTAACAACCAACTCAAACACATCATTATTTCACATTCTTCCAATGTGTGAAGGGCTAGCAGGTTCTCAGAAATGTGGATGGGCTAACAGGCTTTCAGAGTATTTGCCAAGGCAAGATATGTAAATTTGAAAAACAGTTGAAGTTATACGATCTATTTTTGAAAGACATCAAAAAAGCCTTTTTGATGTGTTCATGTCGCAGTGTGTTCATCGCAGACAGGATGCAGGTTTAGGGGGGGCCCCACTTGAATGTGTAGACAAATATTACAAGAAAATTACCCAAGAGTTTATGACTTATGTAATGAAACAAGAATTTACATAAAAATGTTCACGCAATTGTATGTGTGTGAATCAGAGAGAGAGAGAGTTAGTGTTGCATTTTAAGAAACTAAAATCACCAGCTTTGACTCTTATATGCAAAATGCAAATAGATGTAGTTTGTAACCTAAGACAAATCACAAGCAGGATTCAATATTAGATGAAAAAAAGAGAGAAAAAGAATCAGCTAATTCTAATGAATCCACTAATGTGTTAAAGACAAAGCCTTTGAGCACAGTGCAGACAGAAGAAAAAAAAAAAAACACTTTCCTGAGAGGAGAGAAAGGGGAAAATGATTAACCTCTGAGACATTTACCTAATTAATTCTGTCCGCGCTTTAAATGAAGTGAACAACCTTGGAGACGTAGCCGGTTGGTGGAACTCATGTAAAATGTATGTCACCCTATATTATCATGTGCAGAACAAGAGCTGCTGCTACTTAATATAATGACACATGTAATCTTTATTCAACTTGCACCCTCGAGGCACACAGCTTTGTTGCAGACACGGAAACAGCTAACCCTTTAGCCCAAAGCTAAAGCTAAATAAACTGACAGTCTATTGACACAGGTGGAAGCCCATACAACCATGTTTACATGTAATTATGTACGTTTATGTTGGTATTAATGACGGGTGTTAATGAGAAGCAACACAGAATTCAGGGGTTAGTGGGAGTGAATTAGATCTCTGATGCTGCAGATGTCTGTGGATTGACTGAAAACTGTTTTAAGAATTCGTTGCATGCAACTGTCTTTTTTTTGCTGTAAATGGTATAATCTATAGTTTATTTTTTTATTATTATTTTATTAAAATTCATTATATATTATGTTAAATGACTTTGAAAACCACTCATGCTTATGAAAATTTGGAGTGTACCGAGAGCTTCATCAAATCCTTGTGTGGACTCTAATTATTTCTTACTTTCAGAATAAAAAAAACTAAATAATTTATCAATTATTTGCAGAAATAATAGCTGGACTAAAGAATAATAAACCAATAAACAGGAAGAAGTAAAAAGTTACTATGTGTGTGGTCAATAATTAAAGACAATGGAGTCATTTTGGCTTTTTGCTTGTAAAATGGTCACTCAGAGAGAGCTTGGCCTCAAAGGGAGTCATAACTCAACTCTCTGCCAGTCAAAGTAGTTCAGGTTGATCCGAAAAGCTGTTGCCTGATCATTCTTGTAGTTTCACACTGGCCTTGGAAAAAGAAGGACATACCAAGGTCCCAGAACCAAACCCCTTCATCAGGGAAATCCAGTATTTACATACTATGCTACTATACTGTGTATTGTCAAGGATTATACTTTTCTCTGGAATCCAGAGTGCACATGAGGACACTGTGGTGATGCTTCAGCTGACTGCCAGCTGTGTGTAACCACAAAAGAGCAGCTGTGGATCAAAGAACCTTAAACAATAGTAAATAAATAAATAAGTACATCTATAACCCACCCTGAATGAATACCAGGAGAATCTTTTGTTTTCAAAGGGATTAAAGTTTCATCATTTGCCACCAAACGGAAATAATTCAGCCAACATGAGAGTTCATACTAAATAAGCTTGGATCAAGGTCCACTCACTAGCTTTTGCTGAACAACTTGGTGTTCGTAGCTGTGTAAAAGTCATAAGCGCACCCTGAGTAAGCTTCTTCGTGAAGTGGTGGTACGGAAACTGACCAGTACAGAGAGTCTGTTGGATTACAGCTCTAAATGAAATTTATTCAGATAATGCAAAGAGTGGTTTCACACGTTTGCATCACCCAAATGTCTTTTATTTTCAGATCCTGATACGAGCCAATATTATGATTGCCAGTCAGTAGTTTGCTTTGTTAGGTCAACAGTTCAGTGATGTAATCCTGTTTTTCATGACACATCTGCTGAATGTGAGAGCAGCACAGTCACAGCTGCATGTTAGTGGTTTCTGAAAGCTGCTTGGAAACGACAGTTTAATTTGACAAATTCCTCTGAATGATATTCAGCTTGGCAGCACCCTTAACCCCCATCTGTTCCAAACAAACGCTCGCAAAAAGATGTATAGGAATGCAGCCATGACAAACTGCATGTGTTTGCTTGTGTAATCGAAGAGTGTATGTTTGGCTTGATACACATGTATGCTGAAAGAACTGAACAACACTGAAAGTGCTTGTGTTCGCTGTGGATGGAATTTGACCCTAAACTTTCAACCTATGAAACCGAGGTAAACTATCCTATTTAGTAAATATAATACCAGTTATATTAAATAAATCATTTTCATTGTCATTTAGTTGTTTTTTTTTTTTTTTTTAGCTCACACTGTGAATTACCACTTCTGGCCCAGGGGGAGGTCTGCCTTTGTTATTGCTATGTGAAGCTTTTTTTTTTTTTTCCCATCAAAACATGTCTATCAATTTCACCAAAAATCCAATTAATGACAAAATAAATCATTTCTTTTTTTTTTTTTTTGTCTTTGCTTTCTGATTTGTTGAGCAGTAATTTTATCTACCAAAATTACTCTGCTGTTTAACATCAAAGTCTTGCAAGATTTTTCCCTGTATTCAACTGCAAACTTAAAACTACCACAATCATTCTTTAGTTACCAAACTTTTGTTGCCATGCGCAGATATTGGAAAACTTTTTAAAAAACCTACTTAAAAAAAAAACAACAACAAACAAACCTGAAAACTAATGTGCTTCTCTTGTGAAAAGGAGGAATTTTCACTCATTCATTCATCTTCTACCGCTTATCTGTTTCCAGGTCCCAGGGGGTGCTGGAGCCAATCCCAGCTCACATTGGGGGGAGGGCGAGGTACACCCTGGACAGGTCACCAGTCCATCACAGGGCCAAAATACAGAGACAGACAGACAGACAACAAACACTCACAGTCAGACCTACGGACAATTTAGAGTCACCAATAAACCCAAACATACATGTCTTTGGATGGTGGGAGGAAACCGGAGTACCGGAGGAAACCAACGCAAGCACAGGGAGAACATGCAAACTCCATACAGAAAGGCCCCAGGCTGGGAACCGAACCCGGAACCTTCTTGTTTTGGGAAAATAGCGCTAACCACTATGACGCCATGCTGCCCAGGAAGAATTTTATGTTGGCTGATTTCATTCTATATTAGTTAAGATGAGTTAAGATAATTATTTGTACTGCAGCCATGCAATGTCAGGCAGCTCTTATTTATTGGAAACTGCCGCATGCTATTTCCGTATTTAATACTGTTAGAAGAAGAAAATTTGCATCTGCATGTCAGACTATACAGGTGCTGACAGAAATGTCTAACAGCTTGATACATATGAAGTAATCTGAATGTGACCCCTGGAATCAGCAGCATCAAGAGCATCTGTCTGCTGACCTTGGGTGTGTGAGGAAACATGTTCAGAGCTGTCAGGTTCAAAGAAGCGTGTGTCTGACTGATGTGCGCTTTCTATACTGATGCCATGTAGCACAAGTGTAAAAAATGCCTAATTTCTGTGTGTAATTTTTTTTGTTGTTGTTGTTGTTGGGTATTTTTCAGATCTCAGAAACGCACATGAAAGCAGATTGTCTGGGCCAACTGTGCCACTCAGAAGCAGACAACCTCCATCAAAGGCTGCCTGCCCCCGCTGCTGAGGAGCTGCTGTACAGCCTGCCGCAGGGGTTGGCATAGAGGTTGAAATGTCATGTACGAGGCCTCCTCTGCCAAAGCAAATGACAAAAATGTGTTTAGTTTGACAAAAGAATCGAGATATACGGTATGCTGCTTTGCTGCCAAGCCATCAGTGGTAGAATAATTCACAGAAAATGGAAATGTTCATTGATACAATCTACTGGATAATTTTGGTGCAAATTAATCTGCTTTCCTCTCACTGTGCTTGCTGAATTATCTTCCAGTGTGGAGTGCACACTGGTTTCTTCTGGTTCTGGTCAGACCGTGGTATTCTAATTTGATTTAACGGTATTACATATTTAGGAGCCGCTGCATGCCTGGTTGAGGAGATTTCAAGCTGCCTCGCACCTTCGGATTAGTGGCATTATATTTACATTACAGAGACATTAGATTTCCTTATACGACTTTCAGTGGCTGTGATAAAAGCCATTTCAGAATATATACACAGTGCTATCCTGAAATCAATCGGCTGATTTCCATTTTTTGGACAGGTACAGAGCCAGTCAAATATTTATTCAGGTCAGGCCATTGTGTTTTCCCACATGCTATGAATTCATTTGGAGTGGAAATGTGCTTATATATCTCAAGTGTGTGGTGTTTTTTCTCCCTTTCTCCCATAACACACACTAACTCTCACATAGATACACACCATAATGGGATTTTATAGCAGTTATGCGCTGGCTAATTGTTGTGTTTCGCCCGCTTCTCACAGTATGAGCAGGCAGGTGGCAGGTTATGTTTTATTTTTCTGCAAATCTAAACAACATTAAGTGTTGGAGACAACTTCCCCAGTTGAACAGCGGGCAAGAGTCTGTGAAACACAAACGCTTTATTGCTTGTTAGGAAGGAAAAAGAGGAAAGGGGGACAGGGAGAGGGGAGGGAGACTGAGGAAACAAGGAGGAAAGCGGGAGATGTATTAGTGTGTGTGTGTGCGTGTGTGTGTGTGTGGGGTTGTATGGTTGGACCCCAAGTATAATCCTTGCTCTAATCTCAGGCCATAATGGAGGTGTTTGGTCTCCCGAAGCCAGAGGCAACGTCCACTTCACTCATGGGTTGGTGGGTGCAGAACTGATGTCAAAGGTCATCATCTGGATAGCTTTAGTTATTTGGGAACGTTGCCTTTAGCGTCGATTGAGGTCATACAGCGTGGCCTCAAAACCTGTGACCCCTAATCCCCACTGTGGTCATCTGGCTGTTGGCATAGAGTTTCCAAACAGGAAAAAATGCAAATAAGCAATAGCCTCCCAATTGAAACTTGAAAATTGGGAGATTTCACCTTTATCCTTTGTTGGATGAAAATCAATCGCACCATATATTTCAGCTGTCATAGCTGAAAGCCATAGTGTCTGGCAAATATGACTATATCCTACCTTAGAATTTCAGATAAAGCATTAGGGGGGAAAAAAAAAATCACCAATTACCAATTACCCCCCAAAAACAATGTGCATTTAGAGTGACTGGCTAAGTGTCATTTGTGTGATTTCCCTGTTTTCACCCACCAATGACTGATTGAGCTTTTGGTGTCACTTTATCCAATATACTTTTATGTGCTCCCACTGTGTTAATAACATTAAGTTTATGGAGTGCGCTCTGTAATTAAATAATGCAGGATGACTTTGTGGGGAACACAGTGGATTTTTTTTTTCATGCGTTCTGCACTGTGGCCCTCTTGTGGCTCTAATGGGATACAGATGGTGGCCAGAGGTTGGCCGACAGGCGGTCGGCACCGCAGACTGTGACCAGCGGGGAGTGTCCTGAAACTTGTTCACCACATTACTGTGCCCCACATGCCATGCCTGGGGCCACTGAGTGTTAGTGTGAAAATGTGTGTATGTGAGTGTCTTGGGGAAAGGGAAACAGAGCGAAAGCGAGATTCTTTTATTCTATCAAATACCGGAAACGGAGAAAATAAATTACAATCCAAGGGTCATAGAAAATTGTTTTTTATTGTTGCAAAATGTCCCCCAGTTGCACAGAGACAATGATTTTCTTTGAAGATATTTAATTAGTGACCTTATCAATTAGTGTTTTGTTTTCTTTTTGTGGATTTGGAAGATTAACCTCAGTTTTTATCAATAAATAATGACCACCTCTGTCTTTACCAGACTCCCTCCAATTTCATCTAACCTCCCTGGCCTGGAGCAAGGCAAGGCCATTAAAATATATAGCCACAGAAACATCTGTTGGGTGGAAGGCATTAAATACAAACAACTCGACAGTAAAAAAGCCAATTTATCTTGAATCCAGGCTGGCCTGCTGCTGGGACACAAACTGAGGCCCAGTAGCAGAACACTAATTTCTAGTCCATGTCTCCCACAGGTTATGTTGAGATTAACCAGACTGTGAACACTTTGGTTAGATTTTGATGAATGCCATACAGAGTAATGCACACGGTGTCATGAGCACACTTAAGAGCCTCTGATTATAATTTGTTCATATTTGAAAATCCCTTTTTGGAACAATTTTACTCTGTCATGCTGGATTTATTAGGGTGCTGTTAAAATCAGCAGTGTTTTTTTTTTTTCCAACTAAAGTAGTCTGATAAAATCCTCCATTCATTTTATCTTTTGCTGCATCAAATCTCCACTAATTGAATTCATGCAAAACCTTTTTCAAACCAGACTAATTCTGAGGTAACACATACCCTAAATAACAGTGCCTAGTTTTAAACACAGGGAGTGGGGGGAAGATTTGCTGTGGGAGGGATTAATCATACAAATCCTCCCCAGAATGCTCCAGAGGACTGATGGGATGTGGCGTTTCAAAAGATCCCTGGGTCAGAGAGCCTTTGAACTTTAACCCTTGAACTCAGGTTCTTCACAAAAGCTGAAGACAAAGGAAGTGAGCAAAAGTTGCACCTCCAGAGCTGCACAGCGTGAACATTTTGAAATACGAGAAATCTGACTTTCATTGAGGAAATAGGGGCTTTAAAAACGCAAGTTTATTGGGTCAGATTGAATCAAAGCTATGATTTTGACATTCATATATTGATGCATTATATTGCTAATTGGTGTGGCAATTAAAACCATCTCCCATTAGGAAATGGCATGCATGTTAATTGTGTAGGTTTGACGTCTTGAATAACTAAAGCAGAGGAGAAGAGGACGTGCAGGACAGCTCGAGAAAGCCACTGAGGTTTGGCAGCCCTCCTGTCTGATTAGCCATTAGCCTCTGGTGATGGGCGTCACAGTCAGAGCACCACTCCCTTTGATTACAGTGCAGGAGAACACTGGAAGAATACATCTCCCCAGCCAATACATATCACTTCAGGGGGCTGATTTGGCTTGTTGCTTTTTCACTCCTTATTGTGTTGTAATCAGACAGGATGTCATTGTGGGGAAAAAAAGAAATTCATAGTCATACATAAACAGAGTAAGTACAGTCAAAACTTTCGAAGGGGTTAGGGTTGAGAGACACTGGGTTCCAAAATGTACCCTAATGAGTCAATACATTTTTTCAAACTGCTTTTAGGAGGACTATCTGGAGAGCTGAAATTGACAGATAGTTTTACACACCAGTGGTAATTTTCAGGCAAGACAGCATAAATCAGCAGCCATGGGGCTGAAAAAATAGGGCAGGCCTAAACAACAGAGCAGATGAGCTCTGAGGACCCACCCCTGCTTGAGGTGACATGGTTAGAAACATTTTAAGGGTGCCAAGGACTTAATAAAGCCTTCTCTCAAGTAAACAGAATAATTTGAGCAAGCAAATTAGTACAGGACCCAAGAAACCCCACCCCCCAAAAAAACCCTGCAGAACAAACAGCTGATTACTTCTAGTGTGTTTCTTGGAGGAGACAGTTTCTTTTTTTTTAAGGTTCAGCTTCGACCGGCAGTGACAGAATGCGTCAACCCTGCTGGCATAGCCTTCAGAATGACTGTAACTCTCAGCCAGCTTGAGAGTCACCACTCTACAGTATGCTCTCATTTTCTTGAACAGGAGCTGAAGGCAATAAAAAAATTATCTTCAGGGCATAAACTGAATATTTGCCATTCTCATCTCATAGACGCCTAAATGAAAACATGTTGCAATTTGGTTTTGTTTTGAGAGCGTGTTAAGTGGTTCATAAATGATGCATCAACACTGACAGCACCTGAAGTAAATGTTGGGCATGAGATCCAGTCAAAGATGAATTTTTTGGCATTCTTTACCCCAGGAGAAGTGCAGGGCTGAGCACAACAGCTGGCAGTTCATGCCCCCTGCTATTTTCTCTCCAACACACCCCTAATTTCTTTTCGGCTCCCCCTCCCCTGCTTTCATGCTTGACTTGCAGCAGCTTTTGTCCAGTGGCAGAGGAGCTCGTCAGTGGGGGTGGGATGGGTGGAGGTGGCTTGGGGGTGGTGTTGGGGCCCTGTGGCTGGACTGTGGATTGCTGGAAGAAGCTTCCTGGTACTGCCCACACCACATTCAGATGCGTAATCAATCTTCCAGATCCTCCCTTTTTCCTTGTTTATGTAGGCGTATCCTCTTCTCTTCAGTCATCCCTATTTACTCACAAGATATCTAAACAAATACTAAAACAGATCAAATGGATTCTGAATAATTGCGCCACTTCTCTTCCACTCACCATCTCTAGTCTTTAAAGATTCCCTGGTGTGCATGCTCACATGTGTGTGTGTGTGTGTGTGTGTGTGTGTGTGACATGATAGCCTAAGGGCTACAAGGCTGACCAGAAACTCACTAGACCTCCTGTGGTTTGTCTTCTAGGGTAAAACCTGCCAAACCTGAATCTTGATGACCGGATGAAGGGGGGACTTTAACTGTCTGGAACAAAATGTGTGAGAAAAAGTGACCTTAGTGCTCAGATAATCTTACCTTCCAAGCTAATGACATTCTAACTTTTTAAAGCATAGCAGCCAGCTGTTCCACCTATTGTATTAAATTCAATAACCTTTATTACATAGGATGAGTATTCAGCCCTGTACCCCTGCCATCTGTTTAAAAGGGAAATATCCCTTTATTGAGAAGAAAAAGATGTCATTGAAGGGATCTATTATTAATCAGACAAATAACACCCTGTGATTGTTGAACAGGGTTGATCCCATCCTGTAAGGCGGCTCACTGTTTGTCAATTATATGTTAGTTATTCCACAATAATACTCTGTTTTATCATCTATTTTCCTCTATATGAGACCCTTAAAGACTCAAAACTAGATTCAGAATATAAACTCTAACAGTTTTCCATAGATTTCAACATAATCAGGTTTAAGTCAGGGGTTTGCCAAAGTCAGTAGGATGCAACATCTGCAGACCATTTACAAAACAAAATTTCATGTTTCTAGTTGCTTCACAAAGTGAAAACATTGAAAAAGTTGTGTCAATGGCTACCAAAAATCAAGGATTCCTCCTCAGGGCCTCAAATTTCATTGGACTCTATCTAATAATTGCTGTGGCATTTCACTAAGACATGAAACGTGAAACTCATGTTACTGTCAGAGGAGAGGTCAGGGCCTTTTCAAAAGACACTGGACTTCCATTCTGCAAACACCTACACGGATACCTCCAGAAAAATTCACAGCAATCGGCTTTTCAGAGCTCGAAAATGGCATTAAAAGAAACGACTGAGAGGATGAAGGCTAGACAGAAGGAATGGCTGGGTGTTTGTCGGCCTGCTTGTATCAGGGAATGTTCGAGTCAAACGAGACTGTAAAAATGCCAGTCCTAACAGGCTGCAGCAGGATGTGTGGCTATTAAAGGAGCACAGCCAGGTACACACATGCAAAGCAGCACACACGCAAATGTACTGACACACAGTGAAAACGCAGATTGCATGCAAATGGACCGCCACATCACACTTTGTAATCAGACTTTACACTTCCTCCCTCCCACGGCAGTCCGGCCACGTGTTCCGTCTCTACAGCATTGTGGCTAATTCTGCCATTGACAGCCAGCGCAGCTCGCTAAGCCTTTACTAGATGGTGGAAATTGATTAGTACGCAAAAGACTCCCCCATGGTAATGGAGTTAGAGCTCAATCAGCTAATTATAAAGCATGTGATGTGTGTGTGTGTGAGTATGTGTTGTTTACATGGCTGCACATAGATCGGTGGATACTAGCAAACATTACATGTACCGACATGTCTTTGTATATATATGCACTTGGATAGGTACATACTTGCATGTAAACATAGAAAGGTTCAGAGACAACATGATATTTAGTTAAGTAGTAGTTCTGTTGGGAGCAATGCAGTCACTTCTTCCTTTCCGCTCTGCTCACTGCTCTCACTGTATACCCATCCACCAAATCTCTGTTTTCCTCTCTCCCTGTAACCTCCCTCTCCTTCCCTGTCAGCATCCCCCTCCCCACCCTCCCCTCAGCACAGACCTGGCTGTCCATCTCTCATATTTTAAGCCGGTCGGTCAGGCGTTCCACACATCCTTAATGAGCTCATAGGGGGGATGTGACGTGATTATGGCGACAAGCGCCCACCGCTTCCCAAAAAATCAGCATCCAGCTGCTAGCATCTAATTGTCAAGTAAGTGGCAAATCATTGTGATGTGGCAGACAGTGGGGAATCCAGATTTCTACAGGTAGTAACACACATACACACACACACATTAAAAGAAATAGCTCCCTGCTTCCTTGTTTATTCTTCTCAAGTAAATTTATTCACAAGTTTTTCAGATTAAATAACACAATAAGTATATTTTTGCTTGAAGTGATAATTGATTTTTTTTTATTGTGCAAGTTACAGCTGTAGTGCCATTGGATATAGTTACATCATGCTGTAAACACAGACACACACACACACGCAAAACATCATTAAAAATACTTTATTCATTTTTAACCTAATTCAGGAACAGAACTGACATCAGACTCTGACATTAGTCAAGCTGCCCTGCTTCATTAAGGCTGTTTTTTTTTTTTATGCTGGATGCCAACTATGAGTATACTGGTCGCCATAGCAACACAGTCATAATTTATCATAACCAAGTGGCTAATATGCGATAAGCACTCTGTGATCTTTGACCCCACTCTCACTGGCTGAAACACTTAATATTCCCATTCCATTGTCAGCTAATACAAGCCCCCCCCACCCCAACCACACACACACACACACACACACTCTCACTCAACGGCTCTCGTTAAACGCATGTAATTGCCTAATTCAACATGCATTAGAAATGTAGTGTTTACGTAATCATCTCAGATAAGATTGGGATAACATTTCAATCACCTTCTCTGTGCGTTATCTTTGCTGCAGTGTACATAACAATTAAATAATCAGCACAGCTTGACAGCAACAGCTGTTATGTATATATAGCATGTACCAACATATTAGTAGATCTCACTTCATAGAACAAACTTTAGTATGTTTTCTTTTGAAATAGGAAAAAGGTAATGGCATTGAAGTTTTTTATTTTAGTAACTGTCTATCAGCTTGATGGGGTAATCTGCACATGCACCATTTGCTGTAAAATGTAGTTGAAGATTAAGATTGAATTGGGCAATTAATTTTTTTTAAATGCTTGTGGTGTTCGTTGTTGAAGCTTAGGAGATACAACACGTGCATCAACAAAGAAAATAAAATTGTCCCCAGATTCCTTCACAGGACTCAGATAAAACGTTTCGAAGAGGAAAACACTGTTCGATAGAGAAAAGGGGCGTGATATGTTGGTGAATTCCATGTTTACCAAAAAGATAAAACCTAAGTGTATTCTAAAATAATGAAATTTGTTTGGTTTGTGGGTTGGGACAGTGACAGCCTGATATCTACTAGTGCTTCAAAATTTGTTTTTCACTGCTGGAGACCGATAGTGATCTGATACTGCTCACTTGCAACTTGAAAGTTGCAGGGTTGGTATGAGGTTTGTGATGTTTATCCATTCTGAAAAGTTCAGCTGGGTTGTCTGTCAGCGCGGTGTTACAAATCAGACATCAGCTCAGTCTTCTGCATCTAGTCTGAAAAACGGTCATGAAAATAGATCTGGAAATTGATTAAATACTTACTGGGAGGCTGGGACAACAAATGAGAGGAAACTGTTTTTATCTGCTGGAGGCTGGGGCTGATGTGCTTACTACAAATGGGTAAATAGCCATCATGGAAGAAGGAATTCTATTTATGGGCCGGCTGGAAGAAACCATGTCTAGTTTGGAATATGTATCATATTGTTGAGTTTATGAGACAATCAGAAAGTCATACTTCAAAAGGAAATATTCCATGTGACATTTAGAGCATTCACAGATCATCGGCCAAAAAATAATAATTCGTCAGTAGTTTTATAACTATTTGGTTTACAGAGAAAATTGAAAAATTTCATTCAATCAAGGCCATTTAATCAACAAATATACACATGATGAAAGTAGGGAATATATTTATATGTGTTTATAAATATTGTAATTTATATGTGGAGTACAAAATGTTATTTACCAGGCATGCATTTATGTTAATGAAGTCTTGATTAAGAAATATATATTGACAGCCAGTGAATGTGGTATTTTGGCTACTTGTGAGTGTCAAGCACACAAAAAAGATTCTTGATACAGACACACAGCAGTTAGTGGGTCGAACCACAAACTTATATTTAGATTGGGGAAACCACAATATCGTGTTTCTCAACCGTCTCTTCTTGTCTCACATTCACCATGGAAAGAAACGCGCCGTTTGCTTCATTGCAGCACTCTTTATCTCAGTCCGCCTCAGTCCCTCCCTCACTGTTTATCTTTTTCCTTCTCACGCATTCCACTTCTTTTGTTCTCTCACCTTTAAACACTCTCTCACTTGACTCTTTGTCCTTTACTTCACATCTTTGCTTCATATTTTTTTTGTCTCACATTCTCAGTTTTCACCGTTTCTCTCATCCGGTTTTTCTTATTTCCCTCACAAACTGTCTGCTCTCCCCTCAAGTCCTCATTCTTTTTCCATCTCACCGGGATTTGTCCTTCTATATTCCTCTTTATCTGCAGCTGCGTCTGAATTGAGCTGAGCACATCTGCCTCCGGAAAAGCCTTAAAAAAAAAACAAAAAAACAAAAACAAAAACACAAACAAAAAAAAACCCCGGAAAAGTCCAATACTCAAGAGCCAGGGCCCCTTAGGGTTCATCACAAACTAGAATGAAAGCATGGACTCTATGCTTCTGCCTTGAAACCCATTGTTCTCAGCCCTGTTTGGGGGGAAACATGTGAAGAGAACTGGGCACCCTTGCCATGTACCTTGGGTGGAGTCTGAAAGACGACAGGCACATTACCTTACAAGGAGGCAAATCAGACTAGTTTGACCTGTGTGAAGGTGTAGATGCTGTCCACGGTCAGACAATAAACCTTTGGAAACACCATTTCCTTCTTATAACTTGCCTCTTCGCTCTGACTTTGTCCAGGTCATCTATGCCTGAACATAAACCTAGCGATGAATATGCAACTGTGATGATTTTCCAAAACTGGTGAGAGTTGAAGAGAGGGGGAGGGAGGGAGGAATGCACATCCAGTGATCCCATGATTTGCTAGCAGACAAGCCCTCTATAGCTCTTTTCAACGCTGGCACAATGAGCACTCTATCGAGGAGCTAACCAGCCATGTCAAGCCATTGCTTGTTTGATTAAAGGGCAATAAAGAGGGGCTTTATCTGCTAATGATTGGGGGAAAAGAACAAAACTTATTCTGTTTTCCATTGGTATGGCCAGGAGGAGGACTTTCTGCACATATTTTTCTATTCATGCATAAGTAGAAAATATCAATGTTTGACCTGATGTTTAGGTGGAAGGATATCACAGCTTATCCAGGCCGAGGTCAGTGAGCCCAAGAAATGTCAATATCAGATACTGAGATGTGTACCAGCATTCAGGCTAAAGCAAATATTTGTTTGTGCAGACAAACACACACACACACACACACACACACACACACACAAAAACGCTCCTCTGAACACAGACTCATTTTCTCCCTGTGTCATTGCCCTGCAAGTTTTTGCTTCTCAAATGACTAAACCAATGTATAATATTTGCACCCTTAATGATGTTAAAGCTCTCACATGGTATCACCACTTCTCTCCAGGCAGAGGAGTCTGGCAGGGTGTGTGTTGAGATCACTCCACCAAATTTATCTTCATTCATGGATATTTTTAACTTCATCATTGCCTGAATTAAAACTTTTTACTTATTTTTACGCATGGATATCGAAAAATGGTTTTGGTCTTGATCTTAAGCAATAATCGCTGCCTCCAGTGGTTGAAAGCAGCCCTCTTGTTTAGCTTCTATTTCTATTGCTTCTTGTTTTTTACTGAATTAGCATGCTAACCTTACTGGATCCCTGCTACTGATGCAAACGTTAACTATGTAACAATGGCTAGAATTATAAATAGAGCCTTTAACTTATGATTCCCGTCAGTTCCTGGTCAGCCTTTTTCATTTGACATCTCACATATAGAAAAAGCATGGGTATAAATAAATGATTCTATTTCGCTGTTTCAGTTTCATATCCATGGCTAAAAGATGCTGATGCAGAGCTATGTAAAGCTTTGTACATGTTATCATGAGCTGACATTTTGCCTTTCATGACGAGTGCCGAGTGTCCTACTGTTCCACCAGAGACCCAAATCTTTGTATTTAAGGACCTGTTAATTGCCAGCTCTCTAACCCTAATGGGACTCTTAATTGGAGTCTCATTAAAGACAGGTGCTCTGGAAAGGTCAAACGTTCAGATGGTTGACATCAGTTGTAAGACAAATACGCAAGATGTTGTCTGCTGCAGATGTCTAATTGGAGTGATCAAGATCTGGGCCATTGCTAATTAAATCCTGATATTATGATTAAAATATTACCTCCATTCCTCACAGATTCACTCACTTAGTTATGGTGTTTACAATAAGAATGTCGTTCACCCAATAATAGATATGAGCCAAACCGCTTGAATGCAAATGAGTATATTAATTATTTATGGAAGCTTCTTAAGTACACAAATCAGAAAAATGTACACTGAGCAGAAAATCAGTGTATGTGACATGAAATGCCAAAACGTGGGCTTTTCAAGAACAAATCCAGAAAACACTGAACTTGAAATATGTTGCAACCCATCTGCATTAAATATTAAAAGCACTTTTAGTAATGAGTCCCTTTGCTCTTCAATCAGACTGCAGAGTCACTCCTCTTCATTTGTCATAGATTAAAATGTCTTCTCCTAAATCTGTAAACCAGTCACCGAACTGCAGCCTTCACACTCCTCCTACATACATTTCATGGTGCTTTTTCAGTTTCCCCCACTCATGCAACAAAAGCACTCTGTATTCTATGTATGTACAGTAATTATTATTAGAATAACCTGAATCCTGACTGTTTTGCACTTTGTGCCTTGATAGATGTCATTAATGTGAAGTAAAAAGCTTTGCAATTTAAATGTGTGTGAGAGGGAGTGTCTGTAATGTGCATATGTGCGTGTTCAGTGCTGCAGTGGGCTGCTGAGGCCATAATTCATAGCGTACATCCATACATGCACACATATACACATGAGCACTCATGCACATGCACACACACACATATATATATCACATCATTTTACCTTGTCAAGAGTCTTTCCAGGGAATAACATAACAGTTAAAGAACATTTAAAATATCATATCATGTGATAAAACACACAGGATGCATCAAACAAAATGTGTTGTTACATTTATGTATGTGTGTGTGTCTCTGTGTGCACACAGGATTATGTTTGTGTATATGTATATGACTGCCACTGACTGTGCTTGCCTAGCATAACATTTTCCCTCAGTTTAAGTATCAGTGAGTGGCATGTTGAGAGACTCCTAAAAGCAAGGCAGTTTTCAAACACCCGATGGCCGTTGCTCCGCTATGATAGCCATAGCAGATGTACAAACACTCTTAACTTCCCACCAAGAGTTAAATGCTGTGACATGACACTAGTGTGCGACTAATAATACAACCTCCCAAAATTGGGAATAGATTAGAGAATCATTAAGAAAAAGGTAATTTTTCTCTGAGGAGTGTCATTTAAATACGACTGTGTAAATGTGCAAGTAACATTAACAAATTCGGCCATCATTTAGTTTGAATCCATACAATGATAAATAAAAGGCCTGTTAAAGCAGAGGTTAAAGCCTCTGTGTTTGTCTTAGTTATCCTAACTTTGTGATATTTTATGCTTTTTTTTTTTTTTTTTTTGCAAAACCCCAAAGACATCCTATCTTTAACTATTTATCAAAGACGTAGAAGAGCTGATGTCACCGAAGTACGTTTTGCTAATCCTACATGGCCAGTATCAGCATTTAAAGTTGTTTCTTACAACACATTTTGAATTCAACACCAGAATTCATTCATTGATTCTCCAAGACATGTCTCTAGCAGTGTGCCAATCAGGTTGCTCTGGTCCATCCTGTGTTGTCAGATTATTTAACAATGATGAGTCAGTGCAGAATGTGTCCTTAATGTAGCATGGGAGGATAAAGCAGTGTGCAGAAGGTGTATTCTCACCCGTTTGTAAACGCAATGATGGTTGAAACTCTTGCTAAGCGACCATCACCATCACATTACCTGGTATTTTATTTTTCAGTGCCCTTTACAGAAAACACTAACATAACCACATCTGGACTACTTTTGTATTATATATTAACATCACGAAGCCCAAAGTTCAAATCATTAAGTAAACCTTAACTGCTTGGCTAATGTCGCTCAGTGTATTCATGGACTGGTACCATTGAAAAAGAGCTCACTTTTCTTCATGATATGGTTGAGTGCTTTCAGGAGACCATGTGGTTCTGCAGCCGCTGGTTAGTGGGTGTATCTTTTGAATGAAGCCGTAGGGTGCTATATTTTACAAGCTGTGCCACTGGAGAAAGTTTTTGTGTGGAACAGGACGGGTCATTTGCATTTGAAACAGCTTCGCCCTGCCCCTTATTCTGCCTCTCGCCCTGCCTCCATGGCCCCGGGCTAATGCTCTCTTTTCCGTCCAGAGTAGGCCTGTGCACCTGTGGATAATAGTCACACACACACACACACACACACACACACTGCACCCTCTCCAGGGTCCAGCTGTGGACTGGAGTGAACTGCTCGGTTTAGCTAAGCTAGTGGTCCGGACCTAATGATGCACGACTGGCCATCTGTGAGCCTCTTACTCAGTATGATAGGGAAGATGTGGAGAAGAGCAACTTGCCTTCCACTTCAGTTAAAGTAGTGCTGCTAATGGGGACTGCAAAATGACAAACACAACAAGCATCCCTTTGATGAACTAAGATTTTGTCAACGGTTCTGGATCAATAGTTCTATTGAATACCAATTTTATGAAATCCTTTTTAACAAGATATTAAACATTATGGTAAAAAAAAAACAAAACACTTTCAGCTTTATTTTTTAACTTCTCACCATTATTACAATATATATATATCAATAAATTTTACTTTAAATAAAATGCCTTCAGAACACCTCCTGAGCCAGTGCAGCTCCAACAAAATATAAAAGCCCAAAGGAACAAAATGTAAAATATGCAACAAATCAGTGCAAATATGCAACTCAGTATGTGCTGTAAGGCTCAGTGCTTTTACATCACACAACAGGACGGAGAACAGAGCAACCTTCTGCTCTTACATTTATTAATCCGCTGCTAAGGGCCTTATTAGCTTTGTTGTGTTGCCTGTATTGTATTTTCATTTTTTAGAAAGAAATTCCATTTATGCTTATGCTCTGCTTATGATTGAATGAATCTAATATAATATAACTTATACTACTGTTCAACCTCAGTATTTTAAAAAGATGTAGTCTGAAGCACTGTTCAGCTGTGTTGGAAAAAGTGAAATATTATGTGTAAAACCTCATTGATGTGAGGTGTACAAAATCTTACAAACAACCCCTCAGTGCCACAGCACACAATTCAGCAGCACAACAAACACACACGAAAGATGAATCACCAAAAACTGAGCATTTTAACCTTTAAGGCGTAGAACTGGCAACTGAGTAAAATTTGACACGGTGATACTAAATATGAAAATAAAGTTGTCACAGCGATCTTTGCTCAAAACTCTCAAAGGTAGCAAACAGTACACATTTTCACATAGTCTCCCTTTTGTTTTCATTTTGACAGCACTTATTTCAGCAGAATATGGCCAGCTCGGATTTGTCAAGCCATTAAAACACAACCTCTCAGGTCTTTACTGTCA
Source organism: Remorina albescens (assembly GCA_034769265.1). NCBI lineage: Eukaryota > Metazoa > Chordata > Actinopteri > Carangiformes > Echeneidae > Remorina > Remorina albescens. The sequence goes on along the minus strand of CM068492.1, from coordinate 14,392,308 downwards.
AAATGAAGGCATTCACTGGAATGGAAATGGTATCTGTGTCGTGTATTTTTATTTATTTATTTTTTTTTACTTTCCTCACTGACAGCAATGTAATGCAGGGGCCACCTTACCATGCCAGTTGTCTGAGTGCCAGGCAGATTGGCAATTGGGGCACTTAAACATTTAGGGCATTGGCATAGCACCTGTACAAGGCCTCTCATACATACATCTTGGCGTCTGCCGCCACTTGATGAAGCCAAAACACAGAAGCCGGCTTCTCAAGATGTGGGTTTCTGCTCCAATCCATTTAAGGAGAGATTTTTTGAAGCTTTCATCCACAAAAAAAAAAAAAAAACAGAACAGAAATCTGTCCTTGCACTTTTCCAACTGAATCCCTGAAGCTTTTGTATGACGATTAATCCTTCCACATAGAATCTCCAGTCAAACGCGGTTTATATCTGGTTGCTAAATGAAAAGGCTGTTTGATTTATTTCTACATACATTCACTCCTTCTTTCTTTTTCTTGAAAATCTGTCTTTTGTACAGAGCCTTTGAGCTTCAAACACAGTGGAAGTGTTTGTGTGTAGTTTTTTTTTTTTTTTTTTAAGAAATGACTATCTCTTTCTTACGCCATCTTCTTTTATTCATTGCTGACTGTTGGGGGGGGGGATCAATGTCATAACAGCTGGCTGTTAAAGAAAAGTTTGGCCAGATGTGGAATAATTTCTAGATTCAATGCAGCCTTTGATATGGCGTCAAGGAAGGTCAATTGGTTTCCGTGTATGGCATGATCATTGACTGGTTTCCTGTAACAAGCATTTATGAAACACACGCCATTCACAGCATACTGCAGCCTTCTGTGATAAAAACACAGTCCACACTGAGCAAGGATAATGATTGTGGGCTGGGGAATATGTAGAACAACATATACACACTAGTTCACACTGACATACACACACGCACATAAACACATTCACAGCATGTACTTCATCCTTTCTCTGTCACTCTACTGGCAGAACAGAGTGTATCTACATTTCAGACAGTCAATATCCGAGTGCTTGCATGTTCTATAGTGGCACAGCTGGCCTGGACTGATGAATGCTACGTAAGGGAGCGAGAGGCACGGCCGTATTGGGATCCAAACCCCAGGGAGAGGTTAGGCCACTGATGGAGGTAAGACAAGAATCTTCTGCTAACTTGCTGGGAGGGATCTCTACTTTTTTTGAGACTGTAAAACATTCACATCCAAGTAAAAGTAAAAGGAGAAACAAATTACCCTAAAACATCCCCAAAGATTTCATTTGATTTACTGGCCTAAATAAAGTTAAATATGAATATAAAAAATTATGTCTTTTTTTTTTTTTATAATGGAATTGGGAACATGGAAATAAATATTTAAACAAGTTTATGCGGCTTTGAATGATAGTGATCATTATGTGTTGCTATACAGTAATGTACACAAGAGGCCAGATCACCAGGATGCTCCTGGAAGTTTAAAATACGTATTGATATTGTAGAAATGATTTAACATAGATTTATTGATCACCTCATGGAAAACATGAGAATTAGATCAGAAACTTGGAAGTCAAGCTAACACACATGACAATGTATAAATTCTTTTATATAGCAAATAGATACATTCATTAAACTTTTTTATGCAAGTAATATGCATTGAATTTGTTGTAATTTTGTAAAGACGCTAATGAAATTAAGTTTGTCACCTTGGTAACGTGTGCATCAGGTTTTTTTATTATTACAAGACACATAATGAGCGATATAAGCTGTCAACGGCATGACTACCTTTTTTTGAGGGGAGGGCAAAAAAAACCCTGCAACAATGTTACAGCAAGCGAGCAGTTCATTAGCAGCACTAACACTGCTACTACCAGCTGCAAGCTATAAAAATAGCATAAACTAACTGCTATAACGCCACAACCAAAATCAGAAAGCGAAGGTCTCCACAAACACTGTCGGCTACTGCCAGTTACAAGCTAACACCATATATAAGCATGACATAAGCTTCATCCTTTGAAATGTATGAATATATGTTCACAATTTCACATCCATGGGTATTTCACACTGAACTAAAGCGGTTGACTGACTGATGGACCAACAGAGAGACTGACTCTGCCATCCAACCACACCACTGTTGGTCCTAGTTGGCTCGTCCACTTGACAAGACAAGTAAGCAAACTACAAGCAAACTACTACTTCTTTCCTTTCCTATCATTTTGGAGCAATTTTACAGAGAACCTGGAAGTGTAGCAGCACTATAGTTTAAACTGCCATCCGTCGACAGGTCTTAATCTGTTGAGCCCTGCAGAGTATTCCTCTGGGAAAGAGAGCTTATTAGATTTCACTGATCTGATTTCTCATGGTAAAAAAATACCTACTGGCCGAGTGGAATTTCCAAAGAACTCCCTTTTCTGCTAAAACATTAGAGCTTTTACTTTCCCAGCCATGTGCACAATCATGCCCATACTTGTTCATGCACAAATATGTTTGTGTGTAAAAAGTTATTATAAAAACAGGCACACTGAGCTGGCCTGTTAGGGCTGACAGCTGTACCCAAGTGATGGATTTTTACACGTGTTTAACAGCCTCAGAATTTTGGAGGATTATTTCTGCTTTAATGATCTCTGCACCGTGGCTTCAGTGTATATAAAGCACAGAGCTCTTATTGCAGTCATGCATGTAAAACCGCCGCTTCAGATCTAAATGAGGGGCTGATGTGTATCGCCTTACACTTCCTGCCTTCAGCCCAGTGGTCATCAAACCACCAGGCTAATCCCAAACCAAAAAACCCTGCTCGCTCCCTTTTGGAAAGGTCACAGGTCACGAATCATTCATGCAAGACGAAAACAAGAGCAGTTTGTTTCTGCTTAACTACGTCCACTTTAGGCCAAACCAGGTGACGTGTTTCTTTGGGCAGAAATACTGAGAAAAATTAACATTAACTTTGCAGAGCATAGCTGATGAATAATAAAACTGAAAATGTTTTTGGTTCTCCTCACTCCAAATACTCTGTCTCATTTGCATCTCTCCAACACTGGCCTGTCACAAAGACCAATGAAACTGAATGCGGGCGTGTCAGCAGGACAATGCAGAGCAGAGTCCATTTATCTCCATACGTCAACAGGACTGGAATAGAGAGGCTTTCAGCCAGTCACATTATGGTCAGTTTAAAGAGTCTGCTCCACCAGACATGAGTTAATGGGCTACTGATGGACATTCAAAAGCAGGTGCTGTTTTTGTTGGCTGGAGCTTTGGACAAAAAGCCAAAGGTTTCTCCTTACTTAAAGCTGAAGTCTTTACAAAGCCCTGCACGATCTGAGGAAGAATCAAGTGATACATTTTATTCCAAAACATTTTTTTACAAAATGCGTTCCATGGTGGCTGACACAATATGGCTGTCCTGGATTTGGATTAGCTCTGGACAAAGTTCCACTTGAAATCATAGTATTCATTCATTCATTCATTCATCTTCACCCACTTTTCCATTTTTGGGTCACGAGGGTGCTGGAGCCAATCCCAGCTCACACTGGGCGAGGGCGAGGTATGCCCTGGACAGGTCACCTGTACATCACAGGGCCGACATACAGAGACAGAGACGAACAACCACTCACACTCACACTCAGACCTACGAACAACTTAGAGTCACCAATTAACCTAAACATGATGTTTTTGGACGGTGGGAGGAAACCAGAGTAAGTAGAGGACATGCAGACACAGAGAGAACATGCAAACTCTGCACAGAAAGGCCCCAGGCTGGGAAACAAACCAGCGAACTTCTTGCTGTGGGGCATCAGCGCTAACCACAATGCCACTGTGCTCCCGAAATCTTAGTACGTGGATCTTTATTTTTTAGTTGTAATTTTCAGCTACACTGCATGGGGTGGTGTGCAGCTCTCTGGGTGTCATACTCTCATGTTTTTCTATGGCTTGTTGTCAAAAGTTAGCCAGCTGTTGAAATGATAAGGAAGAGTGCAATAAAAAAACAAAAAACAAAAACAGAAGCATCCACAGATGAAGAACAATGATGAACTATGAACTAACAACTATGATGTGGCTGTGCTCATGGCAAAGAGACCTAGGCTGTATTTTTGAAGCATGGATATAACCTGCATAGTTGTTGGTGGGCTATTCAGGTTCCCCCCGCCTCTCCTCCTGCAGGAGCTGAAGGGTAATTTGACCATGTGGCTATCGATACTCATGACTACATTTTGTAATTGTGGTTAAAAGTGCATCTAAAATGACTGACAGGCAGTGGGAACATTTCCACAAACTCTCTGATTGCACATCACAGTCAATCATGCAGTTATGCAATGCAATAAAACTCAATCCAAGATGAAACAAGGAAACTGCCAAGACAATTTGCTAACAAAGACCTGGGGAGACTAACCGACACTGATTTACAACAGAGAGAACAATTAGTGATGAAAAGGCTCCAATTAAAATGACTCCCTTTGATCAGCAGAGGAAACGGGGCTTTACCGCGCACACCATCTGCGATAGCGCAGTCAGATCAATCTGAAATGAAATAATTATGGCAAATTAATGGGTTTAAAAGTCACCAATTGATACGCCAAGGATGATTTCATATGTCTAATTGGGAGAGGGAGGAGGATATGCCCAAACAGTGAGCTGTTTTACAGGATTAAGGAGATGGCGGGGGAGATGGAGATAGACTGACAAGAGACAAAAGAAAGATAAAGCTAAGGTTTTGACATCTGGATCACTCTCCTCCTTTAGGAAATGACTGTAGACAGAGTGTTAAAGCACATAAATCCCGCCACAGCAATATTCCATAAAGGTGCAATAAATTCATCATATATTCAAGGGAGGCGGCAACGTTTTCAAATCATTCCCAATACAACCAAGATCAAAACCAACAGCCACAAATCGAGTTTGGACCAAATAACTGTCAAGCGGTGTAGATTAATGAGAGCAATACAAGTCCTTTGACATGAAATGATACAGTTCAAGAGTTAATGCTGGAAAATAAGTGTTCATACCAAGATTGGAAAACAAAAGAAAAATACAGCAGCTGCCAAGGACTGTTATTGGATTGTATATTTTTGCTTCTGCGCTCACCTGAAAGCTGTGTGACAGTCCTGGTCGATATTCAAATGCAGACACTCAAGCATTCTGCAAAGAAGAAAAAAAATGGAATAACTGAATAGCTAATGTACCTGACAACAGTGTTGACTTGTTTTGTTGCCTGCTTTAGACAGAGAGAAAAGAAAGTCTCAAAAAATATATAAATATAAACTGCCAGGAAAAGAATGGAAACACAACAAAAATCAAACCATTCAGATGTTGGAAAAAAAATCGGCAAATTAAACCAGATTTGAACTGTGTATTTATATTTAATGCATTCCAATCATTCCTGATCAAATTACTTCAGTCTCAGATTCCTCCGCTCCCTATTTTGGGAATTTTCCATGTGTTTCTTTCCCTCTTCAGCAAAGATAACTGGAACACCTGCTGACTGAACAGGTGTGACAATCTTCCAGGAAAAAAAACAACAAAAAAAAAAAAAACAGGCTCCGGCACGTTTCCTCTGAGGAAACCCAAACACCCCGAGTAACTGAGGTGTTAATTAAAAAGAAAAGTGAGAATGTTAAAACAGCGAGAAAAACGCCTGCTCCCCCTCAAGTTCGGCTTGGCTTGGCAGACAGCTGGGCCGGGACAAGGGGTTCATGTTAATTGTCATGGCCTTTCATTTCAGTGAAGGCACATCAGAATCCTCAGCGGAGGCTAATTTGTAACTTTCCCTCTGAGTACATTCAGTGTCTTCTGTTTTTTGTCATATCAGATATGCTTTCTCTTTTCCTCTATCTTGATTTCCACAAATAGCCCAGAGAGAGCCTTGATCTATGACGTTCATATATGGATGGGAAATTCTAATACAATGCAAAGATTTTAACCATTTAAAGTGTCGAATCCTGCTATGATCTCCACAACCACGACAGCTGTTTTCCTCTTGCCTCATCATTTTTCATAAATCACCTCAATGTGTTATTTGCAAGCCAAAAATAATAATAATAATAATAAAAACTGCAGCGTATGCAACTGTGGTGACAATGAAGAAAGTGTTTTACATGGCCAAGCCCTGTCCATCTGTCAGACTATTTATGGTTTAGGGTTATTTTGGGTGTTGCATTTGAAAAATAATACAAATTGTGGACGGGAGAAAAAATGAGAAGGAAAAGTTTTTTAGGCAGTTGTGATGAAATGAGGCTTGTGTTGAATTGAGGCATCTGGGCATGCGTGGGTTGGTGTCACAGTCACGTTTTCCTGCTGACATCATTGAGGCCAGCTGAATCAGAGAGCGTGACGAAGACGGAGGCTGCCACGCAGCAGGACTGTCTCTGTCTCGCCCCCTGTATTTCATTCATTAGCTCCATCGGCTGAGCAGTCACACACATGCAAGTCCTCCATTAAGGAAGCTCCATCATCGACGATGTGGGAGGCTAGTGTGCATGAGTGGGGTTGTGGTAAGCTGACTCACTTATACACATGCACACGTACCCTCATATGGAGGCAGATACATACACACCAAGTTATGAAAGGAGGTATATTGAGATATACACAGTATTTATTGACAACAGATAACACTTGTTTCTAACCTGCATGGAAACACACACACTCAGGTAGTGAGTGGGAACATACGGAAGAGAGATCAAGTTTGACACTTGTCTTAACTTGTGAGGACACTTACATTGAACAATGTAGACACTTTACTTAATACATTTTCCAGCATTTAACACCAATCACAACTAAATTCCTAATCCTAACCTGAACCTCAATCCTGACACTGTTGTAGAAAGACAGTCATACAAAGACGCACACGGTTAAACACACACATCGTGAGTGTTGCAGCGCTGTTAAATTGTGGTTGTTGTGTATCTCAGCCCTCCCCCCACCTCCCTCACTATCCCCTTCTGTCTGCCTCCTGTTTACTTTAAACACATGTTTTCCTTTGTGGCTTGTTTGAAGGGGGTGAGGTCTGCCTGCAGAGCTTCACTATTCTCCCAGGAGCATGTCTGTGTTGTGGCCTGCCATCCGTGTGTGTGTGTGTTGGAATATATCGTGGCTTTTAGCAGGGTATAAACATTACCTCAAATGATTTTTCAGTGTTTTGGAGTGTGTTAATTCTACTGTACTCTGTTTCCAGTTAAAGATAGTCAGAGGGTAAGAGCTGCCATTTAATCCTCGCATGTATGTTTATGTATTAATACACATGGTTGTATTCAACAGTGGAAGATGGACAGAAATATGGTGCTGCTTATTCTTCACTTTTGTAAATAAAAACATTCTCTTGCCTCCAACTTGGGAGTCAGAGATGTCTCTCCCTGACTCCACCTGACCAACCACTGACGACAAAGCTGTTTTTGTTTGTATCTGTATGTGTGTGTTGTTTTTCTTTCGAACTATTTGTTAGATCTGGTCATTCAAACTATAATTATCGAGTATTTTTTGAGATTGTTTCCTTTTACGCTTCGAACTGTTTTGTTTGTATCTTTTGTTTCAGACTGAGGACACATACACACAACTGCAGGGAGCGATGGCACCACATGCTCCTGCACAGATGCAGACACATAGGTATTGTATTTACATCACTGCTGATCAGAGCTACAGACATAAAATGCATCTACTCCAGGTCATTTGACCTGGGAGTGAAAGCTAATTGTACCATTTTCTATTGCTGACAAAATTACAATGTTAGTGTTTTTTGACCAGAGTGAAACGACTTTGGCAGCAGAGTCGTGAAGAGGTGACCACGATGGACGACTGTCACATCAGGTGTAAAACTGTGGTTAGGCCTCAGCAACAAAAGCATTGTATAAATGACAAAAAACCCATCGTGTCTGAAGTCCCTTTGAGTTGCACACAACCTGCTTTTCTGAATCTGGCCTCTCCATAAAAATCTCTGGCCGGCTTGAAGTGCTGCACAGCTTTTATCACATAACTTGCTGAAAACAAATCCATTGATCTAAATGTTGAAAACAGACACATGACTTTTAGTACTCAGCACTTTACATGCAAGTTACATTTCCAGTTCGTTGCCTTTTCTGCACAGTGTGAGGTTCATTAAACAATATTGAGCTCAAACTGTTGACCTTATTTGGCTGAACTGCTGCAAAATCAACAACGAGGAAGCAATCACATCTTTGATTCTTTAAAATAAAACTCACCAGAGAAGTTGCTGCTTTAAACTCCCTGCACAGATTCACCAAGTGCCAACTGTCCAGTACAATCCAACATCTGAGCAAACTGTCCGCCATATGTCATTATATATCCATACAAACAGGATGTGCTGATCTGCTAAAGCCTTTCAGGATAAACAGCAACCCTTATTCTGGTTTTTCCAAATCTCTATCCATGCGGAATAGAAACAGGTGTTATCTGTTGTCAATAATTACTGTGTATGTCTCTTCCTCTCATCATGACTCTGTCTGTGTGTGTGTGTGTGTGGTCGCATATGGTTTTGATGGATATCTGGACAGGTGACATGTCAAATTCTTGAAAAGAAAACAACAGGCCTTGACAGACTCCCTTGTTCCCTCATGACTGTTTTTGCGAGGAGATGAAATCTTGCCTCCAAACCAGGTTGTTCAATAACAAATTGTGGGCTTTCTGTTTGATTTTTTCAGTGGTTTGGCTTCACCACAGAGACACATCACACCGTATTGTTTGTCTTGCTCTTTCACTGTTTATCTCTATGCATTATGTGTATATGTGCATGCGTGCAATTTTGCTGTGCCTCTCTGGATAGCAAGAAGATGCAAAAAATTCACAACAGTTTCCGAGCCTCAATGCAAATTACGCTTTTATCCAGTCAATCAAAAACACAATCCTGGTTTTCTTGCACTGAATGCACATCACATGATTTCCACTAAGATTCAGCTGTTAAAATTCATTCATCGTGAATGCCTGAGTAGAAACAGCCTTTAATATGTTCATATATATAAATAAAAGAGAATAGGCTTTGGAAAAATGACATTAAGTTAACAAACTCAAAAGCCACGTTTTAAACAGAACGGAACGGATCCTCACTCAACAAGTGCACCACAAGCATCCCAAAATGACTCCGAGATCTCAATACAGTGCTTTAAATTGCAACTTTTTTGGGGGGAGGGGTGGGGGTTGTTTTGCACTGTGCTTCAACATTCACACTTCCTGTAGTAGTCTCTCCAAAAACAATGGCAACAATGCTTCGCTGGTACAACCCCACCTCCGCCTTCCACGTGTAACACACACTTCCCCAGCGGACTCTCCCCCCGGTGAACACAATCAAATAAACAATAAGGCGTCTTTTACTGAAAACCAGAGTGCCTATTAGAGAGAGCAAACGACCTGATTGTTGATTGTGTTAGCATGTCTGAGTGCCTCACTAAATTGCCCACAAGGGTTGAACGCAGGGGAGAGCGGGGGGGAGGAAAAAAAAACAAAACACTAAATACAAAACTCTTGACTTCTAGATGAGGAGGAATAAAATGAGCGCTCCTTTCTGAGACACGGGAATAGATAAGCCGGGGTGCTGGGGTTGGAGCCTGATCACAGAGCTATTGTTGTTGTTGGATGTATCATATCGCAGCGGCTCCTGCAGCCGCGGCGAAATAAATCTGTCGTAATCCCTCCGGTGAGCCCTCGTGGCTTCGCGCGCGCCTACTTAACCGGGCTAATTAAAACTCTGCCTTGTCTCGCTTTCCTCCAAATTTACATGCCAGCTTCTGTCTGAGAGGATGCAGACGCTCCATCGGTGGGATGTGTGCTCGCCTTCCTTTTGCTCGCTGTGGGCACACAGACATGGGAAAGGAAAAAAAAAAGTGCGGGGGAGCAGAGGAACAATGTGAAAACTTGCCAGGAAACGTGCATAGGAATTGTCCTTGTGTGATCTAAATATGGGGCATTTTATTGATGACCCACTTTGTGGGAGGCACGAGAAAGAATGAGGAGAGCCGGGAGAAGTGACTTCACGCGCGCGCGCACACACACACTCAGCTATATCAGCTCAACAATTATTGTCACCGGGCTAATTATGAAAGGCAATTAGTACTGCTTACATGGCAGGGGAGAGAGGGATGGAGAGAGAGTGAGACAGAGGGGGGTGGGGGGCATGTTTTGTTTTTTGTTTTTTTCTTCTTAGCACAACATTTCAAGATTTGCATCTTGAAAATTGGACAGAGGCAAAGCGTTCGGGTTTCCTGGGAAATAAAGCGTCCTCACATGGGAGTGCTTGTCACTTAATCATCTGGATTTGTTCAAGGTGACATGGTGATGCACTTGGGAGCCTGCGGTCCAATTCCTCCTGTGGGGTGGGGGAACTTAATGAATGGATGTGTCCTCGGGCGACCTGTGTGTTCCACTCTTTGTGGTGTGAAAGATGGATGACGAACTTTATGACTTTTTTTTTTACTTATTACATTGTGTACACTGGAGAGACACAGGGTTGATGGGAGATAAAGAGGACAACATGTGGTTAAAGATGTGACTCTGTAGGAACGAAGGGTGGGCAATGTCATGGATTATAGAGAGAAGGAACATTTTTACGGATCATGTTGAAGTGAACTGGTAGAAATTTGTGTTGTTCGAGCCTACTACAGGAACCACAGTGTCTCAATTTTGGAATCATTATATGGTCATAATTTCAAATGCTATGAATTTTAAAATACAAATGTTGCCTGGATAGGAAAAACAGACCAGCCCTTGCTCACTGCTGCCAATATTTATGTCGTGCGACAACAAAAACAGAAGTACATGTTACTGAGAACACATGTAAGTGTGTGTTCAATGCTGAAACACAAAAGATGGATAAAGCAGAGTGGATTTGATGATAAAGTACATATCAACAACCAACAAATGTGAGTTCACACAACTGACCCACTACATTTTCTATCTTGATGTACGCAGATATTTTATGCAAGCTTTAGGGAAATTATGCTTGCACAAAAAAGAGCCAAATGAGAGTACAGAATGAGCCAATCCATCTTCCTTCTTCTTTTCCATTCTCATCTGTTGTCTTTCTGTCTTAGGCACAGCCACACAACTGTAATGGATTTGTGATTGGGACCATACTGATCGAAGACAAAACACTGGTCAGTACAGTAGGTGCTTTCAGGACCCCGCATTACCCATGGTAACACACACACACGCCAGCCCTGATGATTCAGCTGGTAATGATTTGAATTATTGTTTTATAGATCCTTTGCTCCCTGCTGGCATTTCATGTACCAGCCCCCATTGTGTTTGGAAGTCAAAAAATAACACAATGCTGCAGAGAAAACTGGAAAAACCCTAAGCCAACACTATTTAGCAACTAATCTGAAGGACAAAACAATAGATAAATAATTTTAAAAAAGCTGGACAGGACTAATGGAGCACTGCTGTGCCTCATTGGAGCGAGTGACCTAATTGGAGCAATTGGAGATGGACACTCACTGCCATCAATCACGACACCTCAGACAGATTCTGGAAGGATTTCAACAAGGGAAGTGGGACAGAAAAACTCTTAGGCAAAGCATCGGGAGTCAGGTGTACATGTGAGTGTGTGTGTGTATGTGCAGAATTGGTGGGGTGGTGGGAGTTGAATTTGACACCTTGCCAAAGCAGGATTTTCCCTGGGTGAAACCTGAGGCATTTGAAACAGCAGGCTGCAGAGTCTGCAGGCCTGGGTGTAGGGTGGTGGCGGTGCTCCTGGAGGTGGGGTGGAGGTAACTTGTCATCTGTAATGGAGGAATGTGGGGCCGTCTCACTGGGCTGGGGTATTCCCTTTCACTCTTGGGTAGAAAGAGACTGAACTGTAGTAGGACAAGGAAGGGCTGGGTAGAGTTGGGCCTCTTTTTCAGACATTTGAGGTTGGACATCGTGTTCCAGTGGCCTATTTTCAACTCCAAGTGACTCCAGACAAGCTGGTTCTCAGCAAGGTAACACTGCTGAATAAACTCCTGACTAATAGAATCAGCGCCCCAAGCACATGTTCACTTTAATCTGTCACCAGACATTTGGAAAATGAAGCCCAGTCCTGTTCCTTTCACTCTAATCAAGTTAAGTTAAACTTGATTAATCATAGGTTATCCAATCAAATTTGGTTCATACAAGCAAATTCACACAACCGCGCAAAATGTCTTCAACTGTAACAAAAGCAACATTCATGTAATCATTTCAAAACAAACAGTTTGCATAATGATTTAATCACAATAATAGAATAATTATTTTGGAGCAGGCACACGTGATCAATTACATTTATCCAGTGCCACGCTGCCACGGAAGAACATAAAATGATTTCAGCACTTTGCAGAAAATCGACACCGCGGCCAACACACGGTCATTATAGAGAGTGGAACTGGGAGACACTACTTCTAATCTCCTGGTAGTCACCTCAGAAACTTTAAAACATAGACAGGCTCAGCTGCTGCTATGGGTAAGTGAAAGTGGAACCTATTAGTTCAGAAAGATGTCCCACAGATGTGAGCCCACATGTTTTGTTTTTTTTTTTCTCTGAGAGAGGCGGAAGCATTGACAGCGAAGGATAAGCTCCAAATGTGGAATGCCATTAACAAGATCAATGCCTTCCTCTGTGAATATGCTATGTTTTCATGTTTTATGGTTACATGTTTGAAAATGGAAGCAGCCATGTCAGGTTGAGAGCCGGTTTTGGGCTGGATTCATTCATGGTTCACTTCACTTCAAACTTCCTCCTGTGTACGGAGCTTGGTGTTACTTTTGTAGGTGCGTGTGTGAGTGTGTGTGTGTGTGTGTGTGTGTATACATTTGCAAGTCAGTATGTGTTTGACTGTGGGTGTGTGAAGTATCTAAACTGTGATTCACTGTTATCTGTTGATCCTCTGTATCTTGATATGCCCACTCTTGCTTTGTATCCTACACAACACTCACACACCTTTCTCTTTTCAACATGCTCCTTCACTCCCTCATGATTAAGTTTCCTTTTTAGCTTTAAATAATAATAAAAAAAGAGTCAGAGAACATACAGTATTTACAGAATGAAATAATTAGAAACACATTTTGGCAAGTGTTTGGAAAATAAAACAACTACAAAGAACGGGGGTCCATTTCGATTGGAGACCTGCTCTTACAGCCTTACAGCCTTTGCCCCCGGCATCTGTCACCAACATCAAATGAAAAACTTAAAAAACACACGTACACACACACACACACACACACACACTGAGTTGTATTTATTTTGGTGTAATCATTAGGATTAAGCTGGTGCAGAAACGCATTAATTCTTAATCCTTCTCGTGTCCCCTCTCCCTATCCCATCTCTCCCTTGTTCCCCCCACCTCTCCCTTCTCTTCTACCCCCCCTCCCCTCCCCGCTTTACAGCACCAAATGCTTTTAATTTGTCAGGGAGGGGGTGGAGGACTTTGGGGTGAGTTGGGGTGGTGTGTGTGTGTGGGGGGATTTAGTTAGTTAGAGGCACTCGTTCAGAGCAGCTTTGAGCCTCTGCCAAGCTCTCATTCGCATTGTGCTGCTTACAGCTGGGCTTGCCCTCCTTCCCTGCTCTCTCCCTCTTTCTGTGCTCTGTTCTTCGTCTCCCTTTCTTTCTTTTTTTTTCCTTTTTTCTTTTCTCTTTTTTTGTGCGAGTGTGTGTGCGCTGTCTGCTTTTTTTTAATGGTTTCTGCTACAGGGAGTTAGAGAGAAGAAGGGGGTCACTTGTCATGGGGCCAACTTTTGGGGTTTCCATCCCTTCTGCATGGACACACACACACACACACACACACACACACACACACACTAGTGGCAATAAACACCAGGGAGGCAAGATGGGGAGGAGGGACAAGGGTTCAGGAAAGAGAGAAGGGGGGAAGAGGGAGGTGAAGGGGGCAACATGGCACACTCTTTTGAGCAAACCTCACAGCTTTGCTTTCACTTTCCTTTCCTTTCTCTTTCCTCTTTTCTTTACTTCCTCACTTGTCTTTCCAGCTTTTAGAGAAGTTGAACGAAAAGTAGAAAACAACAACAAAAAAGAAAAAAAACAAAACAAACCCCCCCCCACCAAAAAAACAAACAAATGAAACAATCTTGGGCAATCAAAAATATACAAAAAATCAGCCCACAAAAGATGTGATCAATGGATGAAATAGAGTGAAAGACTGAATTAAAAGAGACAGTTTCACAAATAGAAAGCACAAGCGCTGCAGGAAAAAAAACTGAGATAGGGTGAAATAAGAGAGACAGATGAAATGAGAGAGATAAAGAGAGGCAAAAAGAGACAGGGAGGCAGCAGAGAAATTCCAATAAAGGCACAGATCAGATAATGGCATCTCTGAGGACTTCCAAATGTCCCTTTATCTTGGCAAGAAATGCTGATATTAAAAATCAGACAGAGATAGCACACCGTCATTTGCTGCCTTTACCAAGTAGTGAGTTATTACTGTAAATTGGATCAGAAAATACTAATTGAGACTCATCTCCGACACACTTACTGACTAAAGTTTCCTCTTCCGACATCTCATTGTCTTTTTCTGACAGCGTGCTGAAAAGCTGAAGGGAACAGGACTGACACATTGGTTGGGTAAGAACTGTACACTTAGTCAGGGCTTACTGACTCATCCTGTGGGCTGGTTTGCTAATCATGTTATCCCACAGTATCAGGTGTGTACTTTGTGTTGGATGCCAGATGTCGCCTACATATATGAAAGAAGCATTAGTTCAGTTTGAATGGAGAAGAATAGGGGAGGGGGGGGGGGGATCTTTTATATCAGAAGACTGTGCCTCATTCAAAGCTCAATTTACTGTAAAATAGTTTAGATCTCTTGTTGGTTAACGGTCGAATAGGTGAGTAATGATTGATGAAGCACATACTCAATCGAATGCACTCATGCGTCCGTCTTTTCAAGCTAAATCTACTTTGTGAAATGTAGATGGTTCAATGCTGGTGCAGATATAATTAATATTAAACGGGTTACTGTACTTATACAGCAATCAGCCATAACATTATGACCAGTGACAGTTGAAGTAAATAACATTAATTATCTAACTTCCATGGAACCTGGTAGAATGTGAGTTATATTAGGCGGCAAGTGAACCTTTTGTTCATGAAGTTCAAAAGTTGGAAGCAAGAAAAATAGACAAGTACATGGATGGGAGCAACTTTGACCAACCTGTGATAGCAATTTTGCGCTTAAGAAACTGTGAGTCCCAACTATTGGTCTACACAAACAAAGTCCATGACAACTTGACAACCTGCATGACTTAAAGGATCTGCTTATGTTTCAATGCCAAATACCACATACTCACCTTCAGAGGTCTAGTGGAGTCCAGGCCTGCATGGGTCAAGGCTGTTTAGACAGTGAAAGATAGGGCTTGTGCAATAAAAAGGCAGGTGATCATAATTTCCTTTGAACTGCTAAATATCAATTTCAAATGGTGAACTTAAAATGAATAATGGAAACTGTTGCGCAAGGCTTGTTATGCATGCATAAGGTGGTTTTTCAGACTATTCAACAAAGTAATATTTTGCAAACCTGAAATGGAAAAACTTTTCACATTCAAGTTGTGGCGCCTGCTGCATTAAGCCCTGGTAAGGCAGTTCCACCAGACTGCTGAAAATCCTCACATTCATTACGTTTAATTGGAACAATGTCGCAACAAGAGAAAACTCAGCTGTACTGGCATAACATCACTCAAAGGAAACCGTCAATTTGTAACTGCATTTTGTTGACTTCCCTGAAAATATGGCTTCTATTGTTGTTAAAACTGTGATGGAAACTCAGCTAATGACTAAGAAGAATCTAATTATCTAACAGACAACATAGCCCGTGAATTGCCTCAGGTTGATAGTTTACTTTACAGCATAAAAAAAAAAAAGATTACTAAAAACAGGAACAAGGAGCAGGAAACATGATAACTGAAACCTTGTCATCGAAACTAATGAAATCCAACTATAAACATCTCCACAACCATTAGCTGGTGACACGTACACTTCATAAAGTGCTACTCCCAAAGTTTAAAAATCAAGTGTCATTTGACTAACAATTTAACCCTTTTAGTGCAATTTTCTATAATGTGTGTGTATAATGATAATGTATAATCTGATTTCCAAAAGGATCGGCTTGACTTTGGTAAAGGGTGTATTACTATGACAGCTTCAAGATGAGGCAACTGATTGAGGGGTGCATTGCATGTAGGCCATTGCCAATCCAGGCCTCACATTGGGCCTTATAATAAAAGAGGTAAGTTAGTTTTTACCTCACACTTTTAGCTAAAACCTGCGATGCAGCTGCAGCTTGCAAGTGCAGCAATGCAGAGGCCTAATCAGCTATGTAACACACACTCTGCAACACGTGGAGTCAGTTAAATGAAACATTGTGCTCAGGAGTACTCAGCAGCAGCACACATATGTAAATTTGGCTTGGCTCAGCTCAGCTCAGCTTGGAGCAGTTCAGCCCTCCTTGGCTCTCTACCTCCAGCCTCTTAAAAGCACAGGAGGAAACGTGACCGTGCAGTGACTCCTCCAGGCTTACACTTCGCTCTAATCGCCTGGGAAAACAGGAAATTGCGGTCTTGGAAAATGTAATGTTTATACTTGGGTCACATTTACACGAGAGCCACTCCTCCACCTCAACCCCCCTTTTGTTATTTGATTTTCCTATTCTTCTTGTTCTTGTCATTTTTTTTTTTACCACCCTACAAAAGTGGTTGTAAACCTGATTTAAAGGGCAATGAAAGGATATAAGTTTGATTGCTGCAGTTGCATCTAACAATGGCAGCAGTAACTTTGCAGCGGAAATCAAATCATCCCCTCTAACTCTGTCTCTAAATGAGTTAGAAACACACTGCTCACCAGCTACAGCACACTGAAACCTGAACACACAGACACAAGAAGATGGATGAGTCGGTGAGGCGCAAGGGACTCAGCCTTTCACACGAACTTAACATTTGTCAGTGGAACATGATTCAAACCCATCCCTCAGCCTTAACATGCATGAAAGGCTTCAAATACCGTGGCCAGAGCTGGCGCAAATCCAGTCGTGTGCTCCCTCTGTTTCTCTTTTACTCTGCCCTTCATGTCCCAAATCAGCTCTCACCAGCGTCTATCTGCAATATTCACAAAACACTTGATATATGATCTGCTATCTAAAGATGTTGGATGCATTTGAAGGACATTGTGTTTTGATTACTTGACAATGCAACTTAGAGCCAACAAAAACTCTTGTTCATCCGATATCACAAGCCACATTCAACCAGATATCAAATTCAAGCTCCGTCTCTTAGTGAATCCTTTATACATAAACACATGATATATATCATATATGTATGTTTTTTTTCATTTCCTCAGCCATGTTGTAGCACATATTTTCACCCCCATCCTGCAGCTACCTGTAACTCTACCTGCACAACTTCCTGATCTCTGCCATCAATCATGCTGCTCCCTTCCTCTCCACAGCTTTAATACTGGCCTAAAGCCCTTACTCCCTATTTCATGGATCATGGACCTCTTGCATACTTGCATCTCATGCTGTGTGTGTGTGTATGTGTGTGTGTGTGTGTGAGTGTGCACACGTGTTTGCATGAATGATGAAGAACAGAGACAAACAGTAACTTGATCGCTGGACATCTTGAGTGCCTTGTGTCCATCTCTTTGGGATGTGAACAGCAGACAGGTGAACACACCTGGAGCCCTGAGGTGCCCTGTGCATGCATACAGACATACATGCACACACACACACACACATATACATCCCTCTCCATTCCCAAACCTGCCCTAATGCCTCCCTTAATGCCCTGGAGTAAAGGGGCAACTCTCTTTGGTGTCTCTTTTACAGGGTTGTGAAGTGTTGACAGTCACACATTATGGAGACAAATTGAAGCTCAGAGTTTAGCACATCTCCGGACGTTATAGATGGATGTTTCAAAACACTGTGAGGATAATCTAGATGGATTCTCAGACTTTTTGAAGAAATCTATGCCATCTTGGCTCCCAGCGTGCTGGAATGACAAATGAGGACACTGATAGAAAAACCTCCAAATTATTATTATTTTTTTTACCCCTACATTTTATCAGTGCAGCAGAAAATACCAAAAGCGATGTGGGGCGTAGAAATGACAGGACTCGGCAGAAAAAGGAGCAGCAGTGGAGAGAGCGTGAGAGAATGAAAGTGAACCGCAGCAGTAAGAGATCACACAGAAAGCTAGATTTACAAACCTTTTAGTCTGATAGAGTAATGTCAGTTGTTACTGTATCTTGGCACGGGAAATAGACTCTCTGGAAGTTATTTACACAGACGACTGGCTGCGGCTGTCTACATGGGTAGAGTAGAGGGTGCCTTGAAACATTGTCGTCAGGTGGTCCCCTCTGATTTGCATATAAATACAGAGAGATTTTGGGGGGGTGGCAGGTCGGGATGGAGAGGGGCAGACAAGGGTTAAGTGGTTGCCTTGAGTCGGTTTACCCAGCAAGCCTTGATTTAGTCTGTGGCGAAGGGTAAAGCTATCATTAGGAATTCACCAGCCTCACCGCCACTGAACACTGATAACATACCAGTCTGGTGCAGTGTGATGAAGAGGAGGAACTCAGTTTGCTCAAACTTCGCAGAATTTTCTCTAAGCTTCTATGTTTTTGTTTATACAAAGTAAATCTTACTGTCTTGAGTAGTATCTCTGCTCAGGTCGTAAAATGGTCAATTTGAAATCTGCATTAGTAATAGTTGTGTGTAAAGTTGGCTGACCTTTGAAGAGACAGATCTGTCATTTGACACGAGTTTTCATCACATATATTTCATGATTATATGTGACTCTTGTATATCTTTGTGTGCGCTTCTAAAATGACTTGAGAATTTTAGATGATCTTGTGCCTTTAAGAAAGAAAGCTGCAGGCTTTTTACAGTCTGAATGTGTTGTTGCACTTTACAGAATACAAGAAGTAACAGGAAGAAATGGACATGCTTGGAACAAGAACTTATTGTGGTCATAGATTCAATAATTGACACCGAGATGTTCCTTTCCTAATAAGTCAATCTATTTATAGCCTGAGCCACTTGAAGTCCTACAATTAGAGTGCTGCATCTATAGTAGTGGCACATGTAATTAGCAGTGTGTGTGTGTGTGTGTGTGTGAGTGTGTGCATGTGCATGCATCAGTGTGTTCATGAGTGTATGTTAAAAGGAAATGGAAGAGAAGTGGCAAGCTTTTTCCTGCCTCTTAACACCTCTCTGCCTTTGTCTTGCATTTTAAGAGGGGTTCAACCTCATTGTCGACAATAAACACTAGAGGGACTTACCTCAGCCTCAGCCCTCCCCTGTCTCCCTCTCTCTCTCTCTCTAACACACACTCACACACACATACATACTGATCCTTAAATGGCATGATTTGAATTTAAATAGAAGTGTACAGTATTGTGTACTGGTGAGTAAAGTGCATCATCCATTAGTGAGGATCCTTGGGTCTCCTTTAAATAGGCCTAACCCTTTGCTCTGCCTCGCCCGCTCTCTCCCTTTCTGGCTTTGTTAGGAGATGACAGGACAACAATGAGAAAATTATCACAGTCCTTATCCTGAGCTTTTTTTTTTTTTTTTTACCTTTTTTAAAAATTCTGCTCGGTTAATATTAGATTGTGTAAAAATAATTAACCTGGTGTGGCAGAATTAAACAGGAGTCTCTTGGGAACTGGGCCAGGTTTTGAGCAGGAGGCTTTCACAGTTAAAAGGGCCATACTAATGATTTTACATGTTTTAACAGCACAACTCGTCACATATGATGTACATTATTACTGTTTTTAACAGATTTTTTCTGGACTTTTAAAGTGAAAACCCAGCTATTTTATTTATTTATTTATTTATTTTGTCAAAAAAAGGCAGTGAATTAATTTCATTCATGAGTGATACTGTCACTGTCAGAATCAAACAAAAAGCAAAAATAGATATTTTAAGAAAAAATGGAAAACTCATGAGACTGGGCTCAGTCCTGTAGTTCAGCTGCCAGCTCTCCAACTCTGAGCATACTTGAGTGTGATAAGAGGCAGCTTTTCCAAATTGCTCAACCATACAATAATATTAGTTATACAAATTTAGTTGAAACAGGTAAGCTTCATTTTCACACTGTAGTGGAATGACTGGAAGCAAACGGGTGTAAAGAAGATAGGAAAAGAATCTAAAAGGCAGTTCAGAGTTCAAGAAACAAGCCTATTGATTGCATTGCGCAAGGAGTTTATAATAACCCAAAGTTATGTTTTATTGTTAGATGACTTTGATTAGTTGTGGTGATTATGAGCAACAAAGTCCATTTTGGAAGGAGAAGGATGCAGCCGTCGAAGGGAACGACAAAAGACTTTGACTGTGGAGACCACATTTTGTTTATAGCATTGAACCAGTCGTTAACATTATTTCTCTTATCCATGACCTCTCCACAAGGTTGCTGTTGTTATGGGTTATATCTGCAGGTATAGAGCCGCGAAACTACGTGGTTGATTAACTTGGAGTAAAACTGATATTCAAAAAATGAAATCGCAAACTGTAAAACTGTAGTACACTCCATGGCCCTCCTGTTCTCTTGTCCCCAAATCAATGATTATTTTGAATAGGTTTTAGGTTAAATGGTGGAGATAATGTCTGGGTTTAACACAAGTTCAAGGCATTTTCATCTTTTATTCTACAACATAAAATGCAAGTATGAATTTCCCATTCTTTTTATTTTTTTTTTAAATCACCTAGACTTTTTGTTGAGGGAACCAGGGCAGCTCTAACTTCCCATTCGGCCTCCAAAAATACATCATCCCTGCAGCACCATATTATGGAGTATAAATACATTTCATGGCTATTGCTGATAAAGTACTGACCATTTGTGTTTGGCAGCAGTTTGTAGTCTCCTTGCAAATCCATGAATTCTGTTGGAGAATTAGATCGTCAAAGTGTTGCAACCCTTTTCCGAGTTATGTTTTATGTGAGCTTTTTCTTTTCTTTTAACACATCCAGGATATTTGCAGTTCAAGGACAAATGTTTTGCATCACCCAAGAATACACAGCTGTCTTTAACTAGAAATGAAAAAGACCAGATTCAGTTTTTATTCACCGGCCAAAAAATTAAAATGGATCACAGTCTATGTCTCTTTGTTTGAAAGAACTATTGGAGTCAATCACATCAACACTCCAGACTCTGATCACTTGGTTCACCGCATGCATGGAGGTTTCCAGCAAATTCTCAGCTCATGCTTCTGGGTTGGATTTCTGTGCTCAAATAATGTCATGGGACAGGAAAAAGCTGCAGTGTTATCTTGTCAAAGCGCTGGGGCCATGCCACAAAGGCGACAATGGCACTTCCAAAGGAAAGGCTTTATACATAAATTGTGGGCTGATGACACATATTTGATGACCAGAAATGGTCTAAACTATGAGCCTGATACTTCAAAGGGATCAGATTTCCTCACAAGTTTACTTCCAGTTCCTCTCTGCAATGAGTTTTTAGTGGTGTGGGCTTGGCTGAAGGAGAAAGGGAAGGAGAGGGAGATTTCACGCACAGGGAAGGACAGATGCATGCAGGCTTGCTCCCGCATACACACTCACTCACACACTCGCACACATGGCACACACACACACACACACACACACATAGCTCAGACAGAGTGCTTGCACTTCAAACAAATGGGACTTCATCAGTGTACATCATGTAATGGTTCCAGGCTGCCCCAACAGCTCTAATCATTTCCAGAGGGATACATAGACCAAAAGACACACAGAGACTGAACTTTTTTTCTTTAGCCAAAATCTGTGTTGTAAATCTACCTTCAGCAAATCAAAAATTAAAACATATATTATTCCAATGTAATTATCAGCCATAGACAGGTGAAAGATGCTATCAAGAAAATATAAACAACTGTGCTTTGATTCATGTTACTCACTTCACCACTTTTCCTTTGTCTGCTTGTTTTTCGTGCACATTCAACCTGCACAGGCTTCAAGGTATAAACATAATCCCCAAGTGACAACAAGTTAACCTCCCAGTAAGTCAGGTAAGTCATGCAAACAAATATAAGGAGAGGCTACATTCAAGAAACCACACAGGACCTCATTGTTGCAAAACAGCTGGCTGTGTGTGATTTGGAACAAAGCACCGCAGGTTTGCCTTGAATAGCAATTTTTTGATCTGAATCCTGCTGAAGCCAAGATGTCCTTTTCTTTATGTCCAAAACAAACACGGTGTTTGTTGTTCTTAGGAAAGTTAATGTACTGGGAATATCCAGAGCAGAATTGCTGTACTTAAAATCAAATGAAGCTGAAAATGTCCAGGTGCTGTAGATATACATATAAAAAATTAAAATGAACAAAGAAGAAAAAAAAAAACATCACTTGGGTCAATTCAATAATGTTTGTGCACCTGTGGAAAATCTTTTGTGAGGAACAGTTTGTTCTTGATTTTGAGTGGGGGAAAAAAAAGGAAAGTTGTAAGTCTTTTATCCAGACTATTGGAAAGCAGAGAGCAAGGCACAGGAGAGCCTGGTAAGATGCATTGCTATCAGGGGAGGAAGTGCAGCTCAAGGAGCAGTGGATTGAACCACTTAAATATCTGAGCACAACATGTATGCATGCAAAAATTGTCCATATGGGATAACAAGGAGGAGGATGATTTGGCTCCCGTTGAAGTGCACTGGATGACTGGAGGAAACGCAGGATTGAATGAAATCCCCTCGAGATAACAAGAATAAATGGATGGATTGTTTCTCCGACACAAATGGACAGATTTGAGAGAGAGAGAGAGAGAGAGACCATGTGTGGTGACAGTTGGTCCCATCATGTGACGCCCCCTTGGCAGACCAGTGAGATCTGGGCGTGGCGGTTGGCTGGTTGTCATTGCTAGGTCACGCCTGATTGGACAGCAGTCAATGACACAGCCACATCCCTCTGTGGGTAAACTAATCTCTAGGTAGCAGGTCCATAAAATAGAAGACTTTCTGTGTGTGTGTGTGTGTGTGTGTGTGTGTGTGTGTGTGTGTGTGTGCGCGTGTGTTTATATGTATGTGTGTGTAAGATAGCAAAAAAGATGGGATGAGCGGAAACTTCCCGATCTGCATGCACAGTATCAACACACCACACAGTGCTACACCACCCACTGCTATTTACACTATTTACTGACACACAGACACACACACACACACACACACACACAAGTGGTGAAACATGGGAAACAATCTATAACACAGATTCCTTCCGATCATTTTGGTCATTTCCCATTGAATGGCCACCACAAACATCTGACAAATGATGTGCTTTCTTGATATAATACTGACTCAGTTTACAAGCTATTACTGGCCAAGACATCCACGTGGTTCCTGGGCTGCCACACAATTTGTGGTCACAGCTTCATTGCCTTTAACAAGCAAAACATAGAACAAATCCTGTCAGTAAGTTATTACCGTGCAGAAACGTAGGAATGGCTGTGCAGCACATGAGAGGCGCAAGACTTAAACCAGAGCAGTCAGCTCAGTCGATGAAGAAAAAGTGATTGTAGTCTAACAAAGCTTGCATTCATTGATTGTCTTCCTACATGTGTTTTCCACAGTCCAAATTTTTCCGATTTTCTTTTTCAATCTTCAATATATTTTTGTTTTTACTTTTATTCATCCAGATGAATTCTATAAAAAAAACCCCAAAGCAAAGCAACATAAATAACACACAAATACAATATGAATATTAAAATGTAAAATTTAAATATTAGGAAAATTTTATTTCTACAAACACTCATGTAGCTCACACTGTATTTGAGTGAAATGTAGGATAGCAGAAAGATTTGGTATGCGGCTCCCACAGTGTAACTTGTACCTTCAAAATGACCTAGTCTGGACATTAAAAAAGAGATGTCCAGTCTCTTCCTCTTTCTTGACCAGAACTCGGACATTCTTTATCTCTGTCCCTTTCATCACCCTGTCCCATTATGTGGTGCGTGTCGAGCTTGTCACAGACTCTGTGACACGATGAGTACGGCTGCTTATCTGGCTTGCTTGTGAAATTGGCCACGATGCTCCAATGATGTGGTCAGACAAGCGGGCTGCACAAAAGACGAGCAGAGGCAGAAGGATAGAGACGGAGAATCAGAGTGAGGAAACCTATTTCCTGAGAGGAATATTGATCTGATCATTTCTTCCTCCCCTCTTCAAGCTCTAGCTGCCATCTTCAAACAGCCCTCAGTGAAAGAGGCTGAGTGACAAAGACGGGGGAGAGGATAGAGCCTGAAAGAGAGTGGAGGAGACAGAGAAAGAGACAGATAAGGGGGTGATGGCGCCACAGCAGTATTCTCTTTGCTGGGCCCACAGTGCAGCGTTATATACAGCAATGGCACAGGGAACAGATTAATAATATATCCACACAATCTCTCAAGTGGTGTGGCTCCCAAGTACTCCATTACAACCACAAGTGCACAAACTGCAGTAAAGCACTTTAGTTAGCAAGCCCTCCAAATGCTCTATCAGTCCATCTGAAATGCACACCCCTTGTGCTCAAGTTCATTGCTAGCAATCACACGTCATTAGGCTGGAGAAAAGAAAGCCACAACCAATAAAACCCTTACTGAAGTACATCTTAATTGATGCTTCCAGATCCATCCTTCATATCCCCGTGGTGCAACCATGACGTGATATACAAGCTCACCAGAAGGAAATTAACCGACTCAACAGCCCATGTTTCGTTGGATGAGACCAACAAGAAATATCCTGAGCCATTTGACCAATCACATTACAGCACCCAGCCCACTTCCTCCTACTCTGCTCTTATGTTTTCTGGGACAGGTGAACATTTTACTCCCGCAAAGGTTGATAGTGATGGTTTCCTGCTTGTTTAACCAGAAAAACAACGCACAGTTGTTACCTTGTCACTATATAGTTATATTTGCTTGCCCACAAAATTAAGATAGCTAAACTGTCACAGTGTGCTGTAAAAAATGGACTTTAGATGACTGAGCTCCCATTAATCACATCCTGCTCTGAGTTTCTTCCAAAAAAATGTGGAACAGTTCCTACAAATCAGCTGAAGTTCACAGTTAAAAATTAGTTAAAATGTAATTTCCTTATGCTGCTGACAGACAGAATGAACCAACTGATAGACACGTGCGCGACAACTTATAACTTAACATTCTGAAACAGGTTTCAGGCCAACATAAACCGACCCTAGAGGTTTATGGGTGTATTTGGTGGAACCATTCCTCCTTGTTATCACCGTCTTTTGCCAACTGCTGCCTGTCTGAGAACCTGAGCCTGTTCCCCTGCTGCCATTGGCATGCATGCTGCTAACCTGTAAACAATTCATGAGGGCCCTTTCCATATTTCATGGGGGGGAAATGGATGTTTCATGTCAGGAGTGAGAGAGTGTGGAAAAGGGGAAAGACAAAACAATAACAAGAGCCAAGGCGAAGACACAAGAAAAGAGAAAAAGAGGAGGAGAATGAATTAGGAGTTGGGGGGGGTGACGAATCTGTACAATCTGTGCCACTGATTTCCTCACAGCTCATCTCAGATCTCTCTACAATTAACTTCCACCTGACCTCATTGACTCACTGGCCTACCCTTGCGACTAGGTCGAGCTTCTTGGACCCATTGACACTGGCTAGTGGAGGAGAGAGGACTGAGAGAAATAGGAAAGGATGGAACAAAGGCCAAGAGAGGAGGAGGAGGAGGAGAGAGAGATAAAATAAGAAGAAGAAAAAAAAAAAAGAAAGACAGAGATGGAGAAGGAGTGAGACACAATCATTCGGCTCAGCTAATGAATGTATGGCGGCGGGTGGCGGCTCCTCCGCAGGGAGCTGCCCTCATAACCGGCAGGGTCTGGCTGGGTGTAGTAATTGAAAGTAATGATAATTAATATCATTGGCATAATCACCATTTGTTATTACAGGAAGGATGTTTATGGCTTCCTCTGAAAGGGAGAAATAAGGCACGGTTTGTTCAAAAGAAGAGAATCTCATTAACCTTTTGGCTGTTCTAATCTTGTTTAATGTTGGGAAGCAGAAAAAGTGGAAAGTGTTTTGCAGGACTGGCAAGGTTATTATTAATGAAGATTTTTAAAAAGGTACCATAAATTCATATTCCAGCACTTTTCCTCTCTGTTGAACTGAGAATTGATGTTAAATCTGGATAAATTGGGTTTGATGTCATGGATAACAAGTTGGGATTAATACACAGTGAGATGTTTTGCACCAGTGGTATATGCTTTTTTTCAAATATAGGCAGCCATAATATGATACAGGAGAGCATTTGAGAGGCAAATTATGGCAGTCAAATATCAGAGATAAGCAGTGGGCCATGACTAGGAACAAAAAAGGTCCTCAATTTACGGTGTCTTCTTGTTGGTGACGTACTAGTCCTACTAATGTTGTTGGAGAGATTGTCAAATTTAGCACAAAATAAGCAAATGCATATCATGAATATATTTCCATTTGTTTGAGTCAGACATATTATGTATTACCATGGGAAACATGGAAGGAGATTAGTAACATTATGAATTGAGTGGAATGTGATAAGGGGGACGAAATGGAAGAGTTAGTACATGTAAGCAATCAGCTTGACTTCACACTCACATCATGTACTGTATTTTTCATAGTATTTGGAGAGGTACTGAAATGTGAATGATATCCCGCAGAGAAGATGGCACTCTTGAATCCAAAATACACACACACACACACACACACACACACACACACACACAAAACCCCACCTTTCTCCACCATATACCCTCCTTAAAAAAACCTATAGTTATTCAGTTAGTTGAAATACAATTACGTGCCTTTCAATTGCAAATCAGAGTGGAGCTCCGAATTCGAATAGACAATCAAGGAAGGTTGCTTCCAAAAACACAAGCCTCACCACGTTAAGCCAGCTCCAGCCTATTAGGGAAGGGACATATGTAGCTAAATTACACTGTGCACCCAGGGGATATGCAAATGTGCAGGACCTCTTTCATGACTTACCTTTTTTTTTTATCATGCAAACCATGTTGGTGTGATAAGCTTCCTATGAAAAAGCACGGGTATATTGCCTCACTATATGTCGTGGGTTTTTTTTTTTTTTTTTTGTAAGAAGGTTATCAAGTACTTTCCCTAATAACCAAACACTCTAAATTTGCTAATGCCAAAGGATTAACTAAATTGTTCTGATAACAGCAGCTGGATTAGAAAGCTTTCAAAATGGCCCCTGTTAAAGGTGGGCAGGGGTGATGAAAATGATGAGACAACTTTCTGTTTAGTTTACTTCAGCATGTGGCGAGTGGGAACGGTAATTTCTCTGTTCTCACCCACTTATCATAATGATCATCCTGCTTTGATTTGTTGTTTCAAACAGTCACTGGCTTCAAATATACACAAATTAGTTTTTTTGTTGTTATTGTTGTTTTTGCACTGAAGTGACTTCCCCTGCATTTTAAAATTACAACTGTTCTTCTGATGGAGCTACTGGAAAAAGCTTCTTTGAATAATTAGATATTGATGTGTATCGATTGGCCATAATTACAGTAAGAAAGGGGAAACTCACAAGTAGCAGTCATTCCTCAGCTGTTTTTTTCCTCCCCTATTCTACCCCTTGTTAATAGCCTCTATTTTCAACATCTCTATCCTCACCCTGTCTTTCATTCCTACTGATGTCTCCTGCAAGCTCACACCACGTCTTTCTCTCTCTCTCCTTCCCAGACCACCCAGACAGCCGTCCCTGTGTGTTCCAGCTGTTCCCCTGCTGTGGCTCGACTTTGTGTTACTTTGTTTCCAAATGGCTACGATTGAGGCAGCCCCCACTGCGACCCATCCAGCCTTGTTTCTTTCTCCCATCCACCGTTCTTCCACATGTCCTTTTCCCTCTCTTCGCCCTCGAAGAATTGAAGAGGGATGGCTTTTGTGTCCAGTGCAGGTGTCCCGGGCGGGTGAAAAGGGGCGCCGAGGCTGCGGCTCAGGGAGGGAGGTTATTCAGCCTCGGATCCCCCACCTGTGGCAGGTCTTGACCCACATGAGTCAGCCAGTCACTCCTTGGCTATAGAATCTTTGTGACTAAATGCTATTACTCTGTATGGCTAGATACACACAAGGGAGCTGGCAATGCTACAACGCAGCTTGTTCCTCATGAACGAGTTTACTGAGTTACTCATCCACATCGTACTCCAGTCCAGACTGGTTTGAGGTGAGAAAAGGGAACAAGAGTGTTGAACAATGTCAAACTGAATGTGGTAACTGGACAGAGAGTGGGAATGAATGAGTAAATACAGATGGGAAAAACTAATGGTCTACAGGGTGAGCTTATCAAATTTTAAAACCCTGGATCTGTGAAGAAAAACAAAAGGTGTGAATTAAAATGATATATTTTAGTCAGAAACCTGCTAGCAATTCTTTAACAGCATGGACTAAATGTGTCTGAATCACTGCCCTTCTGGCAGTGGGTGATGAAAATGATAAATCTTGGGAAAGTTTTTAATTTTTTAATTTTGAATGTCCAGTTTTTCCACACATCTCCACTTTACCTGGTTAGACTTGTCTGGTTTGCGGTTGCAAGGTGAGCTCGGGGAGAGCTGCCTCATTAGTGGAACACAACAACAGCCTTAGGGGCAGAAATAACAATAAGTCATCCCTTGACTCTGATCTTCAGACAGTTTTGCATTTAGCTTCCAGATGGGTCAGCTTAGGGCACAGCGAAAAGCGCGCTGAGATGCGTGCCCTGAGGACAACTTCACCCTGGAGCCCGAGGGCGTGGATATTCCTCCTGCCGATCATGCCTTACTACACCACAACCACCGCAGCACAGGAAGTGAGATGTTCAACATGTGAATTGAATCATAAAGTGCCACTGCCAAAGGGGGTTTGTGTATCTTTAAATTCTCGTTTGTTGTTTAGGTTCAATCTAACCTCTGTCTCTTTCTCATCCCCACTGCTGTACTTACATTATATTTGAGAAAGCTGATACAAGGCTGCTCCACTGGTGCCTGTTTTGTTTCGGCAGGGGATTTCTTATGTTGAAGGTGTCCAATTATCCATGGTAGTAGTGGGGACTCACAAGTCCCTTTAGATCGTGAGCCTATGTCTATGTGTGTGCCTGTGTGTATGTGCGCATGCGTGTAGATGTGTGTGTGTGTGTTGCAGTGGTTGTTGAAAAATAAATTGTGTTTTTGATCTCAACAAGTCCCTGAACACCAGCATTGTGAGGAGGATGGAGGGATGGGGAGGGGGAGAGGCTCTGTAGAAGTTTAACCTCACTTTAATGAGAGTACTTATAAGATTCAAATTTCACCAGTCGGTTAAAGCCACCATGACCCCCAGTCTGTCTGCTGTCGTCAACACTGGCAAAACCAATATTACCTCAACTGATGCAGACGTTTTTGTTTGTTTTTTTTCCCCATTTTTTAAAAACTCTGTTGGTTTAAGAAAAGAGAGCACATTTTCTGTTGGAAACAGCTATAAATTAATTTAATGCACTGGTAGATTTGGTTTCACTTTGTAAAGCGACCCTGTCTTTTTTAAGAACCTGAGACAAAAGGACTCAAAAGAAGAAAACTTTTTTTTTCTCTTTTTGCTGGCGTTTGTATTTAACAGACATACCCCTGTATTACTTAAGAGTATTAACAGCCTGCTTGAAAAGGAGAGAGCTGTATAAGCCATGATTTTACTGCTTCCTTATCCACTCAGCCCACTCTGCCAACACTGGCTCACTTGTCCCACAGTATCACACCCAGTGAGTTAATTCCAGCCCCCACTGTGCGCACACACACACACACACACACACACCTCCTACTTCTCTTCTTGAACATAATTTTATGAACCCTGTAGACAATAAGAACTGAAGAACAAAAGATCAAGGGACCTCCTGTAAATGCCAGAGACCAAGTGTCATTCATCTTCATGTGAGAGGTTATTTTAAAGCCACAGCTACACTCACATTTATTGGAACATTTGAATGTGCAAGAATTTGTGACTATGAGAATCAATTCTACTCCTCTTCAAGTTGTTTTCCTTGAATGCAGAAATAGAGTGATACAGGTTTGAATGGATTTGCTTGACTCTTTGCCAAAATGAAAAAAAATGTTTTAAAAAAAATTGAGTAAATTCATGGTAACCAAGGAGCGATTAAAACAGGGAAGGTTTTTCATTGGAGGCTTATCACACCAACATGGTTTGCATGAAAAAAAAACAACAACAACAACTGAGGAGCGATTAAAATATCAGATCATTGTTAAACTAAAACCAAAGGAAGTGTCCTCAAAGGGAGGAGTCAGTACCTGTTGTAAAAAGCAAACCCCTTTTAATTAATGGGGAACAAAACAAAAAGTGACATGGCTGCGTATATTTTCCTGTATTTATTTATCCTTTTATTTCCAGCAGATGTGATCACGAGCGCTTGATTTTTTTCCTCCCTTCTGCAGGAAGCTTCTTTGGGTTTATTTTCACATTGTGCAATATTTAACCATTCAATCTTTCAGCATTAATTTGGGATTTGTTGTCCCCCTTCCCATCCATGCTGCCCAGTAAATCAGCCCCACCCTCCCTCCCTGCTTTACATACTCACATATACACACACACACACACACACACACACACACACACACACACACACACACACACACACACACACACACACACACACACACACACACACACACACCCTCACTCCCCCTCTTCTTGGCTATCGGACATCAATCTAGCCAGCACCGTCTGCTAAGCCTCACTGGGCAATTAACCACATTGAGAGTGAAAGCTCTAATCAATCCCTGGCCTTCTTCATCACACACACATATAGACACACATAAACACACACACATTTTTAAATCCATTGGTGGAAATGTCTCGGTCATATATAAAAGCGTGGTGTGGTCCAAACAGCACTTTTAAAACCTGCTGTCCCTTCAAGGACACAGAAAAACACTGACTCAAACACACTCTAACTGTTGGCTGTGCTTTCACTTGCATAAATTATACATAAAAACAAATCGATCATCTAAATCCTTCCCTGCATCTGACCAACAAGTGTTACTCACTTATATGTACAAGTCACTGGTAAGTCACTCAGGTGTCCAACATTTATTCATCTTTGTGTTTCTGAAACACTGGAGCTAGCAATAGCCACATGATATTATGAATCTTTATATATATATATATGGATTTGAACATGGTTATTCCTTCTATAAAGACTGATTTTGTCAGGACAGAAAATTATTTTTCATCCATTGTGTTTTTTTTAATCCTGCAAAAGGGGATATGAGGCTACAAATGATGCTGCAACCCTTTTGCCTGAACACAGTGAGGGCTAAATGTGAGCTGTGAGGAGTGCTGCTGTGAAATTCAGGCATCCCTCCACAGCTTGTCTCATTGATTCATTTGGGTCTAAATGTCAGCACCAGCAGTGCAAAAGACCCTGGTAAACCCCATGAGAGTGCAGGGTGATGCAGGCTAAAGGTGGTGTGTCTACGTCAAAATAACCTGCTTGACTCAGATGCTAGCAGAGCACAAGAAGACATTGATCAGAGAGAAAAGAATGACGATACCACGAAAAGTTACATTACTTTTGATATATGAAGCCCATAGATTTACCTGTAAATAAATGATTGGGATTCATTTCACTATGCATTATACATTCACAAATTATTGACCTGTCAGCTATTGATTTTGGTGTCTTTGTTCATGAATTCATGAGTAAATGTAGTGCTTTGATCATTTGGCGCGTTATGCTAAATCTACATCAAACACAGAAGAGGAGTCGATAGCTCTTTCTTGTTACATGAATGATAATGAAATCAGCATGACTGTGTGGATACTGGTGATTGAATAAAGTCCAGCTCTGCAGGATTCAGTGAGATCCAGAAGCTGCTTTTAACATATATTTTAATCATACCTGTGCATTGTTTTCATCATGCACAACAAACACATGCAGGCGAGTTGACTTTGTGAGCAACTCAAAATCTGGGAATGTTTGGGGTCAGCCTCTCACACAGTCGACGCTGCAGGGGTGCTTGAAAGGGGCTAAAGATTCTCAGATTAAATAGCGGAAGCCTCAAATGAAAGAGAGTGCAATACAACTTTTGGAAAGCATGAAAAAGAATTTCAAGCTCATGGTGTAATCGAGGAAATCGGGGGGTTCTTGAAGTCAGTAGGTTTGATCTTCTCTGGGCCAACACATCTGAACAAGACAGCAATTTTCGCAGGTGTTGCAAACATGTTTCAATCTGGACGGTCTTGGTGCAGCTTTTAGGGAACCAGTTCTGGTCACAGGTGCTTAATGAATGGTTAAAAAATAATAAGTGAAGAAACAATACAGTCAGAGCTCTCTGCCAAATCATACAGGCCACAAGTGAATCTATCTTTTTGTATCCACACTTGTCAAACTACGCTCTTAACTACCTTCAGGGTTCACACAGAGCAACCATCCCACTCAGTAAATTAGAATAATAACACAAGAAGTCCGCTTCTGGTGAGGGAGACGAGGACACCCAGCTAGCCAAGAGTTGCTGCAGAATGGATAAAACAAAAGCATGACTATTACCTGAACAAATATATGCAAGTGGAGACACACACACACACACACACACATTTTCTGAAAGATGCTGGTATGAGCTTTGAAAAAATGCGTGGATACTGTGGAAACTGTGATGCTACTTACACTGGTGTAAATAAGGCCAAGAATGTGTTCCCATAATCATTTAGCTCATGTGGGACATTGTGTGAAAACGTGGCGAGACAGCTGATTCAGGTCATGGGAGCATGGAAGTGTGGACATGTGTAGCTGAGCTGGAGGATCAACATGTACAATTCACAACTACGAGTACAAGCCTATTTGTTTCAGAGCTGTAATACACCAAATGGTGTCCACATAACCCTGAGAGGTTGACTGTGTGAGGATCTGGAGGGAAAAGCTTAATCTTTCTGCTAATTTATCTACCATGAGCCTGTGAAGTTGAACTCTGTTGTATTTATAACTAACTTTCTCAGCTGAGGGACTCCTGAGAGCGCCACATTTTACAAAATGCAAATCACTAATGTTTAACCACATGCTTCCAGTTTGTGGGGGTGGTGTGGAGTGTGGGGGGTTGGGGACCTTTGGGAGCCCTAGCTTTGTTTTTTTACCTCTTAGAATTCCTCGTTCACCTCTCTTTGGCTGTCTTTTTTTTTTTACCCCCGTCTTATAATTTATATAATATAAACTACAATAGACGCAAAACGTGACGCTCTTCTTAATATCACAACAGGAAATGCACAAAAAATCCAAGCTCACTTCTCGCTGAGCTGCACGGATCTCCACAAATAATAAATGAAAACACAGGATTTACAGATCTAGCCAGAAATAAAGCAAATATACTGCACCAACTATAAATCCATTGATGCATCTGAGGCATTGAGATTGAAAAAATATATTTCGACGAAAACTCACCATTTCCTTAAAGCAAACGCGTGAGAGGTGGACGGAGGACAGCGTCAGGGGGGTGTCTGCTGGTGTTTTGTGTTTGAGGGCCGTCTCAGTGGGGATTTAAAGTTGCCGCTGAAGGCTGAGGGGATGTGATAGGCTGAGAGGCCGAGGCTGGGGAAGAAAGGAGCTGCTCTCCGTCAGTACAGCAGTGCCGCTGCGAGCTCTCTGGTCGTCCGCAGGCTCCAGCCAAGAGGAAAAAAAAAGGAGGACACACACACACAGAAAAAAAAGACGTGGCTTAACGTTTTATTTTCTCATTTTATTTATTCAATTCGCGTGCTGTCTTCACCTCAAGCAAGATGTAACTTGTTGACATCACCTCACGTATATTCATGCATTTGAAAAGAGCCGGGAGTGAGTGCGCAGAGACGAGAAGAAGCCGAGCTGTTCTGGCGAATGGAACTTATTGTTGTGCATTTGTTTTGACTATGTTATCCCCGAGTGACTTTGGGTTCAGTCCGTCTCTGCTCGTCGTCGACCCTTGATTTTTTTTTTTCAATTTTATTTTTTTATTTGTATTTTTCTGGGATTTACAATCCGAGTACTTTAAGGGGGAAACGCCGAAGAAGGATTCCGCAAAGCCAGCCAGTTTTTCCGACAGAGCCGGGGATTTAAATCCGTCATTCGGTGGTTGGTGCTCCGGGAGAGGCGAGAGTCAAAGAAAAGAAATTCATGTGGCCATTCTTTCTATAGCAGAATTTTTTTTTCTTCTCTGGGGGATTGCATAATGAGCAAGGAAAGACCTAAGAGGAATATCATTCAAAAGAAATACGTAAGTAACGACACACATTTGCTTATAAATGCTCACCAACGCGATCACTCTATTCAAGTTTGCCTCGATGGAAATGCATAAACTTTGATCGGGGGGCTGTGAAGGTTACCAGCAGGCAGCCTGTGCACCATTTGGGTCAAATATCATTTAAAAGCCAAAGACTACAAGTTAGCACAACGTGTTAACAGTTCCGTGGTTTGCCTTTTAAAGAAACAGTCGTGTTTATGCCGTCTGTCTGCGTTGCAGCGTTTCTTCGACATCAGACATGTTTTAGGCTATTTGAACATCGGGTGCCTTTTTTTGAGGTGTTGGTGAGGTGGTGTTGGTGGTGTGTGTGTCGGGGGGGTCGATTCCTTCATTTTTGACCCGTTTTAACACGCGATGGAGGGGCTGCATCGTGTGTACGAGCTGTGCGAGTAAAACTATAAACGGGTTTTAAATGAAGGACTTGACAAAGTGTTGCCAGAAAAAGGGCTTTTGTTCGCTCCCCCGTTTCTTCCTATTCAGAGCCGTGAACAGCAGCCCGTCGGCCATGGCTCAGCTATTTCGGCTTCCATTTCGTCCCATGCTGAGCGTTTCTTTTCTCTTCCTTTAACCCCCCCCCACCGTCTTTAAACTGAGCACTTACATTGACAATATATATGTAAAACCGCTCTCACCTATGGAGTTTGTGCCAGAGATGGCGTTATGTGTGTGTGCGCGTGCGTGCGTGTGTGTGTGTGTGTGTGTGTGTGTGTGGGGGGGGGGGGACTGTTGTGGCTCTTTAATTTTCTCCATAAAGAGTGAGGGATAGCTGGGGGGGGGGGCTCCTTCGATTCAGCATATTCACTCAGTGTCCTCCTCTTCATGTAACGTTGAGGGGACACCGGTGTCTCTGACTGTCCCCTGGCTGTCCTCGCTGTTAGTCCTCTTGTCCAGGACTCGGTCCGTCAGGGTCCTTTGCTATGACCTCTGTGCGCGATATTGCAGCACATCCCGCAGAGGGCTAACTCCATCTTTACTTGATTTCATTTGCACTACTACTACGAAGTAGGGTGTGTGTGTGTGTATGTCGGATGGGGGGGGGGGGGGGGTAGCTTTACCAGCGTGTGTCTCGTCCTCAGCCACCGATTTTTACATGAAGCAGCACATTTACACGGTGGATGTGACTGAGCATAGTTTCTGTAGGATTCAGTGTTTTTTTTTTTGTTGTTGTTGTTTTTTTTTTCAGCGGCTGTGTTCAGTCGCATTGCAGAGGCTCATGTATGGAGCGATACCAAAGAAGCGACCATTTTCTCTCTGCAAGTAACACTGATGAATTTACGAGGGGCAGAAGAAATAAAACAGTCAGGCCTCGGTTGTTAGTCTTCGCTCCCGGCTTTGGTCCGCTCAGCCACCTATTTGTCCCCTTTTTTCCTGAATGACAACAAAGACTTTTAAATCTTGCAAAGTGCGGCCGGCTCGCCGCTGAGTTACCGTGTATCGCTTTTCACGGGGACTCCACGCCGGGCCTCTGCTGGCTGGGCTTTAAACTTTGTCACACTTCTTCTTTTTCTTTTTTTTTTTTTAAAGTGTAATTCTTAAATGGCTGCTGTGAATTGTAGTCAACTTGGCCAATGGGCACATTGTGTTTAATTGCAAAGAGGGCATATCTTGTCTGAAACTGGAAGTCAGCCACCCCCCCCCCCCCCCCCGCCACAGACACACACACACACCATGTCTGTATAAGCGTGCTTCCCCTTGCAGACGCTTGTGTGGCCGAATAAACCGAAAACAGAACAATTTGTCATAGATATCTACTGCTGAAAGGAAACATTACTAAAGGGGAAACCGAGCAACAGGTTAGTATGAGCAACTCACTTAGATCAAATCAAAAGAGGTTTGTTCTGATTAGAAGATTTCATCTGAGTTCAACTCAGGAATTCGCTGGTTTCTGTATATGGACATTATAATAAATACATTCAAAGTTCTATTATGAGCAGTGTCTGGGACTATTCTCGTGAGCTTTTTTTCCCCTTCAGTTTTCAATGTGGTTTCTCACTTGTTATAAGTTGTCTGACAAACGTGTAAGCAACTATTTCTGACAATTGGCAACATCAAACCCCGGAAGCTTTTAATTTATACAGCATTTGGTAGTTTCTCTGGTCCAGTTCCTTGAATGATAATATATCAGAGGGATGCCATTCAAATACATTTTTTCCCTTCTACATATATCTATCGGCATGAATAAGTAGGTTTACAAACATAAAGAAATTCTACTTTAATTGCCACAAATTGACAATGGGTTTTGGAAAATACAAAGGTGACATTTTTTGAATAAAAATAAAAAGTTAGAGGAAGATTTTTGTCAATGAGTTTACATGTCTTCCTTTGCTTTAAGGTTATATGCCACAGAAATAATGACTAACTCAAACAAAAGTCCCCATTTCAAATTGTGCCAGACCTTGACAGCTTATAGTCTCTGACACTCTCTAAAAGTGGATAGGATTTTTTTTTAATTTCGGTCTGTTCATAACTTGGTTGCATAATTAGAACTGGAGCCAGAAAATCGGGGCTAGGGAAATAGTGTGTCTGTGTACCCAACTGCATGATGCATGTTTCTCTTGTGTGTGTGTGTGTGTGTGTGTGTGCATGCGCATGTGTATCACATCTGTCATGTATTTTCGGCAGCTGCAGCTGATGCATTAAGTCTGGCATGGACCAAATAAGGCTCACAAATGTGCATTTCTACAACAACCTGGAGGAGTCCAGATCCCCAAGCCCCCCTCCAGGCTTTGAGACAGGACTCTTGGCCCCTACTGCTTGCTCAGCACCCCCGGTCCCCCACTCTTAATTAGCGTAAGACAATTATACATGCTTGGCTTAACCATTTCCCCTGAAACATGGGTGTGAGTTGTTACCCCCCTCCTAATGCCCAACAAACACCCACTATCTGTGAATGATATTAAAATTCATAAGTCATAAAATGATTGAAAAGGGGGGATGAGTCTTTAATAAAAGCAAACAAGGCAAAGCAGCCATCACTTACTTCTACAGGACTGATAAATGTCATTGAACACAACCAAAAAGAAAGGCCAAACGGCCCTGGTTGTTTTTTTTTTTTTTTTTTTTTTTCCCTCCTAAAATGCTTTGTCATTAGTGTCATGTTGAGTGACACTGTGGAAGCAAGCATCCACACATTCTCTATGCCTCTGTTACAGGATTTATTTTTTTTGGGGGGGGGGGGGGGCATTGTACATTTAATTCCCCCTTTTGTTTTTTAAGCTTTCAAGTTAGTGTTTAAGGGGTAGGTGCTGTGTAATGATTGAGGTAGCAAGAGCTAATGTGCGGCAGTGCTGTTCTGTCTAACGAAACATGACACACACTGTGCGTGTGCGTTTGTGAATGCATGTAAGCGACTATAGCAGGAGAGCACAGCAGAGTGCAGCCAGGGCCATTTTGTGCAGAGTCGGCTCTTCCTGTAGGCCCCAGCTGGGGCTAGGCCTCTGATTCAAAGGTTGTGTGCGAGTGTGTGTTTGTGTGCATGCATGGTGTGTGTGGGACAAGCACAGCTGCTGCAGGGGCCTTTACAAATGTAAAGAGGCTGTCAGTGTTTGTTTCATCAGGCGCACAACTGATGAGGGCCAAGTTGAAAATCCATTGCAATGTGAGTGTGTGCGTTGAGCCTGCACAAAAAGAGGAAACAAAAACAGAGAGTGGGGGCAGAATGGGGATAGCAAAGGCACGGACTCTCCCCCTCCTCTCCTCCTTTTCCTCTTTATCTCCCTCTCTCCCTGTCTCTCTTTCGCTCTTTCGTTCTTGGGCTGTCCAAATGAAATGTGGGCCTCATGTGAGGACCATGAAGAGAGGGTCACAGGGTTGTTTTTTCACCGTGCCTGAGCCCCAATGTGCTTCATTTAACCTTATGTTTCAATGCAAATTCCTCTTTCATAAGCTCCCTTCTCCTCATGTGTGCAACATGACAGGGTTCACTTTGCAACCCCTCTGTCACTATAGCTACTACGTTAAACCAGAGTATACTGTGGCAAAAGCAATGTTTTACTGCCTGTTTGTTTGAGCATGTTCACTGTGGTATGTTCCATGTGGCACTTGTGAAAAGCACTTTCCATATGTGCTCAGTCATTTTTGCTGTGTTGCTTTGTACCTGGCAGTTTGTCTATGACTGACTCCTCATGCAGAGAATGAAGTGGCAAGTGTTAAGCTCTGAAACCAGCAGGATGCAGCACAGCTACCTTTGCAGCAGAGAACGATACTTTTTAATCTGAAAGTAATGTTGTCAAGATTCATTGTCTTTAATTTTAATTTTAATTTACACATTTTCACCAGTGGGGAAAAATCAAAGCATAGCTACTTTGATAAGGATGCCAAACTGTATCAGCGTGGTATTAAAGTAAGTGCCAAGTCCTTGTGAGGATTGCCAGCAATTTGCACACAATCTGAAAATAACTGAAACAAAGCAGGAGTTTGTGTGTCACTCACATGGGTCAGAAAATTCTTGAGGCAAGAGACTTCACTCTCTGTGCACTAAATTCAGAGAAATTGGGAAACATACAACACTAAGCCTGATTGGTTGTGCCGCCTTAAATGTCCTTGTATTTTAGTTGGAATTAGAATCCAAGTGTACCAAAATGCGTCTCGTAATTAAATATTGCCAGTCCTCAGTTCACCCCCCCACCCAACAATTTTGTGTCAAAGCATGGAGGAAGCAGTCCTTCCCACGCTGCAGGCCCAACCTCACTTCCCTTTGGCCTCATCTCTCCTCTCTCTGGGCCTGCTGACTTGACAATCACTGCCAGAAAAATTTCTGGGAGTGAAGTTGGCGAGCCTAGCCTCTTCTTAATTCGGCCTTATTTATTTATGTATTAAGTTTGTGCTGAAATGAGGATATGGCAAGCTTTTTTTTTTCTCCTCCTTTTAAAATAAAGTCTGCTTTGCCAGCGGAGAGTTTACTGCATCATTACAGGCACTCTGCGAGCTGCCGGCTTCAATTTGGAACGACGATGGATGTTCAGCAGCCAAATGCATCACCACTCAGCTTTTTTCTCTGACATAAATACAGACTCTCTCCCTATTTACCCATCACTGTTTCTTCTTCCCTATTCTTCTGTTACGTCTGTTTTCCACAGAATTATGTCTCACACACACACACAGCGGAAACCTGTTATGCAATATGACCTTTTCTCTTATCAGCTGTTGGTGTTGAGCACCATCTCCGGCTCTGTGCTGGCACCAGCACACATTCACACGGAGAGGCAAAGGTCTCTAGGTGTACACTTGCAGTCAGCAGGTGAGATAAACTGGTTTTAAGGCCAACCTTGCAGGGTATCCTGCGGTTATCAGTAGTGTAGATTTAGAGGAGTGATGACATAAAACTGGGCGTGACTGTCATTGTTAGACACGGTGCATGTTTCTGTCATGAACAGTGAGTGTGCAGGCCTGTGTAGGTGTGTTTTACAGCATATGCTGCAATAGTTGGACACAAGGAATGGTTGGAGACGGTGGAGTTGTGGGCGGCCAATGCAGGCAGGAAGGTGTATGTTTTTTGGTTTTGTTTTTTTTTTTTGTGTGTCTGTGGGCGTGTGTGTCACGTACACCACGTGTGTTCCCTCTGTGCTCGTCTTCATTCTGCCTAGTGATTTATATCCTCCTGCTCCTGCGGGTTTGGATGGAGATGGGGGAGCAAGACAGCTGGTCAGGCCCTGAGAAGCTGTGTGCGTGTGCATGTGTGCGTGTGCATGTGTGTGTGTGCGTGTGCATGTGTGTGTGTGTGTGTGCGTGTGCATGTGTGTGTGTGTGTGTGCGAGAATGACTGAGTGAGT
Source organism: Remorina albescens (assembly GCA_034769265.1). Classification (NCBI taxonomy): domain Eukaryota; kingdom Metazoa; phylum Chordata; class Actinopteri; order Carangiformes; family Echeneidae; genus Remorina; species Remorina albescens. The sequence continues at coordinate 14,352,380 of CM068492.1, read as the reverse complement.
GGTTGCCCCAGCTTATCCGTTCAGGATCCCTATGAAGCTGAATCAACACTTTAGCTTTGTCTTTGGTTTGGCCTTGTTGGCTTTATAGGGGCTCATGAAGGAGATTCAGCAACATTATCAAGAAAAATAACCAATAAACGATTTTTGATAACCATATCTTTCTTTGTGCATTTTGAAATATGTATTTTTGCTTTTAGTAAAATATATCTATAGTCTTAGAGATTGTCTGGTCCTTTTAGTTGCTAGTTCAAATCCAATCTCAGTTTAGCCCTGGGCTTTCCTTTAAGCTCTTTAAGGCTGAAATAAGAGGCATTAAATTGTTTTTCATTCGTTCTTTTGAATCACCAAGCTATTGTAGCTCAGTCTGTCTAGCTCAGTCTCCCCACTCTTCATCTCAGCTACATCATTTTTATAAACACTCCTTACATTTTCATCCTGCGGTCAATCCCATCTGATCCCCTATTGTGACACCATCGTCTTTACACATCCAGTGAATTAAGCCTCGGGGGATGAAGCAAAAGAAGCAGCTCAGTCAGTATCGATCCTCCATTACTTCCCTCTTTTTGCCAGGAATACCACAGTTTCATGTCAAACATATGCCAGTAAGCAACATCATAAAATGTCTTGACTGTGATGTTAAGATTAGGAAATCCTCAAGATTTCTGTCCTCTGCCTTTTCAGGGAAATGCTATATGCTGGTATATAATCATTTTTTACTGCCCAGTATACATTCATAACTGTTCTTGTTATGGTCTCAAGAGTTTTCTACCAAGTGCCATTATCCATGAATCATTCTTTTTATGATGAAGCTGTTTGTTTTTTCCTGCCATCAAGCCACTGGCTGCTCTATTCTGGTCCTCTTTGGCAGGGCATTGCCTTGGCAGATGACTGGCTCTCTCATTTAATCTCTCATGGGGGTATTTTCCCATGATGACACACACGCACACGCACACACACACACACACACACACACATATATACATATATATATATATATATATATATATATATATATATATATTTTCATTCATCTTCTACCGCTTATCCGTTTCTGATTCACAGGGGTGCTGGAGCAAGTCCCAGCTGACACTGGGTGAGGGCGGGGTACACCCTGGACAGGTCGCCAATCCATATATATTGTGTATGTACGTATGTATGTATGTATGAATGTGTGTATATATATATATATATATATCTCATTAGCCCTATTTTTTACAGCAGTCAATTGCAGCTCTCCAACGTGCATTGCGAGTGCTGGGACAGTAACCTCCCTTCTGTTAAAGAGCTCTCCAATGCAACCCCTTTCAACCAAGCATTTGGCCTCTTGTGAGCAAGACCTTAATTCAGGATGGCAACCCCCCCATCCCACTAACAGGGGAGTAATGAGCCAGTGGAGGAAAGTGGCTGGGTGACCACTGTTGCTGGCTAATCTCTACTTTTCAGCCCTCAGTGAACAATGAAGGGGAAAAAAATACAAGTAGAAGATGTGGTGAAGGTGGCATGCTGTAAAGAGGTTTTGTGCAAAGCTTATTGATTCAAGACAGAATAAACAGCTGTAACTCTTGTGGGTTTTTTTTTTTTTTTGACAGATTTAGATGAAAATAACTGGATACAGAAAAGGTGGTTACTGCATTTGACCTTCCCTCATACCGATTAGGCAGCTCAAACTGTACTTAGAAGACTGGGTTGGCATTAATGCTGAAGCATAGTTGGGGGATGGGTCTGTGTTACTGCTGAGTTGTCGGATGTGCTGGTTCCCATGTCAACTCGTATGTGAGAAAACAGGTCCGTGCTGCCTGACGGTCGAGGGCTGTAAGAGACAGAATAAATGGTTCATTTGATTTGCCGGTCAATATATTACACACACCCCCCCCCCCCCCACCACCCACACACACACACACACACCTCATCTTGTCCTGTAATAGAGTACAAAGTGCATTTTTTTTCCTCTATTCCACTCTCTCTTACCTCCTCCGGCTCAACTCATTCATGCAGTTACAAAGACAGGAGAGAGGCGTTGGGAGCTTTAATGTGGGATTGTGTTGGAGAGAAGCAGAAAAAACAAGTGTTTTCTCCTTGACTGAGTTGCGGAGCAGTAGCCATTGCACAATCAGTGGGATCGGTTCTCATGTCCTTGTGTTTGGGTTTAGTTTTACAGATTTTTGTGTGTACATGCGATAATCATTTGCTTGAAAGATCAGACTGCTAGGCATGATTAGATCATTGGCAGTGCTGCAGCGCTGTTCTCTCCGTCTCTCACTCAGTGGGAATCTCACATTCTTCCATTCATTTTGTTTTGATTTTGTCTGCCAAAGGAAACTTTGGATTCCTCTCCAATTCGATCTTACACAGCTGTGTAAATTAACCCCCTTTGCTGACACCCATATATGCAAACATCACACCCTACGAACATGCATCCAAATGGAGAAATTGGGCATCTCTGGTTGTTATTTTGCATTTAACAAATTTTCAGCTTTTTATTTTGTAGATGTTTTAAAATGTGTCACACGGCTGCTTAAATTAAAATTTTGCAGTTAAATACCTGTTTTTTGTCTTGCTGTAGTCAACTCTTTTGTTCTTTAATGCGATTTCCCTCTGAAACACTTTTTCATTTTAATTTTATGTGAAGCACTGTAGTGGGATCCACATTCATAAAATTGGAAAGCAGCATTAAGCAGAGGATGTACTGACTCTTGTCAGTTCAGGTATATTGATTTTCCTTCTCTTTTTTTTTGTCTATTGATCCCCTTTTGAGCAAAAGGTGCTTTTTAAGTTTTTCCACTGAGAAGCAGAATGTGTGTCGAAGGTATTGTTCCCTTGTTTTTAACCTCTGCTCAGTAGATGAGGGCTTTCACAATTCTCCTGGCTGCTTGATTTCCTCCAGGCCTCACAACAGGGGGGCAAAAGTGAAAGGCACACTGAAGGAAGGGCACCAGATTCTGGGCTGAATGTCTGGCTGGCCTCCCCTGGCCATGGATCAAACATCACAGAGCCCAGGGGGAGAGTGCCAGCCCTGCAAATCACAACCTGTGATTGTCAAGGTGAAAAAAAATCCAAGAGGATAGAAATAATCAAATTAGGCATTATCTCAAGTGGGATATCCACAGTGACGGCAGCGAAGCCAAGGGTCCTCTATGGATCTGTCATAACTCAAAATGCAGCTCCTGAAAAAGCACATGCACATCATGAAAGCTGCTGCAAGCCTTTGCTGTTTTTTAGATTGAATTGTTCAAGAATGTGTATAGGAAATGAAGTAACCACTGTTTGAATCGAAGACAGAATTTCAAAGAAACACGCTCACTTTCATACGTACATTTGAAATGAGTAATGAGTTGGTTAGTGCCCAGGACAAAATCAAAACAAACCGTGGGCAAATTAAATGTATAAGCCAACTACTAAGAGGTTACCATGGTGACAAGAAGGTATTTACCCCCCCAAAATGCCCCTGTTGTTTATGTGTAATGTGACTGTGATTGGGGAGGGTCTTTTACATTCCCCACCCTCTCCAGGTTTCTATAGAAACTGACATGCTGCTGACAAGGTCCTGAGCAAGTCAAATAGCTCTTCTTTTATGTTTCAGCTCATGATGGTGTGGTAACGCAAAAATGAAGACTAAAGTTATTGTTGTTTGAGCATCTGGTTCCTGGCTGCAATGTGGGGAAGTTACTAGATCTATCTTGCAATCAAGTGAGTCAGAAAGATCAAATGTATTGCAGTGAAACTGAGAAAATGTAGATGAGAAGGAAATTTGAATGCATGGAAGTTTTTTTTTTTTTTTTGTTTGTTTTAGAAATTGCCAAATTAACTATTTAACTGTCACTTTGAGATAATCTCAAAGTTTTCATTTCATGTGTTCATACAGGCTTTTTCTCTAATGCCCAGCTGTTGTGACATTTGATCAGTAAACTGCAATAGTAATAAGTTGCAGGGGAGCTGTCAGAGTGTTTGCTGCTGGCCTATTTCCTGACAGTAAATCACCTATTTTACTGATTATCGACAATTATATTCATTTTGAACAAGCACCCCCCACCATTTGCTGAAATCATTTTGTGGACTTTTATATTATTCATAGCATCCAGGCATATGTGACTGTTTTTTTTTTTTTTTTTTGTTTTTTTTGTTTTTTATTCGTGTTGAGGTGGGGGATGTTACATTGAATCCATTATGTGTTATATTCATGCTCAAGTGCATTAACAAACGTAAGTTAAAACTGAACAGTGAAAGGACTTTTACATCTACATGTTTCATTATGTTGATTGGTTCTAGCAACACTGTCCTTTTAGATGTCTAATGTGTTTGTACAGAGCCACACTGTCTGCATCGTCTGATTGACAACTTGAAACCAAATGATGGCCAAGAATCAGATCAACAGCAGTTCACCCAAAAAAGGATTTTCTCGCTTGTTGGTAGTTGTGCAGTACATTAACCAAATTACTGAGCACAATCTAAATGCCTATATTAAACTGTGGGTATATTGTAAAGATTGTCTTTACACAGGCATCATCTCATGACTTCAATGTAGACAAATAAAATACATAACCATGGTGGGTTGCATGTCTGATGATGAACTAGACTTTGAGGTTCATTGTATTACCCGATGAAGCACTGATATTTGGAAAACCACTTTACAAGTATAAGAAGCAGTCTAAGTTCAGGCAGCTTGAACTGGTATCACGCTGATGTCTTTTTGAGCTTTCTTCCTCTTCTGTTTGGGCCTAAACTAATTCTTTTACTTCCCATGCAAACTCGCTTTGAGGTCAATTACCAGTGATGGTCTGCTATTGGCCTGTGGATGCCTCTCTGTCTCTCACTTCTGTAGGTTGCTGACCACACCAACGCCATCTAATCGCTCCTCATGCATCACAGTCATTCTTCATCCCCGCAGTACCAAGGTTGTTTTTCTCTTCTCTCACAATCTATATTTTTCCTCTCCACCTCTTCCTACGCCACCCATGCCTTCTCTACGCGGGAACTTTCTTTTACCTTGGCCTGCTTTTCCTGTGCGGCCTCTTTTCTTGCCATTGCTCACCTTCCCTTATCCCCCTCTCGTATTCTGCCTGTTTCATCCCCCTTTCTCTGGGCCCCTCAGGTCGCAGAGACTTTGCCTTTGTGTGCAATGTCAGGCTGACGGGTGCAAGGGATGGGGGGGGGGACATGAGAATTTTATCCCAAGCTGTGAGGTGAAAATCATTTCTTAATTGCCTCTTGTCTCTTTTTTTGTGCTGGTGGTTGTGCCAGGGAATGGACTCCTGGGCCTGCACTGCACTACAAGTCCCCAAGCAGAGGAACTCCCTTGCCTAAGCCCTGGCTTTGTTTCATAACGTTCTCTGGCTACAGTGTAATCTGCAGTCATACAGCAACACACACACACACGCACACAAACAGGGGCTTTAAAAAGGCTTAAGATGTTGGACACAGCAGAATACAGAGAAAATAGGCTTTGGATATAGCACCATGAGGTCTAGGTGAGTTGTAAATGAGCAGTTGTCGTGCATTCAAAGTTATTATTATTTATTTATTTATTTATTTTTTTTCTTCTTTTCAATGTGAAGCACGATGGATTACAGTGTGTTGGTTTCATAATAATAGATTTTGCTTGTGTTTGTTTGTTTCAGAACATTTTAACATTGTTGGTGCTTTTTTTGAGGTCTTCTGGTTGGACAGATTTTATTTAGGATTTTCTACAGCCATGTGACTGTTATCTCAAATCATTATATCTGTTCTAATCCTAGTATCTGCGGGTTTAATTTGCATGATGAAAATACTGTTATCACTAATGGCTTCCCTGATGGTTTCTTTTCCTATGTGAAGATGTATAAGTGTAATCTGGTTTTAAACCGAGTGTTGGCTTTATAAACCCATGACGTGGCAAAGTCAGTCCAGGCAATATTAAAATGTTTCTGAATGCATCATAAAGGCACGCTGACAGTATTGAAACTTGACCCATTTAAAAGAGACTGATGCATGTCACCGGTTAGCTTTTGGTTACTGCGGTTTAAAGACAGAACACGTGAAAAACTCACTCATGTTTAACGGTGAGATTGAAGTTTCATCCCTATGAGAGCACAACAGATTTCTCCTCATTGTGCTTCCATGTCAGGAAGAAAGAGGGCTGTGAAACCAGTTTGGATGAGGCCCCTTGACTGATCCAGATTGACCGTAGAGGCAGGTGGAGCCCTTGTCACTGTACTGGTCTTAAAAGGGTTTTTTTTCTGTAACCATAGTCAGACTCTGTTGCTGCTTTTCCTGTCAACTATCAGTGGTGGACTCCAGTGGCTTCCATTAACCACCACGCTAACTCGTAATCTTATCTTCCTGACAATATGCATTAGGCTGTGCCTGCTGTCGGTTAACTCTTTCCAGGCCACTGCACAGCGCATGGTTTTTCTTTCTTTACCAGTGGTGCAACACTGTGTGATGATGATAGGAAGTGCTGTCGTTTGGATTTGAAACTTTTGGCTTGTTGAAACGGCCCGAATGCAGTTTGATTGACAGGTTATATTCTGCATGGGATCAGTCTGTCATAGCTGCTTGGACTTATCTCTCTCTTGCCTCCTTCTCCTGTCAACTTCACAAAGAGGATGCATGAATTTTGGCCTGGGCTACTTGCAAGTGGCGTGACTCTACTTGCTCTTCAGCACAGTCAGAGACTCAGCCCCAGATGATCTCCATAAAATCTGTCTCCTGTTCTTTCTCCCTCAGTCAGTCTCGCTTCCACTCCCCTTTAATTTGACTTTGTTGCAATATCCTACCTTGCCTCTGATTGTTGTTTTCTGAGAGCTGCAGCAGTGTTGTTGTAACATAATCATTTAGTTTCCCTCCCGTGGTTCTGGCAGGCTGCACGGTGAAATCTATCCACTGCTCATTTTTATGGGGAGCGAATTTGTTGTAGCTGCTGCGACTGCTGCTGGCTTGGCTTTACGCTGTATTTACCAGTGTAGATGGATATCTCCCCTGCAAAATATTTGAGAGATGACACATGTTATATACACATTTAGTATTCCCCAGAGGTCATGCTGGTGAATTTGATTAGCGTGGCTGAAATATGATGGCTGTGATATCGAGTGACTTTGCCCTTATTGAATTTTTAATCTTCGTGTCAACTTTGGCTTACGTGACATGCCGTTTTCTCCCGATCAGTGTTGTTGGAACTGGAGCACGAGAATTGTTCGGAAACCTCATTTTATCGAATAAGTATAGTTGAACATGACGAGTCAAGGGCTTGTCTTTAAGGTTAACTCATAGCGGTATGATTAGTGGCAAATACAAGAGGCTGTTGAGGTGATCACATTGTGTCTTTCACTCAAGTCAGACTTGTTGACCCTGATGAGTGTCTGCAGGATTCAACTAAGCAGTTTAGTCTTATGCTGTATCATCTCGAATGTAACAAAAGGCCAAGGTGTTATCAAGGGAAAATGTGGCTGCTGGACGCATACAAGCGCCCGCGTTCGTTGCCTTGATGTACACGTATGAACGCTTGTCACCTTTCCGGAGATTTCTAACATGGCACAGAACCCCAACAGATAAACACTTGCACAGCACACAGCTCTAAATCTTTTATTCACTGGTCTTGTTATTGCATCTGTAGCACACACTAAATCCCATTGATTACTTCTTTCACTTGTGTCACAGGCAGGGGCACCGCATGAGAAGGGGAGACCCCGATCGATTCAGGGGGCCCGGTGCTGCGCAGGGGCCTTATAACATGACAGGGATTAGATGTTTATTGTTTCAGACCTGGAGTGAGTTGTTAACATGAGGCCCAGAATTTGTAGCTGTGCCTATGGTTACAAGATCATGAGAGCATTTTAAAATCAATTTTTCTCCAACCGCTGCTGTTGTGAAGAGACTTAGATTGTCCAGTAGTAAATTTAATGTCACAACATTTAGCTTTAATCCATATGTGCTAAGTCATATCTCCATATGATCATACTGCAGAGATCTCCAAGCTGGTGTCGTTTATTTTCCTCTTCCTACTCTTAATATGAAGAAAAAAAGCTAACCATAAAAATAAAAATTATGTTGTTTTTTTTATGTTGTTCTATACTGCAAGAAAAACAAAAAATTCTGTGAGTAGGTTAGACCACTGTAAATGCATCTGATGCTTGACAGCACGTTTGCATATGATTTCCATAAACAGGGGTGTTGACGTATGAATAACTTGTCAAATGGATTGATTGACGAAGGCAGCCGTCACTCACTGGTGGAGCCTTTTCTGAGCGTGCCCAACCTGGCCCATCAGCGGCTTACTGACTGTGTGACTGAATGACTGGCTGACTGATAACCGATGCAGGGTTAATGCACGGTTTAATTTTTTTTCCCCTTGTTCAACTCACTGTAACTCCCCCTTTCCAGGGACAGCCAGTTTACTTGTTTCCAAAGACGAGGGAAAAAGTTGCCCTCGTGTACAAAAAGTGATTAGCGAGACAAGGTGGAGAACGGATATCACTGACAGGCTGCTGTGCCTTTTTCCTTTCTATTTCTCTGTCCCCTTTCTGTGCCTGCACCCTCTCCTTTTGTATCTCCATAGTTGGTTGGTGTTATCAGTGCAGCTATTGTCAAGGCTGAAAGAGCACGGGGGGGCTCGTGAGACCCCCTGACAATGGGCACATGCCCCCCCCTCCCTGGGGGCTTCCTGTGTCTTCATTGTGGGTGTGCAATGGTTGGGGCTTTGCGATAAGGCCTTTGTGTGCCTGGGAAGCACCTCTCTTCCTCTCTCATATATTCACCTGTTTTAGCTGCAGGTGGAATGAAAAAACTGATGTGATCGACCAGCTCTGAATCCACGACTGCCCTAAACTGCACAGCCACAGCTGCATTGTAACAATACACTCCATCAGTTGAGCAAGAGACTTCATATCAAGTTCTGTGCGGAAAACACCTGAAACTCTGTGCTGAACTAGCTTCTAAAGCGGTCTGTCCATCCTAATCCCTTTTTCATTAGTGTGAATGTGAAAGCTTTTATGAAATTGTAATTTGAGACGGCTTTCAATCTTGTGTCCAGTATTTGCTAAATGAAAAATAAATACACTGCATGTGAACAGCAGAACTTTGGCATCAGATTGTTCCAGATATACCAGTGACTTGGTCTGCAGACCAGGAGTTGGTTATCTTGGCTGAACAACAGCTGAAATATGTGTTCAAAGACCATTTACAGCACCATTACATGGACAAAAGTTCAGTTTCCAGGTGCTGGTAATAACCCGCAAACAAGGCAGTGCTGTTGATGCTTGAAGCACTGGATGTCATTACAGGGGACAAGAAGAGGAGGAATTGGTAGTATTACCATTCTCTCTAACCCTATTTAAAAAAAAAAAAGGAGCTGTTAAATAAAGCAACAGGGAGAGCATGTCTTGCTGTTTTTGGTCTAAAACAGACCTAATGGAGACGTACATACATAGGACAGAAATCAAACTTAAAAAATACCAAAAATGGTGACATTCAGGCTGAAAGCTTAAGAGGTACCTGTGTATAACACACATTCTCTCCAGACATCTTCATTTTTTTTACACTTTGTTCTTCTCATACACCCAAACACACAAGATGGCTGCTTGAGGCTGTAGCTGGCTGTTAACACCTCCAGTCTACAGAAGGGGCCTCTTTTTGTTGCTGACTCCTCACCGCAGGAAAAAGAACTGGGGTGGGGTGGGGTGGGGTGGGGGGGGGCTGTGAGGTTAGGAGCCCCCTCTTGATCTTAAACATTCATATAATGCGGTCTTTATTGCTGGCTTTATTGCACAGTCGATGTTGAGTGCGAATGTGCCCAGCGTTTGCCTCTGAGTGACAGTAAAGAAGTAGGTCAGAGACGAGACGCCGTTCAATCCCGAGTTCAGTCATTTGTGCGCGTGTGTGTGTGTGTGTGTGTGCGCGCGCATGTATACATTTGTATGTGGACATGTGTAGCACAGTGTGTAATTTGCTTCCTTCCGCCAGGAACCAGCCTGACCTCCCCCAGCTTCCACAGCATCGGGCAAGTGTGTGTGTGTACGTGTGTGTGTGTACGTGTGTGTGTATGTGTGTGTACGTGCGTGCGTGCGTGTGTGTGTGTGTGTGTGTGTGTGTGTGTGTGTGTGTGTGTGTGTGTGTGTGTATACGTGTGTGTGTACGTGTGTGTGTATACGTGTGTGTGTACGTGTGTGTGTACGTGCGTGTGTGTGTGTGTGTGTGTGTGTACGTGTGTGTGTACGTGCGCGCGTGTGTGTGTGTGTATTTTTATGTGATGGCTGAAACTCTGGCTGAGCTTTGCTCTGTATCGCTGTGAGCAACAGAGTCAGCAATTGTATGCAGACTGACAACTGAGGGAGCAAAGAGGGGAGTGAGTGGGTAAACAGAGTACTATTTTTGAGACGGAGCAAGTGTTTTTCAGGGATACAAAGTCCGAAAGGGTTTGGCACGACAGGCTAGTAAAGAGGAAGAGAAAGAACTAAATACTTAAAAAGGAAAACTGGATGGGTGAATTCTCTTTCTCATGCTCACTCATTTCACAGCACGCTGCTGTTGTTAGGGGATGGCTGAGCTGCTCCACCCCTTTCCCTCCCATGAGCCAATCCACTATCATATTCCTCCCCATCCTGCCATCTGATTGGTGGGCTGTCTGAGCCAGTGGAATAAAATGGGGTTGATGGGTAATCTGGGACTGGAGGTGGGGAGAGAAGGGCATGGATAAGGTTAGACTGACTTGACCACCGGGACAAGGATAGAGGACAGAGATAAGATCATAGCAAGGGACTTAAATTAAAATACATTATTCCTAATGTGAAGGACTTCATTTCTGCATTTCATATTGGTGGGGTTTTTTTTCAGCTTTTTAAAAGGTGCCCTTGATGATTTTTTTTTTTTTTTACTAGTGTCACAAAGGGTGGAGGTTGTGTATTTCCTTCCATACACTTTTTCCTTTAAACAAAGGAACAGAAAGTAGATGAGGTTGTTCATTTTAGACATTTATAGAAAAAATACAATCATCTCGCACACCATTGGCCTTCTGGTGGAGTTGGTGGAGTAAATATAGAGAGAACTGAGAGGGCCTTGGCAGAAGGGAAAAGCCAGGGCTTCAGTGCCCCCCGCCCTCCTGCGTATTGTCATGGTTCCGAATGGCTAATGGGAAGTGAAACCAGAGCTTGAGATTGCTCCGTAATAGCTGCTGAACTATGTCCTTGGCTATGTTGTACACTCAAAGAACTGCTTTTTGTTGAGCTCTGTCCCTAAAGACAGGCCAGCCTATAAAATGCATACATGAAAAATTACATGGCATTTCTTTGTGTACTGTAAACATCTGGTTTAAATCCACAGGAAGCTGCTCATTTGTATGTTGGTTTTTTTTTTTGGTCTTTTGATACTACCTTGTGTGAGCCATCAGTTGATAGAAACAACATTTTAACAACATGCTGTTTAATGTGAACACAGTGCATGTGTAATATCGCCTCAAGTGATTTGGGAACATGTTAAGAATGGTCCAGTATGTCAGTATGTATGTCCGAGGGTACTTGTGACCATGAGTGCCCTCTCTCCCTCGGCTTCTTTAAGATGCCATAAGCGTCCAAATGAATATAGATGAGCGGAGAGATCAGCATGTGTTCAAATCAACTGGCCGCCAAATACAATAAAACTGCTGCTTGCTACTAGTCGCGTCAATAAAACATTGATTCGGAAATGCTGGCGTTTTGCTGAGATTCTTTACTCCGCCCTCTTCTGAGTGACTTGAATTTTCAAAAGTAAACGTATAGAAAATCACACTTCCTGTTGTCTTCTTTTACGTTGTTACTCTTCTCATGTTGGCATTAGATTTTCCATTGTCACTGCTCTTTATGTTGGTGTTGGGGCAAAGTTTATCATATTTCATCATATGTACGTTGCACTCTGTGTGTCAGACTCACAGTTCGCAGAAACCCCAATGTTAAAACATGGGGGAGCATCATCTCGTTTTGCAGAAGCGTCTTTAGCATTTTTGTTTTCTCTCTGACATGACTTGGTTTCCACAAACCACAAACCTTCACACCCTGCGGAGGAGAAAGTTTGTGGCATGCTTCTGCACAGCACCAACTCCCTGTTTTTTTTTTTTTTTTGTTTTAGTTTTTTTTTTTTTTTTTTTTTTTTGCCAAAACCTGCAGGAATTAAAAAGGGCGAGTCAACGGTCCAACAACTCTGAATAAGCTCAGAGGATAAACAGGCCCCAAGTTAATTATTCAAACCAGCAGGAGAGATGCCTGGCATGCAAACATGCACAGGGTTTCCCAAATGATGGGACAGGGCCCTGCTCCTCACCCTCCTGTGGTTTGGTAATGCAAAATACTGTGAACTGATGTAAGAATACCTAGTTTTAACAACAAATGCACACTCTGCATAATTTCCTTAGAATTACTTGAGAAGAATATATTTTCCAATTGACTTCCTAAATGTGTGTATCGGAATAAACCTTATTTTTATGAAGGAAATTAACCGTATCTTTGACTTGTCTTTATGTATTTTGCGATAGTTTTTTAGTCTTAGTCATCTTTACACTTTCCCCTACACCAGCTACTCCTCCGCTGTACTGACAGGAAGACTACCTGTTTTTAGAGTTTCATTATGACACAACTGGGAAGAAAAGCTTCCATCACTCATAAACATCAAAAGCTTTGAGAGGGGAAATCTTAATTACGTCAATGCTGGCTTTCCAAAAACTAATCACATCACATCCATAACCTTCTCTGGTCCACTCGGCTCTTTGGTGCTAAACTTGATTGCCAGTAAATGGAACCCATGTCATTTTTGATTTTTGCCAAAGATGGAGCCCGATTGAATCAGTTCTTTTTCTGTACAGTGGGACTTTTACCATATGTTGCCTGCACATTGTAACACTTTTTTTGAGCAGTAGTTAGTAACAGACCCTGACATTTGCTCCAGTATGGTGCTGCTGTCTTTGAGCTCACTTATCCATGCATAACAAAAGAGAACTGGCATCACACTGTTTCTATATAGCAAGCCACATCATTATGTTCCCTAGATGGTAATTTCAGAGAACTCGTGTTTGTCTATGTGAGAGAGTGAGTGACAGTGTGCGTAAGTGTGAGCGAGCAGGGGAGTAGCATTAGACTAAGACTACAGGCCACACTCGCTGTTCAGGCCTTCATTGACTCAAGAGCCGCCTGCTTTACTGGGAAAGTTGCAGATGTGACTTAGGTGGTAAATGGAGGTGTGGGAACTGCAGGGGGTTAGGGTGAGGTTGGTACGTGTGTAAATGCCCCAACACATACCACTCCATTGTGATGAGCAAAGCTGAGATGATCTTAAGCCACACAAGCATGCACATGATGAGCTGCATTGAGATAATGCAAAACTCAGAGCCACATCAATCGAGCTGCTGTGTGTGTGTGTGTGTGTTAATATGACTAAAATGATTGTTTATACACCACCCAGCTCCGAACACCTCTGACTGCTTTGATGGGTTGGATAAATGAAGCACATTATTGCATGCCATTATTAGTATTATATTAGTTTTTACCATGAATTTTCTAAGCTGCGTGATGCAAGTATTCTCAGCTTGTAACTCATTTGTAGCCGGAAAAAATTTGTTCTGAAAATCATGTTGTTTTCTCTTAAGTCAAAGCTGCATTCTAAAATGTCAGTTTGTGGTTGCTAAAATGGCATATTAAAATAGCGTGTAGTAGGAATTGGGACACAGCTCTTGTCCCTCCAGTCGTGAGAGTGTTTCTATCTGCGAGCTGAGCACCACGTGTGGGTGGCTGGCTGACTTACAATGGCTTCAGTGTACCGGCCTCTCTCCCCACTGAGTCCTCACTGTACTGAGGGTTCACACAGAGAATTCCTGGATCTCTCTAACAGGATACCATCCTCCCCCTCACTCCCAAGCTTCAGTGGGAAAGAGAACCCGAATAGTGAGATGATCGCAAACTAGGGGGGGAGGGGTGACGGCGACGATCGCCAAAATTCCTGAGTCTCCCACTTGGTGGTGATGTATGGCGAAAAAACACAGGTCTCCTGTGATTCACGTCATTCTGCAGAAGCGCAAGGGGATTGACTGTGTGGGAAAACAATCTTGGGAAGTGGAAGAGATGGGGGGGGGGCAAAGGAGTAAAGATCCAAGGGCCCTTTTCATGTTGTGCATGTGGTTTGCATAGATATGACGAACACACTGTCAGCTTCCTCAACTAGGCAGAGCCACCACTTATAGGGGGAAGGCAAGCTGAGAACCAGACTTGAAATTCAGTGTACAGGGCATTTTCTCCCCCAGGTGATGGAGTTGCTGACTGATGTAGCTTGGCAAGGAGAGATGGGAGGGGCAGGGTGGCAGCAGAATGAGTTGTGTATAAAGGGAGACAGAGAGAAAGAGGGAGTATAAAGAAGATAGGGAAAAGACAGGGATCTATAACGGATGTTTGGGGCGGCAGCTCTCTGGCCTGTGCTCCATTGTGTTCAGACGCTGGCAGTGCACAGGAACACTTTTCTGTGCGAGCTGACAAACACACACACACAGACACACACACTTAAACACTCGCACAGACACTCCCTTATGGCCTTTCCTGTACTAATTCTGCTGCTTTTCCCGGTTGGTCTGGTTAGCGCCACACTCACAGACTGCCCTTGTGGTCAATAAATCCTCAGTGCCTCCTGGGAGTTGTGGTTTTAAGCAGCTAAATTCAAAGCGCCTCCCCATATTACCCTCATACCCCCAAGTCAGAGGGCATGAAGAGTTCAAACCCAGCCTGGCAACGTTTACACCAAGCTCAGAGTTGATACCAGTATATGAGGAAGAGTTTCCTCATGTTACTATGTCCTGTCTATTGTCAGGTTTCTTAAGTCAAACCCTATTTTAGCCTCCAGAATCCAAGGAATTTCAGCATGGAGCTAAACATATCGGTATAAGCACACACCTAATGCCATGTCATTGTTGCCGCAACATATTTCTCTCCCATTGATTTAGTTTTCCTGCTGCTCCCCCTGTCAATGTGAAATGAAAGGGACACGATAGATTAAGATTGATTATTTTTGCAGAGACAAGTGTGAGCATTTTTCTTTCAGTGCCTCACTATGATTGATTGCTTTTAGTGACCCATTGTCTTGGGCAAGAGAAGGAGAAGGGAGTGTGTATACACTGCACATATAGGTGTTGAGCTTTTGAGGGCAGAATAAACGCATCACGTATAATTTTGAACTTGTTCTCTCTCCTCAGCTGAGATATGCGTGCACGGTGTAGTACACACATTCGTTTGTCTTTATATGCTCTCAGCTGGCTTTGTGCACGAGACGTATGAACACGAATCTGAGGTAGAGGCCAATGCAAAGTGACATTGGAGTGGAGGAATCACGTTAAGTCTCCATCTGAAGCATAGAACTTGCTCTACCCTGCTGAAATGTGCTCCTTGGCTCTCAGAGTCTGGCACTTGTCCAACTTCTGTGAGTGTGTGTGTGTGTGTGAACACAGAAACACAGGGAGAGTCTTAATTATAACAAGGAAGCAGATATACAAGGACTGAGAGGAACACAACAATCATGAGTAGGAAGGGGGGGGGGGTCAATGGACAGCTTTGAGAAGCTGTTAGCAGCGTATACCACCAGTGGAATATCTTCTTTTCTGCAGAAAAACCTGTCAGCTCTGTTTGTCAGAGCCCGATGACAACGTGCCCACACAGACAACGTTAGCACAACAGTTTCTTTCCCCTAGCACACTGAGAGCTGTTCTTTTCTAGGCTGTCCATGCAGATTCCATCATGCCTCACCTTGCCCACACACAAATATTTCCTCATGAGAAACCTCCTCTGGGTTTCATTAAATGATGACGCCAACATGAAAGGGTGATTCAGGGGATTCTGACTCAGACCTGGATTCATCTCTCTCACTCCCTTTCTCGCACTCTCTCTCCCTGACCTTGCATCACTGTTAGTCACTTTCTCGTTTTTTTTTTTTTGTTTTTTTTTTAAAGAGCAAGTTACTGACACATATTTGAGTCAGCTACTTATGACTTCCTGCATGTGAACAGCAGCTCCCACTCCTGATGAAGACATCAGGTTTTGTTGTGGTTGGTGTACTCGCGTCATTTTCCTGAGACAAATACACGGAAACCCCTGGAGGTATTTCCCAGACACCGCTGGAGCTGACAGTGATGTAATGGTAACTGCTGTGACGTGAGCGGACAGAAAGTTCTTTAAAGATAAACCCGAAACTCTGGCTTGGGTTAAAATGTGTTTTCTGTTTTCATCATAATTGACTCTGCAGTTTGTCTTTGAGCGTTTGATTGCCCAGCTAAATTCAGAGAGTAATTATGAGCAGACAAGTGTCTGTCGTTGTGTGGGTGCATCAAAACTGACAAAGCAGGACAGAACTGCACTGAAAGGTTGAGACACAGCCAAGATTTTTTGGGATATTCAACAGATTGTGATAGCTTGGTCTGTGGTGAATATCAAAATCTGATTTGTGGTCCAGAAGGCATCTGTCTCTTGTAACTTTTCTGAGTCACAGCAATGCTTGTGTCAAACTTACACAGAGAGATGCCATCAGCTATTAATGTCAAAGATTTCATTTACTGACAAAAGTTTTTTTTTTTTTTTTTTTAAGCAATATTATACTATGATTTCAGAGATGCAGGCCGAGCTGACTCAGGATGCCTCACATATTACACTAAGCCACTGCAATCCATTAACCAAACACTTCATTTACCATGAAGCTGGTCCTTCTTTTAACAATATCAAAGCACAGCCTCATCTTACTCAGCAGTGACACTGTATATATGTGTCCCTCAAAGGGTTTGCGTGTTTCATCAAGAGCCTGTTTGGCAGAAGTCATTTCGGAGACCCAATAAAGTGGCTGGCCTGTAAATCGAAGTGGTTTAATGTGGTTTGGACGCCATATGAAGTGATTTTATGACATTACACAGACAGCGTTTAGTTAAACTTGTGAGCTGCTCATGCTGTTGCTAACTCACTCCACTCGCCTTCCTTATTCATTCCATGCCTGACCTCCACCATGACCACAGTAGTTACACATCATTCCCCTGACTGTGCTCCTACGGTTATTTAGGTCTGCTTCTGAGCTCGCTTTGATCCTGCCGCGTAAACTCCGTCCCCACCTCCTGCACATGGCTGATGATTAAAGAGAGGATCACAGAGTTTGATCGAGGAAGTTGTCTGTGTTTGCAAATGCTTATGCACGTGTGTGAGTGTGCATTTGTGTCTATGGGGTTTTGAGCGGATGGTGTTTTCTAATAATAGCCTTTGGAAATCTGTCTCAGCAGACCAGACGGCCAGTGAAGGGAGATTTGCAGATATCAGATGAATACGCCCTTCCCAGTGGCACATTGTAAAAAGAAAAGAAATATCTCAACACTGATTCCATAGTCAGGAGTAGATGTACTTGGAGATGGATAGCCACAACCGGAGCCATGGCGTTTTGTTCGTGATTTTTAAATTGGGGACACTCTGAGGGCAGCACTGGAATGCAGTTTACACTATGATGTGGAAGCACTGATGCTCTTATATGGATTTATAGCAGGCAGGGGAGCTTTGAGTACAGAGAGGGAGGATTATTTCAAAGCTTTTTGTTGGCTTTGGAATGTAAAATGTTTGGATCACCCTCACCCTGAGTGAGGAGTGGAGGCCAAAAAAGTGCATCTCTTTTTTAAAAAAAAAAAAGGGAAAATCTGTGGTGTTGATCTAAATATATGCACACATGTGTATATATCATGTATCTACACACATATAGATTATGTGAAACAGATCTATATGGGTACAGCAGATAGCACAACATGGACAACGGAATCAGATACCTCTGAATCAGATACCTCTGACTTGTATAGAATGGCAAATTGTGCATGCAGCTGCTCCCTAAATTTACAGCTGGAACACAGTCTGTACCACATGATATGAGGCTGTTTAAAGTGTTGCCAAAGGATTCGGTGAAATAGACCATTAAAGTACATAATTTCAGGGTGAGCCATCTCCATGTGAGGTTCTGTGTATCCTTGTGTGTTTTGGCTTGGCTGTAATGTGTCGACAGAGGTATGATCAAATGTCCCAGCTACGTTGCACAGAGGTGTAGAAATGGGGGGGGATCCTTAATGAGTGGAGCTGATCTGGTTTCGTGTGTTCATGTCTGACCTTATACTATTTCATGTTTGCTTGTGTGTATGTTTCAGTGGGTGTATCTGACTGACAAGTTATGTACTTGCTCAGCTCCGTTGTGATGGAGCCACATTCACTGGCTGCACATCAAATTCACTACTCCCCCGGTCAGGCCTGATTCCTCTCTGTCTGTCTGCTCATCATCTCATCAGCCTGACTCACACAGGTCCCCACCACAGATGCCTTGGCCCACTCTGCGTGTGCGAGCATGTATGCATGAATAAGTGTGTGTATGTGTGTGTCTGTGTGTGCACCGCCTGCTAGCCCTCAGCAGGGCTGCCAGTCAGTTTGTGACTACACGCCCACACATTTCTCCCCCATGCCTTGTTTCCTTTTTTCCCGCCTGTCCTTTCATGGCCTTAAATATCCTGATAAAATCAATGATGTCCATCTTCCTTCTCTCTTCATCTCGCCTTCATTAGCGCTTTCTCCATTTTAGCTTCATCCATGTGGGTTGTTGTTTACGATGAAGTGGAGGGATGGGAATTTAGGATTTGGACGAGGGCCGGACACAAATGTGAGAGTGGTTCCTAGATCATTCTCAGGCCACGCCTCATGATGTAATGTCTGTCACAGTATTAACAACCCCTCTAAAGCTGTGAGACTCTGTATCTCTCTCTCAGTTTTTTCGTTTGTTTGTTTTTTTTCCTCCCATCATTGCAACTGGAGCTGGTATTTTGGGGAAGTTGATGTAGATATAAATATCTCTGTCAAGCCACTTTCTGAGTGCTGTTTAGCTTTTCTTATTCATTCAGACACCTCCCATCATCCCTCTGCCGGCAGGTGTTGACTCCCATTGGAGATAGTGTTTCTGCTGCTGCTACAGAGTACACAGACAGACAGGACCTTGTGCACATGCACACACACCCACACACATACACTCAGAGCATTTTCTCTCTCCCTCTCTCTGTCTCAGTAATGCACTATCGACCTCTTTTTCTACTTTGCAGACCTTGGGCTCTCCAGTGGCCTCAACCTGTTAAGTACACAGACACACACACATGCACGCTATGACCACGCTGACCTTTCAGCTCACAGAACGAGACTTGATTTCCAATATGGGTTTGTCTTACAGCACTCTGCTCCCTCCATCCTTCCTCCAGTCAGCGTTAATGAGATTAGCCTTGTGCGCCTGCTTCCGGCACGATGTTTTCTTTGTCTTTCTGTCCCTCTGTCACTTCTTCTCCTTTCATCTAACCTCTCTCACTCTCTCTGCTGTTATGGCAGAGGTAACGCCATGCCGGGGCTCTTTTCTGCGCCCCTCTGCTGTGTGCTAATTCACCAATTCACTTTATCAATCCTTTTCTTCATGGTAGACCGTTCCCGCCGCTCTTAATCTAATCTCACTTACTTGTAGCCTGTTCTTCTCTCTCTCCCCCGTGGTCACTCCCTTTCTCTCTCAGCACAACACACCCTCCACTCCATGGCAACGCTAACACAATGCAATTTCCTGTATAACTGGGTAAACATAGCAGGGCTAAAGGAATCGGAGTGTGCTTAATGATGCACCCCCGTACCTGCTAGAAAACAGGAACTCAGTCTCAGTGTTCTGTATCTTGTAATTCAATTGCCCCTGTTTACTTACCAATATGATGTATAACAGCTTTGTATATGCTAAGATTGCTACCATACACGTGGTGAGAAGTGTGATGGAAATCACGAGGGCACTGTGAACACACCTCACAAATTCCACAGCTCGTGCCATTTGGCCATGCAGCTGACGTGACCTTTAAAAAAGAAAAAGGAAAAAAAAAAAAGGAGCTCGCTCCACGGAGGATTCATTTCTGAATTTGCTCAATATTTCTTTTTACACCACACATGAAATGCCACCGGCAGCTTGCTCTCCACTTCATTTATCAAGGCTAAAAATTTTCAAATGCAAAAGAAGTTTATTGAAACCAAAAATGCTGGGTCGCTCCGACTTCATGGCTCATTCATCCCCTCCAGCATTCCCAAATCTCATTAATCAGTGAAGGCCCCCACACGGGTTGAAGCAGTAGTAGTATTTGCATGTTTGAGACAGAGAGAGAGAAGGAAAAGTAGGTTTCTTTTTAAAGCGTGGCCTCATCAGGAATTGTCTTATTTTATATTTAGCTGCTATTATCTTGATGTGCTGAGTGGGAATTGATAGAGGGCATTAATTGGAAGGTGGAGCTGACTGAGATATGGATAGAAATGACAATCGGGGCAAAAATATGACCTCACTCAGGAGCCCTTCACTTTGTGGCGGCGCTTCCTGGATGTTCCATTTGTCCATCTCTCTCTTCCTTTGCTTTTACCCTTGGTAGCAGGCGCCAGGCTGGCAGACTTTGTGTGTGTCTGTGTGTGTTTGAGACTGTACATATATTCAGTCGCAGAACAGGAAATTGTGGGCAACAGGAGTCTCCTGCATCTCCTGAATCCAGGGAGGTGAGAGCCGAGAAAGGGATGGAAATTTCTTGCTGTACGTTGAACTGTCATCTCAATCATTTCGCTGCATTCTCACTGCAGGTAATGTGGTAGTATGTGTTTGTTTTCTGCCTGGAGTGTATGTTGGACGGGTGGGGAAGGGCATGTTTCGTGCCTTGGAGAGCGGGAGGAAAAAAAACCAGACTCTATGAGGGCCAGCAGCCTATTTGGCCCAAGAGCTTCAGGTTGTTCCCCAGCCAGGCCTTGCTTGCCTACAGCAATATTTACGATCATTTTTTGGCAGGTGAGAGTAATTGAACAAGCATTTGTTATTTGGCAAATGAGCATCTGGCTGCCATGTCACACTCCAACAACGCCCCTTGTGTTGTAGTTTTTAACACTGCTAATTGGGCCACATTCAAACAGTGGTTGTAATGTGTTTTGAATGATCTGAGTGTTGCATCACTGGTGGAATGGTGACACTTGTAATCCTTAAATATGCATTTTGAATTTAAACTCTCTATAATTTGGTTGACTGTCACTCATCTGGATAGGAGATGATGAAATTGCATGAACAGGCATTCCCCAAAAACAATCAGCAGGATTGTGCTGAGAAAAGATGCTTGATCAACTTTTCCATTTCAAGAGTACCTCGTCTTAAGGAGAGGAGGCAAGAAGCTGCACCTGAATGAGAGCCTGGCATTATTCCCTTGTAGATTTTATGTATTAATAATGTGTTAGAAGCCCAGGGCACTATAGGGCTTTGCTTTTAGTCACCCATAATAGCCCAGGCCACCACACTAAAATGTGGAACAATTTTTTTCCCCCATCATTTTCTTTTTAGTATTTTATTCCCTGCCTTAATGTAAGTTGACAATTACTGTAAGGGAAAAAGGCTGTTAGCTTTGGTGAAAAAACTGACCACAGCGTGTTGATTTCATTCCATATTTCTTATGTCTTTAGCACATTTTTTTCACTCTGTTTTTTAATCAGCACAAAGGCAGACTTCAAGTTGATTGCAAGTGGTGTGCAATTATACTCTTGTATTTCCTCTTGCTCCTCTGCTACACTCCCTTCTTATTCACTACATCCACGCTTTTTCCAATCCAAAGTTATAAATGACAGCGAAGAAATAAAACCATCGAAAGCTTCTCACTGAGCTAATACAGGAAAACGATTGTGAGCATTTGCTAACAGAACATGGGCTTAAATTAAATGGTACATTTTATGAGAGCTCTGTAAATCACACAACTCGGCTCCAGACATGTAAAAATACAAGCTTTGGTTTAATGCTATGTGGGGTGCAATTAAAAGTATTTTCAGTGATGGTACCTTATTTCTTGGAAAGGTGTTAGTGGCAAATGGAAAAGCTCTTTAATAGTCTCTGCCAGTCAGCCAGAAGTGAAGTATTTTTTGACCCAGCATGTTGTTAAAAAGAGCCTGGTACCTCACAGTGCGGGTGTGTTTCTGCTGTTGTTTCAGTGAGTTGGCTGTTGTATTACAAGTTGCGTTCAGGAAACAGGGCCTTGAGGACAGGGTATCACTGTGCTGCAAAGCCATCAGGCTGTGTGGGCAAACTGGGCCAAGAGCAACAACTGACCCACACAGAGCTCACAAAGAACAAGACACACACACACTTTCTCTTATTCACCACAGTTCAAGAGGAGTGTGGTTTTCTACTGAAATGCTTTTCACGTGGCCCCACATCAGCTGCAACTGTCCGTCCTCTGCTCCCCATACCCTTTGTGCTGCTCTTTTCTTGCTTTTTGAATCTGTGTGTCTTAGTAAGTGTGGCACAGGGTCATCAAAGCCCCACATTGTTCTCACCCCTCGGGTGCTGATTTCATGTAACAGGTGCATTCCTACGGGTGGGGTAGAATTTGAGCTTTTTATTAAAGCAAGTGAATCAGCCAAGAGCTGTGCTGCTGTGGCGGATGGGCACATACACGCTCCTTACATCTCATGTAGATGCCAAGAAAAGCAAGCAGTGTCAATACTAAGCCGAGCATGGCTGGCTAGTATCAAGACAGGGCGTGTCACGCATGGCCGGGTGTCAGTTACCAACCTGTCCTGTGATAAGTGAGGCGGTTAAGCTCAATACTGCGGGTACTGTCTATTCCAAGTGAGGTTTGGCAAGATGTACAGGTGATACAGGAATGTCTCATTTCTACATATGGCTGTTATCTCTGGAGAATTAATGGCCACTTACTGACATGCTAGCAAAAATTGTTGGTCAGAAGCCATCTGGGAAAACAGCTTCATTAACGTCAGCATTTTCAAGCTCATGCAACAAAGTGGTTGATACTTATTAAGAGTTTGAGTTGGCACATGTGAAATGAATAAAGGAAACATGTTGGTAGAATAAAGGCCAGCTGTGCGCCACGTACTGTCGATATCCATCATTTCCACCTGCTTTATGCCTTTTGTTACACAAAGGTAAAGTCCAGCTTAAGTTTATATCTGGACACAATAGGTCACAGCCAGACACAAAGTAAAATGTCAGTCTGAAACACCTTCCTCTCGGGAAGTACGTGCACTTAAAGTAGCGCCGTAGGTTACGAGGAAGGGAAAATACACCTGAGAATCCAACTTGAAATGTTTCACATGAATGGTCCCGTTTCAAGGTGTCTTGTCAGGTCATAGCGTGTCCACGGACATCTAGCCTTCTTTTCCCTCCTTTCCTCCTTCACTCCTCCCCTCCTGCTGAGTCTGTGGCAGGTTAATAAAATGAACATAGATCCACCAGAGGCAGTCGCAGGCATGTCAGGCTCCCTTAGCTGTCATCAGCAGTGTGTGTGTGTGTGTGTGTGTGTGTGTGTGTGTGTGTGTGTGAGAGAGATATATGTTGCGTGTGTGAGTCTGTTCCCAACACAGACTGTCACTTTTGGCTGGGGCTTGTCTGTCAAAGCCTTCTCTGTTAGCAACCCTACCAAGGCACAGTGTAGCCCATATGGGGCCGGGCATTAGTTTAGGACACTGTGTGCTGGTCCAGTTGATGACTGTTCATCTGAGTTCATCAGTGTAATTCTCTATTTGTCGATTTAAGCGGTGCATCTTCTTGTGGGAAAACAATGTATCCCTGTCATTTAACAGCACCAGTTTCGGGTAACGTACTTTATATTGTTTGCTGTGTATTTTATAAATGTGCGATTCAATTTGAATGTCTTGCAGCTTGATCCACATCTGCGGTAGGAATTGAAGAATTTCCTGCAGAATATGGATGCCAAATATTTTCTCATTCCAGCTTCTTAAATGTTGATTTTCTTGGCTTTTTGTAATGTCAAATTTAATATTGGCTGTTGGACTGACAAAACTAGAACACAAGATGTCACCCTGGGAATTTTTCAGTTTGTTTTATTTATTCAGACAAAATAAACAATTGTTTATTTGAGAAATGAATTGGTAGACTCCACTCAGTAATGAGATTACGCGTTAGTTGCAGCCCTGGTGTGTACTGTTTTGCTCTGCACTGAGGATTTGTGGTAAATTGATCTAATTTTACTGTAGATAGCTCCTCACTTTCTTTGGAGATTAACCATCCAGAGACTGGTGAGGATTTTAAAGAGTAGCGACATGTGTGTGGGCCCTTGTCCTCTAAAGGCTTTGTGGTGTAGGCCAAGCACAACACAGCTGCCCACCCACCCAATTGGCCTCACTCTCTCACACACACATACACACACACCACCTCACACTCTTCCTCTTTGAAGTTTGTCCCAGTCCAGTAGAGTGGTACAGGGTCAGGGTGGAGAGGAGGATTAACGAGGCCTCTGGTATAGATGGATGAAAGGATGGTGGGATGAATGGTCTTTATGAAGTGTTAGATGAGAGGAGGGAAGGCCAGGTGATGACAGTCGGTAGACTTTGGTTCTAAAGCAGACACGGTGATAGAGAGCCTAGATCTGAGGTTTAGATTAAAGCCAGGATCAATCCTAACAGCACAGATATCAGCAAAGGACCTGATGCTCTTCTCTGTGGCAAAACTTACAGTGGCATTTAAAGTCTCTGCTTCACCTCTGGCTGTCGGTGGATGTCACAGATTTAATTGTATAGTAGAAAGTAATCTAAATGTGAGGGGAACTTTAGCCTGTTGTATTTATTATTCAGGTGGCCGGGATATAAATCAGATGTGTCATGTCACCAAAGGTGGAAAAAATAAAGAATTTGGATTTGATAAGGTTTTCCCAGATTCCTTCTCCACAGAGCTGCCTGCTTTGTCCTTTTAAACTTCCTCTGATTGTGTCTTTCATCAAAAACAATATGCAAATTGCACACTGAACTGACGAGAGCTTGCATGCAGCTGCAGCACTTTGTAGTGGCTGCATCACACGGCATTAAACAGACAGTGATTGATCTATGGTATGATTGTTTATTTTGCCTTGCTGTCAGTGATGGATGAAGATTTGCACACGTTTGAAAAGTCAGTTTGAAATATTGTGTGTGTGTGTGTGTGAGAGAGTGTGTGTCTGTGTGTCTGTCTGTGTGTGGGTGGGGGTGTTAAAATCAACTTCCCCAAGGAGAAATACCACTGGGCCTATGGGATGACCTGCCGTCATAGCTTCATCGTGTCTCAAATTAAATGCCCCCCATGGTGCAGTGCTAAATCAGCACTCACCTTTTTAATGACTCTGTAACATTGTAAACGGGTGTTTTCCTTGTGGTGTAAATTGTTCAAGTGTCAAGGAAACCAGCTGAGTGTGTGGACGGCACACATGCAGAGGACTTCAGGTTATTTTCAATCTCTGTATGTTTCCACCTTTTAAAAATTCACGGTAACAACAGCCAGCTCTTAGACTGACTGTGGCCTCGATTCTCATTTAAATAACAGGCTTCAGGCTAATCAAAGTTTCCCTACGACACCGTTGTCTTTGCTGGCAGTGCTGCAGCATTTCAAACACTTCAGCTGCAAATGTGTGACACGTCTCTTTGAAATTCTAAATCTATTGATATTCAGTGAATTCCTTCATCCCTACAGAGTGCTGCAGACAAAACTTTCCTGTCCACAGATGATAGCCTCTGAGCAGCAAGACATTTCTAACACCCTCTTCAGTTACCACCCCCCCCCCCCCCCCCCCCGAGAGGCCAAAAAGGAACCTGGGTGAATGAATGGAAAGGGGAACTCAAGACACAATACCTACCTGTCCTCCCTCCCTCCCTTCCTCCCACCAACTCCCCTGCGACTCCCCCTTTTTTTTTTTTTTTTTCCTCTTTTCTTTTTCGCTGGCAGAAACTGTCTGACTCCTCCAGTTGCTTTCACACAGGCAGATGGCTCGATCGGGAGTTTCTCCAACCCAGACTCAAAACAAAATCAAACCCCAAATCCTCCCTCTTCCCTGTACTAGTATATTTCTTTTTTTTTCCCTCCTCAAATTTTACTCATAACAGATGCCTTGCTTTTCAGCCAGTTTTTGCAAACCATGGAAACCAGGCTTCCCCTTTCTCACATCTTGTTTCTCCCTTTTCAAAAACGTTCCTTTTTATGAGCCAAAACATATCTCTGAATCAAAGCTCATTTGAAAACAAAAGGGAGATGGTTCGCTTCTGTGTGCTGGTCTCTTTTGTAGCACAGATAACTTTAGCACATTTCCCATCGTTAGTTAAGGTTGAGGTTCAGATTGAGGTGAGCTCGGTCGCAGCTGTGAGCTAAAGTTGTAACACATGCTGTCGAGTGGCTCAGAATTGTATCGTTCAGAGCGACGCGTCCTAATTGGTTTCCAATGTGCCAAATGTTTGCTGTCGCAATGACCAAGTCTGGCTTAGAAAGGCAATTTTATAGTGCAACTTGCTGGAAATGAAAGAAGTAAAAGAATAGCCTTTTAAAACAGTCTTAAAAGCTTTAAAGATTAGAAGAAATGATCCAAAAACATCATGGCTGTGCAGTTCCAACTTAATTTGACGTGCAAGATACTTGATGTGATGTTGAGCCAAGAAAACCAGAGTTCCCATTTCACCTTTCAGTTTTAAATTAGAACCATGTGACCATAACCTCTTGTGGGCAGAGGATTTGCTCCCCATAGGCAACTGAAGAAAGGAACCTCTTTCTTTTCTCTATGTGGGTCTTCCACTGCACTTTGTCATGTAAAGAGGCCCTTATCTGGCTCTGGTTGGGGGTAAAGAGGCCAGAGAGAAATAGCATGTTGGATCCCTGGGGCCAGCACAGATCCAGGCATGGTAAATAAGTGACTGTGATTGATGGGTCCTTTCAGCAGAGCGGCTTAGGCCTGCCCACTGAAGTGTCTGCCAGGAGGTCAACTTTGACCCCCTCTGGCCACCTGCTTGCCCCTGACCCTTGACCTTTGGCTGGACTTCTCTGCTGAAAAGCCCAGGACACTCCCTGATAAGAAACTTGGTGGTTATTTTACAAGTAAACATTTGTCTGTGTTTTTCCATTTATCTAATAACGGTATATTGAACATTGTATGATACTACAATAACTGAAATCTGCATTCTCACATTTATCCCCTCTTCTCCCCATCTACTTCAAAGCTAAACGGCCTTTTATTTTTTTTACCCACACTTTAAATACCCACATGACCCAATTTTACTGCTAAAAACTCTAATCCATCTCATTGAATGTTTCAGCTAATGATTTTTCATTTGGCCAACACACCCCACCTAGTGTGCTGCAATTTCCACCACGGCCTCTCGTTATATGCTGTGCGCCCCAAGTGATACATTTGTTTCACAGTGTCTCATGAATGACTGGCCTACAACGACAATTTAATGGACACAACGAGAGCTGGGAAGTATAGCGATTTCACGAAGCCTGATTTAATTCCCCTCATTTGGGCTAAATTGGGCCACAGTGTTGGGATAAATAAACAGAATGCATCTGGACTGCAATAAAGCAGGTCAAACACTGAAAGGGTGTGTGAATAAGAGGTAGTGATGTAAAGGTTGCTCCTTTTCCATTCAGCTGTGAATGGTTATAGATTTATTATAGCGCTTGTCTAGCACTTTGCTTGTGGACTAGCTTAGCCTTTTGAATGGTGCAGTAAATAAAATGATTTTAGGTGTTGGTGTGGATTTGCTCGTGAGAATGCTTATATGTTGCTACTGCTTGCTGCTCTTGTGACAGAGCTGTAGTTTGCAGTTGAGTCTGAGTCTTAAATTAGATGCCATTGCCAATTTTTGGAAAGATTGAAGTATTACAATTATTATCTTTATTGCTGTTATTGGTATCAACTTAAGAACACTGGTCGAATTTTGACATTCTTTAAGATTTTGCACACCACACAGATACGTTCTGAAAAGGAAATGTAACCAAGAGGGCATGGGATGTTCATCATTGCCAGTTTCTAGGAAGAACAGATTGTGTATGTGACAGGGATTGTGGAGGCTATAAAGCAGCCATTTTGTTGAAGAAAACACATGCTCGTGTGTGTTTGCACGTGCAAATCTGGGAGAAAACCTACTGATCTGTGCAGAAGTGTGTAATGTGTTCGCTGCAATTTGTGTTGTTTTGAACTTAAGGCGACAGGTGAGAAGACGGAATTGGGACTTTTTACGTCAAACTGTGCGTACGTGCGTATACCCATGTACTTCGAGACGGGATAAAAAACAGAGTTCTCACACAATGAGCCACATGAAACAAAAGAGCATTACAACATACAAACAGACACACTCCCTCTCAGTCTTCCCTTTGATATTGAATTACCTCAATGAGCAGGAGAGGCAACAAAGTAATAATAGGCCTTTACTATTGACCCACCCTAGTGTATCCCCATAGTTCCTCTCTGAATAACTCTGCTGACATCAGCTCCCCAACATGTAATGCAAGCCTGTGTGTGCACATGGAGCCTCATTTCCATAAGGAAAATAGTTATGTAGACTTGGAGCCAGAGGATAATTATTTGCTTTGTTAATTTTTGATAATTAAGTTGTCACCCAAGTGATATTTGTGGCTTGTTCACAACAGTTTGATTCATTTTTCTCCCCCTGTTTAGCAATGGGAGACTGCAAAATGATTGTGTTGTCTATGAAATAATAGTTATGTTGTCTAATTATTGCTTTGTTGGAATAGTCTAATTTGTCTGGCAAGTTACATGAAAAATCGCAGAAAATATTGTTAATAGCATGCCATCAACAGCACTTTCAAAACCCACTTCTGTCAGAAAAGAAAAAAAAAAATCCACTTAACACATATTCTGAATTAGCTGAGTGTGTGTCCCTGGTTGCAGACGTTCAGCTTTCTCGGTGGATGAGGTAAATTTAGAAGGCAGTCTTCAGATATATTCCTGTTTGCTGCAATTGAAAAGGATGATGTGTGGGAGGTACAGTTTCCTGGCTTTTGACTCAGATTTTGATTCATACGTACGCTACACTCGAAGGCATATAATTAGCAAACCCATGACTGTTCATGTGCACATTCAGATGTGCGCATACACATGCAGAGAGCACTGCATAGCTTGATGGGGATGGATATGCACCACTGTGTCATGGCTGTGTGTATATGTGCACATAACAATACTTAGCCTGCCTGTAATGATCCAGACTAGTACTTGTCTGCTAGTCTGGACTTTGAAGCCCTCCAGTGACAGCCCTGTGTATCTATGCATGTATATATGTGCGTACAGTGCAGACGAAGAGCGCTGTGTTTTGATTTGCTTGTTAGTAAGATTGTGAGCCAGAGAGAGACTTGACCTTACATGGGCCGTACAAGCTATTCTATTGTTGCTGTCATCAGCCCCAGTCATACTTGGGGAAAATGGGTCTCTTTGCTTTGAAAGGAAGTCGTAGTAAAGCTTATTTCTCTGCAGCGTTACACTGATTGTCTCACTAGTTTGCGACGTCACGGTACAAGACGTTAACAGTATCAGTTCCCAAAAACAGATGGGGTATATTAACTTTTATACCTTAGGTGTAGTAACTTTTCACTTTGGAGGAATAATTTCCCAGTTTCGATAATTGATAATATCTCTGAACCTGGTCAGATGCTAAACCAGATAGTCAAACAAAACTGTCTTTTTGGCTGTGATGGTCTCTATCCTTATGCTGTGTACCACTGCAGTAAGCTGCATGTAGATTCACATGTATACATACATAAATGCTCACATCTGCACACACAAAGTCGGACTAACCCACAATCAAATTACCCACAAGTGTGCAGACACAGCAGGGCCAACAGAGGGCATCTCGGGACACAGACAAAGTGATCTGCCCCACCTTTAGCCTGGCTAGTTGTCGCCTGCGTGCCCTCACAAGCAGTCTGCCAACAGGCCAGTTAATATTGCCACCAGCTGCAAAGGGGGTGATGTCAACGAATGCCAACCGGCACCAGGCCCAGAGCGGCCACACAGGAGCCACTGTGTGGCTGCCTTGCTTCTGTGCCTCTCTTCTCTTCTCTCCTCCTCCCTTCTCTTCATGAAATTCTAGTATAAAATGTCACTATGTACATGTCTGTGCATGAAGCAGTGTGAATACAAAGATCCAGGCCATTTGAGGGCAGTCATCAATCTCTGTAAACAACACCGGACACTATATTGGCTGCATGCATGTGTGAGAGAAAGAGGTAGTGTAGGATACAGAAGTGGAGTGGTGCATTATGAGCTAACAGACAGTCCTTCTCTTTCTTATCAGATGTCTGGATGAGATACTTTTTCTCAGTGCCTCTGCCTCACCATAGCTCTTTCCTGTCATGTCATCATTCTCACATGTATTTATGTAAAAGCACATTGAGACACGTAGAGACACAGGGAGCAACAGCGGCACATGCTACTGCTGTTGTGGAGGCTGAAATGGGCTTTTGGGAAGAACAGGTTAATGCCTTTGTCAAATGATGTTGAAAAGGGATTAAAAATGTAAATATCAACCAATATACACTACCACTCAAGAGTTTGGACACACTTTCCTATTCATTTGAATGAGAAAGTGTTTCCAAAGTTTTGACTGGTAGTGTATAATCACCTTGACATTTCATCAGCCCACAGTGTCTGATGTGGCTATTTATGTCAGACTGAGTGAACTGGAATGTAGCAGTGAGGTTTGGCCAACACCCAGAATTACAAGCCATATGCGAAACCACAAAGATCACCTTATGCATTCCTCTATTTAAATAATATTTTATTAGACATCTGGTCTGGGGTAGGAGGGTGTTGTATCATCATTTGATCAAATGTCGCACTTAATTAAACTAAAACTTTGAAGTGAATTTTTAATTAAACCACGTATCTGTTTCTTGGAGTACCTGGAGGAAACCTACTCAAACTCCGCACAGAAAGGCCCCAGGCCCGGGAACCGAACTCACAACCTTCTTATTGTGGGGCAACAGCACTAACCACTATGCCGCCATATTGCCCAACTCCTGAAATGTTTCTTTTTAGGATTCGTGCACTGTATTGCAACACTCTGCTGCCAAACATAAGTTTGCAAAATCTAGAAATCTTAATGCTCAATTTTAAACATGGTGTGTGTGTCTGTGTTTCTTTGCATGAGTGTCTGAGAGAGAGGTACAAAAGCAGTCTTACTGAATCCGCAGGCCTGGCCAGGGCTATTGCTAGATTTCTGCAGCACACAGACACACGCATGGGTGCTTATCGATCTTTTAAGGACTTAATCACACTCCTAAAGAGACACATCGCTCACTCTATCCAAAGATGATTGCACTGTGATTGAACCTCTTTTGTTTGGAGGAAGGTGGAGGGGCCATCTGTGTTTCTTTTCTTCTGCATTAAATCTAAACAGAGCTACCATCATGAAGAGCAGGAAATGTTTCTGAAGTGGTTCATGTTTTCACAGATGAACTCATTTGACTTGATCCAAGTTGTATTTGCTCCCAGTACTGTGCTCCGTTACCTTTTACTTGTGTGGGGAAGCGGTGGCTCTTCTTCTTTTCCACACACTCTGTATCTTTTTTATGTCTTGGTAGTGGAATGGCGAATTAATGAATATTTTTCGTAAAATAGCTTGCCTGTGCTCGTGCGAAATTCTGCAATGTAATGAGTTCAAAGCCTCAGGCTATGTGTCGTTGTTGTTGTTGTTGTAGTATAAGTGTGCCGGTGTGCATGTGTATGCTGGCACTTGTGTGCTCTTCCTGACTGATTGTTTACAGCCTTGCCTAACTGGATTCCAGATGTAATCCTACAGTCAGTCTGATGAATCTGACAATCCAAGGCTAACAGGGAGACTCTATAGAAGTCCCCCTCAGGCATCACCCTTACAGCAGCTTGCCTCCATACAAATGGCATCTTCCTGCAGTAGCAGATGTATGCTGCATAAACTGACCAGAGGCGTCTCCTTCTCTGTACAGTCGTACATGCCCGCTAGCCTGCAGGCTGTTCCTGTCAGACGAGGCACAAGGCTAATAAGGTTACTCTGTTTCCTGTTTCGGCTTTCCTGTCCCCTCTTTGTGTTTGTGGGAGGGCTTCAGTTGTGTGTCACAATATATCTACACACATCCCTTGCATAGGCTAAGCTTCAAAATCTTTTTTTGCGTATGGATGCAAGGGTACAGTGCTGAACGTGCCTTGTCAGGTCTGATAGGATGTAGAGGTGTTCCAGTCATACAAAGGGACAGACGCACTCCTGCAGAATATGTCAAGTGTTGCTTCATATATGGGCCACTGTTGGCAGCTGCTGTAGCTGCAGCACAGCGTCTGGTTATATATCACTGCTGTTGCATGAAATGAAGTGAAGAAGTCAAGTTGTGTTGTGTTTTTTTTTTTTTTATACTTTAAACCAGAAAGAACTTACTCTATAGCATGACCAGTTAGTTTTATGAAACT
Source organism: Remorina albescens (assembly GCA_034769265.1). Taxonomy (NCBI): domain Eukaryota; kingdom Metazoa; phylum Chordata; class Actinopteri; order Carangiformes; family Echeneidae; genus Remorina; species Remorina albescens. The sequence continues at coordinate 14,320,159 of CM068492.1, read as the reverse complement.
AAAATGAAATCTACCATTACAAGAATGGAAGTGAACTTATAATTTGTGGAATAATATCAGTTTTTGTTGTTGTTTGTTTTTGAATGATAAGAAAATGGGCGACGCTCCTTCTTGTGTCCATAAGTGTTACAGAAAATGAACTTGGCAACAATGGTATTTCCTGCATATTCTGCTCTCTTTCCACTGTTCAGAAACTGTTAATACATTTCAAGACACATCAAACGCATCACTTCAAACTAAGTAAACAAGTTTCCTGTCAGGAACTCTCATAGAAGGATTTTTAAGATCTGTGCAGATTCACACTGTGTGGTCACATATTTCCAATGAAGAAAACTCAATGACTCTAAAGAAGGTGTCTGTTGCTGTTGATGTTTGAGGTCTAACCCTGTGTTTGTAGAGCAGCACAGCTGGTGTGTGCAGGTTCGAAGGTTAGAAATACAGTTCTGTCAAGAGAGGTCAAGGCTCTTGAGGAAATATTAGGGAAGAACGGGAGACACTACTACTGAGACCATGATGAATAGCGGCATGTTGGGGAGAATTGTCGATCAACTTAGTGTGTGTGTGACCATGGGTGGTGAGGTCGTGTGTGTGTCTGTGTGTGTGTGAGAGACTGGGATTGAGCTTGTGTTGGTAGGAAATGAGTCAAACCTCTGGTCAGCGGCAAGTAGCCAAAGTGAAAACGATACGGTGACAGTTGGAGGGTAAGTGTGGTTCACAGGGCTGTTATTATTGAAGGGGAGCCATTTGTTATGCAACATGTCCAATAAAAGAACACACACACGAGTTGCTTTATGCTTTATTTTAACACACAGTTCTATCTTGAGACGTGTATTTTAGTCTTTTGTGAGACTAGCAGTCTCAACCTGTCAAATTTAACTGTAGAAAATGAAGAATTTTCCTCAGCTGAGCCTTAAAAACCAAGGCAATAAGGCTTTCACCGCTGCAAAGCTATCACCACACTGTCACCTTAGCATTTCTCTTCAAATTCCCACAACAACAGTTCCCCCGTGCTGTCGTGGCTTTGTGGCCCTGACTGATTAACAGGGAAGTTGCTCTGAGCTCAGGCTTCTTACGGACTAACTCCTCTCGTGCTTTTTTCCCATCCAGTGAGACCAGAAGCAAACCTTAAACTCCTTCAACACACTGAGATAATCTGTCAATGCTGCTACAAATGCAGTCAGTATTCCGCAAACTAGCTGCACCGATTTGAAAGGCTTTGATTTTGTTTTTGTCCTAATTATTCTGGGTTCCACTCTTGTCTGTTACTCTGTTTCTTAGGTTTTTAACTCTACAAACTGACATTGCCCTTTTTTAAATGCATCTCAAAGTTAACGGCTCATGTAAGCAATTGATTACACTTAAGCCATGAAGTTAATGTGGTGTGTTTGTAGTGAAGCATTCATGTTGTAGTTGAATGGTCAGGCAGCTGGTGCACCTATGAGACAGCAAATCCAAATTGTTACATTTGATTTCATTTATTCTAAATTAAACTGGGAAGACAAACATGTGGGAGAATACATTAGTTGGTGTGTGGGGGGGGGGGGGGGGAGAGAGAGAGGTAAAGGGTCAGAACAGGGGTCAGTTGGTCACATAGCCAGTGTGGGTGGGCAACCCAGTCAATTTAAATCCCTTATTATGCAGCCAGCTGGGCCTGTTTTTTTTTCTCTCTCTCTGTCTCATACACACACTCACGCACACACACACACACACACACACACACACACACACACACACAGATGCATGTAAATGTGTAAAAATTTGTGTCTTTCAGTCCAAATACACTTGGTCACATTCAGTCTTTAAAGCACGCCCTCATTCTCTCTCTCTCTGTCTCTCTGTCTCTGCTCTACTTTTACCACGCTGATGGCGTTTCATGCTTGACAGGTCTGAATGGCGCTGGCAGTCTGTCACTTGCGTAAACTCGCATAGATAGACGGTGCAGGCATGCGTGTATGTGTGTGTGTGTGTGTGTGTGTGTGTGTGCAAATGCAGACAGCTGATATGATTGACAGTGCAGGCACGTTTATGTGTGACTGTCTGAGACACAAAGCTCAGCAGGAGAGAGCATCATGGCCAGGTTATAAACAGAGGTCATTGTTCTGAGGAGAAACATTTTGTGTACAGAGGGGAAAAGGTAGAGCATGGATGTGGTACGAGATGGGGAATCCAGAAAGCATGAGCTGCTTGCGTTGTTATATTCTTATGTTCTCTTTCACTGTTGTTACATGAGGAAGTTCAGCGTTTATGCTTACAGGAAATTTACTGTTCAGCCTGTTTACAGGATGGCAGAAGGTATGTTCATCCCATGTGGCATTTCTCTCCTTCCCTGCAGATGGAAATGCTCTGTAGCTGTTCTGCTGGGGTTATCCCAGCATGGCTAGTCTGAAGGGGAGGCCCTGTGGCTGCACATACACACATACATTCCAATGTAGTGAGCGCTTGGTGTAATGAGGCGATTATACGGGGCCCCTTGTCCCCGGCAACCCCACAAACCCTTTTCTTATTCGCTTGTTCTGTGAGACGAGCATCCGGTCTACTTGAGGCTAAAAGGAACACAGAGACCAGGATCTAGTTTGGATTGGAATGCAAAATCGAGTGAGCTGGCCTTATTTTACCTGTGCGTTGTAGCAAATCATGCTGGTGTCAGAGCTGCTAAAGAGCATTTGTCACATGTTGTTGCTCGTTGGCAGGGTGGTTTCTGTGGAGCAGTGGCCATCAGTTACACCAAAAGTGTGCAGCTGCCCTGAAAATCCCTTCAAAAAGAAAAAGAAAAGCTGCGAGTCATAAAAACACGTTGCTGTGATCTCCTTGTTTGTATGCCACTTTTACCCCCAAAATGGCTTTGATGGGCCATCCAATATTGCGGACATTATTGCCTTTTAGTCGTTTTTGCTTCTCGAGAGGACCATATAAAGATGTCTTGAATGTTTCTAAGTCCCAAATGGTTGGTCATGACCCTCAGAGAGGGTGCTGTAATGTATTTGGCAATTCAATAATTGTTATCACTGTCATCTGCACCACTCGGGAACCCTGAGCGGTCACAGCCTTGCAGCCAATCATCTGGTGCCCATGTGGCGGAGAAGTGAGACAGAGCAAGATGTGGAAAGAGGCAGAGGAAGGAAGAGAGGAGTTGTGGGGGAGAGACCGTCCTGACTACTAGATACAATGAACCAGGCTTTCTGAAAACATTTCCCATTCATCCGTCCTTCCTTCCTTTCAACCTTCCTTCCATCCTCTAAGGGGAAAAGTGTGTTAGAATAACATATTTTTGGGCTGGTTTTGTAGAGCAGATCGCAGCTGGCATGTGGCCCACATTCCTCTGCTGTGACATCTGCATAGTCGGCAGCAGCACTGTGCTATTTTTAGAGCAGCTTGTGTGAACGTTTGCATTGACAAATATGTGCGTACAAGCAGAAGTGTGTCAATCCACACATACACGAGCTTTGCATGAGTTTGTCAGTACTGCCTTGCTACATTTTGACCAATTGTAGCCCTGTTACCTCGGTGTCCCAACCAATATATGACAGTTGATTGTTTTTTCAGGTTTCAGCTTTCATTTATCAATGTTAGTAAATTTGTTTTATCTGTTGTTTGAAATGCAGTTTATTTTGTACATGAAGCGCAGGCATGTTTGAGCTGCAGAGCTGATGTTGCTGAGGCTTTCTGGTGCACTTGTACACACCCAGAGCATAAAAGGGCCTTTGTGAGGGCCTTAAAAGTAAAATTTTTTTATGAATTTATTTTATTTTTAGTAACTACTGTTTTGCTGGTGTCCAGCATGTTGATGTTGTGCGACATTAATTCATTATTTGAACACGATATTCTCACATCAAAATTCAACATGGTCTCGGAGGAAATGAGCATTTTTGTCATTCATTTCCTCTGAATAGAAAAATGGCCAGAAATGATTTTCACGGTAATCATGTGATTTTGATTTTGGTTTTTTTATGTTTCTCTCTCTTTATCATCCGCTGCCGTTTTGCTCTCCCTCCTCTTGTATCCCTCCACTTTTACATAAAGCCAACGCAATCCACTTGTTTCTTCATCAACCATCATGGTTATTGGATTTCCCTGCTTTGCAGTGAAGGATGCTTAGCCAAAGTGGGGGTTATGAGGTGGAACCAGCCCCACTTTTCATTCACTTAGAGGAACAGATACAGATGCAGTGATTGATTTAATCCTGCACAGACTCTTGATGTCTTACACTGGCACAGCGCAGAACCCTTTTTTTTGGGGGGGGGGGCATTTGCTCATTTCCTAGAAAAGTTTGTGTAGTCATCATCATTGTTATATTTTATATTCAAACCCATTTAGATGAGATGTTTTGTGGGCATTAAATCACTGGATCCTTTCTCACTCTATTATGCTTATTTTTAATATAATCTTGCTTTGATCTTTTGCACAGAAATGACTCATGGAGAAAGTAAATAATAACTTAAGCAAGAAATGCCATTGTACTTTGACATTATTTAGGAGCATAACAGTCTTTTATGCTTCAAAGAGAGTTTAGATGTCACAAGAAACAATGTTCATTCAAATTTTTTTTTCAAAACTTTTATTAGTTAAAATGATTTGTGAAGCCCTGTGGGGAAAAATATAACGCTGGTGTTCTTCCTAGCAATGTACTGTACATGTCAGATTTATTGCAGCGTGTGTGTGTGTGTGTGTGTTTACAGAGTGAAAGAGAAAGATGAAATTATCCTATATGGCATACTTTTCACCTTTACTTTTAAAAGGTTTCTGTCTGACTGTGTGGATTTTGCATTACCTGTGTATTCCAATAGAGTCGGGGTTGGGGATGTCAGCCGACAACAGACACACACTGTTCCCGGTGCCTTTTCTCAGTCACAGACACTCGTGTGCACAGAAAATGTCCCCGCGCTCATTAGTGGGATTCCGCTTGCCTGATCGGAGCCGGGTGGGGTGTAGATGTATGTGTCAGTGCCAGGTTGTCCCAGGTTGGCATTGCTGTGTCTAAGGGCTGTCTCTAAAGAGACCTGGCGATGCCTCAAAAAAAGCGCACAAACAGACACACACACACACTGATGTGTGTGGAAGAGAAACTGAGACGCAACACAATTTGGCTCTATTATTGCTTATTTGAGTGGCTGTTTCCCCTCCTCTGTCATGGTACACTTACCCTCTGGCGTGTCTGGAGAGGCTTAGCACGTTATTGCTGTCCATCACTTCTCTATTTCACGGCTTGAAAACACAAACACACACACACACACACACACACAGAGGAAAGAGCTAGCTTTTGTGATCGAAAATTCAGTGAAAGGAAGCAAACACCTTGGCCAAAAACAAATGGCAAACAGCTTCTTGGGTCAGACATAGAGTTAACCTGCAGTTGAACAAAGGTTATGAAAACCCATTTAAACAATCTTCTGAGCTATGAAGAACTATTTGTGAGGCTTAATGGTACAGCAGCTGTAATAGAGTGGAGCATATGCTTTCCCCTCAACTGATGAAAAATCAGTCAGCATTTTCCCCCCTTGTTTTTTTTTTTTTTTTCTTCCCTCTTCCCAGACTTTGTTGCTATGTGTACACAGCCCAGGAAATATCTGTGGCATGCAGCCAACAACTGAGAGGAAACCAGAGAGAAAGTAAGACAGAAAGAAATGCAGATGAACTGTAAGGTCAGTTGTAGGGTTGAACATTTTAGCTTGTTTTCAGTTTCACTGCAGTGGTGCGCTCTGTGTGTGTGTTAGGCACAGATATGGATACCAAAGCTGCTGTATATGTAAGAGCCTTTGTGACCCTGTGTTACACTGTCAGTGTCCTGTCTGTCAGTGTACATTTGGCCTCATGCCACACCACGAGAGAAAGAGTGCCAGTGAGCTGTCGAGGTAATTGGTGCTTACCTGGCAGGCTTTTACACACACACACACGCACACATGCAGAAAATGGATTAGATGACATTAACTACAAGAGAAATGGCATAATTGAATACCTGTGCTACCTGTCTTACATACGTGTGTGTGTATGTGTGTGTGCGTGCGCTTGTGTGTGCATGCACGCGCAGTCATGTGTGACAGTCTAATGAGGGACTGCACATTACACACAAAACACACACCCTATCAACCTCTGTCACAGGCTGCAAAGCATCAGTGCACCAAACAGTCCACTTGCTTCTGTGTGTGTGTGTGTGTGTGTGTGTGTGTGTGTGTGTGTGTGTGTGTGTGTGTGTGTGTGTGTGCGTGTGTGCGTGCGTGCGCGCACTGCAAGCAGGCAGATGTGGCTGTCAACCATCAGCTCCATCATGTGCAGACACCTGGCTTTTAATCTTGTCTCCCTGCCACCACCCCCATACCCCCCACCCCAAAACAACACTCTGCAAAAGCTTTTTTTTATCTGTTGAAGAGACAAAAAAAGACACACTCGAACACATGATAAACAAGGAAACTTGCAGACATGTCAATATTGTCATAAAATGTTAAGAGTTGTGAAATGAATCAAGTGAGTGATTGAGGTTAAACCTTTTTTTCTTTTTCCCAGATAATAAGCTGTAACCACTGAGTTTCAGCCTCATCTCTCATGATCCACCTGTAGCTTTAAAATATTCCACAGAGACTGCTTTTTACTTTCTGATGAAATGGACGTGTATGAAGCAGATGTGAGTTACTAATCAAAAACAGATCAAACTGTAAAATGCTACTGAATTAATTTTATTTTTTTCATTATAAAATATATGTAGCCTATTGTACCAATCTTATCTCCACGAACATACAGATACTTATTTAGACAAATGTTTAATTGATACTGCTCTAATTATCAATAGGTTAGATAGAAAAGCATATTTTAATCCATCATCACCTCTCTGTCATGTATTTTTGATTTTGTGTGTCGAGATCTGAGAGATGGAATCAGACATTAATGTGCAGGAGTCATTTTCAGTAGCATTTCATTCACTGGCGGTCGGGGGAAGGATCCATTTTGGCTGAGATTAACTTTCTTTCTTTCACACACTCAGACAGATCACACACAATACACGCTTACACACAGACTTGGCTTCTGGGTTATCGCAACCGCATTTCTTTTTGAGAGAGAGCACTTATGCACTCTTAATGGAATGCCGTGACTGTTATCTTGTCATTACAGCTGCGATAAAATGTCCTGATGTAATTATTTTTGTGTAAGGTGAAGATTTTTTTTTTACATTTTATTTTATGTAATACGCCCTGCCAGCGCTGATGTCACCATGATTCTGCCAGCCAATTATCTGAGACACCTCAAATGATCTGAGTCAACTGGCTGATCAGAATGTGCTCCTACTCAGCTTGTTTTACACGTCTGCCTCCTGCATTACATTTGACTTTGACAGAAGGAAATTCGCAGGCTGGGATGAGTCAACAGGATTAGAAATTTGCTTGTAATTGGAATCATTTGCATACATTAGCTTTTTCTTCACAAAGTGTTTTGTTTTCTCAAACCTCACAGCTGAAACCAGCTTGCCTCTTGACATTACTAGAGGAAAGCTATACCCAGTTTCCATTATTTATTAATACTTCTTTGTTGTTGCGCATGTTCTAATCTTGTTTCCTTTAGTCATTAGCATTGTTCGACATCAAACATAGCTGCCAGAGCTCTGAGTGTATGGGGAGCGAGGTGGGAGAGATGTATGGTTATTGCTGTCGGACACTCTCTAAAGACCCTTTTAACAATGCTTGTTGTAATGGAATATTTTTTTACTAAACTGTTAAAACTCTCTGTGTAATCACTACAGTGTTTTTGAATAAATTGCAGCTTTGATGTGCTGAATATTCTGCTGTCACATTTCGCCGCTCAGATTGAGACTGACTGGGGGGGGCTGCGTCTTGAAAAAGGATGTGTTGTGTGTATGTGTCTGTGACTTCTGGTGACCTCTTTGACAATAACGTCCTCTGTCCCAGTCTTGCTGGGAGAGATTAGCAACACATGAACTCATAGTCCCATGATGCTTTTTTTATTTGCTTCCTACCTATTCATCGCCATAAGACTCTCCTGTCATTGTGTTGTGCGGAGATGCCAACCTTCGTTCATTGTTATGCTAATGTGAATCCCTATGTTGTGCTTCAAGCTAATGCTATGTTATGCTAATGTTGTGTCATGCTAATGTCATGATATGGCGAGCAATGAAGGGGAGGGATGCAGTGGAACAATATGTATGGAGATTCCACATTTTACAAAGATTTCGTTTTGTCTGTTTCTCTTTACTAAAGCTGTCAAAACTTTTCATGCATTTCTGCACTGAGCACAACATTTTGTGTCATTTTATTCTTGTTTTGACAGACAAATCGTATAAAGAATCATTCATTTAATCCCATATTCTATGAAAAGTCCAAACTGCTGTTGTTGGTGGTCTGACTTGAAGGTAAAAATGTTTATCAAGGTTGTTTTTGGAGTTCCCATTGTTCCAGATAAAATAAACTAAAGTGGGTTCAGAGTTCCAGAACACGCTTGGGTTAGGTTGTGAGGTTTTGCTTTGTTTTGTCTTGGAAGCATTTCCTGACCTTCACCTCAAATGACACTTTTGTTGCCACACTGGCCATACAATGAAAACAAAGGAAAACCGTCACCATAAAGAAGCTGTCCACCCTACAAAACAGCTGTCTGTATTAATGGGCTGTTGATTGTATTATCTGTTGGGGTTTCACTGAAAAATATGAGGATTTAGGGAGCATGTTTCCCCACAAGCAGAGAAACGCAGCATAACAGTTATTAAAAACGGGAGAGAAAAATTCCCCACTGTTTGTCTCTGCGATAACAGTTTATGTTAATCCATTCTCTCTGCTGGATGTTTCCACAGGATGACAGTGATGGGATCCCGTGGTCCGAGGAGCGGGTGATGCGGAAGGTGCTTTACCTCTCCCTAAAGGAGTTCAGGAGTGCACAGAAACGGCAGCTTGACGGTGACGGAACCACAAACTCCAATGGTGAGTTCATGTCCACTCAAGACCTGCACCATCTCACCCCTCCCTTGGAAATATGTCGGCCACTGAAATAAGGAGGTGGAATGAAATAGAATGAAAACGGCCCTGCAATGATTTAAGGCAACATTCAAAACTTAACTTGTGGAAAATGTCAAAATATTTACACAAAATGCAAAGAAGGAAAGTATTAGCCACACAAACATTTTGTGTGGTAAATGTCACAGTTGCCAATTTTGCAGAGACGAGTGTCTCACCTCAGCTTTTCAGTCCTCTAATTACAAGCCGCTGTTTTGTTCGTCTGCTGGTGAGTGAAAACTAAGCAAGTTTTCTTTGAGATTGGAACTTGCTCTTACTTAAAATGGAGGGAATCCAATGAGAATAAATGATCAAGGGCACTCATTTGCCTTTTGTTGTGGGTCAGTGGTCAGCAATCTGCAGTCTTGGTTTCGTGTCATATACTCAAAAGAACCCTTTGAGACTGAAACGTATTTTCCTTTTGTTTTCAAATGTTGTTTATGCTTCAAACAGAGTCTCTCCACAGTGCCACACACAAGAAAAACACGTGTTGAAGTGTTGTTAATCTTTTCTGGCTTGGACGTTTACACTCACTGTGGGGTGCAGACTCATTAAAATGTGGGCTGACAGTAACCCCCAACATGAATTAATACGTGAAGTTGCTTAGTTAGACAAAATCCAATTTCAAGGGGAATCTGGCTACAGGAGCAGCTCAGGGATTTTGCGGTTGTGCCATGTAAACCTGAGAAAACACATGAAGAGCAAGAGCACAGGGGAGATGAACGGTTTGTTTTGAACCAGGCTGCCACCATGTCTTTGTTTGACACCGGTGCTCCCACCCATAAAAAGCCCTCAGCCAGCCAACAGCAGAGATTTGAACTTCACACGTGCCTCAGAAGCTATTCTCAGCTGACATTAACACAACCCAGACACCGAAAGAAAGGAAACAGGAGGGAAGAAAAAAAGAAAAAAAGAGCTTCAGAAAGTTCACGCCCAGCCAAGGAAGCAGGCCAGTCATCCAGCTAGGCAGAAAGGCAGGCAGGCAGGCAGGCAGGCAGGCAGGCAGGCAGGCAGGCAGACAGACAGGAGGGAAATCACTGTTGAAATGCAGCTTATCTTTTATACCTTTTTCTCCTTCCTTAATTTTTTCTTTTTATTCCTTCACATCTTCATTTCTTCTCTCGGTGCCTGTGCCGAATGCCTCCTCCCCTCCCAATAGCCGGTGTAAATCTGTGTGTCTGTCTGGCATCTCGTGGCTGCCACTCCACAGCTCCTCAGGGCCTTTTAAGCCACTGCGGGTAGCTGACCTTATCGCCTGAATAAAAATGACTCATTAGAAAGCTTCGGCGGCCCATCGCACTGGGGGTAACGACAGCAGCCTGAGCTGACACAAAAGGGAACTGGGCTGAATAGACGGGCCCTGCTGTTTTAGAGCACCGTGGGTTAGCAAGGCTTTGGAGGCTGTATGAGAAGCCCAGTTTCCCATTTCACATAGACGATGTGGTGAAACTGTCCGCCATTTTGGAGGATCACACTCAGCATGCGCTACATCCTGAATGGGCAGCCCCTGCTGTTTTAGAGGACTGTGGGTTATAGACTCTGGGCTTGTATTGGGGCGAGACATGTGCCACAGTTTTCAGTCTCACACAGGCATTATTTTGAAACTATCAGCCATTTTGGATAGTCGGATCGTGTGTGTGTGTGTGTGTGTCTGTGTGTGTGTCTGTGTATAATTATTAAATATGTCAGAGACAGAGCTGGAATCAGTGATGAATTAGAAATTACTGCCACATGTAAACAATTAGCCAGTTAGTTGATTACTTATCAGCAGATAATGAATCAGAGGAAATTTTAATAATTGCTTAATTGTTCAAGCAAAAATGACATATTTGCTGGTTTTTGATTCTTAAATGTTAGAATTTACTGCTTTTCTCATTTGACATAAAATCAACATCTCTGCCTTTTAGAGTGTTGATTGGACAAAGTCAGAGACTTTTATAGAAAACATAATTTTACAATATAATATAAATTTGACTGTAAGGTTAATACTTGAAGATCATATTAAATCACTGTACCCAAATAAAAGCATATTTGAGGAGTTTCTCCCGTGGAATTCTTGCCATTTGTGCTAAAAATGACTGTGATCATGAAAAGATTTGCCATTAAATTTTTTGTTATTGAACTGTTTAATAATGCTGCTCATCATTAGGAAAAGATTTTCTCTAACTATATATTTTGAGATAAACGTCCACCATTTTGGGTAAAAGGCATCATCAGATGGGAGGTTAGAGCAACACCTGACTGTAATCCTCAGAAAAGCAGCGTTTGTCTCCCTTCCCAGGCATCTGTCTGTCCATTTTCCCTCCCCACATACCTCAATCCATCCTCCCCCTCCTCTCTCCGTCACAGCGTGACAGCATTGGCTATTTGTTTTTGAGGGGGGTGTGGCAGTCCGTCAGTCAGCTGTATGCATGTCCAAGTGTACGTCTGTACATGTGTGGTTGTGTGTGTGTGTGTGTGTGTGTGTGTCGTCTCCTCGCCCATCCACCCTTCTCCTTGGATATAACCAACAATCATGCTATATTTCGAGCCACTTTACCCCTGGCTGTTGGCAGAAGTCCATCTCTGTGTCCATCACACTTCCTGCCTTGCTCGCTCACTCATTCCCTGCATTATTTAACAAATGACATTATGCCCTTCCGCATCCTGGCTCCTGCTTATTCACCCCCTCCCTCTTTATCACAGCCATGCTCTTCCTCTTCTTCTCCTTTTCTCACTCCTCTCTCCCTCCATCTGCCCCCCCTCACAGTGCAAGGTTTCATTACACATCAATAGGACTCTGGTTACTGCCTTATCCGTAAGCTTCTGTCTCCTCTCTCACTCCCACGAGTCGATTATGTACCCCCCCCCCCCCCCCCAAACCACCACCAAACACACACACACACACACACAGAAGCCTTTTTCTCAGTCCCTGAACCTCCATCCATCTCTGTCTCCCTCTTTTTTGTCATCTCCCTCCTTTCTGCTTTGTCCTTCCTGTCCTCTCTGCCACGTCTGTCTTAACTATCTCCAGTATCTGTCACCCAAACCCTCCCTCCCTCCCTCCCTCCCTCTCCCTCTCCATCACCACTCCTCCGTTTCCTTCCTTCTATCCTGTTTCCCACCCTTCCTCTCCAGTTCTGCGAATCATTGAAGCTGCATCTTCTTCCTGTACCTCCTCAGTTCGCCATCTCCCTTTTAATACACTTGTCTGTACCCCTCCTCTCCTCTCCTCTCCTTTCCCTTCCTCCCCCTCCATTTCCCTGAGTGCTATTGATGGAGGAGCTGGCTGCTTGCCAAAACTACGGAGGAGCTGAAGAGAGGGTTTGCCCATTTCTGTGTCTACCCGTCTCAAGACCTGCCGTTGCTTCTGGTTTTTATACACATCGAGCCCTTAGCTTCAGTGCCCACTCTCCTGTTCACTGTGCTGTCCGTCTGTATTTTCCTTGCTGCTTGCTTCTTGCATGGCCAGAATGGCAGCCGAAGCAGCTCAAACACTGTGGGCCTGCTATTCTCTCCCTGGTGATCGCCTCACCTGGCAGGACAGATGAAGGAGTGCCAGCAAAATAAAATAGGAAGAGTTTAGCTATTGAATCAAGTGAGTGAAAGAGAGATAATCTATTCTGTCCCCGTATGCTCTTTTTCAACAGCAGCTCAGGCCATTATAAAGTCCCATCTTTGCCTTTTGATGTTTTAAATTTATGGCCTTGAACTGGGAAAAAAGGCAGATGCTGTGTTTCTTTCTGAGCATTGCTGTATGCCTTTGTTCTGGCTTGTGGTAAGTGTCGTGCAGTTTTGTGAGGTCCAACTTTGGAAGGAAGAGCAATATATATTTGGGCCTATTTCTAATCCTCTTGCCAAGTGGTCATTTTTTTTAGTATCTGCTACTCTGAAAAATGTCTGGGAATAGATACCATTCGGAGTTTCCCTAAATTAAAACTATCCCGTTTCTGTTTATAATATACCTCAAATTTAATTGTACACAGGCATCAGGGATTACTTGCACAAAGGGCAGGAAATAGAATTTTAATGCAGTTGTTTACGAGAGGAAAAGGGAGATCAAAGTCTCGTTCATCAAGGAGAAAGAAGTTAAAAGATTATTATCTGCTGACATATCTGCTTACTTCAAAACAAATGATATGTTATCATAGCTACATTCACAGCCCTTAGATCATTCCATTAGGTATGGCAGTACATTCATTTACACATTGAGTGTTTGGAAGTACTGTCAAGAGTCCCTCTGCCCCAAAGAGCATCTTTCCTATAGCAGAACTGCTCTGCTATAGTACCACTTATTATACTGTGGCTCCTACTAATAGGCTTGTTTCAGCCCTGTGATATGCTATGTTACGCTATGTACCTCTGCTCTCTCTCGAGACTTTGAGGTGAACATAGCAAGGCGATGAGCTTAGTTAAGCACACATAAATCTGATTAGAACCCCCCCCCCACCACCACCACCCAAGAGAAGCAATTGGGATGGCGGGTTAGTGTGGTCCACTGTTGCCTCATCACACCTCTACTTAAATTGTAATGTCTGCCACGAGTCCACCCCAGTCTGTTGTCACAGGCCTGCACCAACACCAGGACATTGAATTTAAGCACTGGCCCTTGGCTCCCTCATTGCCTGCTTGCCACACTTGCCATCCCCGGGCATCTGCCTTCCCCAAAATTCCCTGATCTGCCCCTCACATGAGCACTCATGTGCAACTAGCATATGCCAGCCAACTCTTTAGAGGAATATTAGGGAGTAGATGGAAGGAGGGAGGGAGGGAGGAAACGATGAAATGGGCCGCCGTCTGTATGTTTGCATTCTGTGGGGACATCATGCGTCAGTCATTTTGAGAGCACAATTAAAGTTAATGAGCTACGTCGCTTTTGCTCTGGTGCAAGTTTCACATACAGAATGATTTTTTTTTTTTCTTGTAGTTGTGATTGGAGTTGTTGCACTGTGTCCCGTTTGCAGTACTATACTATATCATTATCATTTTTAATCAGTGTCTATGAATTTCTCTTAAATTTATTTCTCATGATGCCAAATTATTTCCTTAAAAATGTCTCTTAATCGCTGCATTTCATCCTTAATACAGCAGAAATTTCCATTGCTATGATTTTTTTTTTCTACTTTTTCTTAAAAGTAGATGCTTAGGGGCTTAGTAAGTCTCTTGATTGATTTAAGGAATATAGATTAAAGCCGTTTGTGTCAACAGAAACATTTTAAACCAGTGATTAATCCATAGCCAATAGACTTAGAGGCTCTGCAATGGCAACATAAAGCATTGCCAAAAGTGCAATGGCCTTAGTCATCACACTGGCGCTTGTTGACTTTCTGAACGCAACAATCTGTATCTGATGACTGTACCTCCGCTCTCAGGTACTGACCTGCCCTGCGTGTGAGGAAAACCAACTGCCTTCATCATTGCAGCCAACTGTGTGGCTCTGCAATAATGACATTATAATGTAATGACTGTGTATTTGCTCTCGCTCTGCCCAAAGCACATTTATAAATGTGACTGAAATCATGTGTTACCTGCTTCTCAATTGCTCATCTGCCTTCTATTTGCTACGCTGCCATCTGATCGTACAACTAGCCTCCCTCTCTCATATGTTAGACGACACAACACCTGGATTTGTTTAACAGTATTGTTCTCACTAACAGCAAATCATTCAAGTTGGCAGTTGTCCTAACCTCTGCTCCACTGTCGTTATTATCTTAATTTATTTCTGTTCTGACACCTACTATTAGGAGTTTGCGGTGCACTTTGAGTGACATATACCCATATAGTGTCAGCCACATGGAATTTGACGGGGTGTGGTGGGAAGCCAACGACTATAATCTCCCATCACAAAGTGGAATAGTTGGGGGAAGGTGTTGGTGAATGAATAGATCTATTGGTTAAACAAACCCTTCGGGTTAATTTTGACTGAGTTGTTTGTTTTTGCAAAATGAAAGTGAATAATTTAACAACCCACCATACCAAAGTCCAGTCAGGCAAGAATACTTTCTGAAACTGGTCAAAAGTTTTAAATGGGATGAACTGCTGTCAATGACAAATGCCAAAATATTCCATCTGAATTTCTTGTTTTACAAATTGATATTTCAGCAGCAGTTTCAAACATGTGACTGCCCATGTGTCTGCTCCTCTTCTTCTAACGTAACTCTGAAAAGCTTTGAACTTCCCCAATAAGTTTACTCATTTACGCTCCATTGTTCAGTCAGACAGGCCTATGTGACACGTTCCAACTGCAGCAAGAACTGTCAGTGAGGAAATCAATCCTTGTGATGTCTATTTAATTTGGTTGTCTCTCTTAATTACCATTGACTTCCACTCCTCTGTTTGACCTAATTTGAATTCTCGGTGCCTGTTGTTGCTTTTGATTTAAGAATCTGTCTAGGGGCTTATTTTGTTTGTCTAAGTTGCTTGCTAAATATTTAATTAGGGGTCTGTCAATTGGGCTCACCAAGAATGTCAAGTCCAGCTATATCAGTTCACTTCACTTGCTGCCTCGGGCTTGTTTTTTTAAATTCTTTGTCAAAGGGCGCTCATCATGTATGTCAGCAGCGGTTGCATTTAACAAGGGGAAACGGGGACAGAGAAATGAATAAGTAACTTTCCTGTCCCTCCAAAATTAGCTGCCACGATGCTGTTCTTGTTTGTAAGACAGCCCCGTTAACTGGCTAAACGCTGTCAGTATTTTACCATAGAATGTTTTCAGCCCAGTTACTGTGTATGTTTTCAGTCTGAAATCCTGAATACTTTGTATTCTCTCTGTATTTATCCCATTCACTCTGTCTTTCTATCTTCTTCCAAATTCTCTGCACTCCACTCTGTCAGATAAAGCAGCGCATCCATAATCTTATCAAAAGAAATACATCTACTCTGCCGTCAGCCCTTTAAACTGTATCGAATCAAAGACAAAAACAGAGGGCTTTATTAACAGTGTCAGATGAAAACATTGTTTACTCTCCAAAGACTTGAGCTATATTTTAAAACGATATTAAGCCCCAGGAATAGTTTACTGACAAAGGTTCGTGCCAGATATCTGGAGATGGATGCATTCAAAACAAGTGATCCATAAAATATGTGTTGGCCAGAATCTAACCTTTTGGGTACTTTGTGTTTTCAGGTTCCCTAGCTAATGGGCAGCTGAATGGCTCGGGATCAAAGGGCAACCACCAAGAAGATGGGTCCTTGCGCTCTCAGGGTCTGGATGGGAGCAGTGAGTACTGTGAAGATAGTCCAGCAAAGAAGAGGTGAGGCTGTGTGTGTGTGTGTGTGTGTGTGTGTGTGCATTTGTCGTGTGACGTTCTTCATCCTCTTTTCTTTGTAGAACCCTGAATCTTGCATTGGCATTGAATTGTGAGCCTGTTGGTGTCTGAGTATGGGAGTTCAAGCTAAAGGCTGCAGATACTATGAGTGTGAATGTGTCGGGTTGTGAGTGTGAGAACCTTTTCAGACATGTTACAAACTGTAAATGCAGCTTAGTCACAATGAATTTCTTGAGGTCTCGTGGTTCAAAATTCCCAAAATACTTTATCTTCAACTTTTTCTAAATAACTTTCTAAATCTTGGCCTACTGTGTATCCTCTATATCAGTAATATTTCTCAGTCAGTGTGGGCAATAAAATGTTTGGAGATGAGCAGGTTTTCCATTAGTAGTAGAATATGACAGTCAACAAAAAGTATAAATAGTACATCTTACTCTTTAAAGATCACTGAGGTCCTATTATGAACACACCCACTCATCCCTACAACATAAATGCTGTTTCAGTCATTTATAATGAGCCACTTAAAGGAGTGTTGCAATGCATTTCCAAATGAATTATTCAAAAATGTAAGTTGTTGCAGAGTACAATAAGCTGCTCATTTCCACCAGGCATAATTTTTTTATGAAGTCATTTATATCTTGAGTAAATTATTGAAACGTGTTTTATCAGTGAAAAATCGTGATTTTCACTGATATTGGTGCAGAATGCTGCTCTCTCTTTGAAAACTGTTCTTGGAAGGTGGAATAAAGGATCTTTGGAAAATGTGATGTTCCTAATGCTTTCAGCATGGAGAAGGTTTTGAAATCACAAGCTGGAAAATATGATTTACAAATACGTATGCTCTATAGAGTGAGCAGATTAAAATGACTGGTGTCTTTGTACTTGAAAGCAGCCGGCTACTGTAGGTGGTGTGTGTGTGTGTGTGTGTGTGTGTGTGTGTGTGTGTGTGTGTGTAAATTCCTGTGTGCTTGTGTGTTTTGTTCTCCTACACACAGACAGGGCATTTATGCACCAGTGCAAAGCTAAGGGGCGGAGTCTGGGAGGCTGGACGGCAGCAGATGTCCTTCTGTAATGAGCAGCCCGTACAGGCTCTATTCACTGTGTGTCAGGCACCTGCCTAAGTCCTCCTAGCTATCATTTGATACTGTATCTCCCAAATCTGAGCTCAGTCATTGCAAGCTTTCATCTACCTGGCTTTGAAACAGAAGGTTACTGGAACAACTGAAATCTGGAGCTCATTCCTGAGAGTCAAAGAGTTCTTGCAGGTCTTTGAATTTGTAGAAATCATATAGCCTTGACTATAAAATATTGATGAAGTGGAACAGAAAATTGATTTGATCTTAAAGTCAGCCTGTATAAATATAGATATATGGACAGTGAGTGAGAGAATAATTGTATTGGGAAGTGCCTGACTGACAACAACAACAGTGTTGAATTGAAAGCAAGTGACCCCTGTGGCTTTATATAATAAAGAAGCATAAACACTAGCCTACCTTGTACCAACTGAGGAGGAATAAATGTATTACGAGGACAATCTCACACTTTTCCTTCGATGGTCAATAGTCATGTGTTGCATGGATTTCACTTAGGGCAGCGTGCACTCACACTACACACACACACACAAACACACATATACTGTATGTACAGAAATACACAGCAGGACTGAGTGAAGAAAGGCTTTCTATCTGATGCTAATGAAACACAAGCCTAGCCAGTACCCGGCAATGCCTCGTTGCCTCACAAAATGAACACTTTGTGTGTGTGCTTCATGTGTTAGGGATGACTCCCAGGGACCCTGGCATAAGTGCCCTGCACTGTTCCCGAACAGGACTCACTGATATTATGCCAGGAGCTCCTACACCTGGCATTGGCCAAAACAGAAGGGAGGAGCAGCGGCGGAGCTGGTTCCAATTTTGAGCAGAGAAAAAGTTTCACACTGGAGACAGGATGAAGGGATCGGGCATCAACAGAGAGGGGAAGACTGGGAGGAGCAGCCGAGAGAGGGAGAGGAAGGGAGACAGAGACAGAAGGACAGGTGCAAGTGATTTTTGGCAGGAAGCGACCCCCTTTAGAAGTCTTTGAGATCAACTCTGTGTTTGCCTTCCCATGCTCCTGAGTTTGGTGGAGAGAGACTGGCAGAACATCCCCTCCAACATGCCAGCCCATTGTAGCCCTCTCCTACCAGTATGACCATATTCTCTAAATGAGGTGCCAAGAGAGTACGGCCCCTCTCTCTCTCTCTCTCTCTCTCTCTCTCTCTCTCCCTCTTTCTCACACACACACACACACACACACACACAAACATAACTTAATGCAGTCTCATCGTTGCTGCCATGGTTTACTGACCTACTTAGATTCATGTACCTCTGTTTTTCTTCCACATTTGCTGTATGTTGATATAAAGAGTGTCTCTGTATTAAGTCGTCACTTGCGTGTCACACAATAATTTATAGGTATTTCACTTTAGTTTTGCTAGAATCCAAACATGACCTCAGTGTGTTTTTTATTTTAAATGAAATCTTTGCAGCTTAATTGTATTTTCAGTGGAGGATATAGATTTGGCATACTGCTATTTAAATTGTGTTGAACGTTACTGTTCTTCAGTTTTTATATGTAAATAAAAACTCAAATACTCCATCTGTTGTGGAGAACCTCAAACCAAGAAGAATTAGGTCAAGATACATGTCCCTTAACTCCATCTAATTAGTGCCTACAAGAACCTTTCAGGGTAACACCCTGGTGATCCAGCTAGTTGATCTATGTATGAATTTAAAGAAGTGACCAGAAACCTAGGAGGCACTGCAAATAGTGTGGGGATCAGAAGTTGAGTGCCCCTCTCAGACAGACTTCTTAACTTAATTTCTCTCACCCTTTCTCTCTTTCTGTTCCTTTTTTATTTTTTGCTTCTTTTTTTTCTCACTCTCTTCACTGAACCCCACTTTTGGCTCTCTTTGAATCTGTTCTCTCTGTTGTCTCAGCCAAGACACACACTCAAACACTCAGCTGCTGCCGCTTGTTTTGTTTCGACTTAATGAATGCCAAGTGTGTACACACACACACACACACACACACACACACACAGGCACAGAGACAGACACGCACACACTTGTCTTGTCTAGCGTAACCAATGACTCTTGTCAGTAATTCATAATCACCATTTCCATTTATGAGGGATTATATGCATGTGTGCGCAGGCCTGAACGCACACACACTGCTAGTGAGCATTAATAGAGGGCCATAATGTTTCTATTGATTTGCTTTGGATGGTGTTGCGAGGGAACATACAGTATATGCAGTGCAACACCTAGCTGTAATACAAACACCTAATTGTTAAATGAATACAAAGTGGACTGTTCACATAAATTAGCTGAAAGACATCCAGGAACATTAGATTGAGCAGTTTTTTTGTTTTTTCTTTTGAAAGCTGGTCAGATGATACAACAAACAGTCAGTCAAACCGACTAGTATCTTGGTGGGGCAGTCAAATGGAGGCTCTGTTTTAGACATCACTAGTAGTGTGTTATTCCAGTCATGTAAATGTTCGTTCTTCTTTTTCACTCCCTCTGTCTGTCTGTCTTTTGGTGACTCAGCCCTGTCAGTCGTTCTCCAAAATCTCTTCTAAAGTCTCGTCTCATTGTCGCTGCTTTGTTGGGGCTTTATGAAAGCCTTCTGCTTGGCTGAAATTGTGGGTTAAAGGGGTATTAACCATCCATGACAGTGCATGATGTCACTCAGCGCACAAACTGACTCCCGTAATCACTGTCAAATACAAGTGTCTAGCACTGATTGTAGCTCAGATTAACTGTGTTATAACAGCTTTACACTGTGCTTTTTATGGCATAATGCAAAAAGAAAATCTAAATGCTCCAAGGGATTTACTGTTTGTTGTGTTTTAGTTCTATCTGGCGCTTTTGTGGCTGCCATTTTAAAGCCATAAAAGACTTTTAATAGTGCGTCTCTTTTTTTTTAGCTGTCAGAATATCTGTAAGCCAAAACCACGTGAAATCTTATTTGTATTGACCAGTGTTTTTCCAACTTCATCTGGTATAAATGGCTTTAGAAGCCAAAAGAGTTTATGCCACCCACAGTGATAGAAACAAAACATCTAATGTAAATGGATCCATGCTCACTTTTATTATAGGTCAGATTGATAATATAACTTCTGCTTGATTATTTCCAACTATTTTCAGATGATGATGATGATGATGATGATGAGAAGCAGAAGCTTATATAGTGATAAGGTCCAACATTGAGTCTCTGTCTCTGTTTCTCAGTTACTACTTTCAACAGGAAGTTGTGAAATTTTCAGAAATAATAATAGATAAAGTTTGAAAATAAAAAAAAAAGTATCAGCCCATCATATTTTATCTGATCCACTGTGATCTATTGTACCTGATCCTTTGTTTGAGTTGCAGACCGACATCTCTGCAGCCTCAAGGCTTCATGTGAGTCCACTCGAGGTCTCTCAGGGTCTACATATATGACTCCAGGCTTAATTAGACTGATTGTTAAGCACAAATAGCACCAACTCTGATGTTTATTGACCCAACCTGGCAGTGGTCAGCCTCTCTCCTGGGTGATTTAAGGTGGACTGCAATGTCAGAGGTCATAGGGTTTGAGTTTCACATGCGTGATGAAGGAGTGGGGGGTTTTGGCAAATAGCCCTGAGCAGTGGACCTTGACTGCTAAAAAAACACATTAAAGTGTGGTATTCATTTTATCTTTCTTCCCAAGAGGGAGGTGGAAGAAAATTAAGCTCTTTACAGCGACATAAGTCATTACAAATTCAAAATGTCTATTTTGGTGTTGTTTTGGTGGCATTTTGGTTCAAGTGCAGTCCCAAATTTGCATATCTGCTTTTTTTTAAGGTGACAAAGAGGACAATGGCCGACTTCTATCTAAGCTAATTTAGCATTTTTATATTCACAGTGATACTGCTAAGCTTGATCTATTGTCAAGATGTCCTCTCTCTCCACATCTGCCTATCAGGCCATCTCCCCTCTCAAAAAAAAAAAAAAAAAAATACAGCTAAGTGAAAAGCCAAGGTTATATTTAAATATGTGCTGAGACCCTGCTGTTTCTTTTATCTCAAGTGAATATCAGCCTCATTGTGACTGCTTGAAGCATATAGCTGTCACAGCTGAATCTGGACAGGGATACACACACTCACTATCACACCTCTGAATAACACTGAACCACATTTGTCTTGTCAAAGCAAAGTAGTCCTGCACTAAAAACCATACACTTGCAACATATATAGAAATCCTTCATTGTATGAATTGGTATCATGTCATAAAGGCTTTTCATATCGAACTAAGGTATGTACTCTTTAGTCCAAATTGGCGTGTAATAAGTGCACATTTGTCCTCTTAGCGGCCTTGAGTCATTGAGTAATGATTGTGTGTGTTTGTGTTCGCTGTGCACATGCTCGGTGTGTATGTGACTGGAGTCTATGCAGGGGCTGTTTGCATATGTGAAGGTCACAGGGCCAGCAGGTCAGTTCACCACAGTACCATCCCTCCTCCTAAATGCTCGGAGACAGAAAAGCAATAAACACAAAGAGTATAGGGAGGGTTCACTTGAGAGTGTTTACACTGAGCACACACCAGCCATCTTACGGTTTGTGTTGGGATATTATCTCTACAAAAAGAGCTTTTGCAAGCTCAAGCTAAATGCATCATTCTGTACTCTCAACCCTGCTATTTGCTCTTTACAGTCTAAGAAGTAACATCTGTGGAGGCCGCCTGATTAATTTCCTTCATTTCATACACAGGCTTAGAGATTTTTATAAAATGTGTTCCGTGTCAACCTGAAAGGTAACGGTAGGAGTTCTGCTATATGCAATGCAAAAGAAGTTTTTATTCCATCTATAACATAGTAACCTTGGAGGTTTTCCTCTTTCATACATATGGTGTCAGTTAGAGTGTGATCATTGCTTTCGACATTGCGTTTTGAAGACTGAAAGATCTTAGCGGCTTAAGAAATTGTGCAAACACACAATTTCTACTCACTCATTTATGTGCTGATGGATTTGATCCGAACAGACTCACAGGTGTACACACACGCATGCAAACAGAGACGCACACACAGACATACACAGAAATATAGACTGATGTGGAGGTAGAGACATTTATTAAACACAGATATTTTGTTGAAGAGCAATCTTTGCATGACATAAACATGCACATTTAGGTTGCTCTGATGTAGACAAAATGGACTCAAACACACAAACAGATGAAAAGCATTGTGGCAAGGGGGGGCACTTGCACTCACAGAGCCAGCTGTAGTGAGGTAGTCTTTTATAAAGACCATGTGGGCCATCTGGAGCCAATTAATACAGTCCCTAAGGTACAGACTCTGTATCAGTGCTATTCTTCTCACACAATAACCTTTACCACCGGAAGGAACATGAACGCAGCCTCATGCCAGCTTCTATCTATTGATTCACTTGGGCCATTTCTATATGAGACTGAAAAAATAATAGTCAGGAATTTGAATATCTGACATCACTTAAGGACCATTTAGGCCAGTAAACTCATGAAACATTTCAGACCAGTGAAAGGCAAACATACACACATTCAAATCTGCTTTGTTGTCTGTGGGTAGGCCTGTATAAGTTTATTTCAAAGTATAACATGCCTGTTGTCACCACTTTGCGCTGGCCGTGTACACTTTTGTACTCCCTCACCAAGACTTGTTTTATTTTCCATCTCTTTGTTTTTTTATTTGACTGGCTGACTTGTCCTTTTTACTCTCAGTCTTTCTATAGTGGGTTATTCGGACCTTTGGGACAGATTCAGTTAAGATATACGGTGACTTTCCAATTAATGCTGCATTTTTGTCATAGCTGCCGACTGCTTGTGTTCAAAGCGCTTCACGCTATTAAGAATGCAGCGAGTTGTGAAAGTCAGACTCACAAATTTGCACAAAAAAAATCAACACAGGGCCCACCAGTTCACGTTGCACTCACCAGCGTTATCCAAATATCAGGTTTCAGCGGGACAGCAAAGGTTTGAAACCAACCACACAGTGACTGCCACACATAACAGCCAAGGCTTCACTGTGAACGACCTGGGCATCGCCTACAAGGGGGAATAGTGTGCAGTGTGCCACCCTGCAGCCACAGACACCATCTGTATCATCTTCCCATGAATTGTGTATTTCATCAAAGGATAAGTTATGATTTTTTTTTTTTTTTTTTTGTCCAAGATTGAAAATACCCAGCTGGCTTTAAGAATTTTCTTCATGTGTAACTAAATCATGCTCCCAAGTCTCAAGGATCAAAACCCTGGTTTGGTATTTGTTTATTTGCTTCAAGCCAAATTTTCCCTATTAAACCAAATGCCAAATTCAAACTAGAGATGTTTTTCCCATGCGTGAGCAATTAAGACATATATTACTTGCTCCTGAGTTCAAGTCCTGACAGTATTTGTCTTTTTTGTCTTCTCTGCTGTACTAAATTATATATCACTTGTACTTGCATATATTGTGCGCCATTCATCAATATTTCATATACCTAAAGAATTGAAAAATGTTGAGCCAGCAGCTTATTTATAAATCTAACATACACAAGAGGCTGCTTTTTCAACAATCAGCCCTGCATAATTGGCACTTAAAGTATTTTCCTTTGCATCTATTATAAGTATTTTATACACAAATTAGTTGATGTGTCGTTTAATAAATCAGCTGTTGGCAGCTGTTTGCACAAATGTGCTTAGTCATCTGGTTTCCTGCATCCTGCCAATGTGCCTCAGATGACAGCAAACCGGTTTAAGGACCCAGTTGGGGTTGCAGGTTTGTATTTGTGATGCTCTTCTCTTACGCTGAAAGTTATTGAGTTAATGACTACGTATTAAAGACAAATGTGTGTTGTTGTTTTTTTTGTTGTTTTTTTTCTGGCATCCTTCTGTTGTCAGGGATCAGAAATAGCAGGAAGTTACTAATCGACATCCCCAGAGCCAATAGAGAGACTAGGCAGTGTCTTGCTCTGTTACACTTCGACAGCGTGTGTGTGTGTGTGTGTGTGTGTGTGTGTGTGTGTGTGTGTCTGTGTGGTGGTGGTGGTGGGGGGAGGTCCTTGACCAACACCCTTGAAGGATAAATCAAGATGACCACATGACAGAGTCCTGTCAGCACAGCAGTTCCCATGGAAACAGTTGTCACCATTGATAAGACAGAAACTGAAGGAGCTACAAGTCGTACTGTCTTTGATTGGCGGGGCCCGTGTGCGTGTGAGGGTGCATCCCTCCACAGCCGTGGTGTTGGTATAAGACATCTCTCTTGCTGTGGCTCATCTTTTTCCTCTCGTCCCAGTCCCCTCTGTCTTTTCATCAGCTCCACCCCATTTTTCATCCCGCTTCATTTTATAAGTTGGAGGTAAATCACAAATGGCCCTTTATTCCCTTCCTTTTTTCTTTTTGCCCTCTTTTCCCATGACTGCTGACTGACTGTCACATTTTCTCACTCTGTCTCTCTCAGAGATAATCAATGCTCTAGCAGCTACGGTGGCATGTGTAATATTAGACATTAGAGCAGCCCTTTGAAGGGTACATGGCTGGGGGGTAGAAGGAAAGGATGGAGGGAGGAAGGGCTGGATGAAAGGTGGATTAGAAAGGGATGAACGGGGACATCCTGTTATAATCTCTTTGCTTTTTCTACGGCTGTTGGATCTCAGTTTCCTTTCTTCCTTTGCTGTGTCTTAGCCTCCCTTCACGCAGTCTCCTTCAATCAGGGCAATCAGTCTAATTTTAACTTGCATAAGCCCCATTTTCCTATCGCAGCTCTGTACCAATGAGTATTCTATAGCTCAACATGCCTGGGAACATAGTGTACCCTGGCTTACAAACTCACTGGGCAGACACAGGGCTACATCAGAGGCTCATGTTTCCCTCAGCCTGTAGTGCAAAGGCAACGCTTACAAAAACAGTTATGTCATTGCAAATTGTTCCCACGCTAGTTTCTTAATATTTAACTTGTTCCTGGGACTCCGAAGTATCTGTCTGTATGTGTGAGTGTGTTTCTCCTCCACTGAAGCCCTTTTTTCAGACATCTGGCCCATCATTGATATATTGGCAAAGTGTGACAATTAATTGCTGGAATACAATAAATAAGTGCTGTCATAATTGTTTTCATGCTCCAATTTCCTTGCAACCTTAGTGAACGTAACAAGACCAATCCTACATGAGTACTGAGGTGTCATCTTTAAAATAATGACCTGTTGAAGTCATAGCTCTCTTAAACTTTATTCATTTCTTTCCCTTCTTGTCTGCCAAAGTATTACATCATTAGCAAAGTAAATATGTTTTCATTACAGTTTTATCAGCCACATCTCTGCTGTTAGCATACCATTAAAAGGGCAGGGGGGTGGAAGATGACAAGTGAAAATGCATAATGTAAACAGAATTCAGCTCAATTACGAGAAGATTACCTGGAAATAGGAATGTATTTTTAGTGTTTGAGTTTGGGAAAGACCCCAGAGCAAATCTTCTATGTTAGTTAATAGGTAACAGATAATGGAGGATTCTCCCTGGAAAACCTGAGGCTCTTGACTGTCTAGACAGGATGTAGTAAGCACATTGCTTTATTAGCTCATCTGTCTCTGTCCTCATTTTTTTGTGCACTGTTGCTTGTGCTTTATTTCTGTTGTCATACTTTCTCCTTTCCTTTAGTGTGTGCTATCCCCTGTGTCTCTCTTTTTGTAAGCAGTTAAATAGGATTCTATTCATCTGAGGTTCTAGCAATAAAAAGCATCCAGGGACTGTTTCACCATATTTTTTTTTCTCTGCTTTTAGAAATTGTTCATAGCGCAAACAATTGAAGAGAAGTTATTGGATGGATGCACATTTGAATCCTGTACTAGCATGGCAACATGTCCTTGCATTCTTAGGTGCTATTTTAAGTGTCTTCTTGTGCCAACCTTGTGCATATTTAGGCGCACACATGTATATTACACTATAAACGCTATGATTAAATATCAAATTGGTTGTAGTTGCATGTTTGTGATAACCTAACTGTGATGGCATGATCTCTCTGTGTTTCCTTCCCCTTTCCCCTGCTTATCATCTTCTCTCACAATGTCTTCTTCAGAAAATGACAATGTTCCTCAAACCTCCCTGCATTCAACTTCCTTTTGCACTTCACCCTCCCCATGGCCCTTTCTTTCTATTCATCACTTCATCTTACTCTCTGGCTTTGGCCTCATCCCTTTCTTTTGCACTGCAACCTTTATTCCTCACGGCCCTACAGCCAAGAGGGTGTTTTTTATTATGGTGTGTTTGCAAAACAAATTTTCATGAGGGCAGACTTCACTTCATTCTTCACCTGTCCCCCCATTTTGTTGTTTTTCTGATTGAATTGTTGCATTATTTGTTTGGTATTATCAAGGGAAAACAGTAACTCCTCTAGGTTCCATTAACTGAATGTCAACACAGGGAAGCTTTGTAATACCATGCATAATTATTATAAGTTATTTTAATCAGGTATAATGATTCATTAAAATGTATTATAGAAAAAACAACAACTTCCAAACATATGTATTGCTACAAAGACAGATTACTTTTGTGTACTGTTGAATCACAGTTTGTATATGGCCAAGCTGATCACAGTCACATGATTTTGTGTAAGAGTGTTTGACTGTCAACAAACAGGGCGTGTGCAAACAACTGTGTTCATTTTCCTCACACCTTGCACCCAAATGCAGAGCTTTGGCAATGTGTTTGCAATCATCTCTCAATTTCTCACACATCAAGCTTAGACCCATGTCATGGCAGGAAATTGACACGTTTTGACACCACACTGTTCTCTGATAGAAGTGTAATCAGAACCCTGCACCTTTCAGTGGCTGCACCAAATGCATTGTGGATGTTGTCCAGACATGATCCTATCTTCCCTTTACTTCAATCCTATCCGCAACAAATTGAAAAATAATACCAGGATATCACATTGCTTCTATTAACTACTCCACATTTATAGCACAAGTCTCTTTCTCTCTCTCTCTCTCTCACACACACACACACACACACGTGTGCACGCACACGCAGACATGGGAGCACTAATCGATTGAGGCCACTTGCTGGTTAATGTGGCTCCTGACAAGTCTAGCACTTTTATTGTTATGTATGCACATGCATGTGTCTACATGTCGAGGGTGTGTGAGTGTATGTCCACACCGAGTTGTGTGCACATACGGCTGTTGTGAAGGGAGACGGTGTGACAAGTAAGTCTATCGCTTTCTTTCAGACATCCACTTCTTTAATATTCTCCTCCGTCCCTTGCCTCCACTGACACACACTGTGAAATAAAAAGAGAAAAAAGACAAGCAGAGAGAGAAATGAAAGACATCTCAAAGGCTTTGTGGACTGCCGAGGAAAGCAAGCAAGCAAGCAACACGGGGAGGGGGAGCGAGGAAGAGATGGGAGTAAAAGAGGAAAAGAGTGAAGAGAGACAAAGATAAGGAGATGAGGAATTTTAAGTTGTTCTCTGGCACTGTGTGGTTGTTTGAGCAGATGGTTCCTGTGTATTTGGTTATTATCAGCTGCCATTGACAGCTCTGTTTCTGCCTTATAGACGGCTTCATTACGTTTCCCTCGAGCCAAACGTGAATAACGCAACTCAATGTGTGTGTTTCTGTGCACCTAGAGTTTACTCATGTAAACACACATATTTACATACAAACACCCACACACTTGCTGAATGAACATGTCAGCCTGTGAGTGTGTGGGTGCACGCACATCCAAGTGATCATCATGGGCCACTACCCGATCCATTCTTTGCTACAGGGTAATTGTTTCTGCAATCCACTCGACAGTGAGACAATAGACGTATGGCCATAGTAATGAAAACAATATGATAGAGACTGTGTATGTGTTTAAAAGCGTGATTTTAATCACCTGAAGCCAGCAAGATGTATAGAGATAAATTACATCAGCACCAGATACCTCACACAACACACTAGCAACACAAAATACACAATTACAATTACACTGGATTAATATAGCAGCAACTTCTCCAAGGATTTGATCATTTATCATGGTATGTTATTATTTGAAATGGAGATTTAACCCTATATTCAGTCCATAGTACTTATTTGCATGCAAACGTGGAGCATACAATCTGATCATCTCTATATATAATCTCAAACTGTCATCTTCGAGTTGTGGTTGCCTTATCAGTTGAACACTGATATGTTCAAATGTAATTAAATGCCACATACCACACGGTTCCCACTCTATTCCTTGTTGTTTTCTTCCTCTCAGACCAAGACTCCAGGCTCAGAGGAAGTTTGCCCAGTCACAGCCCAACTCGCCCAGCACTACACCCGTCAAAGTCGCTGAGCCAGGTAGCCTGAACACCGGCCTGGCCACCGTGCCCTCCTCATCCCTCACATTGCTCTCCTCCTCATCACTGTCCTCCTCCATTCAAGACTTGTCCAGACGCAAGCCCAAGACGGAGGACTTCCTCACCTTTCTCTGCCTCAGAGGTAAGACAGAGCACAGTGGAGCAGATGGAGACATAATTACATGCACACCGACAAGCAGTAGAAGAGCTGGAAAGAGGTTGTTAAACAAGAGAGAAGCAGATATGTCTTGCTCTAATATTCGAGGGTTTCACACAGGTTTCTGCTACATATTATCACTGAGGCTGGACAACATTCTGCTACCGTTTAGGTGTCTTGGGATAGGCCTGCAATATTTAAGTGTTTAATAGCTGGGGTATGAACATGCTGAGTAACTGCCAAATGTCAAAGAGAAGCATTCCCAAGGCATGTCATATCGTACATGAGGCCCGGTGTTGTCGTGTGGTTTCTTTGAGATTAATTATCCATCTGAAGGGAAACCTAGACTGTGGTTAAACACTTTGCCCTGCTCTTTATTTCAGGCATCACACACATGCACACAAACATGCACATATAAGCATTCAAGAGTAAATACAAAAGAGTTAAGTCAAGTTTTAATCACATTCCACTCAGTTGTACACGCGGACAAAGCCACTGGTACATACTTCAAATAACTGCACTTGCCCAAGGCTAAGGTTATCCTGCATTTCATCAGCTTACACATCTCCCCCTCATACCTTTCAACAACTATCTGTCTCTTTAACACCCTGCCTATCACTTTCTACCACAGCAGCTGTTGTGCATAGAGTACTTGCACCCTACACCCTACACTACAAATACCACACAGGTTCATTAACACTATGTAGCACATTTGATGTCAAATGAACTGTAAAAGCCATGGCAGAGCAATTAGCAATTTGGTGTGTGTGTGTGTGTGTGTGTGTGCGCGCATTATGGACAGCAACATTGTTTTTTGTTAGTGCCTGAACAGGAAAGCCATTTGGATTAGATGCAGACACTATCACACTCCTGAATAAACTGCATGTGCATGTTAACTTGTGTATTTAAACATTTTATTTCTGTGATAGAATAAAAGGGGGGTCATAGTCAGGACCTGAATAATAATTAAAAGGAAGTTTGTGGTAATTTTCTCAAGCAACCTTGACTGTGACTTCTCTCTGTTATCTGAGTGTCATCCTTTTGTTGAATATCCTGTTCACCTTTTCTTTTTTTTTTCTAACACACCAGAATGAACTCATTTGGAAGACAAAACCTCTCGCTTCAGATTAATTTACCATTATCATTATTAACCTCTGTCCGTTTCAAAAAAGTAGGCTAAAGATTTAGGGGAGGCAAATTTAGATTCAAGTCTGTTGGGGCTTGATGGCTATACGTTTCTGCCCTGATGAGAAAACTCCTATTATGGGATATCATCTTAACCTTACAGGGCTCTTTCAGGGACATATAATTGGAGGTTGCTAAAACTGGCTGGATCCTTCAGTGAGAGGGGCTTTAATTTGCATATATAGGCCAGGATGTTACATATAATGTACCATATTCTTTGAAACTGAGATTATTCAAAGACTAATCCCAGTCCTTATGTATGGTGTGTTAAACTAACAAGGTGCAGATGATTGGTCCTGAGTCAGTTTTGCTGCTTTTTCTCTTTATAATTGAGGTTGGGATTGATGCTTTGCAAGCTGATTTCTCATCCTTGTGTGTGAAAACACTTCTGTACTGTGCTGCTAATGCAAATTTTGGAGTGAGGCTGCGAGGCCAACAATTCAACCGTTTTCCACTGGGCTTTTTCCACTCTGCCACTCCCTGCATTACTGCTGTATTTATAGAACCGGTTTAGCTCTGTGTGTATATGCAGAGTGTTTATGTGTGTGTCTGTGTGTCTACCATCCATGCTGTGAAGATGACATTTTCCTGTGTGGGCTTTTTCTGCTCTGTTTTTCCCCTTGGCCTCTCATATGACCCATATGCTGGGACCCTTACCAAGACAGGGACATGGGATAATGTCAG
Source organism: Remorina albescens (assembly GCA_034769265.1). NCBI lineage: Eukaryota > Metazoa > Chordata > Actinopteri > Carangiformes > Echeneidae > Remorina > Remorina albescens. The sequence goes on along the minus strand of CM068492.1, from coordinate 14,289,563 downwards.
CAGAGCCCTTGAGGTTGCGTGTCTGTGAGTTGATGTGTGTGTTCGTGTGTATTCAAGCATGTGCACAAGGGAAAATCTGTGCTCACCATTGATGTTGCCCGTTCTAGCTTATCTCCTGTGTGCCATGCCATTGTGCGTATGTGCAATGGCATGTTTCACACCTTAAACGTCCAAGGTGTGTGACGCGACGCAGCCTATGACGATATCTATGTTACCCTGGTTAATCTTTTCAAAGCGGCTCAAGTCTTTGATATCATCTGAAACTCCCTTTAGGATTCTGATACATGTCTCTGGTGATCTGTCCACCACGCTAATTAGACTCCTTTAAGTCTGCTTCCAAAATGCCTCCCACAGATTTGTAAGATGTGCTATGAAAATCTTAAATCTACAGCGCCATTATTACCGTCATTCGATTTTGACTTTTTTTTTTTTTTTAAGTGATTTCTTAGATTCATCTCAGGTCAAACGTTCACAATGTGTACACATGCCCCTTACACACACACACACACTGTAGTATTTGCTTATCTTATCTGATAAACATTATGGCATTCACCCCAAAGGCTTCAATCCATCACTCATTCTGACAGGAACATAAAAGTAGTGAGACATATAAAAGATAAAGTGAGCAACAAAAATAGAAACAATTGTTGTGAAAGCAGAGCCTCTAGGTTCCTAGGTGTGGTGAAATTACAACTAACCAATTTGAGCTCGTAATTGATGGCATGTTACTCTTGTGGGGTTTGTTTCTTCATCATAATGAATTGGCTGGCTGCCACTGGTGGTGGTAGTATTGTTGGTGCATCCAAGGAAAAGTTATTTTTAATTCTTCCGGGGGGGAGCAGGGGGTGCCAGATTATTCCGATGCAATGTGGGAGTAACTGGACAGAGAAGTGAGAAGCAAGATATCTGTCTACTGTATAGAAGGATTCACAACATGTATGCTCACCACCCACACTGTCTAGGGCCTATATTCTGTATTTATCTCGCTGTTCATCTTTCCCTCCTGCAAACACACACACCCACACTCGCACACAAGCTGGAGTGCTCATCCCTTGCCTGTGCACTCAGATTGGTGTTTATGTGTGGTCCAGGCCTGTAGTTGGGCTGTTTATATCCATGGAGAAAGCCATTTGGGTGGTAGCCAGACAGTCTGCCTCTGGCCCTGTCTGCCTCTGGTAACCCAGAGGGTGTAGTGCTGCTGCTGGTAGGATGGGGGCAGCGTTGAGTGTGATAGAATTGGATTATGCGCCTGCACCACATCATCTTCATCATCCAGGGGTTTCATTTCAGATTAAAATAACCTGCTATTTACATTGAAAGCCCAGTCATTCTGGAATGAGTGTCTGGATCTAAACTGCACTAATTATACGGGGTTGTTGCTTGCCTTCTAATCTTCACTTAACTTTTTTAAGCAAGTATTGATTAAAAAAATATTTAACAATGTCTGCCTGCCTTTGTCTGAGTCATTGTCTTGTTTTATGCATGTGGAGAATAAATTACTTGCCCAGGTTTGTTCTCAGTGGGGCAAAAATACACAAATGTGCACACACTCCCACACACGCACACATTGACATAAATGAGATAAGAATAGATTAGGGGGTAGATAAACAACTGTCAGCACATACACTCCTAGAAATGAGTCTCTTGCATAAAACTAATTTCCAGAAGCGAGATACTTTTTTTTCTGTGAATTTTTCTTTTTTCTTTGTTTAGTGTGTATGCGTTTGTGTACATTTGCACCACTGCTGTGTTTACCAGTTTGCCCTCAGGGCCTTCCCCCATTTCTGCCAGCCCCAGTGATGTTCACGTCTCTCTTGGGTTCAGTGAGGCCAGCTTCTCTGTTCTGCTTATGTAACCCTAAAGCTCTGACCTAGTGAACCAAAGACCTGAGATTCCAAGTATACGTTTGCACGTGTGAGATAAATGTGGAATTAAGGGAATTATGCTCGGGTATGCCAATCGGTGTAGTTAGATTGTTAAATCAGATTTTGCTCAATGGTATTTTTATTCTCTGACAATCCTGTTTAACAGGAAACATGTTCCCACTCCTGGGAATAGATTTTCAAGTCCAACAGCTACTCGTGTGTCTCTCCAGTGCATTGCTGCTGTGACAACTGAAGTTCCCTCAGGGATGAGGTACTTTACTCTCCCTCTAATATATGCCTGCTGTTTGATTAAAATCCCAGAAACTGTTTGTGTAGATTTGTGACTTTCCTGTCACTGATGATGCCATGTGCGAGTTGGTGGTGCAACACTGGCTGATCTGCATTCTTCTCGCAGAGCAGCACCACCGTTTGTGGGGTTAATGGTTTTGCTGACATCCAGGAATATCAATTGGAGACATAATCCTTTTCTGTCTCTCTGTTTCTCCCTGATGAAGAGTTTTGGCAGAGCTTAGCTGTAGAAGATAACTTTTCTTCTCCGTGCAAGAAAACCTACTTTTGTCCAACCTTCTCTTAAAAGCTGCCCTTGCACTTCCTGTGCGCACATGTAGCATTTTGTTCTAAGTCAGCACGTCCATATGTCCCCATGGCAGCTAAACCCTCTTGATTGACTATTTAAAATGTTCTCATTGTTTCAGTTCTAGTTAAGGGGACAAAAGAGGGGTATCTAGAGAATGGAGGGTTTGTAATTATGCCCCTCCACCACCCAAAGCCCCGTTAAAAATGACAATCCTAATAGACTCTTTCAGACCTAATTATGATTTGTCTGCTGTTGGAATGAGGTGGATGAAAAGCCAATGTAATTGGGGGATTGGGCTCAAGCCCTGTTGGAGATCTTGAAGAAGGACTGAGTTGTGTTGTTTATTTATTTATTTTTTTATTTTCATTATACATGTTTGTGTGTGTGTTTTCTAGGCGCAGATGGATTCAGGGTCTCTGGGCCGGAGATGGGTTCTGTAAATCTCTGGTATCTGCCCCAGAAGTATTGCTGCCATTCCTGTAGTCGGGATGCAAGTGGTCAGTATTTGACCACTAGATGTGTTTGGCAAGCTCACTCTGTCTCAGTCTTTCTTTTTTTCCTCTCCCATCCCCCTCTCTCCCAGAATCCAAGTTGGTCTCATTGTTTTTATTGAATGAATCAGAGGTTGTAACATCTGTGTTGGTGTGTTTGGCCCTAATCTTCTACCATTTTGCTGCTTTAAAAACAGCATGTCTTTCTTTCTTCTCATCTTAATTGTTTTTTTATATCTTCCTCATGTTACACGTTTCCAAGTAGACCTGTAGGGACCTTGTATTGAATGCATTTAATCCCAAATCCTCAACTTTACCTTAGCTGGATGAAACCACTCTAAAAATTCACAAACTGCTTTGTTTGTACATTTGCACTTTCCTGCACCCCGTCAAACAAACACCCACTCCTCCCTCCATTTCTGCTCCTGGGTGCCCCTGAGGTCTGTTTGCCATTGGCCTGCTGACCCCTGTCCAGGGCAGTAAATTACAGCCATTTAGCTAATGAAGCAAGTCATTAGAAGCTGATTGGGATGGTGTGTGTGTCGCCTCTGCGTGTTTGTTTGGTCTAAAAGTGGAGCGTTTGTTTGCTCTGTTGCCAAGATAAATGAGGTGTCTTTGCTGTGTGATTGTTCACGGGGCTGCGCATCTTTAGGTGCAGCTGGGGCTTTTTCTTTATGCTAGTTTATATGTGTGTCGTCCACTGGGAAGAATCCATAGAATTAGACCTTCCATCAAAGTGGCACTGCCACATGGGCTCAAACTATTCTGATTATTTGAATCCCACTTACAATGCTGTGACACAAGAAACAACGGCAACACACTCTGACTCATGCTGTTTTCAGACCTTCCCACTAATCAGATATGGTGGAAGAATCTCTCCCCACCTACAGGGCAACAGCCCCTCCCAGGACATTGTACCCTGGATTATGTAAAAGCGACACGTCGCTGTTTTCGAACAGGTATTTTTTTACCCTATAGACTTCCCTTTGAAGTTAAAAAGAAGAGGCAAAAACTCCATTAATATCTGCTCAGGGAATCTGCTGCTACTACACATTTTTCTCTTTCAAGCTCTCTGAGGAAATAATTAAAAACTGGCAGAGCTGCTGTGTGAAACGTGTGATCCAAAGCACAAGAGTTATTATCACCAGCCTCTACTTTTTAGTGTTTGTAAGGCTTTGGAATGAGTATAATATTTAAACTAAGCTTGCAAAATAAATGGGGAGTAACATGTGGTTGCAACACATCCCCCCTAACTGGCCAGTAATAGTTGCACCCTTTTCAAAGCTGTAGTAAAAAAAGAAATGGAATTAGGATTTCAGTATGCTAATTATTTTATGTTCTCATCACAGAGGGAGAAATAATGTGTTAAATCAACGTAATTTATAAAGTTTGTTGGTACAGCAAGAACAGAGCTTTTCAAGCTTTAGTGCTCCCATGTTCTATCTTCCAGACTTCTGTTCTGCAGTGGAGGTTATTTAAAGAGTAATGCTTCGTGATTCAACAGCACTCTGTGTGGTTCTGGTTAGCAGCAGCTAAGCCTTGCACTGCATCTTCTGCTTTGTCATTAGAAAGCCCAGGCTTAGTCAGGGTGTCATTTAAGTACTGCGTGTATCCATACACACGGAAACACACACTTAAGCACAAATGCTCAGTGTATCCAAAGTAGCTATTTGCTGTGGTGTTTGTGTGTCTTACACAGATATTGATTACACAAGCCTGGTAACTAAACAATTACTCCCACATTCCCTTAAACGTAGATCTTATAAAACTTGTATAGTTATATAGTTGCACCGCAAATTTTCTGTCTTGTTCTAATATTTAATCCCTTGTATAAATCTCTGAGAAAATTCAATTATTTTCCTGTCCTGATGCTTGTGTTATCTTTACATTTTAATGAGTCAGCTTAAAATTGTATTGAATGTGTAAAACCAAAGTCTTCATCACTATCTAAAACAAGTGTGCCACTTAAAATAATTGGCTCAGCTAATTCTTTATTCACTCTGGTTCACTTTAAATATTCTGTGGAGCTTTATGTTGTTTAGTTGAATTCACCCTGTTTTTCATAAGCTTAGCAATATTTTAATTGATAAATAATCACACATTGCTTCCCATTAATGCCCTTTAAACATTGTAGCCCCTACAAGCATAATTAAAACCAAAGCAGTTGCTCACGCCAAGCAATCGATTTAGGAGGACTCAAAGGACTCACAAGTCTGTAAAATCCAGAGTTTCCTGCTCATAAACAGACCAGAATTAAACAAAGTTGTGAGGGATGCATAACCACACATTCCTGTTAACAGTCACAGTCGCAGAGAATAAAAATCATGAATCCTAATGGTAGAAATTGAAAATTATTTTATTAAATTTTGCTGACAGTTGCAAAATTTGTTTGTCACTCAAGGTCACGCGGGTTGTGTTTTCCTTTGTCGATGCTATATGATAGAAGGGAGGACTCATTCATTCATCTTCTACCACTTATCCGTTTCCGGGTCATGGGGGGTGCTGGAGCCAATCCCAGCTCACACTGGGTGAGGGCAGGGTACACCCTGGACAGGTCACCAGTCCATCACAGGGCCAACACATAGAGACAGACAGAGACCAACAACCACTCGCACTCAGACATCTGGACAATTTAGAGTCACCAATTAATTTAAACATGATGTCTTTGGATGGTGGGAGGAAACCGGAGTACCCGGAGGAAACCCACGCGGCACGGGGAGAACATGGAAACTCTGGTTTGGGCTGCACTTGAACTTTTAACTCATTTTATACTATAAAACTGAATGTCCAAGTAAAGGAAAATGCACACAGAGATGTTTACATCCTACTGATTTTCTTCTTGCAGTCAAAGTTGGGAGGCTCCACTAGAAGCTGTTTGTAGAACTTATTTGTGGCAAAGATCAGAACTGTGCTGAAATAATTTTTTGTGATTTTTCTGGAAGCACATTGACGCATGATGCAGTAAAATAATAATAAAAAAGCTGAGTGTTTTACAACTGTGCTCATGTATAGCATATATATTTTTATATTTCATTCGAAATATATAGAGCCAGTCACCACTGCTGTTTTACGAAAGGCTGCATTGGTTTGTTTTTATTCCTGCATCTGTATAACTGGAGCAGCTGTTTGGAGACCGATTTATGAGTGCAACATTATGAGATTTAATAACATAGCTTTGGGCTTTATGACCTTTTATGAGCATGAGAGTGTGTCTACATTCAGCTAACTGAGGTAACATTATAGGCTATCCACTGCCAAACACCATTTGCCTCCTTCCACTATGTATTGAGTTAGATTTTTCAGAGATGACAATGAAAGTGATTGAGTGTGACAGAAAAAGGAAAAAGAGAGAGCGTCAGTTTTCCTCTCCAATAGGGGGAAAGATTGACAGTAATCCTGTTTTGGAAGAGTGAAAGCAACAGATTTGGGATTAGCTCAGCGGTAAAAAAGAGACTATTTGGTTTTTAAAGTAACTCTTTCACAGAGTTAGATATTAGAGCACATGTACAGTATATATGTCTCAATAAAACTGTCAACATTGAGCCTCTCTGTGGGAAGATGAGTTGTTATATACTCCTAATGCCCTGACTTCAGTTGCAGCTATCACAATGTGTTACAAGTCATCACCTCCCTCTCCCTCTGCACCAGTGATTTGTGCGAAGCAGCACCTTTAGCACTAATGTGACACAGTGGCATTTACAAAACATTGGTAGCAAGGAACCAAAAAATAACAGACAACGTGATACACAGTAGGAGCAAAGATCAAGGTCATGTGATTAATGATATTTCCAGCTTATCAGCCTGAGATTTCAGAAGTTGACCAAGGTTTGGCCTAATTCAGGCAAAGTGCAAAGTGCTGTTAAATCTGCTATGCAAATCATTCCAAAATTGTATGTTTGTGCGATTTTAAGTGTGCGAGTGAATGCAACAATGAAGCAGCAATGTGCAGAGCAGTTTAGAAAGCGTCAATAGGCCACCAGCTGGGATAATAACAGATGGGGGAAAAAAACAGCCGCACAATCACCATCATTCACGAACCCTTCAGCAAATGTCTATTTTTGCATTAATTTTTCTGCACTCATACATCAATGTTGATTCAACTTTTTTGTCTGAGATGAGAATGAAAATAATTTTTTTCCTACATGCACATCAGGCTCCCAAAAAAGGTGTATTGTGTTCAAATAGAATAAAATATAATTTTGACTTTAGATGCAGTAAGCCGCATTCTCTTATTTCAAATTGTCATTTTTTCCTGTTCTGTTCCATTCCCTCTCTCCTTCCAACTTACCTCTTCATTATTCATCTCCTCCTTTTCATCCACGTCTCTGCACTCAGGTTCATCGGCCCTACCCAGCAACATGGCCTATTTTGGAAGCTCCCAGGAGGAGGAGGACCTAGAGGAGGAAGATGAAGAGGAGGAGGAGGTGAGGAATGGCGGTGGTATCCACTCTCATGGCGGGGGAAGCAGCAGCCAAGCATTGGCCTCCTCCTCCTGCCATTCAACACCTCGCAAGGGCAAACTCCCCACCAGGCAGCCGCTCAATGGGCATGGTAAGGGCATGACTAGAGTTTGGAACAAAGCATGTCACACTTCTCCTGTCTTCACACACTGGACTAGGTACTGGTTTGGATTGATCTTATGCACCACTGTTGGTGTCTTACATGAAGGGGAAAAATAAAAAAGAGGAGTGAAGGAATAAGAGGAAAAGTTGAAGCACCAACACAGTAACTTCAGAAGAATGAAAAGATCTGCCGACAAAAGAGATTCAGACAGATAGTGAAAAATTTTGTGTATGTGTGTGTGCAAATGTGCAATTTGCTAAGTTTGCCCTGTTGTCCTCCACTGTGGAGATGGGGGAAGTCACATGGGATGGCGAGCAGCTCATCGACTCCTTCCAGCCTAATTAACACTTAGCTCACTAAGCCCTAACAAGGTGTTTATGCACACACTGCAACAGCTGGCCGGGGCCCTCCACTCATATACACACAATACAGTGACAGCATACATACACCCCTTGGGGCAAATAGACATTCGGATGAGTACACACACAGACATTTGTGCGTTAACATTTAGAAGAACACATGCATGCATTTGAGCCTATGAGAACAGACTCTTACATGATCCCAGCACTGAAGAGTATAAAAACAAAAATGCCTCAGAAATAGTTCCTGTTTTCCATTAATAATTTCACTCCTCAAGGACAAATTCATACTTTTATAACTCAGTCATGGATACAAATTGCTGTGTTTTTAACAATGGACATGTTTTTTTGCAGTGTTTAAAACATGTTTATTTAATATAGTCCAAAATATTCCCCCATGTGTCCCATCTTTATTTCCAGTGGCACATCATGTGTTTCTGATAAGATGTGTTGTAGTCTCCAATCCACAGTGTTTCTGCAGAGCTTTAGAGAAACGATTTTAACCTAGAGGCCCTCGCTCCTTGGCAGACTTTAGAGACATGCAATCCTTCCAGGCGTTCCCCTATGAAACAAGGGCTGGATTTCAGTTTCTCCTTTCCACCCTCCCTGACTCTCTGCCTCCCTTCTCAGTCTGTAGGATCACCGCCAGAAAGGTTCAAAAGGTGAATGCTTTGCTCAGCTCTTTCCTCTGTCATCCTCTCAAGTGGAATGTGGAGGAGGAGAGAAACTGGTGGGATTAAGAGAGAAAGACTGAGAGAGGTCCACACATTTCCTTGTATTGAACTCTCGTAGAACTGTACTCTGCCTTTGTGTGCAAGTTCAGAAGCGAAGTGCGTCACCCCTCCTCAACCCCCCCACATACTGACACTCAGAATTGCATATACATGTCTCTCATTCGCACAAAAACATCTGTAGCTGCTGCTCGTAACAAAAACTGTACACTTTGCATTTTGTATAAGGAGCACAAAAAGAAGGATAGCGAAACCTGTTTGAACAAATCCAGGCTTGTTGTGTGCATGAGGACAGCTTATTCTCCCTTCTTATCTCATATACCAACATTGTTTGCAAAGCAGCTTGGCGCCTTCACTGTGATATGCTAAATAAATAGATAAGGGGGAAATAAGCAGATATACTTTGTAGGGGACAATAAGAGATGAGGGGGTTAAGGACACAGGAATGGGCGTTTGTGTGCATATGTAGGTGTGGACACAGTCAAGACTGGGTCATTGCTTCATTGTTGAGACAGTGTTTATACTGTGTTGGATATCGGGCGCGCACACACACCTTAGGCCATTTTGTGGTATTAAGATTGGTGTCAAACGTGACACTTTAATATGCAGCCTGGGCTGCTTTCTCCTGCAGGAGCATGGTTATATGGGCTCTTAAAGAGGAGGAGGGGAGGAGGTGGGGAGCAGCTGAGGAAAAGGAAAATAGACTTAGTGAAGGAGAGAGAAGCGTCTTATTCAGGGAGGTAAAGAGAGACTCGAAGGGCCCTACATTGTAGGTAATTCATCAGTGCTCCATCTCTCCACTTCTCCCTCACTCGGCCATGTGCCATGCTGACATAGCTAAATTAAACAGCTTTTATTGGGCACAGTTTCTTGCTTAGCTCACTTCTCAGAATGTCAGGATTTTGCTCATTTTTTTTATTGAGCCTGGGTCTCCGGAGATTTGCAGACACTTACTTCTGGTTATGAGACCAGAGGCTTGAGACCACTGTCACATTCTAATGAATGACCAGCACACGTGAAAACTTTGGTAAAACGTCTTTCAGCATTAGCAAATGATTGTCTCCAAACATTTAGATTTTTGTTGCTTTTTAAAAAAAAAACATATTATTATGCTGTATACTGCACATTCTCTATATATACTTACATCCTATTGCCTGTTGATATTAAAATGCTATGAAAATTAACCTTCATAAAAGCTGAAGAGAGCCACTGAAAGTGTATGTTAATTGCCTCATTCCTGTTCAACTTGCTTAACATCATCCCTGGGGACTGCTGTAGTCTATGTCCCATTTTGAACAGGTTCATTGACATGTAGCATAAAGACGTTTTCATGCACACCTTAAATCATGCATATTTGACTGATTGTGGGCTATATGTTAGCCAAAAGTCTCTCACTCCAAGGTCTGTGTGGGCTTTTCCATTTGATCGTTGCGGTTTGGTGCCGGGAGACTCCAAGCCATTCTGCACAACAGGATTGCATTGGCATAAATAGACAGTAGCTTGAAAAAGCACAGCATACGTTCTTTCAAGGGCATTTATGTGCTTGATACCTGATAGGAACTTTCAACAGTATAATATTTTCATAACTGTGGCTTAATTTATTTATTTTTTATTTATTTTTGACCAGTTATGAACATAAAGAATTTTACAGGAGCTGGCATAACTTGCACAAATGTATGAAAAGGATTATTCCTATATTTCAACTGAGAGCTATGGAAACCTTTGTAGCCAAGTCTGTCTTGTTGCCTCCACACTCCTGGTAGAGTCCTACACCCAAGAGGAATCCAATACCGACTACATGCCTGATTTATCAATTCATCTCTAAATCTAAGCAATAGTTTTCTTCTGACACAGATTCTAGTCAATGTCATTTCAGCTCATTTCAAATTTTTCACAGCACCCCCTGTCTTTAAAAACCTCTTCTCCTGTATTATGCATAAGTCACAAAACCAACACATTTCATTTTTTCTCTTTCTCTCTCCCTCCAGTATTCAACAGCCACAGTAAAGCAGGGACTAGGGAGAGTCCGAGGCCTAAGGCAGGAACCCACTGCAAGGATGCACCTGCCCCGCCACTGCCACCCCCTCCGCCTCCACCTCCACCCCTCCTTAGGGAGCGCAGTGAGCGGGCGGAGGCACGGGAACATGCCAGGGAGCTGCTGGCCATGGCAAGCAGTCGAGCCTCAGCCAACGGACTGCTACCGAGGAGAGCTGCTGAGGAGCTACGCAAGCAGGTACTGGATTTGTGGAGTCGGGCAGAATCAGTAGCCGAGAAAAACAGTTTGACAGAAGATGGATCTGCTGTATAGTCAGTGAAAGCATTTGCTGTTTCTTTATTTACCTTTTTGGTGCCACCATATTTGGAAATGGCAAACACTAATACAGTTCAGTCAAGTCTTGGACTCTCTGCCATCTACTGACATCATCCTTACACACTCTAATACACTCTCACACTCTCAAGCCATCAAATACCCTCCCCTTTGATGGCATAGCTGTAGAGTACTGACAAAATATGCCATGGAAAGGAAAAGAATTAGTATGCGAGTATGTCCATAGCTTTCCCAAGAAGGTCTGTCATCAGTGGAAAGAAAGCATGTCACTATGATGCCATTTCTGCAGGTAAATGGTTTGTTGTGTCTTTAGAAACTCTGCATTATCAAGCTCAATGTGTGACAGGCTTGTTTTGCTCTCTCCTCTCTTTGATCTCATTTCCTCCTTTCCCCAGCTTCTCCCTTTTACCTTCCTTGCTGTGTGCTGTTCCTATCTTGTCGTTGCCTTTCCTCTCCTCTCCTTCCTGTACCCTTTCCTCTCCTCTGTTGTGTCTGAGAGAGTAATGGTTGTGTTTTGGCCTGCCGTGACTGCAGCTATATTTAGCATTGCTGGCTTGGGGCTGTGAAAGCCTGCGTCCCTCTTTGGTACTTAGCAGGTTTCAAGGAACCCCACTAAGTAAAAAAAGAGGAGTGGCTAGAAGAGATTGCGTAGAGGTGGCTTGAGTCAGAAAATGGTCTTATGATCTCACACTCAGGCACGATTGTCTTTGGGGGCGACACATTTCGTTCTCTATTTTTCTGTCATCCACTTTTACTCCTTTTTCACCCTTTCTGTGTTCTTCCCGTTTCCTCCCCTGCCTCTTGGTCCTTGTTGAATGCCAACTTCCAGGCAGTGTTGTTGTTGTTGTTTTTGTTGTAGTAGTAATGTTCTGCTGTGGATGCCAGCTCAGGCATGTGTTTTCAGGTTTTTAAAGTGGCTGGAATTGTCCAGTAAAACCAACAATGAATCTCAATGAGAACGACCGCCTGCCAAGACAAACTTCAGTCTTGCTTACTCGCCAGTCTTTGTTCTGTTGTACGTCCTCTCCACTCTCTTTTTTTCTTTTACAATTCACTGTTGGCACCCTGTGTGATTCTTTTGACTCCTCTCATACTGTGTACTATTTTGTTTTTCCTCCTGCACTCTCCTTCCATCTTTCTTCTTTCCTTTATATGTCCAGCTCTCTTGGCCTCATTCACTTTCTCTTCATGCTCCGCTCTCTCTTGCTCTCAGTCTCTGTTCCTGTGTCAAACAGACGGATCTTGCCCTTGACAACATGGCTCCAATCATTTGGAAGGATTAGTGCTTTTTTTTTCTAGCTCTCCCTCCAATTAGCATGAACAGTATGTGTGTTAACCATGTGTGTTCAAGACGTGCACACAGAAACACACATACACACACATGACCAACTGTGAAAATACAGGCTAAGCCATATAAAAGGTTAAGTGATTATGTAGCTGTAAAACGAACTACAGGTTCTGTGTGTTAAACCGAAGGGTAAAGGCATTACCATAATTCAATTCATCGTGATTCACTTCTCCCTAATTCAATACCAGCTTGTATCAACAAAATACATGCACCATTACAGGACCTTTTTATAAAACAATACGATTCCTGCTCTTTTAATTAAATACCAAAAGCAGGGATGTCAGCAAAGCAGCTGCATGTAGCAGCAGCAAGTGCAGGTGGGGTGTCCATGGCCAACCATTAAGCCGACTCGGCATCATTTAAAAAGGACTCTGCACTACTTTGTTTAGTTGTTTGTTTCCCTTATGCTATTACAACATGTGCAATGTTAAAACTTATTGCAAGCCAATTTTTATTTTATTTTGCTGCTGTATGTAGATGGGTATGCAGGTTTGCATTGTCGGCTTTATTAGTGCCGAGCTGTAGTGACCTTTCTTGAGCTGCTTAAAAGTCAACCTGACCATGGCTGCATCACATTGCGTCCCTAATAAGACAGCAGAGGGGAAAGAGGGTTTAAGCCGGATTTATGTCTCTTGGTCAAGGTGTTCCGCCACTCGCACTGTAAATGAGTGTAGCATAGGAATTGATTTATAGTTCAGCATAGGATTTAACCCACTGAATGTCATCACACCACAGTAACACATGATAGAAGTGTTCGATGCTATCAAACTGAAGAATGCATTCTTCATATACCCTTACTTATGATGTTGCATTATTTCATGGTGATGGAGGCAGACATGGTGAAGAAAGGGCTTCCACATGAGCTGCTTTTGTTAGATTTTTTTTTTCCCCCCCATTGTCTTCACTGTCGGCAATCTCTGCCAGCATCTTGAAGAAAACACAAAGCTGACCAGTCTGAGCTTTCTACCACATGGTATCTTTGTGTTCCTCATGTATGCTTACACTTACAGAACCTCTGAAATGTCCCATCAAAGACTGTGTGTGATTTTTTTTTTTTTTTTTTTTTTTTTTAAGCTTCATAAAAGTGAAATCCTCAATCAGTCATCATCATAACAATGCAGTAAACATAATAAAGTCATGTGCACTATTATAGTTAGTCTTTTGTCAGTCAGCAGGGCTTTTCAAAGATTAAACTTTCTCCTGTATTCCACCCCCCTCCTCCCCTTCTTCAGGCCAGCTCCTGCAGATGTTGCCTGTTAAAAATCTTCCTGCCAGGCCTCAGCTGGGCTATAGCAACACATGATGTCATCTAGACCCACCTCCCTCTCCCTCCCGTTTTGCCGCTCACGTGCGACTGATATCCACTCCAGAACAGTCTCTGGCTGCCTGTGTGTGCGTGTGTCCTTTTCATTGTCTTTTTGGTCTGTTCATCATCCATTTCTGTTTGAATCATCTGCCAGTGGCTCTGGTGACAAGACTGAACTTATCCTCTTATTCAATTCTTTATTTCTTTTTTCCTTCCCTCCTCCTCCTCACCTGCCTTTTTATCCAGCTGCTTTTCTCTCATGTAGTCATCACTATCTTGCCATCCTCATTTTCCACCACACCAAATAACTGAAGGGAAAAAAGTGAGTGAGATTTTAAGAGCCTCTTTAAAGTCAGCTGGTCCACTGAGCCCTCCTGTGGCAGGAAGTTGTCACGACAGCGGGTGTCCCTTGGACTCCACGCTTTGTCAGCAAACTGTGGCTGGATAAATATAGCAGCTGTCTGGACAACTGCTGCTTTAGCAGTTAGTTACTCTTTTAGCGTCAGCGGAACACTAAATGCACACACACGTTGGAATTTGTATAGATTGAGGCAGATAAAACAATAAGAAATAAGTGAGATTATGAGTCAGATTGGAAATCTATTCTTAAATAAATAAAATCATTGTGAGTGAGCAGCCTGTTTTGCAGCACTCGCTGTGAAACCTTTCTTTATCCACAGATGTTGCTGCTGCATTCTCCCCTTCAGTCTCTTCACCCTTTCATTGGTTCACTCCTTCACAAACATGCCTTCTTTCCTCACGAGGCTCATCACCATGCCATGTCATCATCAAGGACCTGTGCGTGTGTGTGTGTGTGTGTGCGTGTGTGCGTGTGTGCGTGCACTGTGTGAACATATATTTTGGAGGGAGTGATAGACAGAGGCAGGGTTAGGTTTCAGTCTCCCGTTATCTTTTAATGGCCTGGTCTTTGTGTCGGCCCCCTGCCACCTGAGACGAACACAATGCAATACACATGCACAGGCAAGTGTGACAGGAGAGTCCTTCAAAGGCAAACTTGTCAATGGGCTGGCTGTACCCTCCCTCCTGTGATTAATAACTCCAACTCTCCCATCCGCCTTCATTTCTTGTGTCAGTGATTTATTTCCAGCTTGTCTGCACAAACAGTGTCACCCATACTGCAGATGGTCGGCAGCAACACATGATCATCAATGTGAATTTGTATGTTTTCTAATAACAATCAAGAAGTGTCAATAAAGTGTCTTTGCTTACTTTAATTTAGAGATTTGAAAAAGCAAAGCTACTTTGCTTTTCTTTCATTTATTACCAATATTGGATTATGTACAACACGAAAAACTTCAGAAACATGGGCTTTACTTTACGAGAGTCCCTAACAATCTGTCTTCTCTCACACAACACACGCATACCAGTCAAAAAGGAGGGAGCCATGGAGAGAAAAGTGGGAATGAACCCCTGGCAGCACTAAAAGTGGGTTATGAAAAACATAGATGAGGTGGGAGAGCCCTAAGAAATGAATACAGGCTGTAGTGGATGAAGAAAAGAGAGAGAGAGAGAGAGAGAGAGAGAGAGAGAGAGAGAGAGAGAGAGGAAAGACTAACACAAAATGGAAAGACAGACAGAAATACACAGTGGTTTCTAATATGCACTGAAGCAGCTGTAAAGCTCCATCCACTGAGGGAGAGAGTGACCATGTTTCTTCCCACAGCTGTATCCAGTGAGCTGGCTATGGAGCCACACAGCACTACCAAACTTTAGTATGACAGGGGTCTCAAAGACTTCACACACACACACACACACACACTGGGTGAAGCTTTATTTATAGCCCAAAACTTGAATTATAGTATTCAAAAAAACCCATAGCAAATAAAAGGCGGTTTTTTTGGTACTCCAATAGGAATTTATTCCATCCCAACGACCCCACCTCCTACCTCATACTGTCCAGCCATCTGCTAGCAGAAACCATGAAGCCATCCTGCGTTCCCTCTCTTGTCTACCGTCTTTTTTTCTACCCAGTTTTAAATGTTGTTTATCTCAGTGTGTGGTTTTAAGCTGCGTTTTATAGGAGTGTACTGCATTTAAAATACAGTAATCCAGATAAATTGTTGATTCTCGAGTTTCCATAAATAGCTTGAGCCAAATGTTTTACTGCACAGCTGCAAGCTGAATATTTGCCTCGTCATTGGATGCCTGTGCCACAACATGCATGTTCTTGCTACATGTTGCATGAGCAGTCAACAGCAGTTGTGATATATGGCCATCTAATGCGCTCCATCCCTCTCCTGCTGTTTGTCTTTCTCGTAGATCTCTAAAGTGAATGGGCTGACGCGGGCGGGCTCGGCACAAGCTGTTGGTGGTGCCAAAAAGAGTCGCGACTTCCGACTGCCGTCCAAAACTGTGAAGAAGTACACAGCCACTGTGTCCAAGGGCCACGTCACTTACACCAAAGCCAAACAGAGAGAACTGGGCAAGAAAACCAAACTCAGCAGCAGCAACAAACACAACAGCGCCGCCTCGGCACCATCGTCAGCGAACAATCACAATCAGCACAGCCAGCCAGCAGCCAGCAATGGGCTGGCCAACTCAGGAAAAGCAGTGGCACCAGCCCACCACAGCAATGCAAAAACCCGCAAACAGGTGCTACTATCCAATGGGCTGCACAATGTGGCTGCCGGTGCCCGCCTCAACGGGAGGCTAAATGGGCAGCGGCACAACACCCTGGCCAAGGAGGACGGGCAGAGACAGTGCCAGCAGGGCCAGGGGGAGTGTCCAGGTCGAGAGGGGCTGCGTAACTCCAAGCGGCGTCTGGAGGTGGTGCTCAACTCAGTGGGGACGGGGGTTGTTGAGCAGAAAGCCAAAACCACTGGCACTGAGGCGAAGAAGGCCAAGCTTCAGCCGACTCCTCTGGAGACACGCAGCAGCAGCAAGAAGGTGGCCAATCAAGAGAAAGCTGCTACGCAAATCGCCACTTCTACCACTCCAATTTCTAATGGACATGAATCGGAAACACCTTTGTCTCCTAAACCAACTCCGCCTGTTACCCCACCTCCCACCCCCCCTCCTCAGCGAACTCCAACTCCCGCTACACCAGCAGCCAATACGGAGCCGGTGAACCAGCGACCTAAGCGGGCATCAGCCGGCAAGCTGATGTTGATACGACAAGCACAGCAGCAGCAGAGCAGGTCTCACGGTCGGAACTCCTCCTCTTCTTCTTCCCCCTCGTCAGGCCAGAATCACTCACAGAACCCCAGTCGTGCCAGCACTACCTCAGACCCCCAACAGACCTCCGTGTCCTCCTCCACCGCCTCCTCTCTGCTTCCTTCCACCAACAGCCCCGGACAGCTCAAACCAGCTGCGCTGCGACCCGCCGAGCGTGACAAGGAGTGGGAGCGCGAGAAGGAGATGACGCGCCAGAAGGAACGTGAGCAGGAGAAGGAGTGGGAGCGCCAGCGCAGTAGGCCGGAGGGCTGGGCGGCGCTGGGCGAAGTCCCTGTCTTCCGGCCAGCTCCGCGGGAATTCCAGGACCCCCTGGTGTACTTGGACGCAGTGAGGGAACAGGCTGAAGCGGCAGGAATGTGCCGCGTAGTCCCGCCTCCAGACTGGCGGCCAGAGTGCAAGCTGAGCGAGGAGATGCGTTTTGTTACACAGGTGCAGCGGGTCCACATGCTGGGCCGGCGCTGGGGCCCCAACGTGCAGCGGCTGGCCTGCATCCGCAAGCACCTCAAATCTCAGGGCATTACCATGGACGAGCCGCCTGTCATTGGTAAGTGACACACAGTAAATATCAGTCAACACAAAGCACTCAGAACAACACAACTCAAAAATAAATAAAAATAAATAACAAAGCAATAAGCTTCAGAGGACCAGAGCTGGAAATAAACCCAGAAGTGTCTCTCCAAACCGAGGCCTCCTCTCAGTCCTGTTCACACAAACCAGAAGGAAATAATTTCTTATTACCTTCTGAGCATGCAGCAGTTTTTAATTGTTTTTGCAATCCCTCTTGGTTATATAAAGTACTGACAAAAGCAGCCATTAAGCCAATATTGCCATTTTCATTGGTATGAGTGGTGTGCAGAAAGCTTCCGTGGCACCCTCCCTGATTTTATCTTCCTCTTTATAGTTGACAATAATAATGTGGAAAAACTTGGCGTGGGGCCTGGCAGGCTGCAAAAATAACATTTCCTCCAGATTGACTTGTTACCTTCCATTTCTAACAATGACATCAGCACTTTATGAACATTTAAACAGCCCACCTTCACACAGACACTGTGTGTATGTGTAAGCATGAGTTTTTGTAAATGAGCCCATCGATAGAGATACTGTGCCACTGAACTGTAATAGTTTTCTCTTGGTTGGTGTGTTGTGTGGCATGTGTTTGTTGTGCTTTGTGTGTAGCATGTGCATACAGCTGTGTAAAGATATGCTGAGTGTGATACAATTAAATGCCCTTTAGCCAGAGAAACATGGCAGCCGGTGACCCACATTGTGGTGGCTTCAGCCAGCGAGAGTGCCCCTGTTTCTAATAACTTCCTTTACTGTGCAAAGGAAGCCAGTTTTACTTTAATAGTAATTTGTGTTTCGGTTTGGTGCTGTGATGGTTTAGAACATAGTTCACCAGCCCATTTAAAAGAAAACAGAATGGGCCAGTGGTTTGATATGTTTTTAGTTGAGACACATCCTCTGAATTAACCGCCCCTTTGTCCTTGTGCTCTATGCAGGTGGCTGTGAAGTGGACCTGTCACGTTTTTTCCAGCTCATCAACGACATGGGCGGCATGCAGCAGGTGATGGACCTGAAGAAGTGGACCAAGTTGGCTGACCTTCTGCGCATCCCCAAGTCAGCGCAAGACCGGCTGGCCAAGCTGCAGGAGGCATACCTCCAGTACATCCTTTCCTATGACTCACTCAGCGCTGAGGAGCGCCTCCGACTCCAGGCCGAGGTGCTGCAGGAGAAAAAGAACCTGGAGTTGCGCCGGGGCCCTCTGGAGGGTCTCATGGACTCCTCGACACCCAGTGCTCTGGTCCTGCCACGCTATGAGCCCAAGAACGGGCTGGTAGGTGGGATAGTGGGAACAGGACACCAGCGCACCAATGGAGTGTATCACCATCTGAAGGAGCTGGAGGCTCAGGTCAAAGCGGGCCGGCGCCGGCTCTTCGCTCAGGAAAAACAAGGCAAAGAGGACAGGCAGCATGGAGAAGAGCAGGAGGAGGAGGACAGGGGCGTCCTCAATGACCAGCACAAATGTATTTACAAGGTGAGGCTGAGCGAGACACATGCATGCAGACAAGAGGCATGTAAGTCTGTCATTTTTATTATTTTCATGTTTTTTCTTTATGATTTTTATTTTGTGTGGTTTTATGATATTTAGTCATCAAGTACTGTTAACTTTTTAGGGACTGGGTAAAGGTCAGTTATTCATTAGAGCATTTACTGTGTAGTTTCATTAGCTGCGTTCGCATGAGCAGTAGCACCAGGGTGTATACACGTTACTTGTCCGTCTGCCTACGGTCAGTAGTTTGTTTGATCCTGTTTATCAGGATTGTTTAATTCCTTCAGTCTAACAGGTTATTAACAGTATCCTTTAAATAAATGCAGAAGTAGTATTTGTTTTAATGGTCTGACTGTTTGAGGCTTGTTGACGGAGCCAGAGCAGCTTTCAAAGGCATCATTACCACTCAGCCAGATTTCTGCCATCTCATGACTATCTGAAAGCAAAAGTCACATGAGGTGGAAATAGTCTGAACCTTAAATATTGTGTGTGTGTGTGTGTGTGTGTGTTTTGGTTTCACTGTGCCAATCCATTAGCAAGAGCATTAGGCATCATGACTCTGTAAGCTGTGCTACAACACTCTGGTGATCCTTGGATGAAATGTTACTGAGGTGTTTACTGCAAAGATATTCATTTCCATAGCAATTATTATTTAGTTTCCTTTGTAGTAACATCTTGCTGTTACACGTCAGAATTTCTGGTTCAGAAAAGTAAACATAGGAGGTTTGCACACAGAGTTACATGCATCGGTGCCATGTAGCTGCACTTCAGAGAACTGGTTCTTGGTGTGAGAGAAACTGGCAGCAGTTTTTCTATCTTGCACGTCTTGTGGTTTTTAGCTGCATGTGTGTGTGGTAAGGTGGTCAATAGTTGTGCTTGTGTGTGTGTGTGTGTGTGTGTGTGTGTGTGTGTGTGTGTGTGTGTGTGTGTGTGTGTGTGTGTGTGTGTGTGTGTGTGTGTGTGTCCGCATGTTTGCAAGCTCATGCACATTAAACGTGTCCCCACCTCCCCAGCCTGCAAGCAGCTGTGTTGTTTCTGGCTGGCTGAAATGTATGTAGGTCAGGGAGGGGTAAGCCCCCGAGCCAGCCCTTCCCCTCACCCTCGTCCTACCCTCTGGAAATCCCGCCCTCTCCATTTCTCTCCACCCTTGAATCTGGCTTTCTCCCCGTGGCTCCTCTCCTTCATGCCCTCGCACTCAGCCATCTTCCCAGATCTCCTGTCCTCATACCCAACCCCTCTCCCCTTGGGCACTGTCTTCTTGCCAAACCCTACACCAACACCCCCCGCCAACCCCCCCCCCCCCCCCCCAGGCGCACATGTATACACTGACTGATCAGTTCTTTGTATATTTACATCCATGTGTGCAAACATGTACAGCCCAAAAGGAAAATTCAACCCACTTTGATAAAATAAGGATGTTGGCCGTTTGTGTGCATGTATTTTCCGCAGCATCCTGAGAAGGTGATGCAGTAAAGGTTTCATTGCGTTGGGCAATACTCCACCTATTTTCAATCTGGATCCCATTAGATTTTTTTTTTTTTTTTTTCCCCTCCTCCATATTTCTTTGGTAACTAAATCTCTCTGAATGAACTGAGATATTGTCAACAGACCTTTGACCCAGTACAGTTCACAGACACTTGAGTTATAGAAGTACTATTCAGTGTAGTGACATGTGAATGGCTGTCACCATGCTGACAGGACAGGATTGTCCAAATATAACCCATCAGTCGTCTCTGAAAGTCTGGTTTGTATGCATTTTTCATCAGGAGTAGCCCCCAAGAGGAGGTTAGATTTCACCTTTTCTATCAAGAGAACAAAGTGCACGTCAAGGATATAATTAACTCTCATTACATCAGAAAAGGCTCAGATAAATGCTGCTGCTGACTGGCCCGGAGGACAGGTTGTCATCGCTTACTAGGTCAACACTTTGCTGTATTATTTAACCACATTATTTTACAACTTTGTAGCCATTATATTAATAAATATAGAGCATTTGCTCACAGAAGAAGGAAGAAAAACAAAAAGAAAAAGACAACTTTTCACTGTGAGGATAAGAAATTCGCAAGGTGACATTTCAGCAGGGGCCATACATCCTCAGGCCTCAGCCATCAGATTTATGGCCACCGTCAAAAGTTTCTGTGCAGCATGAATGTCAATGGGAGAGAGTGTGAAGAGCCTGGGAAATGTATCCGTGAGCGTGCACAGAGGTGACGGCTTATAGAGAAACATAAATACACACGTACAGTCGATGCGTTTCTGTGCACGTTCATGGGTGTCTTTTGACCGTAAAATTTTGTGAAGAAAGACATCTTGCAGGAAAGAGAACTCAGAATGGCTTGGTGAATATTTTCTTTGCAAATTTTTTATTTACACTCATGGCTCATTTTTCCTATGCTTGTTTTTCAATGACTCAAGACCCTTTGTATGTTGAGGTGCCTGGCTTTTTTCTTTCTTTTCTTTATGATGCTGAATTTTTATTCGTTGCAGGGGAAATCGGTGTCTTTGACCAACTTCTTCAGGATAGCCCGGAACACCATGACCATGTGCTTTAACAAAGAACCAGGAGCTGCTGAGGTCGAGGTGAGCGTGCTGACATCTTTATTAAACTAAAGCGACTGAAAGTGGCTCAGCTTTAAATTTATGATACCGGTGGAATCACCTGAAACCTGTGTCTTGTTTCATGCATTCTTCTGCTTGTCATCTTCGTTGTTTCTTTTTTTACCTCGCAGCAAGAGTACTGGAGGATTGTGGAACAGAGAGACAGCCATGTGGCAGTGCATTGTGGGAAGGTGGACACCAGTACACATGGTAGTGGTTTCCCCACAGGAAAATCAGAGCCATTTTCAAAGTAAGCAGCCCTCAGACTTCACAATGCACTCATTCGCGTTTGGATGGACCAGTCTGCCTGTGTTCTTGACCTGTTGATGATCGTTTTCCTTCTCTTCACCGTAGACATGGATGGAACCTCACTGTCCTCCCTAATAACTCTGGATCCATTCTGAGGCATCTGGGTGCTGTGCCTGGTAAGAACATAACCTCAAATAAAGAAAGTATAACCTTCACCTAATAATACAAGTACTAATAATCTATGCCCCTTTTTCTGTCTCCCTGTAAACCCATCTGTCTCTTCAGGGGTGACCATTCCCTGGCTAAACATTGGCATGGTCTTTTCTACCTCATGCTGGTCTCGAGACCAAAATCGCCTTCCATATATTGATTACTTACACACTGGTGCTGATTGCATTTGGTAAGTACGCTCTCTCCTCGGCATCAACTGGTAATTTTTGTGCATGATCACACAGTAGAACCTGCCAAGAACAATTAGTAAAATTCAACAAGAGAGCCAAAAGTCTTTTCCATCTTCTATTCCGCAGGTATTCTGTCCCTGCTGAGGAGAAGGCTAAGCTGGACAAGGTGGTCCATACACTGCTTCAGGCCAATGGCACCCCGGGACTAGAAATGTTGGAGAACAATATCATGGTCAGTGTTTTGTTTTCTTTCGTGTGTATGCAAAGCCATTAAGTTTTGTTGCAGTTGCAGAATTGTTAACCCCTTTTTCTTTTCCTGCATTTCTTCCTTCTTTGATTGTCCAGATCTCTCCAGAGGTGCTATGCCGTGAAGGTATCAAGGTTTACCGTACGGTCCAGCGGAGTGGCCAGTTTGTGGTCTGCTTCCCCGGTGCCTTCGTCTCTAAAGTGTGCTGTGGCTACAGTGTCTCAGAGACAGTGCACTTTGCTACGCCGCACTGGATGAATCTGGGTTACCAGGCAGCAAAGGTCAGCATATGAATTGGGGTTGACAGAGCAGCAACTAGGTCCATATGAACGTATAATAACATGACATGTATGTATGTATATGTGTAAAATAAAATGTGCAATAATGTATGAAAAATATGTCAAATCAATCTCTTGGGTTTGTTGGGAATGAATATTACAACACAACTGCTTGTTTTGTTTTGTACTTCCTCACAACACTGGCCCCCTGTGGAAACAGCCAGTAAAGCTCTGATTTATGTAGAGTTGATTGAAAGTGAAATGGATAAATGAACTTAGGACCTGGAGCTTGATTCTCTAATCAGCCAGCGTGTTGAACTGTGAGGAGTAATTGCACCCGTAAGTCTCCCCTGGAGGTGTATTTACATTTTTTATTTATTTTTTTTTTTATGATCATGAGCAAGCCTTTGGACCATTGCACCTCATTATAGCTGTAATAGAAGAGAAGAAAATGTTCATTACTGTCATTGTGGGCATTATAATGATGGAGGAACATATACCTTCAGCACTACCATCATATTCAAAGTCACAGAAAAGATTACTCTCAAGGGTAATATGACATTCATACAGTGTACTTTAGTGTGGTGTAATAGCTGAACCTTTTCTAACACACCTGCCCATCCATAACATTCCTGTGAGCATAATATTTTAGTAACACTCTGAAAGGTCAGGGTGTTTTTCCCCAAATTTTGGCCCAAATGAGGATGAAATTATTAGATCTGATTGGTCACAGGTCAAAATGCATGATACAAATATCTGAAACAATGTTGTTGATGATGAAGGGATGATTTCAGACGTCAGTGTGACATCATGATGTCATTAATCATTTTTGGAACTGTATGAAGCGGACACTTTTTAAAATGTATAACTTAATTTTCTTTGAATTTGGCTGGAATCAGCTTCATTGGCCAAACACACATCTGTCTAGATGAAATTGCACTAATACAGTAAACATAAAACAGAACAAGAACAAAGTCATGTTGCAAAAATCAGTTTTATTCATATATCTTAGGTCACAAAATTGAATCACTGAAAATATGTCCTTCACTACAGATATTAAGAGTCTGGACAGACGTGGATGTAAACAGGAGAGGTTCAACTATTGATCCAAGCGCACAGTCTTTGCACTCAAACACACTGAAGGACAATATAACTGTCAGAGCCCATCAGATACTCCACTTAGTTAAATGCCACCGACAAAACTGGTTTCAGAATGAAATAGTAATCTGCTCTGATCGTGTGTGCAGGACCTGAAATGTCGTCGTATAGCCAAACCTTTCTCCATGGAGAAGCTACTGTACCAGATCGCCACAGCCGAGTCGAAGAGGGACAACGGCCTTCTCCTCACCACCATCTCCGCCCTACTCAAAGACCTCAGGTAGGATGCACACATACACACACGCTTTATATTACATACATATTAATATACAAAGCTATTATAATACAACAAAACATAGCACTGTAAGTTCTACATCCTCAAGGGAAGCAATCTCTTTGACCGTTTCTTATCCTCTGCAGATACTGAGGAAGTCTCAGTCTCTGTTATTCCAAAGAGCACATCCACCTTAATATTTGTTCAGATTTTACATGATGGCAGCAAAGGTTGTAATGAGAATTTCTTTTATTTGTCTGATAGGAACATAGAGATGCGTCAACGGCAGGAACTTTACAAGGCAGGTTTGCTCTCCTCTGCTCGCTATGGCACACATGACGGCAGCCTCGGGCCTGGCGAGGGACGCAAAAAGCCCCGTGGGAAATGGCTAGCACTGGAGTCTTCAGAGAGACGCTGCCAGATCTGTCAGCATCTCTGCTACTTGTCCATGGTGAGAGTTAGGAGATGTGTGGACTTATTGTTAAAAGGCCATACTGACAGTTTGTACTGTTCCACACAGTGAGAAATAGTCTGATTCTGTCAAGAACTTATGAACCCCTTGATTTTATCCAAATCTACTTGCTAACTTTGTAAGTGGCATGATACAGTAGGAGTGGAAGACAAAGATTAATGGCTGGGTCTCTTTGTGTGCAGGTGGTTCAGGAGACTGATAATGTGGTCTTCTGTCTGGAGTGTGCCCTGTGCTATGTGGACAAGCACAAGTCCTGCAGAGGCCTTAAGATGATGTATCGATACGATGAGGTGAGCCTCTTCCGTTTGGTTCTGTTCTCGCTCTGTCCAGATGGGGGAGACATCGTCCAGGTTTACAGCGTTCATGGTATGTGGTCTCGAGGGGATTCATTTTCAATCTCTGTCTCTTTCTGTGTGTTTCCCACTCAGGAGCAAATCAACAGTTTGGTGAACCAGGTGTGTGGTCGGGCGATGTTAAAGAACAGCAACAGCGGTAGTGGTGGGGGAGTCATCGTGAGCGGCGGAGGGGAGCCCTGCCTCAACTTAAGCCCTTCCAAAGCGTCACCGGCCAAGCGAGGCCCTCGGAAGCGTGACACTGTGGAGGTATCCCTGCCACGCCTGTCCTCCAGCCACATGCCGAAGGCTGCAGCTGTATCCTGAGTGAGGGGGCGGGGGGGGCGGCACGCGCATCGATGTTGTACGTTAGGCCCACCACCTGCCCCACCCGTCCCTCTACTCCCCTCAACTCCCATGTTTTTTTCATAAAGCAGGATCATGAGCAACACCACACAATATTTAAAATCAATTGTTTTCAAGCTTTGAGAATCTCCTAACCTGACCTCAGCGCCCCCCCCCTCCAAAAAAATATTCACCTCCCCCCTTAGTACGACAGGCTTGTTTTATTAAAAAAAGAAGAAAAAAAAAAGGAAAAAAATAAGAAAAACAAGTTGTCTTTTTTGCACTAGTGTGAAAGAAGAATTTGTTTTCTGGATGATTTTTAGAGTCCTCCCCGTCCCCAACAACATTACAAGCATTAAGTGTAACGTTCACAAGAAGATCGGATGGTTTGATGGACCCTGTTTCACCTTTTACCTCCACCTCCCTTCATCCAAATGGGTTCCATTTGTTCCCTTTTTCTTGCATCACTCTTTCCGCCCTCCTTTCCCCCCTGAGACTGAACCACAGCCCTTCTCATCACACGTCACTCAACTGTGAACATGGGACGAATGAAAAGGTGGCCTTTTGTTTTTCCTCCCTGCTTTTTCAAATGAAAACGATATCAAGTAGTTACCCAAAGTTTCTCTCTGTCCTTCGTTTAAGGAAGAAGAGTTTTTTTTTTTAAATTGATTTTTAGATGTTTTTGATGCAACTCCTGCATAGTTTTTTTTTTTTTTTGTTTGTTTTTTTTCTTCTAAAGGGGGGTTGGCGACGCGAGGTAAAAACTTGAAAGACAGATGATGTTGGTTTATTCTTGGTTGTTTTTTTCAAGTTCTAATTTGAATTTTAGCTTTGTTTCTTTTAGGGTTTTTTTTTGTTTTTTTTTTGCAAGAAGTCTTCTGTGTACTATTTTATTTTGTTTTGGGGTTTTTTTTTTGTCATTGTGTGTGATATGTGGATTCATTGGTGGATGTGAGAGGTGGCAGAGCTACAGCTGCTTGACCTGTGAAAGGTCCCCGCTCACCTCACTTCCTGGTAGTATGGAGGGATCCCTCCTTCGCTAGCAAGTGAAAACCGTGCCTGATACTTAGCGAGGAGATCCATTTTATTGGTGCTGTTGATTATAATTACTGTATAACAACACAAAAATAAAAAAAATCTGGGGGGTTAGCGCCTGCTGTCTGCTAGCAGCTAGCTCACGCACCCCCATCCCACAGGGCAGGAAAGCTTTCAGGCTTTTCTCGTTCTAGATGTGCAATCGTGTTAACATTCCATTCTTCCAGTCCTCTTGTTTCATCTGTACCAGTAAACATTAATTATTATATTATATTATTATTATTATTTTGTGTTGGGTTTTTTTTTTTTTTTTTACCTTGGTTGATCTGATGTGTTATCTCAAGTAGAGCCACTAGTCAAAGAGTGTAAAATGTGAAATATCAAATCCAAGTCTTGTTTGGTTCTCTTCTTTCATTGTGCTTTGCTTTCTCTTTTTTTTTTTGTTTTGTTGTTTTTCTTTTGGCTTTTTGCTTTTGTTCCCTTTTCCAGACATATTATGAGTGATTCTTTAGAAAGAGGAAAAAGTCCAACACAAACAAAACATCAACTTTTTTGTACATAATCCTGTAAATTTCTTTAAATACTTGAGCCTTTTTCTGGGGTTAAGGAAGAGAGAAAGGAAAGAAGGACAGAAGGAATAAAGAGAAGCAAGGAAAAGTTCCAGAGGAGAATGCTTGATGAAGAAAAAGCCTTACATTTCCCTTTCTTCATCCATGTGAGTTTGATGCTTACAGGGTTGCTCTGGTAAACGTGTATAAAAATTTTAAGTGCTGCTTATATCACTAAGAAAGAAGATATTGAGTAGCCAATGACTGCCCCCAAGCTAGTTTTGTTTGTTTAGCTTTACTTTTTTAAAGAAAAGGGAAAAAAAGATATGTTCACTAAAAAAAAATGAGTTTTTACATTTTCATTACTGAAAATTCAACAAAAATGTAGTAGCTACTCATGTTGCACTGAGCTTGCCAGTGGTGACTGTCAAGGAAAAATCCTATAATCCAGTTTGTTGGTTGTCGTCCCTCGCAGAAGACTGAACTGTTTTAGGACTATTTAATGAAATACCAAGTCGGGTGTTTTCAACATAAAAAAGTGGTTGTCAAGTTTTTATGGCCTTACAATATATTTTATTCTGATGGGATTTTTTTTCTTTGCTTTTCAGTTCTTTTATTGTTTGTTTCTTCCATTTTCTACAGTATAAAATACTTGGGCACAGTGGGGTCTCTGGTGACTTAATTTATTAGTGCCGCATCTCGGCCTTTCCCTCCACTCGGAAAGAGAGTCTCATGTTGGTTATATTGACAGTTTTTTACTTTTGCAGTTTGTACTTAAGGTTTAATAAAAACTTACCGACAATTCACTGTCATTTCTTTCCAGCCTGCTCATGTGTCTCCTTGCGTGCAGGCGTTTGACATGACTTCCAGAATAAATGGTTTGAACAGTTTGGTAATTTAGATTTCATGTTCTTATGTGGGGCAGTAGAATTAAAAGGGTCATTTTAGATCATTTTTCAATAATTTCCTCGTTTGTCTCCTGTTGATTGATGGAAAGTTTACCACCAAACAGTCTGGGAACTCGGGAACATTAGTCTGTTTAACCATGCAGGTAATCTATTGACCTCACTAAACTTAATTTGAACTACTGATTAGTAAACCAAAGTTATTAAACCAAGCGTTGACAGTAACCTCTGTGGATAAGAGAAATCAGGATGTTTGTTAAATGTAGCTTTGGCTGTTTCGAGATGGGGGCAGAAATCAGTCCAATTTTAAAACCTCCTCCCAGAGGCAAGTGAGAAAACATTGAATATGGATGAATTTACTCTTGTACTAATGTGAAGACCTTGTGGTGAAATTCTCCACAGGTAAAGGATTTAAACAGGTTGCACCGTGACATCAACTTCCACAGGAAGAAAGAGCAGGACCACTATTCACTCACCACACATTCTACATGCAAACTGTGTACGAGGGCGCTGTAGTTCTTCATAACCTTAATTAAAGTGCACTCTGTCACGCATCAAATCCAGGCAGCTATTTACTATTCACAATGAATACATCAACAGATCCACCCCCAGCTTCCGAATGCCATTTACTCTCAGCTCATCACTAGTATTGCTTCTCCTTATTTTTACTTTGAAGACATTTAACCGTAATAATGAACTCAGTCAAGGTAAAACCTTCTCCAGGAGAAAACCACTGTAATTCAAACATCTCTCCATTCGCATTAAATACCCCATCCATCAATCCATTCCCTCACTGTGTCGGCTTTCCATTTGTAAAGCGCCTGGGCAGGACTGTAAATCAAGAGTGAGCGCACAGGGACTGTTAACATGCTCAAACCCTAAATCCTGCTCACATTTCACTCACTTTAACTTGTTCCTGAAATGCTTAGAGGAGAATTAAACAATGCTGGGTCAAACATTTATGACCAACAAGTCAGAAACTGTTGGCAGGGGAAAAGAAAGGAATGAGAAACGCTGTCGCACCGGCACAAATGTCAACATTTCTGTACAAACAAAAAAAAATGAAAATAATCAGGATATAGTAAAGATTTCCTGGTGTCAACGAGTGCACAGTCCAAAGGAGAAGCTCGCCCATAGATTAATACGCAGGAGAATTGCACTGCGTGTTATTGTATGTGTTAAATCACTCATTCTGCCACCTGAACTCCACCAGTCTGTCAGCTAAACAGTATGACCCACTGCCAGGAGACTGCCGCCATCATGATCAAATCCAAGGGTACAAAAGTATTATTTCAATCGTAAGTAATATACATCTCAAATATTGCAGAATCTTGTCTAGTCAAAAGAATGCAAGAAGCTTTGGGGAATCAGCTTATATTAAAGTTATGAAAATGCTAAATTCACCAACATGGCTCCTACAGGTCATTTGTCAGGTGCCTCATGCTTACCGCTCAGCATTTACTGTACTAAAAGGCCAATTCACCCAAATCATGAATAATCACAGTAGATATTAGTAGCCTGGGTTTTGAAACATTAAAATAATAGTATTGTATTATTTGGCAAAGGCTCATGAAACAGTACAATTTTTCTGTTAATGAAGATTCAACTGCATGTGGATGTGTCAAAACCTGGGAAATTATCTGCAAGTGAAAGGATGCTATTTTCCAAAATTTGGTTAAATAGACCCTCAAAGTGATCACCGGCTTACAGCATTACAAAAGTCCAATTCAGATATTATTTTAGTGATTCTAAACTCGATGTACTTTGAAAGTTTTAAAAATGTCATAAACTGGCAAGAGCTGGTTATAGCCTCTTCAGTTTGGAAAAGATTTGGTGCTTCAAAGCACCATCAGATATTAATATTCTGCAGAAGTTTCAACAGTGTACTGCACTTACAGTCAAATAACACACAACATTAAAGTGAATGCTGAAGTGTGAGCATGACGGGTCACAACCTGAATAGATGATTAAAGTGTATAGATCTCCTCTCAACATGCACAAAAAAAGATATTAGAGCATTCTCTAAGTAATACCAATCCGTCAATGTGCATGTTAAGTCATTCAATCATATTATGAGGGAGCTCAAAACTATTTTACAGGGTTCAATTAGAATTGAAAACTCTTTTAAGGCAAGTTCATGTGGCAGTTAGTGCAACAGTGTAATTTCTTTCATATATTTTTCAGCAGTATGAAAAGAATTTGAGGAGGAAGCCAATATTGTTATGAATGTGAGTTTGATTTGGCAGCTCTGTATGTTTGTGTTTAAATCCAGTCCAACTCTCTTCAAACCTTCTTCCTGCTCTCGTCACAGTCTTTATTGGTCTGGTCCTCTTGGTCCACCCTGTCCACCAACGCTGTATCCGGGTGCACCTCCTCTTCATCCAGGGTCACCACCACCGGCGATCGTCTCCGGCTTCCTCCTCCTCCTGGTACCACAACACCACCACCACCTCCTCCTCCTTGCTCAGTCTCCTCATCTTCCTCATCCTCATCATCTTCCCCGGCCTCTGTGTCCTGGCTGGCGGAGTCAGTGCAGGTGGATGAAAGTGAGGAAAGCTTGTGGCGTAGCTCAGCCTGGGTGGGAACCTGGAGGCTGATCTCTGTGGTGAAGGATTCAACATCATGACCTTAGGGAGGTGAGAGAAGTAACATAGATGACTTCAGACTTCTGGTTAAATTCCATATCAAATCAACAGAAAGCAGAAAAAAAAAAAAAACAAATCTACGAAATTGAGGTTTTCTGCATTATCCAATTTTTGACAATTGTCTAAACAACTGAGCAATTCTCCAATAGAGCATGGTGCCAAACATGAAGCTTGAAAACACAAACCAAAAAGATCACTAAATCCACGACCAATAAAGATGAAAACAAACATCCAAACCTGTGAAACTTATATCTGACACCTTGATAAAGAAACTTTGGCTCCAGGTACTAACTTTATGCATTTTTTGATGTTCTTTCCAGTGTTATGGTTGTTGTTTGTGTAGAATTTGTTATATAAAGGCATTAAGCACAGATGTGAAATAGAGTCCTCCTGACTTTAGTTTGTTTCTGTCTATTTGACAGGAAGCAACGCTTTGTTTTGGAGAAGCTATATACTGGTGTAGGTTGGCAGGATGGTACGTAGGTGGATAAATAATTCTGCTATTGTTCTGCCGGATCCATACTCCTCGAGTGTTAATGCTACGTACAAGTCCATGTGGAATCATATCCTCTTAAAAAATCCAAAACAATTGTATTATTTATTATTTTTCATTATTTATTTGCCATCTCAGGCCAACAACTGCGCAGAAAAGCAGAGATCTTTGGAGCTCTGTTTAAATTGTTAAACTTACTTCATAGCTTTTGTTTTTGTACTTTGCTAGAAAGTTCCACCAAATAATTTTTACACAAAGACAAGCTTTCGGTGAGATGCTGGAGGTCGTTCAGTGTAACAAAACACTTTCCAAGCAGATGTGGGCAGATGGTGTTGGCGCATTATGTTGAAGAACTATGCTTGTCAGTCATCTAAAGGAAAACTTGGGAGCAGAAAGTTGTTTTAGCTCTATAATTTAATGTTGTGTGCATTACTGTTGTTTGCGTGTGTGTGTTTGTCCACATACCTGTGACAGGCGAAGCAGCACTGTTGTCTTCTCCCCCTGAGTGCAGGAACACATCCAGGGCCTCATGGTCAGACATGTCCATCAGATCCATCTGCTCCAGCATGTCCACGTTCACCTCCATGGATGACATGCTTCCTATTGGCTCTGGATACAACACGAGACAACAAGATATTAGCCTCACAAGAGACCAAAGTGCCAAGAAGGCTGCGGCAAGGAGCTGAGTCCAGGAAGAGAGGTGCTCCGGTTGTGTGTTTTTTATTTTGTTCTTTTCAATCCATAAATTGCCAAGCAAAAGCAAATGAATATATTCAAGCCGGATGAGATTTGAAATGGAGACGCTTGTGTGCATGGGACATTTTAATTACCTTATGATCCAAAGCATTACCACAAATAATGGATTGGCAGGTGTCACTGCATGTGAAAGCAACAAACAGCACCTACAATGTCATTAAAGGATAGTCTCAGATTTCTTCCAAGTTTATCTTAAAACTTGCCCAACATGCCCACCAAAATTAGTCCAAAGACAATACAAAGATGGAAGAACTTCCGGATTTGGATTTTCACATATTGATATTACGAAGAAGCCAGAATAGAGCAGAGTAACCAATTCAGCAAACATTTTCTCTTTTGATGTGCATTGGGACATGGTAAGCATCGCTTTGGGACAGACATGAAAGAAAAACTTGTCCCTATCAATAAGTGGACAGATTTCAGTGACTTAGATGCAAAGAGCCTTCTGAAAGAGAAGTCATTTGTGATTTATGCCAGTTGAGAATAATGAGATGACCTCTGAGAAATGCATAATGCTAAATAATGACCCACCTGTGAAGTCCAGGCCTTGTGGTTTCCTTAAAGTTCAAAAGATCTACAATGGAACAAAAGCTGGTCCAGTGACGCACCGGCTCACTCAAGTTTATTAAGTGAGATTGCAAAGAGGAAATTTAGAATAAACAACGATACAATAAATACAAACAGTGACCACCAGATGGACTGAACTTAAATGAAAGTTTTATTTAACATGACGATGATTGTATTGTTTTGATTCTGATATCCCCATAACTTTTTTTGACTTGAGATGAGGCAAAGAAAGGTAACTCAACACACACAGCCAGTCCCATCCAGTATTTTGTCTAACACTTGTATTGATGTTGTAGATGAATATTGATGAACCAACTGAAACTGGCAGAAGATTGCTGTTTCATAGGCTATAAAATCAATGGAAACTCTCCTTTCACAGTCCTGGATTCACCACCTTGCAGGAATCGTGCCCTCCCACCCACATTCGCTATCACTGGATGTACTGCATGCGTCACAAACAGCCAGTCAGTGCACTGTGGTGATGGAAGGAGGTGAACGCAAGGAGGGTGGGGGTTGGGGGGCGGTAGATTTGCGAGCACAAGAGGAAGGAGGCAAATGATTGGCTGAAGCACAGCAGTGAGAAGAAGCCATTGGCTACCGTACCTCAAGGAAATGAGGAGAGCAGAGGAAGGCAGCACAGGGAAGGAGAGCAGAGTAGAGAGTGAAGAGGGAGAGAAAGAAAGGGAATATTATTTCTAATAGAGACTGCCCCAAAAGTCTCCCTGGCCTTACAACCGCAACAGACTCACAACAACCATCACCACAAACACACATACACTGTTGTCACAAAGTGGGTGTCGCATTTTCAGATGTCTCAACTTTGACAGTTCATCTGAATGTCTATAAATGCATTTTTAACACATGTAAGCTCATTCCAAATGCATAAACACAAAAACTTGAACATCTGAAATGCAAATACACAAACAAATGAAGAAGTTTGTTTGTGTTAACTTACACACATACAAAATCACTGCTGCACACACATTGACATTCTTCCTTCCCTCTATTTTTCTGTGGAGAGAGCAGTGGTGTTTTCTGTGACACAGCTTTGGAGAATCTGGGGTCAAATGCTGGCTGATGACGCCTCAGTATGCAGCCTCTTCTTAAGTGTATTAAATCTCTCCGTACTGGGTGTATCTCTCGCAGTTCTTCATTTCAGCACCTCCTTTGGGTTTTTCAGTAAAGACTTGGCAGCAACACATGGAGTAAACTGGCGCAAGATTCTATTGCAGTCCCAGTGGAAATCTACATGTGTATGCCGTGGTTGAATTTTTCAAAGCAATGACTCTGCTTGTTTATTTAGAGACTCCTGGACTGTGGAGGCTTGCTGCAGAAAGCCATTATGGTTCAATCTTGTGATATGCAGTTGAAGTGTGAAGGTTTCAGCTGATGGTATCATGAGTCGGGAGTTATTTCATTTGAATGCTCAATGGCTTTGCACTCACCCTCCAATAGGTTACAGATGCCAATGCCTAAACCACATCTCCTGGACATTTTAATTTTTCCTCCTAAGACCTCAGACTGTGAAATGCTGGAAAAACAATCACACAGCAATAAAGGGACCTTTGTGAAGATGTCCCACTCTTCCTTCTCACCTCTCCTCTCAGCGATCTGGAGGTAGCCAGTGGACAGGTACTGCTCCATGTCCTGCTGAAAGGCTTCCTCGAAAAATTTCTGCCTGTCTTTCAGCTTGACCTGGGGGGGTGGGATCCCTCCCTGTTCTGCCCCTGGGACTCTCTGTGGGTGTTCCGCATCCAGCTCCACTATAAAACACAAAAGATAAAAAGCAGTTCAATTAAGATTGTTTTTTGAATTAAGCAAACTGAGTTTATGCAGTTTACCGGCTAACCCAGATTCTGCCTCGATCCATTGGATTGGGATCTGACAGTAATGACACAGGTGGAGGACAAACTCATAAGGGAGCTCAATGCTCCCACATTCCCAGATTCTACAATTCCCTTGGTATTCAATAGCTAAATGCTGTCTCTTGTGGGTTCCCCACTCAGTGAAGTCTTACTCATACCACCCCATCTGCTGCTAACACTTGAGTGAACTGCGTCTCATCTCCTGTCTGTATCCTCAGTCATGCTGTGCCATTAAAAGGGTGTCGATGATGTCTAGACAAACAATTGACTGCTGTGTTTGCTGTCTTCTTTCTTGAATTTAAATGTTGGAGGAGTATTCAATTATAATTTTGTCACTAAGTATGACCATTAGTCCATTAGATATTGAATGTTTGGCTTTGCACTGTTAAATGGCCTTCTATTATCTCCTATTGCAAACATGCAATTGTTTTGCAAGACCTCAGAAAAACATAAATTTTCATTATATGAAAATAAAGGATTTTAAATGCTGGATGGCAATTCTCACTGGCATTGACAAAGCAGTTGTGCTGGATTTAATTTGATAAGTCAAAACTTTGTGACACTCTGGGCAGTTTGTATGGACATATTAGGAGAGAGAGGAGCATATTCAAGAGGAGGCGATAGAAGGCATGACTCTGGGGTTTGTGTGTATGTATGTGTGTCTCTGGCTGAGCGAGGCTGCAACCTGGGGTCTGGGCTAGCTTGTCTCTTCACCTGATAGATGACTGTATTATACAAAACCCTTTCACTGACACTAAACACCAATACACTGCTACCAATAGCGTATCTGATGTGACCCGTATCTTTGATCACAGTCTAATATGAACATTCAATTTAGATAATGTTGCTTTTAAGAAGGGCAGCACGGCGGTATAATGGTTGCCCCACAACAAAAAGGTAGTGGGTTTGGTTCCCAGGCCTGGGGCGTGGGAGGTTTGCATGTTCTCTCCATGCCTGTGTGGGTTTCCTCTGGGTACTCCGGTTTCCTCCCACCATCCAAAGACATCATGTTTGGGTTAATTGGTGACTATAAATTGTCCGTAGGACTGAGTGTGAGTGTGACTGGCGACCTGTCCAGGGTGTACCCCACCATCACCCAATGTGAGCTGGGATTGGCTCCATCATCCCCGTGACACAGAAACAGATATGCGGTAGAAGATGAATGAATGAATGAATGCTTTAAAAAAATATCTTGACAATGTTAATTTTCATTCGATTTGTTTTTTCCCAACAAAATCTGTCAAAATGTCATATATTTCCTTGTACTGTTCAAAGCTTATTGAAAGTCAAAGAAAGAGTTTCCTTGAGATCTGCACACTTTTCTGATTTGACACAGATTTACTATTTCTCAGTGAGAACTAAAAAAATAGAAATCACAAATGATCACATATTAGTGTATAAAGTATCTTTTACAACAGAAAAAAATCATTCAAACAACAGAAGCTGACTGAGAAATGAGCCATGCACACAAATTTCAGTGGATTACCACCTAATGACCTTTTGCATCCTACGCTATACTGTGCTTGTTGTCTTGTCTTACACAGTTCTGCACCATTGTCTGCTTTTCCTCTGTGTACACCAGCCCCCCAAAAATCAATATGCTGCTTGAGGAGTGTTAGCTCCACTGCAGGATCAGAGAGTGTACACTCACACAGACCAGAATCCTGATAAAACAGGCTGGGCCCTAAAGGGGCTTACAGCAGATGGGCACACACACACAGTCAAACAATGAGGTCCCAGGAGAGTTCAGTCACGATCGACATCACACCAGCAGCCCTTGGTGACATGAAAAACTTTCACACTCACTCCCTCTCTGTCTCTCTCTGTTTCATTCCTCACTCACTGTCCAATTTATCACCATAATCTGACCTCCCATCTCTTTCTCCATCACTCCCTCATCTGTCCCTCCTGATTTTGCCCTTCCCTAGCTGCTGGCTGGTGGGTATGTGTTTGTGTGGATGTCTTGTAGAGACTGCTCTATTAGATTAAGGGCCTGAGGGAAGCTTTGTTTAGATTTTGAAGCATTGTGTTGGGTTTGGAGAGAGAGGAGAGAGAAGTGGTAATGGGGAAAGGGAGCAGTGGGTTTAGTTATAATTATGGTTTGTGAACAGACAGCATTGACACAGAGCTGGATGCAGTCTTATCTCTTTGTATCTAATCTAATTCCCAATCCATTATTGGGCCGCACTGTCTATTTATTTAGACCATATCCCCACTAAATGTGTCCATTTTCCAACTGTGTGCCTCAATGTACAATCCTGCCCTTCCTTCCTTCCTCCATCAAATCTACATACAGAGCTGAGAGCTGGCAAGACATTCACATGCTTTCCAAACATGAAGAAAAATGATATTCATTTTAAATAAATCTCAAAGTTACATTGCATCTCAACCTCAGGAATACATTAAGCAGGTAGGAATGTCAACATTCCCCCTAAATAGTCAGATGAATGTTATTTTTTACATTTAATGTTAAACTCTTATCTTTCCAGGCTCCTTAAAAAAATAAAAGCTGTCACATAATATTCTCTTCTTATGCTCCCTCATTTCTCATTAATCTCTCCTTCCTTAGCTCTGGCTCATATTTAGCCCACAGAATTAAGTTTGTGCTGATGACTTAAGTATAAGAGCACAAGTCATTAAGCCCAACGACTTCTTCCCTTCCAGGCCAGGCTGCAAGTGCTGCTTCGTACAGCTTTACACACATCCTTTCACATTCAAGGGAATGAACATACAGTCGCCACACAAACACAACCACGCTTACAAAAAAGTCCATTAGGATCTGTCCGTGAGTGAATGTCATAACATCTCCCCCAGTGAACTTCCTGTCAAGGTTGAGCTATCAAAGTGACAACAAGACAACAAGAAAACCAAGTCAAAATTCTGCTGTACTACCTGAGTTTGTATTATTCGGTGCGTCTGTTTCTGCAATCATCATGTAGTCCAAAATGGTGATTCTGTCCTTTCAGTTTTTGCTTGCAGCAGATGACAGTGTTATGTTGTCTCCTCTCCTCCTCACTGCTCCACCGTGTGACCCCAAATCCCAGGGGAAATAAAAAGGACGTATATAACATTAAATAATCTTGTTCTGCTTCTTCAGACAGCTATTTGTGCGGACAAATCAATATGAAATGAGGCTCTGAATGTAATTACACTCATATCTGTTTTCAGCGGCAGAGAAGCGTCTGTTATGTGCTCTACAAATGCAGGAAGTAGAACCCACAAGAAAAAGGAGGTATGTCTGTATGTGTGTGTGTGTGTTCATGCACCTGTACATGCAGGTGCATGATCTGCACACTTATAATGTGATTTTTCTTCTCTTTTTTTGTGAATGTCATTTACAGACATAATAAATAATCAGAAAACCACTTCCCTGCTTATTAACTTCTTAACAGGGAGGAAATTGTAGTCTGCATTTTACTTCCTGTGTGTTTACAAGTGTGTGTACAGCAGGGCTGTTTCATGTCGCATGTCAGTGTTTGTCTATATATAGAAATGCAAAAACCAACCCTGAGAGAACAGTCTGCAGCTGTAAAGTAAAGAGGAAAGTCATCATTAAAGGCAATTCAAGGCTTCAGGATTCAACTCAAATCTTAAATTTGACTAAAGAACAACTATCTCACAGCTTGGCACGCCAATAAAAAAACCCCACAAATCTTAGTGTTAAGTGTTCCCCATATAAGAGCGGTCACTACGTTTCCTTTGTACGGGCAAAGCCAATGTGAGCTGGCTTACAACAGAAAATAATTCTATTACAGTAGGAGGTGATCTTAATTAGAGGAGGGAAGATTCCTCAGGTATAAAGAGCACCGACAGACCATAAACAACAAGAGGCACTGAAAGCCTCCTTTTCAAATGGATGTGTCTGTTTAGAAGTCATTAACAGCCAATTCAAGCCCCTGTGGAGATGGTTCACAGTCATTTATATTCAGTTTACTGCACATATCAGGGGCAGTAAAGGCTTGATGGATGGATGGATGAGTGGACCAGTTTGGTTCTAATCACTGCCAAAGGCTTGGGATTAGATCCAGTGTGTGTGTGTGTGTGCCTGTGGGTGCAGACAGTGTTGGACATGTAACGGTCTGAGATGTTTTGTATACGAGAGAAAGAAAGAGAGACGACGGCGAGAGAGAGTGACAGCCAGAGATGAGCAGGACGTATCGGGGTAAACATTTTATTTCATGTGTCACTCTTAGAGATAGAAATAGAAGAAAAGGAGACGGGGCATGCTCTGAAATGTGATGTGCTTATATTGAAGTCTGAAAACTGCTCAGCATTCTAGTTATTTTCAATTTGTCAACAAATGCTATCGGTGGCATTATGATGCTCATTCCTCATGAGCCCAAATGGTCTTTTTTCCCTCTATTTTAATTAAGGCTCAAACAATCCATCCACTGTTTTGTTATAGCTGTTTTATACACTTACAGAGAGATCAAACATTCAATATCTGATATAAAATGCCTCCGTTGTTCCCGCTGTCACTTCAAATTAGCTGTCTGGTCTCAGATGGATTTGTTTCTGTTTGCATATAAAAGCCCAATATTTCATTCTGAGACAGCAACATGCACGTATGAAGACCAAGAGGCAGGCTTGACAGTGGAGACAGCCACTGCTCCTTCTTCTTAAGCCCTGCTCACTCAGCCGTGGTATTTTTAGATTCTGTCCGCCTCGCTCTATCTCTCAAGAGTTCAGGTTTCCACCATAGGCAGCCCCCAAGCTGTATATAACACTCTTCTTCGTCTCTGTTACATACACACACACACCAATCAGTTTCTTGATTTCTGCATCATATATATTTGTTGCTAATTAACATATTGCTGTGTTTTCCAAGAGGACTAAATGATCTCCTCTGTGCATCTGTAACATACTCAAACAAGCACAGATGATCGGGCACATTACACACAAAAAC
Organism: Remorina albescens; assembly: GCA_034769265.1. Classification (NCBI taxonomy): domain Eukaryota; kingdom Metazoa; phylum Chordata; class Actinopteri; order Carangiformes; family Echeneidae; genus Remorina; species Remorina albescens. The sequence continues at coordinate 14,250,714 of CM068492.1, read as the reverse complement.
AAAGCAGGAGTGAGTCATTATGGTGGCCTAAGCGTGACATAAAGTGTATTGTCTACAACGGACCACCTAGTTATTTATTATGTCCCTGGGTGATATCTTGTAGTGACTTTTATTGGCTACTAGGAGGAACGACAGTCACTATAGGCTGGATAAACCAAAATGTGCATATAGCTATCACTACACACTCTGTTGGTCCAACCTAATCACTGTCAGACCACACTCTCATGCACGTGCACAGAAATGACACTTTTTTCTGGTCTTATTCCTACATCACAGTCTCTGCTGCTGGACTGCAGCATCAGCTTCCTGAGGTTTCTGTCCAGTCTTTTAAGGCTGCAATGCTTCAGCTTCTAAGAGTTCATTCACATTAACAACTACCCTGAAGCTGCACAGCTGATACAGCACCTGCATTAGTGGTCATCTCAAGAAAACAAGATCACTATGCTACCAGTTGTTTTAGTCGTCTTCCATGTCACGAGAACATATCAAATCAAATCTTAAGCCTTTCACTGCCTTCTAGCATTTCATGATTACTGTTGTACTTCCTTAATAGAACTCTTAACTTGGGGATCAGAGATTTAACTTACAGCCAAACCAGCACTATACCTGCTGTTGTCTTTACTTTATTCTACCTCACCCTGAAACAACAAACTCTTGTGAACTTTCTTGTAAAATGTGTAACCAGACTGAAACACTATAAATTACACAAGCCATTTGTATTAAATGGAGGCACCCTGCCAACTAAAAGGACACAGAAGAAAACTAACCGGTATAGCTCAAACAACGTAATTGGATGTGTTGCATGCAAACCGAGCTGCTATAGCAAACACATAAAATAGAATAATTTTAAGAATTCACGACTGCAAAATGAACAATTCATCAAATAAGCTGCTTTCCTCTAATTCTGTGCTAAAGTCTCATTTCTTATTCTCCTCTTCCCCATATCAATGTAAAATATATATCCAGCACAGAGATTTCAAATGTTTACATTGAATTTGTCTCCACAGCTGGCAAAAGGCAGAAACTAGCCCAATTGCCATGCAACAATTGGTGGACATCTGGTGAGCGGCCTCACCGAAAAGTGATATAAAATACTGACAATACTGAAAATATAAGAATTTTACTGTTACCTCTTATCTACATGACTGATTAAAAGAAACTATTTGTCTAACTATTAGTCATGGTTATTTGTTGGAAATAGAGAGTAGATATTTAGTGGCTATTTAAAGACTTAGTGTGTCAGTAACCTTCATCCAATCTGAGTGTGAGTTGGACATTAAACCAGTTTTGCTCGTAACACATGTAACCAGGCAACAGCACAGCAACATGTAAGGCAAAGCTCAGTATGAGGGCCTCTTGCTTCCTCCGAAGTCACGCACAGCTTATATATATCCAGAGGACAGAACATTCTGACATGATGATTTGTTTGATGTTGTCACTGTACAGATTAGAGTATTTCATTCAAGATCAAATGGCCCATTACACGGCACTTCTACATATGAAGGATCCAAACAATAAGCCGATACTGTTACAATATTTTCCTTATCTACTGTCTTTCATTTAGTGAAAAAGAAGTGATGCATAGAATGCCATAAATTATGCAGACAGGCTCAAATGCATGCACACACCCACACGCAAACAAATACTTTAGTAGATAAAGTGGACGGGTCAGGACAAGCCTTGGTGCCAATCAGAGGTGTCAGCTCGCTGCCTGACCGTTCACAACAGAGGGCTCTAAAGTAGGATTAAGGAATGTACCAATTCGATGTGAGGGAGGTGAAGGTTATATTTATGTGACCTGTGTGAGTTTTGTAATGTCACTGAGCTTGTTTACAGGGGTGAACAACTGCTGAATTCTTCAAAAAATATCCTTATCATATAAAAGTTAAAGACAAAACTTGATGTTATCATATTATTCTCTGTACTATTAATCAAACCATTATCAGTTATTCTATTAAAATCCACAATGGGGAAAATTTTAACCCTACAAATAACAGAAATGTGTGCAGGCAGTCCACAGTCCCCATGCGTGTTCTTATAGACCCTAATATATTTTCTCAGTGATAAAAACACTTATTAAAACATTTGGGCCCACCCTCACAGCTAATCTTGCTAATGCTTGAATCGTGGGGAGATGGCAATTTAACAGTAAATGCACTGCAGGGGATTGAATATAGTCTCAGTCTGTATCTTCTTAAGAACTTAAAGCTAAATTTACAGAAAATAAAAAAATAAATAATAAAAATCCAAGGACAAGCAGTATTGAATGTGTCTTTTTTTCCTCAGGAGAAATACAGCATAGGTGAGAGGTGAGAGGCAAGACATCCTTCATGGCATATCTATATACACACCCACTTTTTTTTCCTTTCCATTGCAAGCTGACATTTCCATCAAAAGATTTCCACAGCTGTAAGGCATCTGGCCTTTTTAAATGTGTATACTCAAGCATGTACAGCACATGTATGTTAGCGTGATGTGACCCAACAGACAGGCTGCAAACAACAGGGGCCAGATGGTTACAAAGGTCAGCAGCAGAGTAAATAAGACACTATGGAGCATATTCAGTTTATACATATACACCCCAAAACTCATATGGCCAACAAACACATATTGTTAGACATATAGCTTCATGAAAATAACAGGGATGACTAGTATCAAGGTGCGGGCATGTTTAATTCTGGATGGCAAAATGGTTGCGGTAGAATAAGTAAAGACATTAAGCGGCCTCATGTCCCACGGTTAAAAGTATTCAACACCATTCAGTGTAATGCTTCGTCTACAATGGCTGTGCGGCCTTGAACCAGTATCTTAACTAATCTTAACTTAAGTGAGTGAAATGGAGAGCAGGCCGCTTTATCTGACCGCCCATTGTTGCAACAGTTGCTCCCTCCATCAAGGAGGGAGAGTACGGAGAAGAGAAAAGGGAAGGTCTTCATGTTGTCAGAGGTCTCCCCCTGCCTGTCAAGCTGCCCACCTAAGATCGCTCAAAAACAACTTCCTCATTTGCTAACAAAATGTACAATGCACGTGAACCCTCTTCATGTTCTTTGATGCCATTTTATCCGACTGTATCTGGCTACACTTACTTACTGAACAAACCACCTCTACATCAAGTGTAACTAATGTTTGAGGCAGGGGTGATAAATGATGTTACCTAATTTGTGGAAATTAAATTCTTGAACGAAATTAAAATTTTGCAGTTCCAGTCCTGCTTCATTTCCCATTCAAATGCAGCTAAGCCTGTCCTTTCAAACAGGGATTAAATGCGTCCTAATGAATAATGAAAAATTTAATTTCCCATACTCCTTTCTGTGCTCAGAGATAAATATGAGAGAGAAAGAATCCCTGAGCTGCCAAGTGAATAAGCATTCAGCCAATGGGCTCTAAGCACCTGACAATGAGGAATCGAACTAAAGCAGCGCTGGATACAATTTATTACCTCCACAAAGCCCTTCAACATATACACGCATAGTACAGCTGTCAAGCTGTACAACTGCAAAGAGATTAAAAAAAAAAAAAAAAAAAAAATTACCCTGCGCCCCAAGAGACAATTAAAAATGCTTACATCACTGAGACCTCTGTGAACTGCTAATACAGGCTAAATGGGGAGGTAAAAAGAGCAGAAGTGGGAGAAAAAATGAGGATAAGAAGCATTTCCTAACAGGTTAATTGCCTGCCTTGAAGGGAACCTTACTCACAGCGATAAGGATGATGTCTTGCTTAACGATGGGTGGCCTGGTAATGTCTGTGTGTTAGCCTCTAAATTAGGAAAAAAAACTTGCCAACTTGATCCTCACAACACAGAGGGTAGTGAAAGTTAAAAAGACCCCAGTGACTGAAATACACAACTAAAGTAGTTTAAACTACAGTGCACACAGGCCCACTGGTGTTTGGAACAATCTAACCCAAGCAGCTGGGATATTCTGGCCCACCAAAATCACTCTGCATTAAATACTGCAGCACTGCAGCTGGTTTAAAATTGTCAGCTTCAAGTGTTTAAAAACATCTACATGATATAAAAGTGGATATGTGTGCAAAAGAAGAGTTGGGTGCATATAAATCTTCACACTAAATATATATTTTAAACACACACATTACAGTTGTTTTTGAGGATAAAATGTGTGAATATTTGCGATTTCTAGGCTTTGATGCATTATGCAGGAATATCCTTTTTTTTTTTTTTGCTCCCTATATTGCAACAAAATCCAGCAGACATCAGCGAAATTCACTGCAACTCCTCAGTGAAGATTCTCAAGAATGAACCGTTCACTCTTTCCCTTATTCTTTTTTACTTTGCCATGCAGAGGAATGCAACAAAGACATCCGTATGAGGCTGTGAGCTCAACTTGAACTCCCAGCACTGTAGAAACTCAACTCACTTGTTTCTACAATGACAAAAGTTAACTAGAAAAGTAGAGAGTAGATTGTATTTGGTAAATAATGTTATACAACATCACCTCAGCACTCTTTGTAACACTGTTTAAAGTGTAACATTGCTTGTTCTGCAGCAGAAGTTTTAGAGCAAACAGGTGAGAGACAGTGGAAAACTGTGGTGGATGTCTAACGTGGAGTCAGAAATATATAAAATGCATTCTCCTTGGAACACTCTTCAGCAGAGCAGGGTCATGCTTTAATGCCTTTCGCAAAGTTAAATGTTTCCAGTCTACATCTAATATAAACTGAGCGAACAGCTTTCAGCTTAATAATCTCCATGTTTATCACCAAAGAGGAGGATCTGCATTGCACCAGAGTTTTGAGTCTCCTATTGCATGCATATTACATAATCTCAGCATTGAACACATGTTATTTTTACATGGTGCAGTAACCATACCATGGATAACAGACCCACACATTACCTTTGATCAATTTTTCATCAGTACTCATGTCGGAGCAAGAGCCACAGGATGGGTGTAGAGTAAAAGCTACTTCATTCAGGGAAGATGATAAATGATAGATTAGTTCACATGAGATGTTATGGTGTCTCTGATCCAGATGAAAAATCTCAAGCAGGTGTTCTGACATACGTGCAGTGTGGTTGTTTTATTATTTAAAAGTTCATTTAATCAGGGTTGTTGGCTGAGAGCAAATGTACTTTTCAAGAATCACCTGCAATCTACACTTTCGCTTTGGTGCTTTGTGTTGTTTGTGGTTTGAGTGACAGTGGGGGAGATCTCTACAGCTGTTTTTTTAAAGCTGTTGCAAGTTGATGAAGAAAGCAAACAATATCAAAAAGAACTACAAATGGATCCAACTTTTGACTGAGGTTGCATGTAGGTTAACTCTGGGGTTACAGATCTTACTGCCAATTTATCATTTTATCCCACCATCCACAAAGAATTACATTTTTCTGAGCTGTTACTCCACACAGAGAGACCAAAGGTAAACCAGAACCTCTTCCCTGTGGGGGAACAGAAACTGTGCCCTCTTGTTGTGGAACTCCACTCATTTTCCATTCTCTCCTCTCATAGCAGAAAAGTCTCATTTTGTCTCCTTGGACCAACGACACATCCAACCTTTGCCTTTATTTAGCAGCCTCATTTACCACATGCACAATTCAACGACAATAGAGATGCTTCCAGCTACAGGGGCTGCTAGGAATGTTTGTGTATAGATTTAGGTGAAGACGCAGCCAAGTGAGATAATGGAACTATTGCATGAATTGACAAATACAATTCCTTTATGTTCAAAAGAGCTGGCCTAGACTGTCATCCAGCGACTGAGTAAATGGGAGGGAGAGAGTGAAATAAACTGAGTGTGTGTGTGTATGAGGCAGGAGCAAGAACATGGTTACAACTCCTATTTTTCCAAGTGTAAGTCAATAATATTAATAAATCCAATTATTCAAATAAACAGCACAGCTGTCACACAGAATAAATCACCAAAATATAATGTAATTTACCCTGAGAGTTTTTAAAATTGTACTGCTTATCAAAAGTGCAAAAAAAAACCAAAACAGAAAGACAAACACTCTCTGTTCCAGAGAAAACGTGTAATATATGAGGCAGGGGAAAGAATACCAACTAGAGCTATAGAAGATAAATTAAATGAAGGCTGCCAGAAGCTAAATAAGAGCAAGCAAAACATTTGAAGCTGCAGCAGAATACACAATATCAAAATCGAATGCCCAGAATTGAAAAATAAGTGTTTGCCACAAGTTCCTAGATAGGTTTTGAAGCAAATCATGGGAAAGCAAGGAGTTGGTGTGCATTTTAAAGTTGTCATAGTAAAACTAAATATTGTTTTTGAACAAATGCATCATTTACTGAGAAGCTTTCACATAGTTGCTTCCAGTAGGACAATAGCAAATCTTTCCCACGTCTTTTCCATGCAGTTGTTGGTACCCCCCTTCCTGACATATTCACATTAAATCAGTGCAATCAACAGCTCTTGGTTGTTCACTGCATTATCAATTCATTGAACAGAATCACTACACTTAACATGCTTACACTGTATTTTTATAGTCACTGACAGTAAAGTGTGTTTGTAACGATGTAAATATATAAATGCATAATTCTACATCTGTCAAGCATGTAGTATTTCTGAAGACTTTTAGATGAGGCAGAGAGCTTGTTTTGCTCTTCCCTGAAGTCTTGTGCTAAATATTTCATAAGAGTTTTTGTTAGACCTTGACCAAGATATCAAAAACTATCAGCAACATCTATTTGTTTTGCCCAGTTCCAGCTCTCTGTCACTGCGCATCTCTTATGTATTCCCTTCATCCCTCTTTTTTTTGCTCTTCTCCCTCCTTCAAAAGCCTCTGCGATCATAGTGCGCCCTCATGTTAGCCCCAGCATGAATTGTTAAAAAGCTTAATCTTGGCCTGGGGAGAGAACGCATTACAAAAAGCCTTCACACAGAGACGATACAACATCACCCACAAGTGGAACATAATATCTTATTTTCTCTATATTGTTTCACAATTTTCCTCCTCTGATTATCAATACTGGGTGGTATAACAGTCAGGTAAGGCAGTGTATGTGTTTTCTATTTGTATCACATATTGGGGGGGAAAAAAACACTTGATCATTAGCCTAGTGATGATGGGGGTATTTCGTCCATCTGTTGTTTTTTGTATCTGAATTTTAGTTAGGCCATACGCAGTCACCAGGCACACAGCAGGAAAGCCTTCCCTCCCCCACAGCAACCTGTCTTGTCGTCTCCTTTTGTTTTATGTGAAACACTGATACACACAAACACACCAGCTACAAACCTGTGAATACACAATAGCAGGAAAAAGAAAAATGGCTGGACAGTTTCACTGAGAACCTCAATGTGAAAACATATTCAGTCCTTCACACAGATGTGCGCATCACATGGTCAAATATTTTTTTCTTTCTGCTTAGTAAGGACGAGGGCGTTGCAGAGCAAAAAGAGAAGGATGAAGAGGAAGTAAAAGATGTGCTCTGTGACCCTTGTCCAAATGAAAGGTCCTTGAGGGGTTATCTCTCTCTGCCTGACCTAAGTAATATATCCTTACGTAAGGCAGAAGGCAAAGGGCTGAAGGACATACACAGACAGACAGACAGAGAGAGAGTAAGAAGCTATAACAGCTTCAACAGCATGAAACAGTACTGATATAGGCGAGCAGAAAAAACTCTACAGTATATGCAGAGAAACAGGCAACAAGCGTTAGCATGAAGATGAGACGACACAAATGCAAAGAACTATATACATGCAACAACATTCAACTCACACAAACTAGCTGCATTACTAGTGTCACAGACTCCCTCTGTCTGAGTCTGTATATACTGTCTGTTCAACTGTGGACCTAATTAGAGCAAATCTCTAGCCACCTGACCACACTATGTCTTTTCTCTCCATCCTCTCTTTCTCCATTTCCCAGAGGAGTGGGAGGGAAGGAGAGAGAGAGGAAAAAAGAAAAAAACCTGAACCCACCTGCTGAGGCCAATCACACAGGGATGGAAATGCAGTTCCTAAACCATCTGTGACCACAAAAACCCTGAATATATCTAATTCTTTTTGACGAAAAACAGATTTTGCATTTATATAGACAGATAGATCATCTTGAGTGGAAGGTCGAGATGATCTATCTATCTATATAAATGCAAAGTCAGTTTTTATCATCTCTGCAAACGCATTTGAGGGGATGCTTGAACTCATCGGAAACCTTAACAGCTTAATTTCTCTCATTCTTACTTTGCACTGAACTTGCTGCTCTGTATAAAATTATATACCAGTAACTATTGTCCCTTGAATTATCACCATTATGCTCCCTGTTGATCAGTAATTATTCAGGCATCCTGCCACATGCCATGAGTCTAACTTCTCACCATGGAGAAGTGGGAGCTTATTTGAAGTTGTGATACTGCAAAAGAATAAATTAATAAATACAAAATTTTAACAAATAACGTACAGCTTGTACAGCTTCGCCATCATAGTGACAAGTGAGTCAAGTAATGGCGGACTGGATGAAAGTCCATCTGGTGATCTATCAGCTGTTGGTTGATAAAACATTTAGATGCATCAACATCTCTAATCATTTAGCAGGCGTCCTGGTGTGTAAAATTAAACTAAAACTGACTATGACTATGACTTATTCTGATTATGATAATCAGGAAAAAGACAGTTTGCTCAGTCCTGCCCTCCTTTGTTACTGTTGCTATGTCTGTCAAGCTTTCCACTCCCACAGAGCACATTTGCAGTTTGTAGTGATAGTGGGCAGCAGATTTGCCACACAGAATTCTTCATTTCCAAATGTAAAAAGCCAAGAGCAGGTTTCTTATAATGGGCCAGCGATAACCAGCCTCATGGGTTGAAATGATGTCAGATGATCATACCAGTAGCTAGCAAGCCAAATAAGCAAATGTTCACCAAATGAGTTCAGTGCTTCATACTAATTCATATTGAAATGAGAACTCGATTAAAAGGATCAAATTTACTCACATGACATTGAGTGAAAAGGCCGAAGCAAAAACTAATCAGTGGTTGGTTCCAGTGGTTTCATTATCACTTCGATTGCACCGTCTTGACTGTTCAGAGAAGTAAGATTTGCTCCATGGAGTCTGAGACGGCCCTCTTACTATATATATATATGACAAGGTTTTTGCTTTTTCAGCTTCCACTGTCATTAATTTTCAAGATGAACAAAACATCCTGACCTCTAGATAACAACCAATACCAATTAGCAAACTTAAAGATTCTATGGAGTCCTGTCCCCCCCTCCATCCTCCTCATTAACTTCAATGTGGTTATTTAATTTTAATTTGGTTATTAATTTTTTTCGGGGGGGGGGGGGGGGGGTGTTGGCTCAGTCTTTTTCATTTCCTCTCTTTTACCAATATTCTCCCTCTAGTATTCTCGGGTAGCTTTCACTGTCTTTTCACACTCCCCTTTATCTTTGCCTTCTCTGTCTCACTGTGGCATTCCCTCTGACTAAACTTAATATGGGAAGCCTGCTTCCTGTAAGACTCTTCTTCTTACCCTAATAAATGACCGCAGTGTAAAAAATGCTGGGGAACCTCATACAGTTGAGTAAGCAAAGGGTGTTAACATGGATGGGAACATGCTCAGGGCTTGCTCCTGTTAACCCGGGCTGCAAAACAAAAGGGACAAGGGAGCCTGGGCGGATAGAGTGAGAAATAATGTGTCATCCATCTGAAACCCTTATCAGATCCTAATTGACAGCTGACATGTTTGTGACCCCGAACATCTAAGTAAGAAACAAAAACAAATGGATGAATAGATTAAATCATCGCAATATTGAACCATGTCACTGCAACAAATAATAACTCTAGTACTATTTATGTACTTCTGTGCAACCGAATGAACATGAAACATGAACAACGGTTATGTAACATGGGGAACATACTATACAAGGAGTAGTTTTTAACATGCAAGTTACATAATGACGCTTGAGGTATACAATTACTCTTCCTGTCACAACAAAAAGAAACTAAATAGCAGTGTCAGTCAGGATTAAAATGCGATTATTATGCCTCATGAAAATCAAACCATACCCTGTCCTTGACTTTATCCTTTGACAGCACAGATTCTTTCATCTCTTGGACAAAACTTATCTTTAAAGACAATCAATGCCAGCGTCCCCAGTCTTAGCGTTCATCAGTGGCTTCAAAGGGAGCATGACCTCATTGAGCGTGAACAGGCAAATTAGGATGCATCTGCAAGCGCACATGGCGCCTGTGTTTACATGCTATGTGAGTAATGTCTGAATACACTAATTAGCAGGTTAATTGTATTTTAGTTAGATGATATTGAGACGCATGGGGAAATTTGACCATACACAGATGTAAGCATATACACAAACACATACAGTCTCTCACCCACGGGAGACACTGTTTAAAAAGTCATCACAAGATTGAAACATTGTCACTATGCTGCAATAGTTTCCCTTACACTACAGATTTATTTTAAACCAAATATAAACACCTACTTTAAGTGAGATTTTCACTTGATAGTGAAAGTGTGACTCTGCAGCATTACCAAACATTTGGTTGAACATAAAGAACTAAGGAACCTTCTGTGCTCCTGGATGTCAAGTGTCACTACGTTTACCATTAATCCGCTGCTGTCAAGTTATTTTCTGGATACAGGTGAAAATTTATACCGATTTTTAGTAGTGAATAGAGTGCTGGGACTAGTAAACGTTCAAAAGAAAGTGCATTTAAAATAACAGGTGATCTTTTTTTTTTGCTTCATCCCTGAAAGCTTTATTCCTCAAGAAAAAAGGGATTTTCTTCTTATGGCAGTAAAATCTGAGTTTGCCTGTGGCTTTAGCCATCAGAGGCAGCACAGGAGCAAGCTGTACTGTACCATATTTCAATAGCCCACAGACTCCACTCATTAAAGCAGCACAAAAGCCTAATCACATCTGCAGCGCTTTGATTTACATGCAATTAAAGTTTCATGTGAACCCAGATAAACCAGACAGGAGGAGAGCAGAGGAGATGAAGAAGATATGATAGAAAGAAGAGGAGAGGGAGAAGAAAGGAACAGAGGAGACACCAACGGAGAGTGGGAGGTTGAGCAGAAAGGAGAGGTGAGACAAGCCATCATTTGGCAGGAGAAGTGATGACAAAGCACATCCATCTCTGTGGCAGGTGCCTGCTGTTACTCCTTTACAGAGGACACACTAACAGGGGGAGCGAACTCTGCTCTAGCATCACTCTGTGATAACACCACAATGAGTCAGGCTGCTGGAACAAAGATTAGAAAATGCTACTGATTGTCTTATCTAAAAATATGGCTGTCTTACTAATAAAGGGTTTTAAACAAAAGCCCATAAATAGTATCTTACTATGCTCTACTTTTGTCTCAATTGGTTGTACCATTATGCAATTACACTTTATTTATGTCTTATTGCATTTGTTAAATCAGTAAAACTAGCTCAGCTTTTATTAAGCTTTTATTTGATGTTTGGGGGCAATTTACACTCATGTAATGGTAACATGATTAGAAAAAACTACTGACTTCTTCAGATTCTGTTTGCTTATGTAACATTATAATTCGTAAATCAGTAATCAGAGCCCGAAGCTACATGATATTTCCATCTGAAGGCACTGCTCTATATGAAAGTAATGTGATGAATACATCTTGACAAGGAACAAACTGGTCAAGTACAAAGCAAAGCAACCAAGAACTAGACCTAATTGGGTGAAATGTGGGTTATACAACAAGGAGCTGGCATTCAATGATGTCATTATAAAAAAAAAAAAAACGACAACAAAAAAAAACTGTCATAAAAACACAATAGATGTCTCATGTGGGTAGCCGTGTCGGCGTGTGATCATTAACACATCACCCCAGAAATACAAAAGGTTTCCAGGCGAACTGTATGAAAAGGTAGCACAGTAAATAAAAGGGGGAGAAGGGGAATGAAAGCAAGAAGAGGGGGATGGTGCAATAATAATGAAAGCAATAAAAGGAGACCCATTTTCCTTGATGTGGTCTGTGCCTCAGTCACAGCAGTCAATGTGTGCTTGTTCGTGCGTGCATTTTTGTGTGTGAATGCCTGTAGATGTGTGTGTGGAAGAAAATTTCTGCATGTATGTTCCCACTGAGCTCCCAGAGGAGTCACAATGAGTCACATCATCTTATCAATCACCCACTTACAGTGCAGCTATCCTATGGTTGTGTGTGTATGTGTGTGTGTGTGTGTGTGTCTATGTGTATGTGTGTGTGTGTATACTCCGCTTGAGGCCAGAACAAAGTCCAACATTAAAACTGCGGAGTCCCACACACTTCCACCCCCTGACTAACTCATGGACTTGACACTATAATATTACGGCTGTAATCTTTTGTCACAATCCTCACGCTCTCCTGCAAACAAAGATAAACATATTTACATTATAAGCAATGACACTACTTAATTTTCACTGGATCAGCAGAATAAAGGAAGTGAAATACAGATGTAAATCCTACCAGTGCCATTTTTCTGATGTTTCTTTATATACCCATCAGCATGACAGTACTGACTGAAATCAGCATCAGCTGGTCTTTCACTCTTACTGAAAAGATACAGCTGGCTCTCTTGTCAATCAATGCTCAACACCTTTCCAATGGATAGACAGCTGGAAGCACTCCAGGGTCTATGTAAACACACTCATGAACGCTCCCACACACTCCCACATCACACACCTCCCCAAGCTCTCTTTCCATCATACAAACATCAACAAGAATGGACACACAACTGCACACTACACACTTGTACTCTTACTACTGGGCATATTGCCTTATACTAACTGTAATTTTACACAATTAAATTCTTAGTATCTTCACTCCCACATTCAACACATATGCACACACAAGCACATAAACATACCAGATTTCACAATCCTACTGCCAATCGAAAATAATGTATTTGGCTTAAGCTGCATGATGCCCTTTTGCCTTGGCCAGGTCTCCAATTAATATAAAGACCCTCTGTTTGAATGGACAAAAATAGTAATTTGAATCTGAATCTATTCAAAATCGATGCTATTAACTATAAAATTAGCACTCCTTATCAGAAGAAAGGAAAGTCACTTACAAGAGTTCCTTTGGCTCCCATCTGTTGGACCAGGCGAGGTGGACATCCCAGCAGGATGCTTTTTGCCCTCACAAGATAACCAAATGGAGGGAGGGGATAGCAGACTGCTCGACGTTAGTACACCACAAACTCCACCGATCACAACAACACCTGCCCACCACACATCCCCACACTGTCTCTCACTCTGCACACATGCTCCTCCATACAAAGGACGCTCCAGAGATTATCAGATGCACATTCTCATGCAGATCGACACACTTGCACACACAAATGTTGTATTCTCAAGAAGCCAGCATTCAAGACACACATGTGTGTGTACCGATCAGCGGTGAACCAGTGTCTAGCTCCAATGTGCTGATAAGGATGAGGCTGACAGTGGAGGGAAGTGGAGAGGGAGGGAGAGAGGGGGGGGAGAGGGAGAGAGAGAGAGAGAGAGAGAGAAAGAGAGAGAGAGAGAGGAGCAAAGATGAGTGGAGCATACCACTAGCTGCTGCTGAGCGAACGAGGAGGGGGACTGGAGGATAGAGGCGAGGATGAAGAGGGATAGTAAAGTGGGTGTGTGCAGAAGGAGGAAGGGAAATAAGCAGCAGATATTATTATGAGTTTGTGCACGTCGCCAGGCATATATCTATAAACCATACATTTGTGTTTGACTTTTAAACACACTAGCACGCTATTGCCTGTTAACACAGACTGTATACTTTACCACCTTTGTTTATGTGACTCAGCGGCTAAAGCTATATTCATAAATAGGTATGAATACCAAATAAAGTGGATACTGAGTAAAGATGGCAACAAAACGAGAGTCACTTTATAAAGGTTAAGCTTCTGTTTACTGCTTACACACACAAACACAAGTCACAGAAAAGTGAAACAGGCTTGCGCCCACACCCACTCTGACTGCCTCCACTGCCTGAGGGGGAGGACATAATAATCCTCCTTATTAGCATGATGCTGTGAGGAGTTCCACCTAGCTTTGTCTCCTTCTCTCATGTCCTTCACTAACACCTCCCCTCTCCCTTTACACACTGAGATGGGCCCAATTTTGCGGAGCCTGTTAAGTCCAATGGATGGGAAGACACATTTCTTGCAAGCACGGCTTCTGCAACCATATTAGACGTCATAACTAGAGATGTACAAACTATTGTTTTACCACTTAGTACATCTGTTTCCTTTATCAGTTTTGTAAATGGTAGAATCAGCATAGTAGAAAAGTATTTTCATCAGCCTGAAGAATGCATATCTGCTATCAAACACATGATTAAGACTTAAAAAAAAAAAAAGGGATAATGAGTCATTCTGAAGAGAAATGAAAACCCCAGGCTTAAACATACACACAAAATCCACACAGTGTCAACCCTAGTTGTCATCTTTATGACACATCATAGCCCTCAGTGCCTGAGGGGTCGTTGCACAGGAAAAATAAGGTACAAACACCAGCAGCTGCAATCAATACCATGTGGATACAGCTGCAGCAGTCACACTGCAGGGACTTTAAAAGAAATATCATCAGCTCCTTAATTAGCTATGGGTGATTATAACAGAGCCACAGAGTGGGCTGTTGGAGGGGTGAAAAGTGCATCAACTGGATGGACTCCTGGAATATGGCATCATGTGGCGCAAGAAGACAAATGATTTAACATTTAATTGGATCTCTCAGTTCACATTAAAGTCCCTGAGAAAAAATAGTGCACCAATCAGCACGACTGCCGGAAGTATGACCTGCTTAGCAAATAGTTTAGTTTAATGTTCCAAAGGTAATTATAACGCAGAACTGTTAAACATTCCGAACACAAAATACATTTTCATGTGTTGGAACAAGCTGAAGATCCTATATTATCTTATCTTGACAACTGTAAGTACTAGCTGTACATAACTTGGCCAAGAGTGTAGCTGCATTATAAACAGTATATATGGCGATGAGACATTTTGAGGAGTGGGAGCATACGTCTAAGTGCCTTTTTTTATCCCCAGCATGCCTAATGATGGACTAATGATAATGGTTTGGGCTGACAAGCACGAAAATGTTAATCAGTACATCACCATGATCGGCAGCGGTTGTCTTATTCGGCAGCCACGGTTTGGGACCTCTTCTTCAGTTTAAAAAAAGGTTTCGATGCAATTAGATTTAGACATTTCTTTGTCAACATAACCCAACATTAGGCGAGAAAAGCAGTACCAATCACTGGGAGGAATAAAATAAGACATTTTACTCGACAGAGGTGCACTGTGCTTACATTATAGAAACAGTTTTAAGTGGTGTCTAACAATTATAAGGGGAGAGAGAGGCTAATTTCCCAGGAGAGTAACCTTTCATATTTGCTTGCCAAGAGGTCTGAGACTGATAGTAGAAAGGTAGGGATAGCATGTAAACCATGTTACTGACTGTACTGCAATGCGGTTAAGGTAGAAATGCATCACATAAATATATTTCTTTACAACCAAGCCATATTCATTATGAAAATGAAATCAGACAAAGTTCTAAGAGTTGATCAAGATTTTCTTCACGCAATGTTTTAGTCTAGAGTTGGATTATATCATATATTATTCAAACGTCATTTGTTTGAATAAGGAACTCCTACATGTAGTTTACACTGTTTACATGGGTCACTAGCAGCTTGGTGAACAATAGTTATTTGCCTTCTCAGTGGTCATTTGTTTTTATTTGAGATTTTAGATATCCATTTTAAAACCAATGTTGTTCATTCAGAGAGTTCTAGCACACAAGTTATCAAGCAGCATCATTTGGCAGATAATGAGATTTTCCATCTGCATAAGTCATACAAAATAGGAACACTAGAAAATGAATGTATGCCTACAGACACACAAATGCAAATGCATGCGCGCACACATACATTTAAACATTGCTTTCCTCCTCTCTATTCCTTTCTGTGAATCAGTCTCTTACGCTAATGCACAATGGACCACACTTCATATCAGTGTCTTCACTTTTCTGACCTCTTTTGCAATCACAGCCTTCATTAAACACACTTTCCAACTGACACTTAACCAACCAGTGCTTCCCAACACGCACAGGCTTCAATTCATAAAAACTGCCGAGAGTACTGGGGGAACTGACAGAGAAGAGTGAGAACAAAGACACAGAAATAGAGTTGCCCTGGAAACTCAGTTCAGTTTTATCCAGTTTTACATAATCTATGCAGAGACATGCCAGATTCTCCAGGCCTTCAATAAACTTTTCAGCTCTTTTGTCCAAAAGCATACACAAAGTTTGGAAATGAACAGTGCTGTTCTCCTTTCCCAGATTACTGATGTCACGCAATTTTCTGGGGAGGTGGCATAATCCATTCAATAACTAAGAAAAAAAAAACAAAAAAAAAAACCAACTCATCACTCTATACCCAAGAGTGTGATTCATCAGAGCATTTATTTGTTCCCTAGACACGTCTATTTAGAGCATCAGATTAATTAAAGCTGTAGCTCATCTCCCTTGCCCTTTGTACTGATCAGGGGTTGTATTCACGAAAGACGTATTAATCTTGCTAAAGAATCATGTCTAAAAGGTGATAAACAATCCCTGCTAACAGTTCCCCCTTCAAAAACGTTCAGAAACACTTCACTAAGGGATGGAGTGGGGTTGACCCCCATTTCTTTTTGATTACTTAATGAAGCAGCAGTGCTGGGACTGACTGATAGACTAGTTCTTCAACACCTTTATACAAAAGGTACAACCAAGAATGTTTTGTGAAGATGAAAAACAAGTTAGCAGTTTCAGGAAAAATGTTTCGCTCATGAGATTTCTACCAGTGAAGTTGTTTATTTAGCAAAATGAAAAATGACTAACCTTTATTAAGCTTGTCAGCCTTAAAACTGTGCTACATGTTCTAGCCTTTGAGGGTGGATGGATAGAAAATGGATGTCCTCCGGTTAGTTTAGCACATCACAGGCACATCATAGTCCTGTTTCTTTTTATCATCCTTCTGAAAAGAAAAGAACATACACCTTATGGATAAAGGGAATATAAGACTGTTTATCGTTTTCTAATATAACAATCCAATAACATTTTCTGTACTTGCACTTATGACCTCATGTGATAGCCCCAACTAAGGATTGGTCACAACAACCATCTATTCTGTAAACTCTAGAAACTCTTTGCTCTACTATTGCCGAGCAGTCCGTTAATAATTGGGGCTTGCAGCTGCTAGTCTGGGTGGAGTTGGAAAAAGGTCACAATTACAGGAGAAATGCATCAAATAGTCCATACCAGCAATTAGGGCTATGTTTGTACCATCTAAATGTACTGAAAAGTAGAGCAAATGAACAGCTACAGCACTTGTAGCCTGTCCAAAATTAAAATCAACAGCACATAAATAAATGTAAAATCTGCACTTGCAATTGAATGAATGGGAGTTTATTACTATACTCATAATAATATACTCAAATTAAAACATTAAACATGTCATCTACTGTAATTGTAGAGTTCCATTCTGGTGCCAAACGGGTCACTTAATGCTTCACCCTTGGGCCAGTGACTGTGTACTGTAATAAAATGCATACTTTCAGTTTCATTAGTTTTGTCATAATTAGATCAATGTTGTGTCTGAATGCGTATTGTGAAATGTAGATAAGTGGATTATCAGTGTATTGCATCACTTTAGCGTGATCACAAATTTTTGAAAAATATGAGAAACAGGAAGTCTGCTATTTTGCACACAGTGTTGGGCCCAGTGGCTGGGGGGCTTGCAGTCTTGGAAATAATAATACCTGACCAAGATAGAATAAACTAATATTTCTGGCTCAAATTTGAAATGAAATACAATTACACCATGACAAAAAGGAAAAAGCACTATCTGGCAAGCTTAAAAATAATTCTTTTAAGCCAGGGAGGGCTGTGTGAATAGACCACAGAAGGTGGTAGAAAACACAAAGTATATCTTCCTCAGGACATGACAGATTTATGTTCCTCTAAGTCCAGAGGTGGACTGTGCACCAAGTGGGATTGACCTCTGGCCAGCAGCCCACAGGCTTCAGACTTCAGCCAGACCTCCTAGGATAAGGATGTAAGCCAGGACCTCCTGGAGGGTGAAGCAGAAACTACAATATTTATACGTTTATCTAGTTCAGTTCTACAGATACATTTGGTCACCCCTTGTGGCAACACATTGGTCTTCAGCAGTTTGTTTCCTTCTGCCCACATTTTCCTGCCTCTCAACAACTTTTATGCTGGAGTGTTTTTAACATCTTTGCTGCAATCTGATGAAGGCCAACTCACACAAAGGTGGGAAGTTGTTGCCAGGCAACTCTAAGCCTCAGGCACTTTTCTTTATTTTCCCTTTTTCCCCAGTTAGATCACACTTTCTTTGACAGCACCACAAATTGAGAGCTGTTTTATGCTGGTTGATAGTCACAGAGTATCTCATTGTCAGTGGAGTCAAACGTAAAGATGTCTGAGGGTTTACAGGGGAGAAGCCTGGAAGGTTGGGAGAGACTGCAGAGATTGAATGTTGGAAAAAGTGGCTGGAACAAGGAGATCCAAAGGAAGAGATAGAAAAGTGAATGATGGAAGGGAAAGTCAAGGAGAAAACAAGTGAAACTGAGATTTAAATAAATATTACCATTCAGATCACATTGGCTTACAACATATTACTATTCCATTTAAACAGCACTGCAGAGAGTCAGGGCCACATTAGATTTATTTTTCATTTTGGGTGACTTTCCTGAGTTTGAGTACGTGGGTAATTGGCTGGATTTTCCTCTGAACGCCAACACCAATTCTATCAACATTTTCCAAGCTCTGCTTCTTGTGATAATACATTTTATTATTATTACTATTGTTATTTATATGTATTGTGTGTGCTTGAAAGAGAGTTAAGAAATAGGTTTAGGAAAAAACAGATGTTACCTTAAGATGTAAACATTTTATCCTCATCTTGTCTGACAACTCTCAAGTCTCATCTTGAGGAGGAGGAGAGGGTAGAAGCTGGAATGACACACTGTAACTGTTTCTGCCACAGTTCTGTCAGAAACAGGACAGCGAGCAAACGGTGACAAAAAGAGCAGAGGAGGACAGAGTCCCCTATGCCTTTTCACTTCTATTTCATGTAAATGTTAAAAATATTTTTCATAGGGAAGTGCACATGTCCTCCCAAAAACCCCAAAGCAAACTCCACAGATATGTTTCAACAGTAGCACATAGGCATACAGAAAGAAAGTGCAAACACACAGGTTTTTCTTAATCGTATGTAACCATACCGGCTGACTAAGAGAATGATCTTATTTAGAGCAATGGCCTGCAGCAGGGAATGCTGGAAAAGAAATGCAACACACATACACCATAATGTTCAGACATAAACTGACTCACACACACATTTACTTTTCAAAGTTGTCAAAGGCACAGCAAGCATGTCTGGATTCCACCCATGGGGCCATCTGCTCTTGCACTGGCCAATTTGACGAGACACAAACTCAGGAATCATTAAGGATGCAATATGGCTCTCATGTAAATCAACAGCCATCGTCATTTCCATTGAAAATGAGCCACCGGGTGATGGGGAAGCGAGGACAGCTTGCTGTTCCCAATCTGTTCAAGAGGCAGCATTTTATAGACCCTTTTCAGAGCACTGGGATAGACTCCTAAGTTTAAGGGTAGGTTTTTGAGAGTTAATAGATATAAAAGCTATCAAATGTGATCATCAGCATTATACAACATTAATGTACATTTAAGGTTTTAAGATTACACTTTTTCTTTTGTTAGATGCTATGATTTTGTTTCACCTTATAATTACTACAAGTTGCCAGAAATTGGGATCGATGGATCTGAGTTTATCCAAGCACATTATTATTATTATAAGTGTAAAAAAGTTATCTTGCTAATGCTTAAATACACATAAGATTTAAATTCTGTTTTCATGATATGGGCAAGTGTCTTCTCGGGCCTCATGATTTGCTAAGAGAACAGATGGGGATTAAGGTTTTTCACATTAGCTGTTCCCACTCAACACCTTCCCACACAAACCAGCTGCCATGTCCCAGCAGAACCATATCCTAAAGTCAATTCCACGCATACAATTACTTCAATGGGATCACTGTTTTAAAAAGTACAGTGACCCCATCTCTCTCTCATCTGATACAGGTCATGGCTGACCTATGCCACTACCTTTGCTATTACTTTGGATTTTCCCCATTTTAAGCCACTGGGACCTTTTTTGATGACATCATTAGACTTTGAAATACCAACCTCTTATAACTGGCTGGATTTTCCTTCACCCATTACATATTCTTGTAAAAGCGACACAGGAGCTGGAATGATTAATGGCTCCTCCCCTTTACTATCCCAGTGGTGATAGCATTATCTAACATTATTTACACAAAAATCTGTTGCAATAACATGCAGTATGCAAATTAGATTAAATCAAAGTGAAGCCTTCTCAGTCATGTAACAGTTTGCACCACCCTGGCAGTATATGCAATGCAGATGTGGCTATATGACGTGCATATATTACTCTTATCAAACCAAATGAATTGGAAATAAAATGCCTATGGTTCCCTTCTGAACGGGAACATTAGACCAGCAATATATCAAATCGTATTAAAATTCACATAACTGTTCTGGTGGCCCAGCTGGCACTGTGCAGATCAGCCCAGTGGCTTATCTAAGAATGATATAAGTGTAGTGGGTCAAAATACAATCTGTTCTTAGGTGCACAGTTTCTCCCCCTCCCCCTTTTAAATTGGCTTGCACAGCTACAGGTTTCATTAGACAGTTAAAGTTATCAGTTCTGGATGGCTTATACAGGCCCTTGCATTAATATCACTGAGTTGGAGGAGCAGGTGTTGGATTTTGTGTTCCCTATCAAGGTTTGTAATATCACACTGATCCACAATGCAGAACAGACGAGGCTGTGTGCAGTTTAAAACAAAACGGTAGTAGTGTGGGAGAGGCCTAAGTTGAATAGAAGCGTGTCATGCTGGGGAGATGACTTGACACAGCTCTATAGCTCAGAGACTTGATTAACAGGAGCAGCTGTTTTCTTTGAAGAAGAAAACATATGTTACATACAGTATGACAGCACAGTGTGAAAATTTTAACTTAAAGCTTTCTCAGGATAGATAATTCATCACATGTCCACATTCATTACTGTCAGAGGTTATGTAATCATTGTGCAGCAAGGCAGAGCAGAGCATTCAAATCAGCCATTAGTTCAAGCAGCAGAACTCATGATTGGTTTACTTTTGACTAAAACAAAAACAGACAGTTCACCGCTATTTATTTCTCTTTGCATGCGCGTTAAGTTAGTGTTGAAAGTTGTTTTACAAACTATAATGAAATGAATGAAAACCCTTTTCCGCATGAACAGCATGTATTATCTCGAGTAAATTGTGCATAAATTGTGCGACTGACAACAAGCTAGACTGGGTATGCACAGTTCCCTAAAAATTATAATTTGATGTTTTAAACAAATCAAAAATGCTACACAATGAGTGAAAAAGTCAACATTTCCAAGTCACAGAAAGCTGATGAGAATAGCAGTGTCATTCAAAGTTGCCAGTGAAAAAGATAATGACCGGCTCTCCTACTGTACATGTACAGTTCACAGTTTTTCATCTTTTACATTTTTTTTTTCACATTAACTTATTCTGTAATTCATCTCAAAAATTGGGATATACAGTAATCAGAATATATGCTTTTCCAGCCTGGCCCTATATTATATGTCAACAGCAAGATGCAGATATCCTCCTCAAACACTGAGGGTTATGTAACATTACCTCACGTATAAAATGAAACAGTTGAATCATTTGGAACAGAACAGCAACTTTCTGTTTAATATTCAAAGGAATTTGACTAGATTTACTCAAGATAGTGCAATCTAATCAGGGATTTTGGCACAGCTGTCCATTGAATGGTGTGTTTTTGTTAAATCTTATTGCAAAGAACAGTGCAGATACAAGTGTACATGAACTCTTGGACTGGAGACACGCATTTGTTTTCCTGGATCGAGAGATGGCAGTGAATTCAGTCCAGACTGGAACTCGCACTCATCCGGTTTCTATACTCTGCCGAGCCACATGTCAAACCCGGGGAAGCATCAGATCTGGCGTCAATCGCCTGTTTCTGGTTAGGCAAATTGCTCACACAAAGAAACTGCATGTCCCTACCACACACAATGACAGCTGACTTTAATTTCGTCTGGATGCTTTGATAGGAAGTATAAATTATTTGATTCAAGGATAACACATGTATCTGTGTTTCATTACCTCATGCTGATCAAATATGGTGAAGTTCTATTTCTCTCTGTCCCCACAAAGCTGTGCTCTAACTTATTTTTTTGTCTTTATCCTTAATGTTTTACTTTAATGTTTCATATTTCAATTGTCAATTTTTCTACACGATTCCTTTCAAGGCTGAGGGACATTTTCCAACACACCTGCCTCAAGACATTTGGATTTGTGAATATCTTCACTGAAACGTTGGCAGAAGTTACAACCTTTTATGACAAACAATCAACACTGTGAGACTCAAGACACCTACACACTGACCATGAGCACTGTAAAGAGATTAGAGAATAGGTTGGTAAGTGTAATCACTGAACTTTAGTAAAATATACAGGGATGTTGTCTAACTGTATAAAGTTAAAGCTAAGATGAATGATATTAACAAAGAACAAATATATTGTCAACCTGTACAAAAAAAGGAATTCCTGATCCATATCATGAGAATAAATGTGTGTACACAGGCAGGATGTTAGAGGCATGGAATGAGATCCTCAGATTCATGTCTTTGGCTTATTGAAGCACTACATCCATGGGCATTATGTTCCCCACTCACTCAGCCTATTGCTGCAGGAAGCTCAGAAGCTCACTCTTTCCTATTGCCATCCTCGCAGACTGCATGTGAGGCTGTATAAAGATTCACTCAGTCAGATGGGATAAAGTCAGTGTTCAAAGCAGGAGAAGGAGGAGTGGGTGTGTGTTTGCGTGTGTGCGTGCAAATGTGTCCCTGTCTGCTCTCATATTAGGAGAGGAGCGAACATGTTCTGAGCAGACTCCTGGAGTGCATGAGCTCTATGACAAAGCAAACTGAAAATGCTAAAGACACCCTGTCACAGTTTATTCAACTGAGACTGTCCGGCCACAGCGTGGATCCAATGTTTTGTTTGAGTGTTCCATGGGGTATCGCACACATTGACTGTCTATAAAAATGAACATTGACACTGGAGCTGAAAAGCTTTAAACCTACATTCTCTCCAATAACAATCTGGGGGCGACTCCACTGACGAAAAAAGGCCATTTGTATGAGGAAACGTCCCTTGATTTATTAGCTCAATAACCATTTCCCTAATGGGTTTATGGTCTCAATCACCAGTTTGAAATCTGCTTATATACAATGTTCATTTTTTAAAGTATGGTCCGATTTAGAGGAAAACAGAGTGTAAGACAGGGTAAGGCCTAGCTACCATGTGATTGGCAGGCTGTACCTCACATGGTGAACTGTCTGACAGTCAGGATAGAGTAGAGAGCAGCTTTGATCCACCCCTCACTCCTCCTCAGTTCCACCTTCTCCTACAAACATGGTTTCTTCTGGTTTCATAAAAGAAATTACATGGCGACGGCCAAATTACAACATAACTATAATTTTCACCCCAGTTTCAGGCTGCCAAAGACAGATGATAGGATACTTTGGTGCAGTGATATTCGGCATGTTCTCTCTGATAAACTCTGGCGGGATTTAGAGACATGCGGCCGCACATCTCCAGCAGTGAAAGAGAGTTAATTCAAACCATTATTCAGCTATTACATTCGAGAAATATATTCTAATGTGAAATTTTAATTGGTGAAATACAATTTTAGTATTGCACATTGCAATAGAGAGATACGCTCTTATGGGGAAAATGCAACTTGATTATGTTCTCATATTTTAATTTTGCCTGATATTTTGTGTCAAGTATAATTCCTGAGTCATCACTCATCTCCTTAATGAAGATATTAGTTTCCCGATCTTTATTAGACTAGGTAAATAATACTTTAGATTGGATTTCAGTCTGAACTCAAAAACTTATTAATGGGGGAGGCATTAAAATGTTACTCTTAAGTTGGAGTAACACTTCAAAAAGTTATTTTGAAAGAAAAAAATGTTACTTCCTTTGAATAATTATGAACATTTCTCTGCAAAATCTATTAGCACTATTAAGTACATTATATCTGTATGTTATATCTATATACCAAGCCTTGAGGTCTAGGTGGTAATTAAAATCTATCTAGGTGCCTTAAGCAACATGTCTCAAGGTCACCTAAAACCAGAGCAGCTGTATGAGACATGCTCTCACTAGCTCCAACCTGCTCCACTCTTTAACTCTAATGTAAACACTCCAGGAAAGGAAAAGATTCTTAGATCTGTGCATATAAATAGACCAATGTCTCCATCTGGTGGTTTGCAGCTGTAATGTTGCAGAGAGGCTATTCATCATCTCTTACACATCTTACCTACACTTTCACAAGATGTGAAACTAAAACATGCAGATAAAAAAAAAAAAAAAACAAAAAAAAACGTATTTTAATTATCTAGTAATTAGAAGACAGTCAAATGTAGAAATATCATTTGCATTGAAGGACAGCTAAATATAAAGACGGAGGAATTTTTGGAAAATCCATTCCAGGCAGCGGCTCCATTTACTGAGGCCTGCTATGTGCTGTAGCTTTACTATGACATCTAAAAAGTTAGCTGAACACCATTTCAACACATTTCCGATCAGATTTGATCAGACGGACACTATGTATCTTTATCCTATACTGATTATTTGAAGATTTGACAACATATATAATGACTCATGTCTAATAGCCAGAGAACAGAGAGAATTACATATTCACAGAAATACTTTCCAGCTGTAAAATATTCAGATACATCAAAGTTTGCTTTAAGCCTGAAGACAGCCTGGGAGTTTTTGACCACTAGTAGTGCTTTGGAGAAATGTTTTATTGGGAGTGTTATTGTTTAGTTTTTTCATACACTCGATGATTTCTTAAAAAGTAATTTCATGGGAAGGATTCAAGCAATCAGCAGAGGACAACTTATTAAGTCACATCCAGCCTCAATGTGAGCGTGTGCATGCTTCAACTGTGCACTGCCCAAAAACCCCCGTCAATCATCTTTGAACTTGCTCTTACTCCCTGGTGAGGGCAGTACAGCTTAATATAAAATGCTCCCTTCAATTGCACCAGCCAAGCTCTTCTCATTCACTCCCTCTCCTCAATGCAATCTCTGAATTATCCACACACTGTTTTTGTTGATATTGAAACCCATGAACTGTAACATACTACAGCCTTGTCACTGTTCAAATTTAACAGAAAATAAGTCCTTAATTTTTGGTTTCCAAGGCATTATGAAGAGCTAATTAAAAAAAAACAAAACAAAACAAAAACGGTTTCCTCTGTTTAACAGTTTCTTTAAAGCTAAAAATAGAGCCATTCTGAATTTCTCAGTTATCAAATTAAAGATTTACTACTGACATGTTGGTTTCTTCATAAATAAGAGATGAAACAGGAAACAAGGACAAGATTGCTCCAATGAGCTAACAGATAACTTGACTAAATAAAGCATAACGCACACTGCCTCTGAGAGAGGCATGAAATCTACAGTAGATCTGAAATGTATACCACTACTTGTCAGTTTCACTGACCTGGAAATATCCTCCAGCCTCAATGAATTCAAATCCAAGCCAAAGTTTACGCCCTATCTGTCGGAAACGACTTATGTTCATTCTGGAGAATTTGGGGCAGGTGTCCCTAATCAACTGCAGTTACTCATGCTTGGAAAAGAAAACGTTTCAATAGTAACAGGGAGGATGTATGTGGAGAGGCCTGGTAGATGTAACAGCTGCCTTGCATGCTCAACAAAAGGTGGCGTCGGATGCTGTTGCAAGTAAAATATTTTGATGGCAGTACTTGACAGTGTGGTGACAAAATGTGAACTGCAGCCTCAGGCTTACTGTCAAAAAATCCCAATTAGTACTCAGTGTGTGAATGGTGAGAAAAAATTTTTCTTAAAAAAAAAACCAAAACAAAACAAAATAATCATCATCATGAAGAGACAGAGACCTAAATCCTAGTTGTAACTGGACTTTCAGCAAGATGTTGATGTTGGAAGAATTCCTGGTAAACTTGATATGTTAAAAAATTAAACAATTTCACCACAAGACAAATTTTACTTAGCTTCCTGATTATGAAGTACAAACATGAATTAAATATCATGGGTCCACAAATCAGCTATTAATCATTTCTTAAGGGAGCTCTGCTTGGGAAATAGTGCTGATTCACAGCAAAAAGCATGATGTTGGTCTTTCACATAAAATCCCAATAAAATAGATTTATGTTTGTGGTCGTAATGTGACAAAATATGGAAAAGTTCAAGGGGTATGAATACTTTTGCAATCCACTGTATGTTGGAGATCAGATGGACTGGTTCAGTCCTCCAGTCTGACAAGCTGACATAAATGTTTGGTGCATGAACACAAAGGTTAGAACAGTTGTTTGCTTTGCGACTGTTGTAATTACAATAACTTTTAGCAAGTGAGGGAAACGCCATGGCTGAGATCCAAAGTCGTATATTTTACAGGGATTATTTCTAAACCTGTGATCAGGCTCATGCTGAACCTGATTCTTGGTTTTTAAAAGTTTATAAATGTGGACATAGAAAAATTCAAATGCCAAGTGACTGCTAATGGGTCAACTCATACTAAAATCTTTGCAGGCATTTTCTCCATGGCTTACTCAGTATCGAACTGGGAAAAATGGATTCCTGTGACTGGTCGAAATTTATAATGTGAATCTATCAATAATGTTTCCTGCCACTGTTGCTGTCTGCATTTAACAGTAGCTCTCTCTAGAACCTGAGAAGGTTCAGAAGTCACAAGGATTATGAAGCTGATTATCAAACTTATTACAGGATGTCGTGAGACATTAAGATAGATGTATGAATAGTTCTTTTGCCTGTATGTACACAATGAGTACATTCAGCAACAGTACAGCAGCTATGAAACACTGGTTGACTAGACCTTTCCAGCTAATATCTCTGTTGAGCTTATACTTATCATTCAGTGGTCTATTCAACCATCAGTTTTCTGTACCCATCAGGAGCAGAGCACTATCTGCCCCGTTACATTTCTTTCATTCACTCTTTAATTGCCAGCAAATTAACACAGCCTTTCCACTTCAATTTGTAGCTGTGATATGCCAAACAATACTGGCTCTTAGGGGAGATGTGCTCTGGGACTTTAACACAATGTGAAAAGATTGATATGTGGCCTTAAGCTTTGTTGAAGTCCACAATGAATATTGTATATCCCTTTGGGCAGCAGTGTTGGCAGCTGTCATCGTGACCAGGAACTGTGCCAGTTTGGATGTGAGTCAACACAATACATTAGATAGGCACAGGATAGCATAGTATAATATAGCTGTTGCTACTCACGCTTCTAACAATGCTCTAACAATAACACACTTTGAGTATCTATCCAGTGATTGTTTGCAGCATCAGGTTAAACAAAGGGGAATCATGTTCTTTGAACATGAAGAAAAATTTTGATCAGATGCAGTGACGTGTCTATACCTGCATCAATGCATTTTATACATCCACATCCTCACAAACCACAAACAGACACACAAGTAGGAATAACAAGATACTTTGTGCCATTAAGGTCTAACCCTGAGGAGATGTGATGTAACACAATATGTTGATGGGTGCCAAACTAATACTGTAAAATGAGTACAACAGCCTCAGAGAAAGCCCTACTCTGCATTCAGACATATTAGTAACAGTAAAGTCTCTGGACAGAAATTAATTAATTTGAAAGGATTAGCTTGTTCAGGAAAGTAAAGCTGTCTTGTACAGACCTTTTGACGAGAACACCAGTCCAAAACATTATTTTAAGCTATGTTGTACCATCATTACCCAACTCTACTGCTTCATATTGAATATACTCTAGTTGTGTGTCAGATAACGACAGTGCTTGGCGCTCTCCTCTTCATCCTCTACATGCTCCCCCTCGGCAACATCATCCGCCATCATGGTCTCCAATTCCACTGCTACGCTGATGACGTCCAGCTGTACATCTCCACCAAATCCATCACCACCACTTCTCATTCCACCCTCACCGAAATAAAGTCATGGATGCAAGCCAATTTCATCCAGCTGAACTGTGACAAATCAGAACTCATCATCATTGGCCCCAAATCCCTCGTCAACACTGCCCACAACTTCCACCTCTCCATTGACAACTCCACTCTGCTCCCTTCCCCACACATCCGCAACCTCGACGTCATCTTTGATAATAACCTCTCTTTTGAACACAACATCAACGACATCGCAAGGACTGCCTTTTTCCACCTCAGAAACATCGCCCTTCTCTGTCCATTACTCTCCTTACCTGCTGCAAAAACCCTCATCCACGCTTTTATCACTTCAAGACTGGATTACTGCAACAGCATCCTATATGGCTCATTCTCCAAATTCATCAACAAACTCCAGTACATTCAGAACTCTGCTGCCCGCCTGCTCACCCATACCCGCCCCCGAGACCACATCACCCCTGTCCTCCAAAACCTCCACTGGCTCCCTGTCCCACATTGCATCACCTTCAAAATCCTCCTCCTTACCCATAAAGCTCTCCACAATCAGGCCCCTTCCTAGCTCACTGCCCTACTCCACCGCCACAATCCCCTCTGCAACCTTCGCTCTTCCGTCGCCAACTTCCTGTCCCCACCCCTCCAAACAAATCACCGGACCTGGGGGGACAGAGCCTTTTCTATTGCCACCCCCTCCCTCTGGAACTCTCTCCTCGACCACATCCGAATCTGCACGGACCTGCCCTCCTTCAAATCCCTCCTCAAAACCCACCTTTTTAAAATTGCTTTTAACATGTGACTTTCGATTCTTCTTTTATTTTCATTTTATTCAGTTGTTTTTAACTCTCATTGTAAAGCGTCTTTGAGTACCATGGAAAGCGCTATATAAATAAAATGCATTATTAGTATTATTAATGGGACAAGTGGGGCCGGAAGCTACAATGACAGAAAGGTGTGAGCACTGGTGAAAGTCAAAAATAGCAAGCGTGGGAGTCACTAACTTCTTTTTTGGAAGGTACAGCAGAAAAATATGAAGAATAATAAAGATATAAATACAAGTATTATGTCACAATGACATGAAATCTTATTAGTTATAGATAAAAAATTTTGTCTCAAGTCCAAGTACTACATCCATCACCCATCACTAATTCCTGCTCATCGAGTCATGAATATTTCTCCCTCTCTATCACCCTCTCTGTCCTAAGGCAAGGTGACATAGAATGCGCTGAATAAGCTTTAATGTGTATGTGCATGAAGCTTTGAACTCTCCTTGTCTGCCCATCTTTTCCATGCCCATCAGCCACCATTAGAGGACTCTTATCCTAAATTGATTCAGCACACTAAAGAACTACGGAGAAGGTCGTCAACAACACATCTGAGATCAAGTGCACACTTGAGAGCTACTCAGAGCATGTGAAAAAAGACTGGAGAAGGGTGAAAGATAAAATGAGAGCAAGATATGACAGCGATGCCTTGTTTCGCTGCAGGGTAGGGGCTCATTTTATAGATTTTCCCAAGTGTCTTTGCACCTACTGTTGAGGCAGCACTTATGCTGATGTGTGCATGTTGCCTGATCCTGCAGTTAGAAAAGCAAGTTGATCCTTTTGCTTAGCTGTTCTTATACATTCTCAAGCTCAGTGCTGACATTAACTAATACTATGTGACGAGCACCAAGAGCAATACGCTGGGCTGTTACCTGCTAACACACTGAACGTAAAGGTGAAAAAAGTTTCTACCCTTTAGCAACAAATACATAAAAACCCTATAAGCAAGGGTTAGTCTTCTTTTTAAAATGTATGCATTAGAAATTTTGACATTTTTGCAACATTTGTGACCTCAGATTTTCTATGGATTGTTTGTCAATAAACCTCTTTTCAAAAGTGATTTTTAAAAGGGATTTCTGTCTAGAGATGGATTAGATGATACTGATGCACAACAACCTTTACCACCAACATTGAGAATGACCATCTGAACTATTTTTAAGTGAAAGGAAACATTGTTCCACCAAAATAACCCACACAACAATGGCTGTTGAGCAGCCTGCAGATGTAAGGCATTATATTAATTTCTAGTGTTTACTGTAATCACGATTGATTGCTGGAAGATGGATGTATAATTGATGAGAATTACATCAGAAGCACGTGTCAATTAGTTGTGGTTTCTTGTTGAAGCAATGGGTTTGGGTATATAGATCACATGTTCATAATCAGGAGATAGAGATGCACATGCATGAATGCTGTTTAAATCCTCCACTTAGCAGGATTTAACATTTATCTGACTACGGCTGCACCCCAGATGTTGTAAAATAAGTCAATAATGGCATAAAGTTGTCAATGTGCCACTGACACAGCTATCCAGGCAAAGTACACATGGACTGTATGCTCATGAATCAGATGGAAATAATATTTAATTCAGAATTAATTATTACATGACCAAATTTGTTCTCATAGCTACATTCTACTTTAGCGTTACGTTACATGTATAACTGCTCTTGATCATAAACTTACAATGCATTTTTTACCACCTGAAATCACAAACTGACTTGTCACAGACTTGTGAAATCACAAGTCCCTATTTAAGTCTCTGTTAAGGTACACAGTAGTACACTGGAACGAGTGTAGCACACAACTCATCATCAACCCACTATTCCCATCACACACTGAGACAGCTCTGCGGGGTAAAGAAGCGATTAACAAGGAAAATGATTAGTCTGATTGAAGCAAGGCAGAGGCAGGAAAGACATGGGGAGAGATAGCAGGAAAGAAAACTTCTGACAATGACTGTGACACAGACTTCACACATACACACACATGCACAAGCTGGTGGCTGATTTCTCCCAGAGCCTTCAGGCCTGGACCATGGCTGCCTTTAGAGATAAAACAGCCCACTATCTCTTGGAGATTTCACTTTCTTATAAGTTGTATGAAAGCTGTCGCATTGCATTTTTTGAAGTTGGCAAAATGTTGTGCCTTACTCTGGTGTGTATGTTTGAATCTTTGTAGTTCATACAGTTCATTCTTACCTGCTGTGACAACTAGACTGCTGTTTTTTTTTTTCTTTTAGCTGAGCTTTCTGATAGTTGCATATATCCATGCATATATATATATTTGCAAACTTCCTGCATTTTTCCTTCTTGCTCTGAACGCTGTTTAGCTGACAGTATCTGGTGTGGTGACATCCCATTCATTCTGGTGACATACAGGTATTTTTCAGATTGTGAAAGTACACTTGACTTTTCCAACTGCACACCTGGATGAGGGGCATTATCTAATAGACTGCGTCAGCAAGAAAGTGTTTGTGCTGATGGTGTGCAAGGGAGTGTGTGTGCATGTGCAAGCAATATTCCAACCACATTTATCACTCACATACACTGATCCTGCTAAGGATTGTGCTGTAACAGCTAAAACTCGAAACATCAACATTAGAATTCAATTAGTGTGTCTTTACAGTTGGCACTGTGGCAATTCTGCTGTGCCTAACAGAATTTTATAAATTCTCTATAAATAAGATATAATATATAATAAAATATTATCATAAGTATTTATTAAGTTTATCCTTAATAACACATAGGTATCTTTCTACATACATGGTTGCAATGGCAGGTGTTTGGGTATTGAGACTCCATTTTCAGCTGTCTGCAACAGCAAACAAACATCAGCTGCCTGATTGCTCTGGTTTCCAGACTGCCAATCATACTGGAAATAGAATAAACATTGAGTGTGCATTTGTGTTGTAAATAAATCTGTATTTTCATGCATTTACCCTTTTGGATCCTAATACATCCTGAGCTAAGCCAACACTTTGCACACACATAATAAAACATATTTTTTTCCTAAAATTATTCCAAAGTTAGACTATGCCAAGTCTTCATAAAAGCCCAGTGTCCATGCTTTAATACAGAAAAACCTTGAATTCACTTGTACTTCATAAGGCAGATAGGGAGAAAGGACACCCCGATGGTAAAGAGCATTTCTACACTACCACTCTTAAGAGCTGTTCAAACCCCTGTCTTGATGAAGCAACTATAGTGTTATTTAAATATACATAAGGAATCGGTTAAATATGTGTAGTCCTGTCCTGTTCCCTGAAGACCACACCTTGTCCTTGAAGGAGATGGCCCATGAAATGAGGCGACTCATACCTGCCAGGCTATGTGGCCCCACCTCCTCATTTTCCACTGTTCACAGAGGACATCCACATGCTCCATCACTTTAGCTCTCCTCTGCCGTTCAATCCTGAGTGTCCTAATGAGGAAAAACAAGGCATTACACACTCTGCACAGAAATAATATCCACCCCTAATCGCAAAAGTAGAAGTAATAATGTTACTTTTTATGTAATTAGATGAAACCTATGTTTTAATGTTTCTAAACAGAGTAATAAGTGCTGCTAGTTGAAATAATATTAAAAACATTAATTTATTAGTTCTTACTGCTCTCTAAAAAGAATGCACAACTTTGTAATATTTATAGTTGACAGTGAAAATAGTCAGCTTGGATGCCAGAATCTCCCTTGGGCAACACATGAAACAAACTTTGAACTATGCACTGTTCACTGAGGCATAAGTAAAGTGGGGTAGATGCAATCGTGTCTAAACAAGCCTCCACTGAATTCATTGGGGATGCTGGCACACACCAGCAAGTATGGGCACAAAGAGGTAAGTAAACACAGACGTACAAATGTGAAAGTAGGTGCTGTGCCTGGGAATCTATTGACTAATATTATCTTAATGTGTGGCAGAGTTCAAATAGACTTTGACTCTCTCACAAAAAACCTACTGTAGTCCTTAAAATTATATCACAAGAGCTCAAGACACCATGAAACTACATTCAAGCAGACAAGTAGTGTCTGCTTAACTCTTAGCCTACCTTCTAAGAAGCCAAAATCCACGAAAGAGAGGAAATTTGATCAGATATGTGGTGCCTCATTTTCCAAATAATTTAGACAAGTGTCCTCTGCAAAGTTCATTAATGAGATAGAATTTTGACCTTAAGGAACAATATTAGTATTATCTATTATACCAGTCCTCAGTTCAACACACACAAGGGTTTACTATAGTCATCTCATACAGTCAGATATTAAACAAAAGGAGGCAAATTCATTAAACTGAGTATGTCAGTTTGCTGACTTTTGAAGGTTATTTATATTATTAACTATCTTTGTGTTAACTTGCTGCTGCACTGTGCCACTTTTGTTTCTGATTTGGTCCTTTTTCTTGAGAAATGTAGGTCAATTCATCATACTGTTGTGCTTTATATTGCAATGGTTGGATAAAAGGTAAACCCTACTGAACTAGATAACCTAAGGACTGCAAACATTCAAAAACAAAAACTTGCTTTTAGTCAGGTGATTTCTTTCGCACAATAATCCCAACCCTGTCACATGTAGCATATTCACTGGAGACATAATTACAGGACAAGTGAAGAAAATCAAGTAGGTTCATATTTTATGTAGCAGCATATTGGTTAGATTTTACTCATTATGCCAAACATCTGGCCGACCTCACCACCTCTTCACAAACAACGTGCATCTTCTGGAAAACATACACGAAACCAAAAGAACATACACAGTATATTCACGTCTCTTCTATACAGTATGTACATGTCATTAGCATCCATGTCTATTACATTTTGCAGTTATAGCTACTTCGATTACAAGTTACAGCCTGCAACTTGTGTTTTTTTTCCCCAAACAGGTTTTGGGTTGTGAGAAAATTAAAGTGGTGTCATGTCAGATTCCACCCAGGAAGTCACCAGTGGATCAACAAAACATTTTCTAGTCACTACATGACAAGCAAAACCCGTCAAAGCTTACAGTGAGCAACAAGAAAGCACACAGCATTGACCTTTGATATCCAGCTGCTGGTGATAGATTACACAGACACATAAATAGGTTACACACGGAAACCTATTTAAAAAATCTGTATAATCTCTTATTCATAGTAACTTGTCTGTATAATATGTAAATGAAACTTAAAGGCTCTATTCCTCATTCACCTCTTCTTTCACTTTCATCATACAGTATGAGAAAACACTAAGTTGATGAACTGGCTTGGTTCTGCAGTTTGTGCCTCAGCCCACTTCAGTCATCTGACCCAAAGTCTGCAATTACAGTTTTAATGAGAATTGACAAAGAAGCTTTTTTCAGTGTTGCCCACTTTGTCACCTCAACCTCACCACAATCTACACACTGAAAGTATTTCACATAGATCTATGTGAGTTTATGTTGTTATGTGAAGACTGAAGTCTGCTCAGCAAGGTTGTAATAGGGAGTATCAAAAAACACCCAGTCAGGCTGCCTTGACAACAAATTTTCATCAGATTACTTTTGTGATATGCTCATGGCATTACTATTCTGTCCAAGCCAATGAAATACAAATCAGCTAAACCATAAGACCAAGGTGATTATGTGTCATGTATTTTGGTACATTTTTCCAAGATTTCTGTCATGTCTGACAATGTACATCACTTTCAAAATCTGCAGTAAGAGGATAACACTGCTGATTTTTCACAAATGCTGCCTGTGCAAGTGGAAATCCTCTCAAGGCATTTAAATGAGAAATGAGGCTACTACCTTATAGCAATCCCCAACTATCATGGCCTGATTGGTGTCACACTGAACCATATAATAAGAT
This sequence comes from Remorina albescens, assembly GCA_034769265.1. Taxonomy (NCBI): domain Eukaryota; kingdom Metazoa; phylum Chordata; class Actinopteri; order Carangiformes; family Echeneidae; genus Remorina; species Remorina albescens. The sequence continues at coordinate 14,216,000 of CM068492.1, read as the reverse complement.
TCTTACAGGGATATTTTTTAAGCTTAAATTATGAATGGCTGACTTTGTTAAGCATTTCCATGACGTCACTATTTTCCTTAAAACAACATACTACATAGCGTATAGTACTAAAAGAGAAAAAAATTATCATTTCTCTTCTAAAAAGGAGAAGGCAGACAGAAAAAAGCATGGATGTAAAATGCATATATTGACATCTTGCACATTAGAAACATGAATATCTTCAAAATGCTTTAATACAGACATGACATATTCATCATGCTGTTCACCCTCATGGTACAAATGAATGGTTACACAGTGGAAGATGTGCTTAAAGCTTCCCTCCATGCAAAGTAGCTATGCAGAACTTATTTTATACTGAAAATAATGATGAGCTCAGTGACTGAATTTCAAGCTTGACTTTCAAACATCAGAATGGCTCTTTAGCTTCCAGCTTGTAATGGAGGAATTAATTATTAAAGTTACTTTAGCGCAACTTTTTATACCACAGAACTAGGGACAATCACATAGCATCTAACATACTAACTTTATGAATTGTAAAAGTATGAGATGTGGCATCCCCCAGTGTAGTTAAATAAAGTAAATCATACAATACAATACTATACAACATAGTATATCCATCTGCTTTAGTTACTGGAATTTTTGGAAGAGCAACATTAGTGGAAATTGGTCATGCCCACCCCTCTCTCAGCAACAATACCCTATATGGCTTAGAGGCACATAATCTCTAGCTGCTGAAACTTGATATTAACCAACCAACCAGTGTTATGCATCTTCCAACTACCAGAAAAGCAGAAAACTTCATACTACACTGCTGTCAGAAATGTATGTGTTCGCTGTAATAGCATGACAGCAGATGGGAGACAGCATGACAGCACCAGATAGGAATTATGATAGTAATCGATCATGCAGTCAACCAGGCCTTTGCACAATGCCATGCACATGTACAGTATGCATGTGCACATACGCATACACACTCAAGCATGCAGCAGACTACAGGCACAAAAGGACAAACCCAGCTCATAAGAAGCCAGTGATGTCAGAGTTCTTCTGGCCATCTGCAAAGCCTGCTGTTGAGAGTGTGTGTGTCCAGGGATAACTAATCATCACAAATGCCCTGCGGGAATAATCCATCACACTCTTCTTTATCCTCCACAGACATGCATCACGTACGCACTATCGACTTCCAACTCTAATTCATCATCCTGAGTCAAGTGTTCAACTTGCCAAGTGTCCCCACTGCTTCTCTGTGCCACCATCAGTATTACTTTACTTCAGCAGGCTCACACTTGAAGCTGAGTCTCATCTGCATACTTTTTGCCACACTACCCCATGCAATTAACAAGATAAAAATATATGACAGGGCAAAGTAGACAGGGATGGCCAAGATTAACTTCCCTTGAGCGACACTAAATAAACACTTTTCCTTGATTAAAATGAATGCACAGGAACAGATAGGGAATTATCTGATAACTAGTTAGCTAGATTCATACACCTTGAAAGCGCACTCATGCATCACAAACCACAGCAAACCCATATGAACAAACTCAGAAATTACCAGGGCTCAGAATTCAACATACTGCTGCTAGGTGACAATCTCAGCTGCTGAGTCACAATCATGGCTCCTACAGAATTGCCTCCTTAATAAGTAAATGTAATTCCATCTTAATTCATTGAACTCTCTGGAACAGAGACCGTCAGTTCACATCCTGTCACAGGGGGTTTGGGTTTCAGCAGAGATGCAGACAAATATTTACAGTATGAAAGTCAGTCTGACCAAACATTGCTGTTCCCACAGTGATGGATTTGGACATTGTGCAAAGATTGTAGTAATGACATAAGGAATTGTGTATATGCAGAGCAGTGGGGAGCTTTCATTTGGGGGAAGATAATAAAAGCTTTTCTAAAACCTTGAAATCTAATAAAGTATAAAGAGATCAAGTCATTACTGCCCAGCTGTCCTGAGACAACCACAAAAATCTTTGAAGTTGCATTTGTCCTTTGGCAACTGGAATGTGTGTCCTCTGCTGGGATTTACTGTCCATCATGTTATGTAACTATGTTTGGCGACGGTTCCTTCCAGCACAGTTCAAAAACCTGCTTGTGTGACACAGGATCAAACAGGAAAGAGGAACTTGTTATTCTATACTGTCTCGAAGAGAGACGATGGACACTCTCGCACTCTCACGCTTTGATGATTGCCTGGGCATGATGGAGTAAACAATAATCAGTGCTTCCTGCCAGAATAGGTTAGATTTTTAATACTCTCTGCCGCAGCTATCCACAGACAAAGCCATGAAAAACTTAATGTTCAGGAATAAAGCGGTATGTGTAGATGGTGAATGCTGAATTTTCTGCTTATGGAAAGATTAATTTATAAGTAACAACCTGTTGATATTATTTATTTGGTTTTTTTCACATTCATTTCATAGTTAAGTATCACATTATAAAGCAAACACAAATAAGGGAGATTACTGATCACAGTGATGTACATGGCTTTTTATGTTTATAACTTTTGCAGCCTTGCCGAACAGAAAAGGAATTACTTGTTTCTAATTTCATTAAACAATTCATCTTGGATGCTGTCCAAATCAATTTGTTAATACTGGAAAAATTAGGTTCTTTTAAGTTGTTAAATGTGCAGAATTTTCAGGTGATAGATTCCTCATATGGGTATAGGATAAAATGCCTTAAAAAGGTATGACTGTTATTTTAGTTTGTTTTAATTTGTTGTTTGTTTGTCTAGTTGCCATTTCTTTTTTCATTTCACTAGTCTGCAATGATCAGTAAAGATGTACTAGATTCAGGGAATTAGACATTCAGTATTTTATGATAAATTGCCAAAGAGTAATCACGTTATCATTGAATACTTGCCACACACAAGACTGTCATCATCTGTGGTAGATGAATCATTTACCTAATGAGGCGGTCATTAGTGATAATGGGTTGTCATTTGTTGCTTAGGGGATGCAACTCCTAGCTCACAACAGTTCCCCTTTTCACATTTACTTTTTGTTTGACACTTTCTTTCTCTACTCTTGCTTTTTTCCATGTTGCATGTGTTTTGTGTGCCAATTTTACTGGCCTTTCCTTCTAACTCCTCTCTATTAATTTCTTTTCCATCATTTTTTTTCTCACCCTCCCATTTCACCTACATTCCTTATCACAGCCATGGAAGCGCTTATATGCAAATAGGCTCCATTTTTGTACCATTACAATAATCTGACACAGGAAAACAGAAAGACTGGCTCACTGATGGAAGTATTTGTTATCTTATCATAAAAGACAGAATTAGCATGTTGTACTTACTAGGATTGGGTGTGTGAGGACATTAAAGTAAAAAACTCACAAATGCGAAATGGACTTTTCAAAGCTAAACAGTTTCAAAAATTAATGTCAAGAGCTTTCATTTTGATAAGTATACATCTGTATGGAAAATTCTAATAGATTAATATTCGTACTAGACTACACATACAGTATATGTAGTATAACGCCCCCTCGCTAAAAAGTCATACATATTGCTTTGCCACATTTTTGTTACGCAAAAAAAAAGTGGAGGAACTGTATGCATGCATGTTCCAAATAGCTTCCGGCTATACACAGAAACACTGAGGGATGAGCAACAGTAATAATAGCACATGTCATGCAAAATCATAATTCTACTGCCAGACATTGTCATACTGCATGTGATGGTTTCAAAAGTGAGAGGTGGCTGTATTATTTTCCATTTCTTTTGTTGGACGATGTTATAATGAAAAGAACATTCAATTCTCTTCAGCTGAGAGACTGTTGGAGCACTTTGGAAATGTAACTATTCTGACAGTCATCTTGGACTACATATAAATTCCATCATGTTCTTGCTCACAAGCCCCAAGACATTAAACTCTCTGTCAAAGACTTTAAAAATATAAATAAACAAAAAAAGTGTGTGGGATTTGCTTAAGTCTGCTGGCATTTTGCGATTTAAATGACTTTAAATCAAATAATAAGACACTGTACTGTGCTGTAAAGGATTCTTTCCAGTGTCACTACATATTATTTACCTGTTTTTACTACAGCATTCAAACTCATGAAAAATTCAAAAAAACCCAAATATAAAAAATAAAATAAACTTTTATTCATTAATGCATGACATAATCTTTTTTTTTCCATCAATTTTCCTTTCCTCCGACACATGGAACCAGCCATGTATAAAATCTTCTCTTAGAGAACCAGAAAGGCAAAAAATAAACAGGAACACTAACTGCCGTACTGTGTTTCTGAAAATAGCCTTTCTCATTAGTTAGCTACAGTCACTGCATTTGAATCACCACAGTCTGTATCACTACACGGTGGTTTACACAGCCATCATGCAAAACCAATCATACTGATTATTCACTAAAATTCAGGCCATTTCTCTTCAGCAGTTACTGTAACTAAGATTAAGATGATTATAATGACCAACCTTCTCATGGTTGCAGTAACCAATCTAACTTGATGGAAAAATTATATAAAGTCTGCCACATCCAAAGCAAACAAACCTCTAACTTAATAGGCCAATCCATCATTTTTTTGGCTTTGAGAGAGCCAAACTCCCTCTGCCAGTTCCTTAGTTTTCTCTGACAGCTTCCATTCGGCCCGGTAGCGTAAATCATCCCTCTCCTCTCCTGAATCTACCAGCTCAATCCTCAGGAACATTTCTTTCTCCAAAATCATTGAAGCCAACAGAGAATCTGTAGTTTGTCTAGCTGTTGGCAACCTGGGGGATGAACGAGAAACCCCATAGATAGGGGAGAGAGCACTTTTAACCCCTTTGCTTCTGACTTGATCTTCCTCACGTTTCACCAACATCACCGCTCTATCATCTGAGGTAAGTGTACTCAAAGAGCTCTCATTGGTTGATTCAGATTTAGGAGACAGCTGTGTGTCCTCAGATCCGTCGTGTTCCACTTGGGGGACTAATTTTCTGTTGCTTTGTCTATTGATGGACAGACAAGGAGGCCATCGGACAGAGAGGCATCTTGTCATTGCCAGCCATAATTCTTGAGGCCTGAGTAAACCTAACCTCTGTGATACATTTGTGTCACATAAGTTGTCAGTAGCTGGTTGCCAGTTCTCCAATCGTGTGCATTCTGCTGTGGTTTCAGTCTCTGCCAGCACTGAGATAGATAGTCCATTAGAGTTCTTTGGTGACAATTGTTCTTCTCCGTCTTCATTCCTCGACTGTAGCTGTGAACTCTCTCCAAAACTCAAACAGCTGCTGAACCTCTGACTCCTCTTCATCGCACTATCTGCCTCTGCATCTGCCAGTGAATTTTCATCTGGTGAACATCCATGTGGTGAAGACTGCTCTTTAAAATCCTTTAACCATGGCTGCTGATTCTCTTTAGAGTCAGAGGAGTTGCTTGCTGTGTGGCCTTTTCTCATCCTTGGCCAAACAAGTCCACTCTTTCTGATTTATCTGCCAGCTGTCCAGTGCTGCTTTTCTTTCTTTTGCGCAATGACCTATTGAGGGGAAGGAAGGACTGGAATCAAAGCTACCACAACAACTACAATAACAACAGCAGCCTCAGCAGCAGCAGCAGCAGGAGCGGTGGCTCTGCTAGCATGGCACTATCTGACATAATCTCTGCTTCAAGAGGCACAGCTTTGGCTGGGGAAATGAGCAGTGATGATGCTGTGATGTCATGTGCCTTCATGCACACACATGCAAACACACACAAAACCCCCAGCATGGCTATGTGTTCACGCTCCAGTCGAGTCAGCGGTGACTTGCCTCAGGGGGAAGTGATGTCAGATTGCATGATGTCACGACTAGATACGAACCAGGAGTCTGGAAATGGTCTGTGTCTGTGTGAGCGTCCTCATGGAAAAAAAAATATGTACAACCCCAAAAACTGACCTAGATATGTAAAGGGGAAGTCATAGTAGATGTATTTTGTTAGGGGGGTTTCTCGTTCATCATAGTTATGATTAAATAGATTTTTAGTTCAGATTTTTTTGTATAAAATAATGTCTCTTGTAAAAAGTAAGGGTCCACCAAGGAGAAAATAGAAATGCCTATCAGTATGTGTAAGTATCTAGATACTGAATCCAGAGCAGATCCTTTCTCATTGTATATCAGGCAGCTTTTCATTTTATAAATTTATCTATCTTCTTACATTTACATTGATGCATTTTGTATGTCTGATATAGAGATACAGTATCAGATTTAAGGAAAAAAATACTTATCTAACTGCAGGTGCTACATTTTTAGTGTACATGAGTGTACGTGTGTCTACTCAGTGAGTCCATCCAGTCCCACGTCAGCGGTGGACAATAGGTCAGCCATTTGCATCTTTGCTTTTCCATTTATGGCTGTGGTGGCTGCTCAGATTGCATGTGTCTTCGCTCATTCAACGTAGACCTTCTTACATCACCACAGGTTAAAAGGGCACTAACCACTGTCGACTCCAGGCTGGCTGGCCTTATCACACAGACACGTATTCCAGCTGATAAAATCTGTTGAGTCAATTTTTGTGGACAGGGAGCTGCAAGTCATCGCAACTGAGAAGAATCAGTGAAACAATTACAGATACTTTCCTGATCAGTTTTATTTACTAAAAATAGTGGTGATCAACAATGGCAGGTGCAAACCGCTGTTACACAGCAACCCACTGGCATAGATTGACTACGTGCCTTCAAATCTTGACAAAAAACATTTGCTGCACTGTTTCCCCTATCCCATCAAATCAAACTGAATATTTATTGAGCGGAAGAGAAAAACTGGCAGATTAATTTTGCCAGGATTTTCTGTGACAATTTATTATATGCCTCAGTGGAAAACCAGTTAAATTACACGCTGCCTGAGGAAAGCCCAGATATTTCCCTTTGTCTAAGGATTATTTATGATAATACCAGTTGATGTATTTATTACTGGTGCTCACCGGATGGCAAAATTATTCATTAAAACACAATTTAATGAGAAGTTCAGATCACTAGTATTTTTGAGATTTTGATGTTTACACATTCAATAAAGTTGAATGTTATCTCCCATACATTCTATGTAAAGGCATCAATGCATTAGTGGAGGAGATCTCTCTGGGTCTATTATGGTATGAGTCACCAAGGCTACGTTTGGAAAGGGACATTGGGAGAGGACACAAAAAAATATGGACAAACACACTCCATATACTCTAAAATGTCTCTTGGCAGACTAATACAGAGCCTTGGCTTCACACCATCCCCCCTCGTGCAAGATGGTGAAAAGGACCACAGTTTGCTGCTGAATAATGTATCTTAAAAGAGTAAGTTTGTGGAAGAGGTTGAATAAACACTAAAATGTAAAATCTCCTTATATATATATATATATATATATATATATATATATATATATATATATGTGTGTGTGTGTGTGTCTTCTAAGCTTCTGTGCCTTGTGTTTACTTGAAATGAAGGTTTATAGCGTCATTTAAGCAAAGTGTTTCGGTTACACAAGCACGAATATCATAGAAAAAGAGTCACACCGAGTGTGAACACAACAGAGGCTACTAGTCTGAAAAATTCATTAAAAAAAAAGCTTCTGACAGAAACGGCAGAGTAGCGAGGCACTATTTTCGTAATCACAACTATTTCTGGACTGTGCCTTCATTTATAATTCAAGCACACAGTACACAAGCCATTAAACTCACCCTCGGGTCTGCTGAAGTTGGCCGGAAAATATCTAATTCATTAGCGGCAGGTGAGTCGCCGACAGCAGCTTCCAGTCCGAGCAACAGGCGGGCCGGATGATGGCGCTGCGGACCGCTCACACTGCCGGACACGAGGAGGACAGAGTGGATGTAACGCCACTTCTGATTGGTTATGATCTCGCAGCGATCGTGTGAACTCAGCCGTGATTGGACAGCTGAAAGTGGGCGGTGCCGAGCAGGACTTTTCATTGATATAACCTACAGCTGGTGGCTAAGGCTCCGCCACACACAGAGTGAAAGGGCTGAGAAAGTGACGAAGGGCTTGATGTAGGGGGGATTTTATTTTTTTAAAGAAGGCTCGAGAATTGTTTTATTGTTATTATTTTTAATAGTGGCCCACCAAAGACTCTCGGAGGACAGCCAGGATGCTTTGCCACGTTACTCGTCCGGACTCGGTGGTGATGGAAGTGGAAGTTGATGCGAAGGCGAACGGTGAAGATTGTCTGAATAAGGTAGACTGAGCCAGAATACACATCATCTTTTGTTGTTGTTTTCATACCCCTTAGTGTTTTTAAACGCGATGTCTCTGACAGGCCAATAGGGATCTTGTATTATGTCTGTCTAAGGAAACTTAAAATGTTAAATTAGAAAGTTCATCTTGTACCCGCTGTAGGAAATAAAACGATCAATGAGTTGACTTTACGCTATCATTGTCTGACATTAAAATAATCAGCGTCAACTCCCATCTGTGAACCGCAACAACAAGAAAACTAAGTGAAGGTCTTCCTCAACCCTTTGTCACACGCAGGGAGCGGGGAAACAAGATGTTCTGCTGCTCACGACGTGCCGAGAAAAATGGCAACGACTTCCTATTTCTAACAATGAGTTTAAATAATAATGTTGATCTGTAGTCTAAATTTATAGCTTGACATGTACGCAGGAAAGTTTGGTGACATTGGTAGGAACTGACAGCCGCCTCTACCTGCGCGGCTTAGTCAGGGGCAGATGGCTCAGTGTGGGGTTACTACAGTTCATTCTTCTGCCTCTGCAAGACAGCTCCAGTCAAACTGCAACTTCCGTTTGCGCTAAGTTGTTAAGACACCCTCTTTTTTTTAATCCAGTGTTAAGTGGACATGAACAAGAAGGCAGAAGAACTTTTTTTTGTTCTCCCTTTTCATCTGTAGCCTCCAGTTGGGTTTTTCTTTCCCCCCTTGCGCTAATAAAGTGTACAGCTACTTCATATGCAAGGCCTATTCCCAACTTGCCATGGGTATGAATGAGTTTTATCTCAGCCTCCGGGCTCCCTGCAGACATTCATCAGAAGTTATGCAATAACCCCCATGTCTGCCGCATAGGATTCTGGGTTTGACAAGCCCCCACAGCCCCAGTGGGCTCTCCAAGTTTACTTCTATCCCATCCTGGGCTTCAGAGTATTGATGGGTGTTATCTATGTGAGAGTAGCACTGCAGCAGCAAAAATCCAAATGAAGCAGGTGATTAAAAACACTTTTCTTCCATTAACCTCATTTAGATAGTCCTGTGAAACTCCTGAGTCCTGCTGAATCTTCCCACCTTTTATTGGGAGGTAAACACCACTGAGGTGTCAAATTCAAGGGCATCTTAGTCAAGCCGTTAAGTGGCATCTCTGTTCTTAAACTATATAATGTAATGCAGCCAACTATTATAGTAACTAATATGAAGTTTCCTCTGGGTGAATGATTTTCAGTAACCCTGTCTAAAATCCACCACCTTTGCAACCTTTTTCTTTCATCTCTCTGCAGGTTTGTCGGAAGTTGGGCATTATTGAAGTGGACTACTTTGGGCTGCAGTTCACAGGCAGCAAAGGGGAGAACCTGTGGCTGAATCTGAGGAATCGAATCTGCCAGCAGATGGATAATGTGGCACCCTGTCGCCTGAGGCTGCGGGTCAAGTTCTTTGTGGAGCCCCATCTCATTCTGCAGGAACAGACAAGGTACATTTACCAACCAATAAGCTGCTGCGTGGGTGTCTGCACATCTGCAATCAAAATTGTGTCAGCTTGTCGCATCATAATTAAGTCTTTATATTTTTATTAAAATATCCTTTTATTTCCTTATGATTACATAAGATATGCAACAAGGAGCACTTGGTGGAAAATAAACAAAGCCGACCTTAGTCAGCGTGCAGAGCATAATCTAATCATTTGTTTCCGACACAGTGGAATACCCTGTAGTAACCTCTTCCTTCAGCTCTTCTGGGGTTACTATAAGTCATTTAAGAGTAGGACAGGCAGGAAATGTGATCCGGCAGCTCTGGGGCTATGTTGCTCTTTGGCTGCCCCCAGGGGCCCTCTGTGTCACAGCCTGGACCTCTGTCACTACTCCCATTCAAACTCAAAATAACTTTTGTTGTCCCTCGTGGTTTGTTTGTTTTTTTTGTTGTTGTTTTTTTTTGTCCCGATTGTTTTGTGGCCATTTTGTTTGAACAAAAGGACAGCCTTCAGTTTAACATCTGCGCAGATTTCTTTTTGAAAACAGGGCCATTGTAGGGTGTGTTTTACTTTAGCTTTTGTTTCCATATGAAAATGTCATAGTGAGTCACTTTTGCAGCTGCTTTTGATAAAGACGTTTATCACAGTTTTTGAATATACTAGGATGTAACTTTGTGTGCATCTCTGTGATTTCCAGTCACCTGTATCGGAAATTTCATTGGTCTGTTTTTGTTTGCAATAGCAGATAATATCATTGAAATCATATCTGCCCTTACTATCTCTCCTCTATCATATTAACTGTAACTAAAAATGCTCTTAGGTAGACCAGAGTAACAATTCTAACTTGTTACTCCCCAGCCCAATTTGATTGAAATAATAATAATTACAAAGTGCTTATGCAGCCCTCAGAACCTGTCCAAGAATCTTGTATCATACACACTATCTAGTGTGGTGCTGCCGATCTTGTATTCTCTCCAGGTGGTGTGACGGGTGTTTGGTGGCGCAAGATTGGATATATGGCTCAGGGTTGAGGGCACTCTAGAAGGGAACCTATTTGGAATTTTATTTAGCCCTACCACACTGCTCTTGCCCTCTCTCTCACACAAACAGCATGCCTCTAGAGCTGTTCATTAAAATGACACATATCTGACTTGGCCAGGATTTGTCTGGCATTCCAGTGAGCTCTCAGTTTCTCCACAGTTCACCCACCGCCTCACCATCAGCTCTGTGTCACTCCCTCCTCAAAAACAAAGACACTAACTTTGCCTTCCCCCAATATAATTACATAAAAAATATGCTATCCACATCCTCTCTGTTCCTCCTCCTTGCTCCCTCCACCCACACTCCCCCTGGTCCATATTTGGCAGCCTTTGAAGAAGAAAGTGA